>CM019067.1:249913353-251113353 GCA_009667805.1 Leptobrachium leishanense
TTATATTATAATGAGGCACACCGTTGGAAAGCTCAGGCTCTGGGCTTTCCATCGGTGCCTCATTTATCACTGCAGCCCTTACCGACGAGGAGATAGAGAGGTCCTAAGGACCTCTCCCCCCTCCTCCTAAGGGCTGTCTATGCGGCTGTTGAAAGTGACGTCATCATGCCAGGCGTGATGACGTCACCGCGACTCCCATGATCCCACAGTGAGGGCCGACATCCCGGATGTCGGTCCCTCACTGTTTGCCGCCGGGGATCTCCGCCGCTTCGCTGCCGGGAGGATCGGACGCGCTGAGCGCGTCCTCCGCACAGCAGCGGGAACTTCCTGGACGCGCTCAGCGCGTCCGTAGCAGCGAAGTGGTTAAAGCGCTGAGGGAGAGATCTCTGCTGTTCCAGGCACAGAGAAAGATATGTCAAGGTCGTTGGGGCCCGCAGAAATACAAAGGAGTATAGAGATCACACCAGGTGGCATTTGTAACAAATGATTGTAGGCGCAAGGGAGGGGGGCGCAGCCCGGGATGGGAAAAGCAACTAATTATGATTTACTGTTACTAATATGAAGTTTGCCAATTTACAGCCAAAGTAATGGAATGTCTTTGTATTAGACTAAGGGAGGTATTAACCCACGTGGGGTGGGATAGCGTAACCGGGAGGTGGGCTGATTGGGAGGTACCTAATGGTGTATTTGGGATATAAGATTGGATGTCACGAGGGACTGGGGGCTCATTCTTTGCGATTGAATCCTGTTTGAGCATCTGTTGTGATGTCACAATAAAGTTTGCCTTTCCTGAAGAGACTCGTGTTCAGACAATCCTTGCTCGTGTCCGGTCCGGCCTCGTCCCGAGTGAACCCGTCTGATTCCGCTAACACCATAACCGTGGATAATGGTTACACCTGTGGTGATATGCTTTATAGACTCCATTACACTTTGTGGGTTTACCTTCCCACCATCGATAACTGTGAGCATTTCAGCTGTTTCGTCTGCGTTTCACATTTAGTAAAGTGGTGTTAAAGTGTGGTATTTTCTAATGTGTTTTTTTTTTTTTTTTTTTTTACTGTTGGCCAATAGGAAAGATTGATCGAAGCACACACGAGGAATTTACAATCTGGACACATTTGACAATGGTTACTACTTTAGAGCACGGCTGTCAAGCTCATGGCCCCCACAGATGTAGATGCCTACGATTCCCAAAATTCTTTCAGTGCATTTGATGGCCAGGGAATCGTGGGTGGTTGTAGTTCAGAAACATCTGGGGCACTGGAGTTTGACAGCCCTGCTTTAGAGCATTGCTCTGGAAAATATGAAGGGTTTTTTGTTCTTCTATATAGGGACATTTTAAATATATATACCGTATCCCACAGCACATTTACACTGTTATACAAGCTGTACACTCACTACTTTACACTGTAGCAAAGTGTCATTTCTTCAGTGTCTATCACATGAAAAAGATATAATAAAATATTTTCAAAAATACTCACTTCTGTGAGATACTGTATATACACACTCTCATACATTAAGATCTGGTCAAACTACAGCCCCTTCCCCAATAGGTTGCTGAATTACAACTCCCATGATCCTCTGACCATCTAGTGCAGGGATCTCAAACTCTGGCCCCACAGATGTTTATTGCCTACAAATCCCAGAATTCATTGGATGCAATTAATGGCCAGAGATTAATGGGAGGTGTAGTTCAGAAACATCTGGGGGGCCAAAGTTTGAGATCCCTGATCTAGTGCATTCAAAGAATATTTGAATTGAAGGCTGTCAACATCGGAGGAAACTGATTTTGATGCCATGTTTCTCTTTTTTCATGTACCTATGTGACAACAACATGTGACAATTGTTCTACGAACGAAGACCATAACTATATAAATAATCTTATCAAAGATTTTCTTGCACAGTTGGTGGATTTGGAATTATTTTCACATTAAAGTTATTTTTTTGATTTATGTGTGGATTAGAATGATAGATGTGAGAGTGGCACATTTTAAGAGCGAGCATTGTTTTCAGAACAATTTTATAATCATGTTTGTCTGCATGATCTACAAAAATAGTTTATAATTGTCTATAATCTTACCGATATGGAATGTCATTACGCACATCCGAATTCTAATGAGATTTCATGTCAAGTATGTTATAAACTGAAGTCGTTCATATAAACACTTGCTGTAAGAAGTACTGCTGTTATAACAGGATCTAAAAATAAGATAGCGTAGGTTGAATTGGCTGTGTTAGTCCAGGTGCCAAAAAAAGGTATCACTACATCTTGCAATACATTAGTTAAAAAAAATAATACGCATATAATATATATATCTATATATGTTTGTGTTATTATGCAAAGTAACATATTTACATTTCTTTTAATCATGAATGAAATGACGTTTAAAAGTATATTCTTTTATAAGTAATATATAAATTAGGAGTTTTGTTTCCATAGTATTCTAAATTATTATATCGCTTTGCTGAATGATGTTACTGGAACAGCCTAGAGTTATCATCAAGGGCAATAGGTTTATCATGGTGACACATCCTTTCACTCTTGCCCTCTTTCTACGGAGCAGAGTAATCAGAGATCCTCAATGTCTGTCAACGCAGGCGTACACGTCCAAGGGATTTACTCATGTGAGAATTGAGTTATACGCATGACTCCATAATGCCAGACACCATAATCTGATCTCGACAAAGTATTACATTCGATCAGGGATCCTCTTAATACCAAGAAATGACTCCAGGGTGTTAGTGGTTTCCGATTACTATGCAACTACAACCGCCATTTACGAGAGAAGAGAATTGACCAATTTTTCTTGCTAATGAAAATATCTGTATGCCCTGACTTCCTGAAGTGTTTTGCTAAAATATTCTGTTGGGTAGTTGAAGATATCGTAGAAGTGATGATTTTTTATATCCAAAGCAGTTGACACCATATAGGTTTAAGCAGGTTAAATTGGCAGTAGAGCGAAAGTGTATCCAGACGGCAACAGAGCTCTTCTACCCCTATGGGGTCTCTCTGCTATTTAGCCTCCCTCGTAACTCTTAAACATCCCCAACCAACAAGTTGATACAGCGTTTCCTGAAACAGGAGATGTGACTCGAGGCAGGTCTGAAGCAGGAATGACTTTAAGGCTGAGCGTCCATTGACACCGTAGTCGGACTACCGATGCGTTCATCCGACTGTACGACGTCGGACGTCCGATGTCATCCGACGAGGGTCTTCCACTGCAAGCGATCTGTCGGAACAACTATGGACGATCAGATAGATTTCAGAGGTGACGTGCAGAGACTGCCAAAACCAGGATGAACTGGTTTTACATATAAAACACAGTTCATTCTGCTTTTTTAAACACTGCAGTCCTTTGTGGGACAATGAGTGAGACAGAATACAAATATAAAAAAGGACACACAGAACAGTAGCAGAGAGGACCCAAGAGCTTACAATCAACCAAGGAGCCTTCCCTCACCCCTACACAAACAGGGCTAGTACCACACATCTCACATACATATAAATCAGGGATCTCAAACTCTGGCCCCACAGATGTATATTGCCTACAAATCCCAGAATTCTTTGAATGCAATAAATGGCCAGAGATTAATGGGAGGTGTAGTTCAGAAACATCTGGGGGCCAGAGTTTGAGATCCCTGATCTAAATAGTTTATTTTAAATGCTTTTATAACTCCCCTGAACAGTTTCTCCACATCCATCTTCTCTGATCTGCTGAAATACATGCAATGCAAACGAGTGATTTGGTTCTGATCGCCCATCTGATGCCGTCTTTACCCGTCGCTGGAAGACGGACGTCGGACACAATGGACGATGGTCCATTCACCTGCATGTTGTTGGATCGGACGGACGATATCTGATGATCGCACCATCGCACAAATACGGTGCCAGTGGACGCCCAGCCTAATGCTTATTTAAACACAGAAAAAATATTCCGTCAGACAACCAGCATCTTCTTACCCAGGGAATAGAAGAACAATAGGTGAGAATTCCCAGGTGACCTGTGGACACTGGACAGACACTGTGTAAACCGGAGTGACTTCTCACAGTATAACATCACATAGAAAATCTATTCTATTAACATACAGTGCCGCTGTACCCAGGATCCTAGAAATCTCACAGGGGACCCTGTTCCATCCGTTACACAGACTATATACGAAAATGCTAAATGATCTTATTGTTGTTGACATGAGAGGGGTTCCTATAGAATTAAAGGAATACTCTACATATCTTGACCACTTTTAAGTTTTTGCCCAATTGTTTAAGGGCAAAAAAAAAAAATGGCACTGTACTTTTCAGTAGTGTTCCTTTAAAACATTTCCAATCCGAGAAGTAACTTAATCTTTCTGTCTATAATATTGGCTGCTAAGATGTGTGCTTATTTCTCTCTGCTCTGTAGGGTCCATTCATCAAACGAGCCATCAATATCAGAGAGTTGTTTGCTCCATTTTTAGCAAAAAGACAAACTTGCCAATTTCTGCGACTATGAACAATAGAGTTAGTGTTCTCTTTGCGAGTGTCCCTTGCTAAGGCTGGCCGTCCACTGGATCCGTATTCATACGACTTACAAGTCGTCCGTAGTCGTCTGACTAAGGCTAGGGTCAGACTAGCGCAGTTTTAACGTGCGTTTAGCCGCACGAAATCACGGCCGTACTAGCAGCAAATGACGTCCAATGCCGGGGAACATACGACGAACGGCCGCACGAAATTTCGTCCGTGCAACGCAAGTGGCCAACGAACGCATTTTTTCGAGAACGTCAAA
Organism: Leptobrachium leishanense; assembly: GCA_009667805.1. Lineage (NCBI taxonomy): Eukaryota > Metazoa > Chordata > Amphibia > Anura > Megophryidae > Leptobrachium > Leptobrachium leishanense. The sequence goes on from CM019067.1 coordinate 249,918,117, forward strand.
CCGCTACTACTGACGTACAGAGTGCGGTGCGGCAGCAGCATAGCGGCGTGTGTGTGTGATTAGGAGACGTCAGACGCTGCTAATGTCCGGCTAACATAACGTCCAGACTCAAAAAGTGTTTTATTGATGATCCGTACAAAATCACGGACGAAAAGGCGCATCGTATTACCGCTATCGCGTATTCCGGAGAAAAATACGTACGTTCGTTCGACCGCACTTTTTCACGGACAACGTTAAAACTGCGTTCGTCTGACCCTAGCCTAATCCCACAACATGGAGGAGGTTGAACTATGGTCGGTTGCATCCGACGACTTGGAACGACTGCATCAGACTAACGAATGGGAATTATTGCACAAAGTCTGATGACCTGGTAGAAGATGGATGCTGTAAAGCTGATTAGGTGGGTAAAAATGTATTTTTAATATATATTATTAATATATTTGTGTATGGGAGATAGGTGGGACTGGCCCTTTTTTGGGTAAGGCAGGGCAGGCTCTTTCGCAGCTCTGCAAAGGTTTTTTTTCACTTATGACCGAACTTGTCACCCGAACGGTGAATTTTTTGGCAGTTTGTCTATTCACTAAACTGTCAATTCACCAAATCTTGGTGAAATACGGTGCAGATAGCCGCAGATCGCCAATCTTCGGAGATGGTGAAATTGTACCATAGAGACGTATCCACAGAGCGACGAAGTGTTGGCGAAATTCAGATTCAGTTCGACAGGTTTAAACAGACAATCCCCTATTTTTCAATGTAAAAAAAAAAAGTGTTTTTCTTTAAGCGTTTATTCATTAAATTTTTTTAGCAAAAAGTATTATTTATTTTTTTCTGAAAATCTCTTTCCATTTTTGGTATTTTTTTGACAAAATTTTTGATTCACAATTAATTTTTTTTCTTCAAAAGGCTTTTTTTAAATCTGTAAAATACCCTTTCATTAGCTTTTTAAAGGACCTTTTTACTATTTAGACACATTTTAATGCGTTTTTATTGGTTTCATTGATCAACAGTATCGTGCGAGACCTAAGCCCTTTGTGGAACATGCGGGATAAAAGATATCACGCCAGAGAAAGCTGTGGCAATGAAACCTAGAAAAATGTCGGCAGATAAGAACCTTTCGGCCCATCTAGTCTGCCCAATTACATGGATACTTAACCTGGATTTATCTTTTGTTTAGGATAGCCTTATGCCTATCCCATGCTTGCTTAAATTCAATTACTGTTTTGGCCTCTACCACTTCTACTGGAAGACTGTTCCATGTATCCACCACTCTCTCAGTAAAATAATGCCTCCTGATGTTACTTTTAAACCTTTGCCCCTCTAATCTAAGACTATGTCCTCTTGTTTTGCTACTTTGTTTCCGTTTAAATATACTCCCTTCCTCTACCTTGTGGATTCCCTTTACGTATTTAAATGTTTCTATCATATCTCCTCTGTCTCGTCTTTTTTCCAAGCTGTACATGTTAAGATCATTAAGCCTTTCCTGGTAACTTTTCTCCTTCAAGCCGTACACCATTTTAGTAGCCCTTCTCTGAACTCTCTCTAAGATGTCTATATCCTTCTGGAGATACGGTCTCCAGTACTGCACACAGTACTCCAAGTGAGGTCTCACCAGTGCTCTGTACAGTGGCATGAGCACTTCCCTTTCCCTACTGCTAATACCTCTCCCTACACAACCAAGCATTCTGCTAGCATTTCCTGCTGCTCTATTACATTGACTACTTACCCTTAGATCCGCTGAAATAATAACCCCTAAATCCCAACCCTCAGATGTTGAGGTTAGGACTGTATCAAATATTCTATATTCAGCCCTTGGGTTTTTACATCCCAGGTGCATTATCTTGCACTTATCCACATTAAAACTCAATTGCCACAGCTCCGACCATTTTTTTAGTTTACCTAAATCATTTGTCATTTGACTGATCCCTCCAGGAACGTCAACCCTGTTGCAAATCTTTGTGTCATCAGCAAAAAGACATACTTTTCCATTAATACCTTCTGCAATATCACTAATAAAAATCTTAACCCCTTCAATGCGGTGGACGCGCTCAGCGCGTCCAACTGCATTGCTACTTGGCTGCGGAGGACGCGCTGAGCGCGTCCTCCCTTTGCAGCCAGCGATCAGCCGGTATTCCGGCTGATCGCTCGGCCCCCCGGTGTGGGCTGACATCATCGATGTCAGCGATGATGTCTATTTCAGGCACACCCCCCCCCCCCCGCCATTGCAGGGCAGGTGCCTGAATGGGAGGGGGGGGAGGTCCTTCGGACCTCTCCCCCTGCCCATCCGTGCCCTTCCAAGCGGCGGCTGTCTTTAACCCCTAGGGGGCTGGATCGCGATATGGCGCCAACATGCGCCGTATTGCGGTCCCCTCCCGGAGCTGGCCGACATCTTGAATGTCGGCCAAGCTTCCGGGATATCCCCCTAATGACTGGCGTCATCGCGCAGAGCGCGACGGCGCCAGTTTTCAAATTAACCCCTTGCTGTCACCTATAGTGGAGATAGGGGGTTCATTGGAACCCCCTATCTCCCGATCCGTGACAGCTAGGGGTTAATGTTTACTATCATTGGAACGGCCAGAGCGTGGCCGTTCCAATGATACCAAACATGACCATGAAAAATGTAAAAAAAAAAAAAAAGTTTTTTTTTTTTTATTTATTAGTGCAACAATATTGTTCCCATTTCAATTATAATGTGAACAATGATGCTGCACTAACGATTTTTTCTATGGGGGGCGTTTGCTAAAAAACACGTAATTTCCCCCAAAAAAAGTAACGATTCCTCATTTCTAATTTTTTTAACAAGCGCACCCCATAGAAAATATAACCGCAAACGATCGCATTTTAAAATGTGAAAAAAAAACACTTTACACATTGTAAATTATTGAAAATTCTAATTTTATTGCATATTTTGTTATAATATACAGACATGACATAACGTATACATATAATAATGACATATTATGAATCTGCACAGTCTGCCGGAAAGAACGATATATAATATGTCAGTGTCATATATTAAAATAAGGCTTCAAAACGCGGTTAAACATGATGAGCGAAACCGGTAAAAATGACCTCAGCACAGAGGCGGGAAAAGGCTCAGCAGCGAAAGGGTTAAAGAGAATGGGTCCAAGTACTGACCCCTGAGGTACCCCACTGGTAACAAGACCTTGCGCCGAATAAACTCCATTTACCACAACCCTCTGTTGCCTGTCACTCAGCCACTGCCTAATCCATTCAACAATATTGGAATCCAAGCTCAAAGATTGCAATTTATTGATAAGCCTTCTATGTGGAACAGTATCAAAAGCCTTACTGAAATCTAAATAAGCAATGTCTACTGCACCACCTGTGTCTATTATTTTTGTTACCCAATCAAAAAAATCAATAAGATTAGTTTGGCATGATCTCCCTGGGGTAAACCCATGTTGTTTCTGATCCTGTAATCTATGAGTTGCAGACCAAATGGACGCCAAAAGGTATTTATGATCCATTAATTCATACATACATTTGAATGTTTGAAAAGGAAAAAAATTATTATGTTAACTTTCATAAACCTAAATTAATGATTTATTAACAATATAAATCTAACAAGCAATAAATTAGGCGACAAAAATAAACCCAAACCAGTTACATAATGAGACATAAGTTCAGGTGTTCACTCCTTGGTTTTAAATTTGTCCCAGATGTTTATAGCTGAAGTGACACCCCAATTTCTTTCCCCAAGTGAATTTTCTTTTGCCTACTATTTCAGGGGGTAGTGGATGTTGCTGCTCGCTGCTCCCCCTCTTTATCAATGACGAAGTTATGCAGTAAGCAAATATATTTAACTATTTTGTCCACAAATACTGGGTTTTACTTCAATGGCCTTCTGCAGAATTCGCCATTTACTAGTCATTATTCAAATGCATATTCAACAACTTGTCGTGCTCTGGATAGACGCCCATTGAAAACTGTTTCATATGGACCAAGTCTGGCTGCTGGGTATGACCTCATGAGGAAGGGTTTCAGTGGGTAAGCATCGTCACCGAACAAAACATTTGGTGTCTGCATGCCCAACGCTCTTTGGTCAAGCTTCCTGGGAAGGTCGGAATGGCTGAAAATCCCACCATCATTTTCTTTGCTATTCGTGCCTATGTCAATGAACTTGTAATCAGACCCAGCAACCGCTTGTTGGACTATAGAAAAAACTGTTTTAGGCTGGGGTCAGACGAACGCAGTGTGAACGTGCGTTGAGCCGCACTTTATTATGGCCGTAGTAGCAGCAAATGACGGACAATATATGAAGTACGGCCGCGCAACGCAAGTGGCAAACTAACGCATTTTTTCAAGAACGTGGAACCGCTAGTACTGACGCAGAGAGTGCGCTGCGTCGGCATAGCGGCGTGTGTGCGTGATTAGGAGACGTCAGACGCTGCACATGTCCAGCCAACATCACGTCCATTTGTTTTTTATAGCTCCGTAAAAAAATACGGCCGAAATTTCGCTATCGTATGACCGCTATCGCGTCTTCCGTGAAAAAATGTGTTCGGACGCATCAAGGCACTTTTTGATGGTAGACGTGAAAAACGGGTTCGTCTGACCCTAGCTTAATAGTTCCTAAACATGCTGTCCAAATGCTTGGGGTTCAGGATGCGTATATGTTTTCCATCAATGCATCCCACACAGTTTGCCCACATTTCCCAAAAGCCATCTATATTGGTCCCCATCTCCTTGTCCTTCGGGAAGGGCATGTGTTAAGACCACAGGTTGTCTCAAATAGCTTGGCAGGTCTCCTGAACGATTCGTCCTACAGTGACGTAATAAATTCTAAAAGAATATCCTAGGGTTTTCAATGACGATCCCGCTGCAAAGTATGCAATAAAATAACATCACATTAATAAACACAAATAACTAATCAGAAATATGTTTTTTTACATTCTCACTTAATCAAACATTTATTTTATTCCAGTGCAAGGGATTAAGAAGTGGAGGAACCTCAGGCGTGTTTTGCTGGGAGCATAAAGTATGTTGCACAAGTCATGAGATGGAGCAAAGTCGTACACTTAGTCTACATGGTCTTTCTACAACCAGATGCTCTTTGTGGCTGACACAGTAGAGCCAAGTCAACTCAAAAGGAAACGTATCCTCAGAAAGAAGTGGCACACAGGCTGTTGACACAATAGATGTGGAGGAGGAAGAGATAAGTGCGACCCAAGATGAGCCATCTGATCTGGGCATTCCGCACTCACCTCAACCACATATGTCAACGCCTCCGTCTCAAACATGGAGTGAGCCAGGAACCAGCCAGCAGCCCCAAAGCGCACGATGCTGAAGGGTAAAACATTGGAACAACAGTCTGCAGACTAGCAGTTTCTCTAAATTGAAAAGGAGAAGCTGAAACTATTGTCAGAAAGTGGAGGGGGACACACCACCGTTTTTTTTTAAATTTATAATTTTTGCATCGGCAATTGGTGGTTCGTAATAAGTTACTGCAAGTACAAGTACTGGAACTTGTTGGCCCGTTATAAATACTTGTAACTGTAACTCATTGAGGAAGAAGAAAATCTAACCTCAGCTGTTACCCACCACCATCTGGACAAACCACTTCAACTGCAGCCTACTTCTACTCTGGAACCAATTTATCACCCATCAACAGCTGCAGCTCCAGCAATCGAACCCACGCCACCAGTTCCCGGACCCTCCTTCACCCCTGGCTTGAGCGAGTTCTATGGCACCTTGGAGTCAGAGCCAGAAGACACAAGCGTGTCCTAAATTGTTTTATAATAGGTTATTAATAAGGGTTTATAATTTGTTAAATGTTAATATATTGTGTTATGTTTTGCACATGTTTGTTCCAAGTGATTCTGTTCAATAACATCACTAGAAGTTCTGAAAATAAATCTATATGCTGGCACACTACCTTGAGGCACCTTTTTATTTCCAAAATTTTTTTTTGCTATGTGCAATTTTTCTATTTATAGGTATTTAATAATCTTGCATTCCATTTTTTAAAATAAATGTTATGATAACCTAGAATATTTATATGAATTTATTTCATTTCGGAAACCAAATAAATACTTTTTACATACAACTGTAGTGCCTGTAATTTTATTGCAAACCCACCAATCATGTAGGCAATGGAGTTCAGTCTAAATATAATAATGTAGTAAAGTCACTTACCTAAGAGTGACGGTTAGTCGTTCCTCGGGTGGTATGGTCTCTTCGAAATTTGACGATTTTTCAAAAGATAGCTGAATTGCCTCTAAAATGTACATGAATGTCTCCAGACCCATCCAATGGTAATCAAAGAACTTTGTAGCGTCTTTCTGTAGTTCGTGTAAATGATGGAACTTGCCTAATCTGTTCCTTTTCGCCAATATTGGGGTGACCCAAAACTGTCTTTTTCGCTTCAGCCAGCAGCGTGTCCGGTATGGATTTCCTGTCCGTATTTGTGCGATGGTGCGATCATCCGATACCGTCTAAAGCCGTCCGTCTGATCCTGCGAAATGCAGATGAACGGTGCCAGGACGATTTGCAATAAGTTACAGAGCCGCGGCATGGTTCCAATTTTATTTTTATTTTTTAAAATAGACTTTAAAAGCTTTTTTTTCTTGCGTTTTTTTTTTTCTCTCTTTCTTTTTTAGAGCGGACTGCAGCGTTTGCCCTCCCTGGTGCTGACACCTATTTCAGCAGCAGGAAGAGTGGCCCCCCCGCAGGCTGGCGTTTTGTGTTTTTTTTATTTTACACTAGGAGCCAGCTGGACGGGGGCTGTCCCTGATGCTCTTTCAGTTCCCAGTAGCGGGGTTTTTTTGGGGGGGGGGGGTTTAACCCGGCGGCCTGTCCAACGGCCAACCTGGGTTGTCCACAGATGCTTCCAGTGGACGACTCTGATTGGCCGATGGCATTGTCCATCTAAAGGTGACCAAATCGGTCGCCCGATTACAGTGCCAGCGGATGCTCCGCCTTAAGCCTACTAACCTCTATGTGGTCTCTGATATTCTTTGAGTGACTTTTTAGTGTCATTCCGGTGATTTTTAAAGTAAGCATTAATAAACAGAGTCTAAACAGAAGTGTTTTTGCAGTCAAAACTATTTTCCATCCTGATGGAGTTGATTCTACTTATTCAGCATGCTTCAGGATACTGCAGACTCATTCTTTCCCCAATAATGCCCCGGGGGGGGGGGTTGTGCCATTTCCGTAAAACACAAACAATCATTGGGTTTTCTGTCTTTCAGCTATAAAGGAAAGTTTTTGAACCGAATCATGATGCAGTTTGGTACTAGATATAATATATTAAGGGTTTGCTTGAACCCTACCAGAATACCTCTTTATGTCGAAAAATAGACACACAAACAAGTCTTTATCACCGCTATTAAACTGATCTCAGAATTTGCTCCATTTTCTGAATTAGGTATTAATAAATAGGCCATACAAGTCAAAACCGTTCATTGTTGTATGTACATTCAGACCCCTTCAAAAGCAAATAAAACCGAAGCTTAGATCAGGTGTACCGGAGCGACCTGTTCCATGTACTGGTCATTTTCAATTTGTCTAGAATGTGTAGAAAAAAAACTGTTTACAAATTATTAAAAGCAATTGAAATACTTTATTTCTATGGACTATAAACTAATATGGCTCCAGTGTAAAAGTCCACCATCTGTATCCCCAAGCACTAATTGCTGTATATATTCAGCAGTTTACATAATCACCTAAAGCCAGGGTTCAATTCAAGCAGGAACGCAGTTCCGCAACTGAAAAGCTTTTATTACGTTCCAATCATATATTTCTGGTCACTCATTAAGGAAACCTATGATATTTACTACAATTTTCAGTTACAAGTACTTATACAGCGCCAACGGATTCCGTATCTCACTTTCCAAATCGGCTATTTGGTCTAGATTGTTCTCTTCTGCTGCCATTCTCCTGGTTTTCACCTCTCTCTGAATAACCCTGAGAGTTTTTCTAAGAAATGGAGGGAGATTTGAAATATGACCATCTAAAAACACATAGATTACAGGATCAGAAACAACATGGGTTTACCTCAGGGAGATCATGCCAAACTAATCTTATTGATTTTTTTGATTGGGTAATAAAAATAATAGACACAGGTGGTGCAGTAGACATTGCTTATTTAGATTTCAGTAAGGCTTTTGATACTGTTCCGCATAGAAGGCTTATCAATAAATTGCAATCTTTGAGCTTGGATTCCAATATTGTTGAATGGATTAGGCAGTGGCTGAGTGACAGGCAACAGAGGGTTGTGGTAAATGGAGTTTATTCGGTGCAAGGTCTTGTTACCAGTGGGGTACCTCAGGGGTCAGTACTTGGACCCCTTCTATTTAATATTTTTATTAGTGATATTGCAGAAGGTATTAATGGAAAAGTATGTCTTTTTGCTGATGACAGAAAGATTTGCAACAGGGTTGACGTTCCTGGAGGGATCAGCCAAATGACAAATGATTTAGGTAAACTAAAAAAATGGTCGGAACTGTGGCAATTGAGTTTTAATGTGGATAAGTGCAAGATAATGCACCTGGGACGTAAAAACCCAAGGGCTGAATATAGAATATTTGATACAGTCCTAACCTCAACATCTGAGGAAAGGGATTTAGGGGTTATTATTTCAGAGGATCTAAGGGTAAGTAGTCAATGTAATAGAGCAGCAGGAAATGCTAGCAGAATGCTTGGTTGTGTAGGGAGAGGTATTAGCAGTAGGAAAAGGGAAGTGCTCATGCCACTGTACAGAGCACTGGTGAGACCTCACTTGGAGTACTGTGTGCAGTACTGGAGACCGTATCTCCAGAAGGATATAGACATCTTAGAGAGAGTTCAGAGAAGGGCTACTAAAATGGTGTACGGCTTGAAGGAGAAAAGTTACCAGGAAAGGCTTAATGATCTTAACATGTACAGCTTGGAAAAAAGACGAGACAGAGGAGATATGATAGAAACATTTAAATACGTAAAGGGAATCCACAAGGTAGAGGAAGGGAGTATATTTAAAAGGAAACAAAGTAGCAAAACAAGAGGACATAGTCTTAGATTAGAGGGGCAAAGGTTTAACAGTAACATCAGAAAGCATTATTTTACTGAGAGGGTGGTGGATACATGGAACAGTCTTCCAGTTGAAGTGGTAGAGGCCAAAACATTAATTGAATTTAAGCAGGCATGGGATAGGCATACGGCTTTCCTAAACAAAAGATAAATCCAGGTAAAGTATCCATGTAATTGGGCAGACTAGATGGGCCGAAAGGTTCTTATCTGCCGACATTTTTCTATGTTTCTAATAAATGCAGACAAAAAATACAATTGCAAGAATATGGCAGCTTGGAATATGGTGTTGGATTGTGTGTTGAATCCTGGATGCCTTGATGCAGGTTTCAGGATAAAAAGTTGGACGTCAGTCCTGTGTGAGCGCACGTTTGTAGCTTGGTATTACTAGACACCTCTTATTAGTTTGAATAACACTTATCTTATAATGTTGTTCTCGAGGGGTAAAGTCTGTCATGCATCCAAATCCTACAATGTGAATGAACAGAATAGAGACATATGGTGCAATATTGTTTGTACAAAGGTAATAGTCAGATTAATATTGTGACAAGTTTTCACTCACAAAGGCGGAGCCTCAATATGGCTCAAGTAGTGGGCCTTCTGACCTCTTATGGGGGGGTCACGCCCAATTCCTGGAGTCTTCTAATGCTTCTAATCACACCAGTCAAACAGCTTCTTTACTTAAAGAGAGGAGAAAAACTCCATTGCGCAGATATATTCTTGGTGTAGAAATAATTAGAAGATATTAGTATGTACTCACACTTTTCTGAGCCTCTACAATAAGTGGCTCAGTATCAAGGAGTATAGTGAATTCCAAATCGGGGGAAGATGCCGCATTTCCACTCCTTCCTCCAAGATGATGCTATCTCTAATCAGCAACCGGAATTAAGCTCATCAAGAATGTAGTCTAAAATAGATTTATTCTTAAAAACAAAATAAAACATTCATAGTAAAATCCAGATACGCGTTTCACCTGCTTGCACTGCAGGCTTCCTCAGTCTGTAATGTCCTTAGCCAAACTGATGGCTTATATACTCTAAACCATTCATTAGTGGTAACACATGTTAATTGTTACAGGTATTCCATTACTCACTTCCTGTTCCACATCGCAATGGATGGTTAACGATCAACTTCCGATCCGATTTGCGCGTCACATTAGTTCCAATCAACTTCCGATCGACTTCCGATTCGATTCACGCGGCTCATTAGTTCCGACCAAATTTCATTCTGAATAGTGTCCGTTTCATATACGAATCGTGTCACAATAACTCCCATGTTGGCTCCTAATCGGCACAATTAGCTTACGATCTGATTTAAATGTCGCAGCGGTTCCCGCTGACTCTCGATCCGAATCGTATTCATGAGTCACAATAATTCTAACCAGCTTCCGATCCGATCCACGGTCCGATCCGACTTCCGGTCTCAATCTTATTTGCGTGTCACAGTGGTATCTATTGACTTCCGATACGAATCGTAAATCTTCCACATAAGGATTGAGTCGTAATAGTTCCCATTTACTTACGATCCGATTCTTTCGAACTTCCGGATATGAATTTTCGAATATGAACTGTCCAGGGATTTTCTAACTTAGTGTTAATTCATATACGAAACCCTCTTTATGTCCAACAATGGTATACAATAGTATCGTCCTTCAGAAGGTTCTTCCGTAAATGTTACCATATGGTAAACATTAAAATATAAATGGAAGGAGGGAAAAGAAGAAAAACAAAAAAGAACAGAAAAGGGAAAAATACATAAATTCCCCTTCGAAATACACGAGGTGATAATATAAACAGTACCATAGGATAAACATCAGCAATATGAATATGTAAATCCCTATAAAGGATGATAGAGAAGTTAAACTGAGGGAGGTCATACTAGGTTTCAGGATGCAGAGAGAGCGAGGGATGGAGGTCAGTCTGAGAATATGCTTGATGCAGGTTTCAGGAAGCACAAACAGGAGACGTTAATGATACAAGAGGAAAGGCAACCCTGCCCGTAAGATAACTGTCCAGGTAATACACTTTAAACCAAGTGCTCAGGCAGACACCCCAAGAGCTTACAATCTAAGGGACAGGGGTAGCTGAAACAAATGGGAGCTGTGGGAAGGTGAAACTGGTGGCCAGAAGAATATCGTAGGGATTGCATGGGAAAGACCAGAAGTTTCGGCTTGGTAAGAGTAATTAGAGAAGTGGAGACAGCTAGAATGGAGAGCTGAAATTAGGGAGCAAGGGATGGAGGTCAGTCTGTGAAAGTATGCTATGGAAAGAGAATGAGGTTGGTGAAAATGCACAGATAGCTCACCATTTACGTCGTGTGGGTGAAGAGGAGGGAGGGAAAAAACATTTCTCTAAGAAATGGAGGGAGATTTAAAATATGACTTAATAAATGCAGACAAAAAATTCAATTGCAAGAATATGGCAGCCTGGAATATATTGTTGGATGGCGTGTTGAATCCTGGATACCTTGATACAGGTTTCAGGGCGCAGAGAGAGCGAGGGATGGAGGTCAGTCTGAGAGTATGCTTGATGCAGATTTCAGGGCTCAGAGCGATGGATGGAGGTCAGTCTGTGAGAGTATGCTGTGGATGGAGCATTATCATTATATTTAAGTATTAATATCAAACTTAAGGCTAGGGTCAGACGAACGCATTTTTCGCGTTGTCCGTGAAAAAGTGCGTTCGAACGAATGGACGTATTTTTTCACGGAATACGCGATAGCGGTCATACAATGCGCATTTGCGTCCGTGGTTTTGTACGGATCATCAATAAAACCCTTTTTGCGTCTGGACGTTATGTTGGCCGGACATTAGCAGCGTCTGACGTCTCCTAATCACGCACACATGTTGCTAGCGGACGCAGCGCACTCTGTACGTCAGTACTAGCGGTATCACGTTCTTGAAAAAAATGCGTTTGTTTGCCGCTTGCGTTGCGGCCGTACATTCGTATATTGCCCGTCATTGGCCGTCATTTGCTGCTACTACGGCCGTGATAAAGTGCGGCTGCACGAGCGTTCGCTCTGCGTTCGTCTGACCCTAGCCTAAGTGTGGGACAGCAGGAAAAGCCCAACATGTCAGCAGTTTATTGGGGAGCAGGAACCCTGGAGAGTTCCCACATTTATTTGTTTTTTTTACTAAACTCCTGCCTAAAGCTGTACATCTACCCGATCACACAGGTATGTCACAATGGGAATCTAATGCTCATTTCAAGCTATCTGGAGAATCTACAGAGAGCTGGGTGTTGTAATCAACTATCCATTTCCTATAGTCAAATTGAGCTCTCAGAAACCACTGCTTTATCTATACTGTGATGTTCTAATCTCATCATTGCCATATTAAATGTCCTGGTGCTGCTTCCTGGTCTCCGGCAGCTCCCTGCAGTTGCCGGAAAGTACTTTTAAATCTTAGAATTCCTAATAGGTGTTTGAATTTATTAAATGCTGAGGAAAGCCAGACTGTAAAAAATAATAATAATAAAAAGTATTTTTTTTGCTGCAGTAATTATATTTGCTCAATGCAGAGCTCCCTCAAGAAGGATTGTTTTTTTTTACTGTAACAGCAGTTACTTTATGCCTGCATTGAATGTGCATATTGCAAGCTCTCTTGTAGCATCCCTCGGGATGTAGAGGTTGTTTTATTTACAGTGAAGTAATCAGATAGAAAGGTCAGACCCCTGTCGTGCTTCTGTCTTTCTGGGCTGCCGTGATTGTGCCAGTTATCACGCAGAGCTTTGGAGACATTGTAAGAACACTTTAGGTGACATTTAACAGCGTTCTTTGATGTAGAGTAACACAGAGAGCCATCTCTCCCATGGGCCTCTGTTGGAGTTGTTTATTTGGTTGACACGTTGTAAACAAGTTGCAGATGACTAAATGGAGAAAACTTCTGGGCAAAAAAGTATTCTACTGAACTTGGCATGTGTACATGGCTCTCAGACCATGGCTGTATCAAGTCGAGCAACATGCTGTATCTTCTCTCAAGACACATTATCCAATTTTTCATCAACAACATGGTGTTTCTCATTCTTGAGAATGATAAAAAGTATTCATTTCTAGATCAACTGTGAAGGATCCCCAATCCAGATTTATTTTAAGACTGACCCACAAAGGTTTGAACCATAAAATGTGGAAAATACTTTCACATGCTGCAAATTCTTGAAATCCAATTGGAAATGTATACTTTTTTGACATTTGTTGATTATAGCATTCTGATGTGATATGACATAGACACATAGTAATGATTTTATTTTGAATCTGTTGAGCCCAACCAAAAAGATATTATTTGTGTGGGTCCTATAAAAAAAAAAGACCTATAATCGTGGAAACGACAGAAGTGCTTGGATGTGTATCTGATGGAGGTAATCCCGGATACAAGATTGGCAATCGACTGCCTTTAGCTGCCATTCATCAAGTTACATCATTGAGGAGGGACGGAGGAACCATGTGGATGAAGGGTGTTTCAAGATGGCACTGATTACTGCAGTGGGTGGGCTTTCTTGGATTTAAGAATGTAATTGGACCGTAATTTAATGGGTATATAAGGATAAGGGTATGAAGCACTCTCTGATATCCCTGAGGAAGTTGCGCAATACTGATGAAACGTGTCGGATTCCTTATGTGTTCCTTTTAATTGTGTATGACATTTTATAGCAATACTTGAAAAGCCAGTTATATAGAAAATATCTATCATCTTACCCCTTCGGAGTTCCAGGAAAAGGTGGTGCGAATTGCTGTTATCGCAAGAGGTGGAGAATTGTTTGAGCTGTATAACATATTCTGTGAGAATTTTTCTCTAGTATGGGTGGCTATTTTACTTTGTTTCATTGTGTTGACCTATCAGATCTTACTGTTTTGATTTGCATGTGTTGTGATCATTTTCTTACTTTTCTATAATGAAACATGACCTCAAATAGCATTTAACCCCTTGGGGACCAATGACTTACAAGGTACTTTCTGGAAATAAAGTCTGTTAAGGACCGAGGACGTACCCTGTATGTCATGGTCCTTTAACCCCCCCCCCCCTACTTATACTTGCCTCTCTGGCCGTGGTCCTGCTGCAGTCTGACTTCATTGAAGTCAGACCTCCGGTTTTAAAGTCCCCCGGCCATTGCATTGATGTCGTCGCCTGGCGCGATGACGTCAGTTTCTGGCACGCATTTCCCCGCGGGCACTGCCGGAATAGATCCCACTCCCTCCAGATAGGCTGGGAGTAGAAAAAGAAAACGGCATTGCTGGAAAGGGCACAGTCTGCCCTTTCCAGCAATGCCTCTCTTTAACCCCTTAGTCAAGCCTCTGGGGCCTCCCCCACCCACTGACGTCGCCATATGTGCGATGGCATCAGTTGGACAGTTAATTCCCTATCTGCCAAGTGGAGATAGTTTGGTACTTTGGATTAATCGATTAGTTGTTTCAGCCCTAGTTCTGGGTATGAACATCTTTCTAAGAGACCAACATAGAAATGCATATGAAGGTGGAAGAGTCTGTTTTTTCACATGTGTTCAGTAGTATTCTTCTGATTGTATGGACTCGGAACTTGTTTGGCTTTAATGTACTCTGTCACGTACACCTGTATCATTTCAGTAAGAAATTTATGTGTAAATCTTATCCATGATGATTTTGTTGCATGTTATGGTACCTTGTGTTTCTTTTTCTTTTCCTATGTCTGTTTACTTTCTAAGAAAATCTGGATTTGTGCCGTAGTGAAACCTGAATATTTTTATAACTAGATATTTTATCCTGTTCCCTTTTTGTGCAAGAACATCAGTACCTCATAGAAAACCTTTTTTTTTTCCCCCAGTATAAAATGTCTGAGCATTGAAAGCGTTAAAAGCTAAATTCTTGCATATTTATTTGGGTTTTTCCGATATACATTTTTGGAATCTGCATTTCTAAACACCGTTTATACTTTTGCATGTTTATTTATAATAATATTCTTTCACCTGCTGTGTGATTCTAAATGAATGTTTGCCCTGACTTAATTATTCTGAGGCTGTTAAGAAAGTTCTGCAGGACAAGCACTGTGAAATAATTTCTAACCCTTCATAGCCACTAATATTTCTTCTACGGATGAAGAAATAAATCGTTTTCTGTAAATTTAATTAATTTCCTCTTTTCCTTTTTTTTTTTTTTTGGTGCCCTTTTAACAGCACAGCATATTAAATTGATGATTTGCCCTTATTTCACATGTGCTTTGTAATTTATTACTTATTTAAATGTATTTGTAAGAAATATGGGTTATAATTTTAACTGCAATATTTAATAAAAACGTGCCATTGTTGATTTTAAATAATTTTTATACACTATGTTAGTGTAGTGTCCTGGGAGGAAAAATCATGTGAAATGACTCTGAAAGAGAATCTTATTTTGCTCACTGAACCAGTGTATGGGTCTGTCATGTCCCTTCATCTTCCTGTTATGGGATGCTCATTCCCCCAAGCCATCACTGGTCTCCCCAGCAGATGAATATTCATCCTTACGGCTTGTTATCAATAGATCAGGTGCTACCAAATATAAGTGGACTTGTCATCTTAAGAGTTTTAGATTAATGTGTTCTCGTTAGCATTTACAATATGCATACATATATAGATACATAGATTATAAAGATGCATGAAAATGAAATTAAAGGAGCTCACATCATGTTGTTTACAGTTCAAATTTTCACCATTCTTTTACTTTTTTATTTCTATTAAGGCTGGTGTTAGATGAGCGTTTTTAAGAGCGAAAGGAACTTCCGTGAGTGGACGTTCCTTCCACTCTGAAGCCGTCTGGTCGCCTTGCTGGAGAATCGCGCTTTGCAGCCCCATCGTAGCGCTTCGATGGGGAGGCTTGCTGAACCGTCGCAGCATGTTGCGCACAAAACCGCGTGTAGCCGACCTCGTCACAGTGCTGCGACGGACGCCGGGAGGCACGTCAGTATGGGCGCACATAGTGCGCTCGTCTGACACCAGCCTAAGGATTCTAGTATTGTTTTTTGTACTGATAGCCAGCATTTGTATTTGTACAAATGCCCCGGATAATCATACGGATACCAGAAGCCAACACTGGTCTGGCTTACCGGGCAGTAAGTGAGGGCTGGGGCCGCAGGGGTGTGGGAATTGTATCGCCCGACACCCGGGACATGAAGATCTGGGCGAGTAGGTTTTTTTGAGATGCAGTCCGGCAGGCTAGAAGTCCGGACTGCGGACTAATTCCAGGGACGCCCCCGATACCGGAAGCCGGCATTGAGCCGGCTTGCCGGCACCCGAGGGGCTTGGGCGGCTGTTCGAATGCTCTATCGGCATTCGAACAGCTGCCACTGGAGCTCTCCGGCATACTTACCTTCCCGAGCGGCGCCGGGAAAGTTTTCGCGCTTCCGCACGTTGAAGGACCCATCCAGCGCGATCACGTGGGAAGAGTTTGTCAGCGCCGCTCGGGAAGGTAAGTATGCCGGAGAGCTCCAGGGGCGGCTGTCCGAATGCCGATAGAGCATTCGAACAGCCGCCCCATGTCTGGTCTGGGGTCTGAGCTGGGGGGCAATATCCATGAGAGCTTGGGGGCAAATATCCATGAGAGCTTGGGGGCAGTATACCATGAGCTGGGGCATATCCATGTGCTGGGGCATATATCCATGTGCTGGGGCATATATCCATGAGCTGGGGCATATATCCATGAGCTGGGGCATATATCCATGTGCTGGGGCATATATCCATGTGCTGGGGCATATATCCATGTGCTGGGGCATCTATCCTTGAGCTGGGGCAATAGCCATGTGCTGGGGCAATAGCCATGTGCAGGGGCAATAGCCATGTGCAGGGGCAATAGCCATGTGCAGGGGCAATATCCATGTGCAGGGGCAATATCCATGTGCAGGGGCAATATCCATATATCTCGGGGGGGATATATACATGTGAGCTGGGGGCATTTTTATGAGGTCTGTTCTTATTGGAAAGTGGTCACATGACATAAAATAAAAGTATCAGTACTCGTACTCGGTCTTAAACAAAGTGGTATCGGTGCATTACACACAACATAATAGTGTTTAAATAAAGGTCTTTATTCATCACATGTATCTGACGCTGCCTCTATAGGCTGTTATGAATAAAGACCTCTATTTAAACACTATTTTGTTGAAATTATCAGGACAAGTTGATCGTCCTGAGGGACAAGTAGATTGGACTACTACTTAATCCGTTGGACAAGTAGATCTTTTTAAAATTTCCACACCCCTGCGCCGGCTTTCAGAATGCTCTGATAACAATGTTACCATAATGGAGTGGAAAACCGTAGCAGTAGCGCAGGTTGAATTCACAAAATTAAAGGGATCGTAGACAGCTACTGCAAGTCCCAGTTTATGATCACTTGATTATACCATAAAAAATTAATTAAAAGAGAAAAGTCCTTGCGCATGCAGATCCCAGCATGTTGGTGAGTGCTGGGATCTGCATGCGCAAGGACTTTTCTCTTTATTTAAATATTGTTACCATGTTCGCCGCCTGGCTGCGTTCCACTGTGCGGATACCGGTGTGTCTGTAAGTTAAACTTGACTCTGGGAGATGTTGCCGCGCTCTCCCAACATCTTAGGCTGGCGGCACACGAGCAGAGGAAGGAACGTCCGTAAAAGTGGACGTTCCTTCCACTCTCTGCGCTCAGTGTACAAAACGCGATCCTCCTATGGAGAATCGCGCTTTGTATCCTGTCAGCGTCCATTTAGCTTTTTGACGGGGAGGGCATTTTCACGTCCGGTGGATGGCCTTCCCCGTCCAAAAACCCACGGACGCAGGGAAGTGCGGGCGCACATGAGCCAAAAATACGCTCGTGTGCCGGGGGCCTTACACACAGACTTGTAAGATCTTGCAGGAGCATAACCGCAGGTCCCGGAGTCACATTTAACTTACACACGCTGGCGGATGCTCTCAGCTGACAACCGTGGAACGTTATGAGAGCTTTGTGAAAGCCGGCCCCAGTGTGTGTGTGCACGCGTTATATGGGGTTTGTTATTACTGGGGAGCTTTGTGGTAAGCTCATACACACCACACATTCCTGTGAGATTTATTGCTGTGGAGCTTTTAGCAAAATCTTAATTATTCATTGGAAAGCTGTCACATGACATTAAAGTATCAGTAATCTGTGTCGGCCAGTGCCTGAAAAAAGTATCGGTACTTGTACTCGGTCTTAAAAAAAAACCCAACAAAAAAGGGTGTCGGTGCATTGTAATTTCTATTGAGTTTTCAGTAAAAAAGTGTCTTGTGTGATTTGAGAGAATTTTTTATTATTCAGCAGCGGACAGAGGAAGTTATTCCTGTCAGAGATGACGTCCCAATGTGTCGATGTTTTTCAACCTGTAAACAGTGGTGTTATGCACAGGCGGTGGAACTGGGGGATATGGATCATGACAGGTATCCCACAATAATTACCATGGAGGGACAAATTAAAATCCCATGCAGTTTAGGCGTGCTAAAGTCTGTTTTACTGGTTTATTTCTTTGGAAGGTCACTGGCTGCCCTGATCTTCCCCTCCTATGCTTCCATGGCAGCCAGCACAGGGGGGGGGGTAGAGTTCAGCAGGCTTCCACGTGCACAAAGAACGGGTGGCCCTTCTCTGGTAGACTTAAGGGGGCAGTCTACGCATCCTGACCACTTTGTTTTAAAGTGACCAGGATGTGTAGAGTCTCCCCTCCCAGCTCCCCCAATCTGGTGAAACGGCATGGAAGGATGAAGTGGAGTTTTTTCACCCCACTCTTAAGTCACCAGCAGCCAGGATTTTTTCATTTCCCACCTGCCGGTCATCAGATGAGTCACGCAGAGAGCGTGCCGAGGTCACCCTCTCTGAGACCCCCCCCTCTATAGTGAGCAGTTTCAAAAAGGTAACTGATGGATCGGATCTGTTCATGCGTGCACCTTCGACCCATCTTTCTGCTCAGGAGCCACTGAACTGGCCTGTGTACCGTGTGCAAGTCCGATAGCGGTGTGCTATTTGCAGTTCCTATGCTACGCAAGTTGCATAGGATGGAAAATTGTGCAGAAAAGCTTCAGAGACTTCGGGTTCTGGAGTCCCTGAGCTGGATAGGAGGCGCAGCGTGTGGCAAGGGAAAAAGTGGGGTAAATTCCTTTAAGTCAAAGCCTCTGCCCAATTATTTTTTATACTCTTTAAGTGCATTTCCTCCTCTTTTCTCCCCCGCCAAAATCTATTTTTAGTGTTTTCATTCATTTTTCCTATGTCACATGTCTATTATTGCCATTATTGTTACTCCATGTCTTGAGGTTGGTACATACAATATCTTGCAAAGTAAAATTCAGTGTTCACAATAGTCCCAATACAAGCAAGCCTTTAAAATGGTCACCAAGTGGCATGCAAAGGGCACCTCGACAATAACCATCTGAAGGCTTTATAAGCACAGGGGAAGCACACGGATAAAGCAAGTGTATCAGAACAAAGACATGCAAGCCTGTTAGGAAGAGTGAATTCTCCTGGCAAGAGCAGTCTGAGTTTTTAATAATTCACTCTATTCCATCTCCATAGAGAAATATTTCTATTTACAGGTAAAGTGTGGAGATTTTGGACATCAGAAAAGTAACCCGTTCAGAGCTGTTAGGAATCCAGGACTGGTAGAGATAGAATGAAGCGACACAATTGAAATTTCAAATATCCCAGCTGTCATCAAAATACTCAGTCAGATCTCTCTTAGGCTAGGGTCAGATGAGCGCATTTTGTATGGACTGTGCGTCCGTGCAGTACGGACCTACTTACTGACTGACAACAAGGTAGTGGCCACACAGTCCGTTTTTTTCACTGATGGATTTTTTGACTGATGTAGCAGGGAAAATAAATTACAATGAAAAAACATTCTATCCGTCAAAAATGCTGGACGTATAAATGCAGTCCGTCTGACCTTGTTTCATCACTCACACACAAAGCTACAGGGACGTTGCAGACGTGGCGCACTCCGCACGTCCGTTCTAGCAGTATTACGTTCTTGCCTAACCTGCATCCGTTTGCCGCGTCCGCCATGCATCCGCACTTCTGTGTGGACGTACTTCGTGTGTGGGGCTCCATTGGTCAGAATACTATGCTGCCACGGACGTACAAATGTGCGGCAACACGGACGTGATATCTGCGCTCGTCTGACCCCAGCCTTAAAGGGACACTCGAGCCACCATGACCACTCAGAGCTTGTATGTAAGTGGTCATGGTATTTAACTCTTCAGATCCAAAGCCTCCCTGTCGATGCGCTAGGACGCGCGTTGACGGGGCTGCAAAGCGCAATCAGCGAGGTAGCCAGACGGGCATCGAGTGGAAGGAACGTCCACTCTCACGGACATTCTTTCCACTCTCCAAAGACGCTCGTCTGACACTAGCCTAATTGGTAATCCTGATGGCGTGGGGCTAATTAAACCATAATTAGTCATCGATACATATTGTACTCATATACTCCTCTGCTGGGTGCCACCATTTACGGATTTCAAATGGACAGGTCTTCTGGTCTCAAAAAAATGGGGTTTACTCCTGGTTGGGTGCTGCTTACACAAAAAGGATGATTGAATCTCATGTACTGAAATTGGATCCGTATGTTATGACGGCAAATGTCCCATAAGGTATTAATAAAATGATTTATATACAGTTTTATTAACTGTGTTCTTTAAATACGGAGTATGCACAGAGTGTGTGCAATTAGATGTCTTTATATATAGTAATGCAGAACACGTAATGTCGGATATATTTATGTGGTATATGAGGTTATATTCGCCGTGTAGGTATGGTCAGATCGTCTGTAGGAGAAAGATTATATTGTTTTATAGACGATCTGACCATACCTACACGGCGAATATAACCTCATATACCACATAAATATATCCGACATTACGTGTTCTGCATTACTATATATAAAGACATCTAATTGCACACACTCTGTGCATACTCCGTATTTAAAGAACACAGTTAATAAAACTGTATATAAATCATTTTATTAATACCTTATGGGACATTTGCCGTCATAACATACGGATCCAATTTCAGTACATGAGATTCAATCATCCTTTTTGTGTAAGCAGCACCCAACCAGGAGTAAACCCCATTTGTTTGCATTCATAACTAGGCAACAGCAGAGCATTGCCATCCTATTTCTGGAGGGCAGCAGTATGCACCGCACACACACTACGAAACTGGCGCCATATTAGGACACCCCCCGCTTTTCCAGATCTTCTGGTCGCATCTGACAGGTAAACATTCGTAGCTCTGATTGGACCCCGAACTGCCATGCCAATGCCATCAGTGAGATGGTGGAGCCATGCAAGCGAATATCACGGGTGGACTTTCTTGGCCTTGGTTTTGAAAACAGATTAACTGCTGTGGGGAAACGCATATACAAATGACTGCAGGGCAGGGGAACAATAGTGATGCAGTCATGACTAATTAATCGAATATGCCATACTATATATACTGCTTATCCGCTCCTAAATTATATAAATCCGCCTATTTGTTGGTAACTTGTAACAATTAAGCTGTGCACTCAAAGTTTTTAAGATGGGCAGTGGGTGAAAAGTCTAATTTATGGTTCAAATAAGATATTTGCAAGTTCTACAGCACAGGGTAATCTGGAGCAGCTGGATGTGCAATTTACTCTATATCAGAAGATCATTAGCTCATATTAACCTGGGCTGTACTGTGTCTTCCCTGAGCCCATTGATGGATAATCATGTGAAAGGCAATAAATGAGCATTTCAGGAGCTTAACCACAAGTAGAATTTGTGGTTAAAACAAGTGAATCACTAGAGTAATTAAAATAATCCCATCTTGTCCAACATGTAATTAATGTAATAAGGCACACATTGCCAGCTGTTACAATAATTTCAACGCAATATCTTTTTTTTGGAGGGGGGTCATAAGGGCGCAAAATTGCTCATATCTTTATCCACTAGTCTCTATTTATACTTTCTTTTCCATCTGCAATCTGTCAAAGACATCGACAATATTGTTTTCTATTCTGATTTATTTTTTTTCCTCTGTATCACATTTTTCTCAAACCGCAGATGACATTGATTTGGTATGTGTGTTCAAGTTGTGTATCCCTGATCTGGAATTCCAAAATCCCAAAAACGTTTTTTTTGTTCAGCTGAAATGTCACTAAGAGGGATAGATTTCACACCTGACCTAATGTGACCAAGAACAAAATTATTAAAAATGTTTAAAACTACCTTCAGGTATGAGGAATATATGAAACCTCAATGAATCTGCAATTTGTCTCATTATTGTATACAAGTATTCCAAAATCTGGAAAAATTTGATTATCCAAAACACTGTTGATCCCAAGCATTTTGGACAAGGGATTCTCAAAGTATTGGTGTATATATTTCACATTAAAATGACTGGCTCTTAGATATTGGGACGGCATCTAGGGTAAAATTGTTAAGCCCTATTCAATTTATTTTTCATGTACATTGAAGTGGATTGTTGGTGGGGTGTGCGTGCCGTGCCATTTTTGAAATTTAGAATTGGTGACCATAAATCAAAAGGTGGTTCTTTTTTCATTCCTGCCAAAACAAGTCACTATATTTTCTCTCACAATTTGAGGCTAATTAACTTGTAGAAATGTACATGCATAGGCATGCGCAGGAGGTGTGCCTGGTGTGCCCAGGCTAGGACTACATCTAACATTTATTTACATAATTGATTAGTTGGCCGATTTATTTTTTCGATTTAATCTGATAAGTTTTTTTATTTACTTAAAAGGAATATTATTAGGGATGCACTGATACCACTTTTTTAAGACCGAGTACCGATACTTTTTTAAAAAGTACTCACCGATACCGAGTACCGATACTTTTATTTTATGTCGTGTGAACTCTTTCCAATAAGAACAGACCTCATATAAAAATGCCCTCAGCTCACATGTATATATCCCCCCCCCGAGATTATTTATATATATATATATATATATATATATATATATAAATAATATATACAGAATGCCCCCAGCTCTCATGGAGATTGCCCCCAGCTCTCATGGAGATTGCCCCCAGCTCTCATGGAGATTGCCCCCAGCTCTCATGGATATTGCCCCCAGCTCTCTCATGGATATGCCCCCGCCTCTCATGGAGATTGCCCCCGCCTCTCATGGAGATTGCCCCCGCCTCTCATGGAGATTGCCCCCGCCTCTCATGGAGATTGCCCCGCCTCTCATGGAGATTGCCCCGCCTCTCATGGAGATTGCCCCCGCCTCTCATGGAGATTGCCCCCGCCTCTCATGGAGATTGCCCCCGCCTCTCATGGAGATTGCCCCCGCCTCTCATGGATTGTCCCCCGGCTCTCATGGATATGCCCCAGCTCTCATGGATTTGCCCCCAGCTCTCATGGATATGCCCCCAGCTCTCATGGGTATGCCTCCAGGTCTCATGGATATGCCCCCAGGTCTCATGGATATGCCCCCAGCTCTCATGGATATGCCCCCAGCTCTCATGGATATGCCCCCAGCTCTCATGGATATGCCCCCAGCTCTCATGGATTTGCCCCCAGCTCTCATGGATATGCCCCCAGCTCTCATGGATATGCCCCCAGCTCTCATGGATATGTCCCCAGCTCTCATGGATGAGAGCTGGGGGCATATCCATGAGAGCTGGGGGCAAATCCATGAGAGCTGGGGACCTATCCATATGTCCCCAGCTCTCATGGATATGCCCCCGGCTCTCTCAGACCTGGGGAAGCTGGCCACGTGCATGAAAAGCACTCGGCCAGTGTTCCCGTCCGGCGGACTGCAATACTCACCCCTTCCGAAGGTCTGGTCGCACGGCTGTGGCGCGATCACGTGGCCACCGGGCGCCTCTGTGACGCTGCCTCCAGCCGAGAGGCAGCGTCACAGAAGTGGCCGCGTGAACGCGTCACAGCAGTGCGACCGGACCTTCGGAAGGGGTGACTATTGCAGCCTGCCGGAGGTGAACGCGGGCCGAGTGCTTTTCATGCACGTGGCCAGCTTCCCCAGCCCCGCGGATACCAGCAAGCCGGCCCAGCGCTGGCGTCCGGTATCGGGGGGGGGTGTATTGGGCCATTTGCATGAGTACTAAGTACTCGTGCGAACGGCAGTATCTGCACCGATACTGATACTAGTATCTGTATCAGTGCATCCCTAAATATTATGTAAAAAAAAAATATCAACCCCCGCTCCTCCTTTTTTTTCATAAGCTAGTCGCGTAGTGTATATTACTTTCGTACGTATATACGCAAGTTGCAAGCTTTTCGCACACACGGTACACGAGCGCCTGGTCAGTGATGGATTGATGCTGCATACGCAGTTTAAGCGCATGTCTGCATTCTCCCCGAATGAGCGCTGCTATGAGCGCTCAGATAGACATGTCGGCATGAAAGCAGGGTGAGAAGGGGGAGGGGCAGTTCACGCAGCCTGACCACTTTAATAAGCGAAAGTGGTCTTGGTGCAGAAAGTGTCCCTTTTACAATAAAAATTTAATGAACAAACTGAGCGGGAGGAGGGTCCGGAGGTGGGAGTGAGTTTGTTCAAGGGACTTGACCTGAGTAGGAGAGGGAGTGGGTTTTTGCAAAAGACCAGACCTAAGTGAGTGAATAGCAGCTGCAGACCAAAGAGGGGGTGCCAGGCATTTTGGGGTGGTGGCACAGGACTCCAGTAAGGATTAAACACCAGCAGTACAGTGTCCATACCCAGTGTCAGTATCCCAGGGTTTGTGTTATAGCGCTTCTGCAAATGTAAACTAAATAAAAACAAACTGATTATGTCTGACAAAACCTTAGAACTAAACCATCAGCTCTGAAGCAGAGTCAGAGGCTATAACGTTTAAATCATTTTGACTCTGATCGATTTGTGTGCATACACTGTTTAATCAGCGACTGATTAATAGATGATGAAAATAGTTGTCCACTATTCTCATTATCGATTAGTTGTTTCAGCCCTAGCCCAGGCACACCCTAAGGTTGGTTGAAGAGGTCCTCTTTTGCCTCCTACATTGACATTTTAGATGTCCCTTATCTGTTTCAAGATGAATAGCATAGAAACCGACCGTATCTCTGATTACAGGACCGTTAGTTCGAATGACAAATGTGCATTTTAAACAAAATCTTCTAAATATAAGTTTTCAATTATTAATAATCGTTCCATGGGTGCACACCCGTAATGTAATGGGCTGTGCACGCCAGTGCGCACAGGGTTTGGGGCTCCGGTTTATTTTGTGTAAAGTGAAAAGTAAATCCGACATGCTTTAGTTTCATGTTCTCAAATAAGGAAAGTAATAAATCAGGCTGGACTAAACAACTTTGCTTTTCCTATATTTTCATTTGTATAGCATGTACTATAAAATTGTGGATTATTCCAGCCTTGGTGTTAGAATAATCTTAATTTTAATAAAGACAGGAGGCGAATATTTTGCATTCTCTTTTCTTTACTAAAACATCAGCAGCAAGGAAAGTTTACATAGCAACAGCAGTAACCAATCAACAACAAGAGTGTAGTAAGTCCTTAGCCACGCCCTCTTTTCTTGTATGCCGAACGAGCAGGAGAGACGTGACGTAGAAATCCAGAAGTAGGAAGAACCCGGAAACTGAAGAGGTGAAAGCCAAGACTAGGTAGGAGTCAACGAGATGGTCAGTCGCAGAACTGGAAGCCAACGGGCGTCCGAAACGATGGGAGACCAACAGGGCCGCAGAAGCAAATCAAGCTACGGAGAAAGCAGAGGATACGTGAAAGTACCATGTGATGGAGGCTTGCCAATCAACAGTTAACTAACTGACCAGTCAAAGCGAAGAATTATCAATAGTTAAATCAATTATGAGACAGTAGCCGTAGGCTAGGCCAATGAGACATGCAAACCCTACTAAGGGGAATGAAAAATAGTTAGACAATAATGGACAAAAGTCGAAGAAGTGTAGATACGTAAATTACATCCTTTATTCAAAATTTATTTATTTATTATTATTATAATTTTTTTTTTTTTAATTTTTTTTATCGAATATAGCAGTAAATCCGGCACAATGTGAGCAATCCCGGGTATGGGCGGGCGGGAAAATATTCGCCTCCTGTCTTTATTAAAATTAAGATTATTCTAACACCAAGGCTGGAATAATCCACAATTTTATATCAAGTCAGGAGGCTTCATATTTTGCAGTTTTAAAGCTGCACCAGAGCCCCAGATGCATGAGGACGAGGGCGAAAATAAAAGGTACGAAAGGTGACCGCCCTAGAACAATCAGCAGCCGCTAGTATGTCGGACAGGGAGCCGCCGGCGACCGCAACAGAAGAAGCCACTGCACCCCGCACGGAGTGAGCGCCGAAGTGAGGAGCAACACCTGCTAGGGAGAGCAGCCAGGGGACCCCTCTAGAAAGTGTAGGCGAGGAAACAGGATTGTAAGTGGAAACATAGGAGACCAAGAGCTGGCCAACCGGAGGGGAGCGCAAAGAGCCTAAGTGGGAGAGGTAGTTCGTAACGCACCTAGCGACACATAGGGTAGAAAACCTTAGAAAAAGGGGGTTTTTGTACATCTAGTAAGCGTGAAAAACGACTCCCTTAGGAGAGAAAACCATAGCGTGCGCATCGAAGGCTCTAGCATCCAAAACACGTCTAAAGGACCCCAAACACAAAATGATGGTTAGAATACATCAAGAGCTGACGCAGGGACAGCGAGTAGTATCTGGCCAGTTACGCAGGAACTCCAAAACAAGCGCCACATCCCAAAAGTGAGTATATTATTTGGGGCCGGCGGGCGAGCGAGCCTAACGCCCTTGAGGAGACAACACACAGAAACGCTACCCAGGGGAGCGTGAGCCACCGAGATGGTCGAGCGGAACCAGGTGATGATAGGACTTGCCGGCCGTGGAAAGGCTCGCCAACAAATTAGAGGGGCTGTAGCAGGATCAGGCACACACCAACCACACCAAATTTCCCCAGGCGTAACATTTTTGCGTGCCAGAAGTCCAGGATTCCCATAATAGGGAGCGAGCCGCAGCTGATAAGCCTGGTAGCATGCAGGGTCCCCGGAAATTGTCCAAGCCACCAGTGGAAGATTGCCCTCCAATACCACTGGATTAGGGTTGCCTTGAGGGTCCAGAAGAATGGATGGAAAAGGACGGCAGCAGCGGGCAGGAGTAGACAAGGGAGTTGTAGCGTCAGTGGCAACCAGCTCTGTGCATCCCATAGAGGCATGAGTAGAAGTCGAAACCATCCATCTGCGGACTTCTTGAAGCGTGCACGTGAGCATCGTGAACGGGGAAACAGTGTAGGCTCCTCGATGGGGCCATGGTGGGAGGAAAGCATCCACCGCTGCCGCCTGCAGGTCCGTAAGCCAACTGAAGCCGGTCTGCATCTGGTGGGTCAAGCGGGAAGTAAACAGGTTGACCAGGCAAAGGAGTAGAGGGCAGATGATGTGAAGCGGCTGTTCCTCTGGCGTCCATGCCCCACCCGTGGATACAGGTCCGCAAGTCGCTCCCCAACCCGACTGGCTGGCGTCCGATTCCGATACGAAGTCGGGTAGAGAGCCAAAAATGGCCCACCCATTCCAGGCTTCCATGAGGCGCAGCCACCACAGGAGTTCCACTCGAGCCTCAGGAGTGATAGGGACCAGCTGGTCGTAGGAGGGATTGAGACTGAGGCACGTGGTTTTCTGACGTTGCATCGCCCGATAATGCAGTGGGCCAGGGAGAAGGGTGATGACTTGGGCTGGGCGACAAGCTGGGCGACAAGCTGACTTGTCCATGTTGGTAATGAACCAGAGGTCTTACAGGAGAGTAAGCACTAGGGCCGTGTGATGGGAAAACAGGACCGGATCTTGAGCCAGTACGAAGATATTGTCCAGGTATATGAGAGACCTGATGCCCTGTGAATATATGGAGGCCATGGCCAGTAAGAGGAGCTTCATTGAAGCACCATGGTGCGGAGCTGAGGCCGAAAGGTAGGCAGGTGAACTGTCGGTGGTGCAGGATGGATAGGAGACCCCTGAGTAGATGTGTGCTCTCCATTGTGAAGTGTCGATAGGACAAGAAGGGATTGAAGACTATCCAGTTTAAGACCGGGCGAAGGTCCGCAGACTTCTTGTGTACCAGAACACATTGTATGGGGAAAACAGACTGGAAGGGAACCTGGGAAAAGTCTATCAAGAAACCAGATACGATTCGTAGGACCCAAGAGTCGGAAGGTTGGTATAGATGTTAACCTTATGATTCGATTCTTTTAAGAAGAGGTCCCCAAAAAAACAACCCTTGGCCGCAGGACCCAATTCTTTGGAGCACATACTTGTTAAATTAGCGTCAAAGCGAAAAAGCGCCTCATTGCGGCGTGCAGAAGAGATGCTGACATTGGCGTTACCTAAAGACAGAGGGCACGCTGTGCCCATTCACGGACCATTGCAGGGCCGAGCAGGGTAGGCATAAGGCTATCCTAAACAAAAGATAAATCCAGGTAAAGTATCCATGTAATTGGGCAGACTAGATGGGCCGAAAGGTTCTTATCTGCCGACAGTTTCTATGTTTCCAGAAGGTAGTGCTTCGTCCACCGTGACGAGCGGGCCTGAAACCTCCAGCATTTGTCCTGGGCGATGCGGAAGCCCTGTTCGACTTCGACAAGGATCCCTGCCAACCTTGCCCAGAAAGGAGACGAAATCCACGTCAAACTCTGGCGTAAGAGATACCTTGTCAGGCAGCGTCGGGCAAGGGCATCCTGCCCACAGATGCGCCCTGGAAATTTTAACTAAGAGACCGCGTAGCCAGAAGCAGAAACTCCGCTGTGTGGTCAGGCGGGAGCCAGGCCGAAGACCTGGGGTGGGTGGTAGTGCATGGATCGAAAAAGGAGGGGGCTCCTCTAGCGTCGAGGAGTGGCGCCGGGGTATCCGAGGACACCAAGGAGCGAGGCGGTGTTGGAGCGGTAGAGAAGGGCACGATCGCTAAGCTATCAGAACGGGGCTCACCCGTCGAGCTTGCAGTAGTCGGTGGATCACCGGTGGTATTGGCTCCGTCCTCCTCGGGTAGTGAGCCTGGTAAATATCCATGTCATAATCATCGTCCCCTTCTTTGGGGACAGAAGTGCGGGAGGAGTTTGTAGCAGGGCCCTTACCCTAGCCAGCGGACTCAGATTAACCCTTCCAGAGTATTTTACGAGATGGCACGGCAGCCTCAGAATGAACCGAATGGGAGCCCTCAGAAAGGGCCGGTGACTGGGCCCTAGAAAGGACCGGAGGTTCTGGCTGGGGAAGCGGGGCATGGCTGCCAAAGCTATGGGCAGTGTTTCTGAAATGGCAGCTAAAAGCCAGGCCGAAAGCTCCTCTGGATTGGTGGGGAGCTGAGGAGGATCCATGGAAAACAGAATAACGGGACTCACCTGTTGAGGTATTTATATATATTAAAATTTATAGGGATATATATCAGGGCTCACCCGATGTTTAGTGTGGCCAAACAGAAAAATCCTGTACTAGCCGTCAGGAAGGTAATAATATATTCATTATAAATTAATGTGTTGTGGCTCACCGATGCCTTTGTGGGACAGACAGATCCCGCCAGAATAATATATACTTATATATATATATATATAAGCTTATCAGGGCTCACCCGATGTCTTCGTGGGACAGATATCCCGTTAGATAAATAATATATTTGTTTATATACATAAGCTTATCAGGGCTCACCTGATGCCTTCGTGGGACAGATATCCCGCCTGATAAATAATATATTTGTTTATATATATAAGCTTAGCAGGGCTCACCCGATGCCGTCGTGGGACAGATATCCCGTCAGAAAATTTTATTTTTATATATATATATATATATATACATACTTACTTACTTACTTACTTATCGGGGCTCACCCGATGCATTCGTGGGACAGATATCTTGTCAGAAAATTTTATTTTTATATATATATATATATACTACTTACTTACTTACTTATCGGGGCTCACCCGATGCATTCGTGGGACAGATATCCTGTCAGAATTTTATTTTTATATATAATATATATATATACATACTTACTTACTTATCGGGGCTCACCCGATGCATTCGTGGGACAGATATCCTGTCAGAAAATTTTATTTTTATATATATATATCTATATCTATCTATCGGGGCTCACCCGATGCCTTCATGGGACAGATCCCACCAGAAGAAATAATATTTATTTGTATATATATAGTATAAGCGTATCGGGGCTTACCCGATGTTTACGTTGGGCAGACAGAAATCCACCAAAAATAATAATTTATTTATATAAATAGAACCTGAGGCCGTTTAACATGTAAGAGCTGACCTGCTAGTTTGCATCGGGACACGAAGACGCGATGTCCCGAATGGCGGCAATTGCTGGTTAGAACTAAGATGGCCGCCGGAGTGCGCACGGACGAAAAGCCATGCTATCCTGAGGAGAAAGTTTAGTCGCGCACTCGCGGGAAGGCGGCGGGCGCCGCGCAAAACACAAAGAAAGGGGGGAAAAAAAACCTTAAGGAGAAAACAGAGCTGTTTAAACAAAGTAAATTACGATGGGGCGCCGCAAGTCGCGCAACGCGAGCAAAGCGCACCTGCAGGCGGGAGAGTGCCCACACAGCAGGGAGGAAACCTAGGAAAAAAACAATCAGGTGCACAGTACATATAATAAATCTGAGTATAAAATTACATAATAAACCTAACAGTGACAAATTACACCTAAATTAAAGCCTGGCAACCAGGAGCTGTTTTGAAAACGTCTCACCTGGTCGCCAGCAGCAAGAAAAGAGGGC
Source organism: Leptobrachium leishanense (assembly GCA_009667805.1). Classification (NCBI taxonomy): domain Eukaryota; kingdom Metazoa; phylum Chordata; class Amphibia; order Anura; family Megophryidae; genus Leptobrachium; species Leptobrachium leishanense. Next base: position 249,948,827 of record CM019067.1, read on the forward strand.
GTGGCTAAGGACTTACTACACTCTTGTTGTTGATTGGTTACTGCTGTTGCTATGTAAACTTTCCTTGCTGCTGATGTTTTAGTAAAGAAAAGAGAATGCAAAATATGAAGCCTCCTGACTTGATATAAAATTGGGTATTGTGTTTTTGCAATTCTTTGCAATATACAGTAGCTTTTGTTTCTTTTCCATTTCTTTTGTGTCCGCTGTCATTTATGCTCAGGTCTTTTATTGATATCTCTTAATAATACAATTTGTAGCTAGTCAAATTCCCATAGTGGTTTACAGTGGTCAAATTTCCTTTGTCTCGGCCGGTTATCATTATGCTTGATCACGGCATGTGGTTGTGGAATGAACTTTTGTGACTTGCATAGGTCATAATGGTACCCTTGAAAATTATTGCTCATGTTTCCTGTTCATTTTAAATTGTCAGTCTGCTCCCGTTCCTGTGGAGATACGTGAAGCAAGACATATCTTTGGTTTGTATGGTTAATGTTTAAGAGAGTCATATGCCTAGATTACAATTTCCTTTTTTCACTTGATAAGCAGATAGAGATTTATGTTTTGTAGTTTTTATTTTTAATTTCTGTTTTTGATGTAGGCCAGAGTATCTGTTGGTTTGCAGAAGTAGTTGAGCTTGTGAATGCAGGTGATTATGTGTGTGCATTGCCATTGAGTTTGCCAGTACAATTACTGACAGGGTTATTCAGAGAGAGTTGAAAACCAGGAGAATGACTGGAGAAGTGAAAATTCTAGGTCAAAATAGCCGATTTGGAAAGTGAGATAAATGGGAGAATTTTTCTGATTTGGCTATTTTGACCCAGAATTTTCACTTCTCCAGTCATTCTCCTGGTTTTCACCTCTCTCTGAATAACCCTGTGAGTATATGTGTATTAAGGTGTTGTGAATGCAGGTATGTATTTATGTAGCGTGCCCGACTATAGCAATTCAGTTTTTCAGTGTGTGTAGAACTCAACATTTTCACACGAATGCTGTGTGTGTTAAGGTCATGATTGCAGGAAAGTATGGTTCTACTGTCGGTGTGTCCGTTTATGGATGGAATTACAATGTGTTTAAAGGGACACTCTAGGCACTGTGACCATGTGGGGCAGTGAATACTTACAGTGAACAGAGTGTGCTATGATGGCATGGGACCTCTGTTAGCCATGCCCACAAAGCTGAGATCAGGGAGCACTTACCTGGCATCCTGGGATAGGTTGGGATGAGTAATCTTCCTCCTAACCGTTTTAAAGCCAATAGCTCTTGCTACTCTCACATTGAGATTGGCTGGTTGCCCTCTCTGATCATGTTACTGCTGTGGCTTGACAGGAAGCCGATAACTGGTCACGTCCATTCCAGTGCCAAAGGAAGCCCGGTGCTGAAATGAAGGTAAGTGTTAGCCTCATTATACGTTTAAAACAGGGAAGTAGAGAGTCAAGTGGGGTTAATGTTTAACCTGTTTGTCCCTCCAACCCAGGGGTCAGCAACCTTGGCTCCCTGATGTTTTGGGAACTACATTTCCCATGTGGCTCAGTCAGCCTAATGGGTTACTGAGCCATATGGGAAATGTAGTTCCCAAAACATCAGGGAGCCAAGGTTGCTGACCCCTGCTCCAACCCATTCCATTTTAACCCTGGAGCAGTGGTGGAACCTTAGCACCCCAGATGTCTTTACGCTACTTGTTCCATGATGCTCCAACAACGTTACGACTGGTTAGGCATCATGGAACATGTAACTCAAAACATCTGGGGTGCCAAGGTTTTGCCATCACTGCCCAGAGCAGGGTCTAGCACTCTTAGCCCACGTGATGTTTGGAACTACACCTCCCATAATGCTCAACCACTCCTTAGTTTGCCGAACTTAATGTGAAACGTAGTTTCAAAAACCTATGGAGGGCCAATGTGCCCTAAAAGTGTCCCTTTGGGTACAATTTCACTCTGAAGAAAACCAGAACGTTTGACAGAATAGATACCAAAGTTTGGCAAACCTTTTGGCGAGATTTTTTTAAAAAAAAATTCTGGGTATACCTTGAACACTGAATTAATTCTCGTCTAAATAACCACAATATTAAGCCCGTTAACCTCTGTGTATATAAGCCCTGAACAACAGATAGTTCTTGTTTACAAAGAGCCAGCTACAGATGTTTTCAAGCATATCCTTGCTGAGCATCTTGTTGGTCAGGTTTGATGGTATACAGGGAGAGCAATGACTGTTTTTTGTGCTGTTCTTATAAATTACTTCTTCCATTTGATGGATTCATTGGAGATGCCAGACCTTTTCTTTTTGATCTAGGAGACTTTGTCACATCCACCAATGTGTAAATAGTATGTTAGCTCAGCATGATTGTAACGTGTGAATCAAGATTTATTAAACTGTGTCATTGTGTAACACCTGTATAGGAGTATGCATCTAGATTTATATTCATTTTTTTCTACTTCCTCCTGCAAAAAAAAATAATATATATATAATTGCAAACTTCTATGTTAAACTGTGTGGTCTCTATTCCATAGTTGTTGCTAATGTAGGGCCCTATTACAATCTTCGCGTTAAAACGCTCGCGCAATGCATGAATTTGTGCGTCCAGCGACGTTGTTAAACGTTAACGCGCGTAAATCAACGCTGGAATTACATTCCTCGCGCATTTTTTCATTCGTCGAGCAATAACGCACTGTAAATGGACACGCACAAATGCGCGTGCAGTAATGTTACGCGCCGAAATCTTTGTGCGGACAGTTTTTTGCACGCGATTCAGCCAATCAGAATTAAGAACCACAATTATCTCACGTTAAGTTTTTGCGGTTGGCCCTGGGTTCCTCCTAATGCACGACAATGCTAGACCTCATGTGGCTGGAGTGTGTCAGCAGTTCCTGCAAGACGACGGCATTGATGCTGTGGACTGGCCCGCCCGTTCCCCAGACCTGAATCCAATTGAGCACATCTGGGACTTCATGTCTCGCTCCATCCACCAACGCCACATTGCACCACAGACTGTCCAGGAGTCGGGGGATGCTTTAGTCCAGGTGTGGGAAGAGATCCATCAGGAGACCATCCGCCACCTCATCAGGAGCATGCCCAGGCATTGTAGGGAGGTCATACAGGCACGTGGAGGCCACACACAATACTGAGCCTCATTTTGACTTGTTTGAAGGACATTACATCAAAGTTGGATCAGCCTGTAGTGTTGTTTTCCGCTTTAATTTTGAGTTTCACTCCAAATCCAGTCCTCCATGGGCTGCTCAATTTGATCCCCTTTGATAATGTTTGTGTGATTTTGTTGTCAGCACATTCAACTATGTAATGACCACAGTATTTAATAAGAATATTTCATTCATTCAGATCTAGGATGTCTTATGTTTGTGTTCCCTTTATTTTTTTGAGCAGTGTATTATATAAAATTTATTATATCTATTCTATATCATTGCACATATAATTTGCTATATATGTAATTAAAATAAATTAAGTTTTATAAAATAGAGGGGGGAAATTTTTTTTATTTTGCAAATAAACACCACATCTAAACTCAAGCCAGAGTAACAGTATACACAGTTTATTCATGGGGTGATGGGAAGACGAGACTGCGCATCGAGGTTGACATCAAGAAATTAAACCTTTGGGAAGCCCAATTAAACTGTGACATGCTATAGCTTTGCTAACCCATTTTTTTAGATGGGTTGTTTTGTGATATTATATAATGAGCTTTTTTTCCAGTTAGGTTGACATTATCATCTGAGTAGTCCCAACGGAGATCATGCCTGCTAGAATACATCCATAAATTTAGGGAAGCAGCTGTGCAGCCCCTTTGCCAGCGTGTCCTTTATTAGGCATATTTTGCTGCACAGGTCTATTGCATTTTCACGAAAGCCTGAAAACAAAGCCCATTTGTTAAGCACATTTGTAATGTTACAGTGAACAGTTAAGTATTAGCAACATTGACCTCATTTGTAGCACCTGATGTCAGAGCAGATCCACTTCAGAAAGTTGGGAGTATGTCAATTCCGCAGAGTAGGCACATTGCTTATTCTGTTTGCTGATCTGTTTTGTTTTTGTTTGTTTGTTTGTTTTTTTTCTTCTTAATATATATGAAATTGCTTGGCATACCGAAAATGTTTATGGAGCATGAAACAAACAAAAAGCTCAAAATAAAGTACTCTGGCTTAAAACAAATCCTATTAAATCATATTAAAAGTATATAATGAGCACATTAAAAAAAAAGTTGTTCTGGAAGAGACCTTTCTCCCCCCCTTTGTGTATTTGGTGCATTATGTCCCTTCCTACATCTGTATTGCATTTACAGCGTACTCCTATATTGTTTGGGGGTGAGGGTTAAATCTATTAGGGCGTTCTTGGGCTCGAAGCTGGAATAATTTATGACAGGGGTCAGTAACCCCCCCCCCCGATGTTTTGGAACGTCTCTCTCTATGCTCAGCCAAGCTAATGAGTGGCAGAGCATAATGGAAATGTAATTTTTTTTTTTTTTTAAGTATTTTACCAGGAAGGATACATTGAGATTTCTCTTGTTTTCAAGTATGTTCCAAAACATCTGGAGATCCAGGGTTGCCGACTCCTGATACATGTGGTACTTTCTTGCATGTTCCATGTAGGGCTGCGTATCTTCACTGGTCTCACGATTCGATTACGATTATCATGTCAACGATTCAATTCTGCGATGCATCACGATTACTGCTCAATTTGCCAATGGCTTTAGACTCACAGATTCACACACTCACTGTAAAGTGCAGTATGTATGAGGGTATCACAGAGCTCCACATCAGTAAAATTCACAGTAATGTGCAGTGTGTATGAGCATATCACAGAGCTCCACATCAATAAAACTCACAGTAATGTGCAGTGTGTTTGAGCGTATCACAGAGCACCACATCAGTAAAACTCACGCTAATACACACTGCACATTACTGTGAGTTTTATTGCTGTGGAGTGCTGTGATACGCTCATACACACTGCACATTACTGTATCACAGCGTTCCACAGCAATAAAACTCACAGTAATGTGCGGTGTCTATGAGCGTATCACAGAGCTCCACAGCAATAAAACTCACAGTACCGTGTGCAGTGTATTGATATATATATACTACACACTAACACATATGATTTCATAATATAAATTAATCGTGTAAGTACCAGGTATATATTTGTTTTGTCTCTGCGCACATGGATCATTTTAATAATATAAACAGGTGGAGATGTATTTAAGGATGTCAGGCATCCAAGAGTTAAACTAACATAGCAGCTTAGTCAGATTTTGTCCAACCCCCCCCCCCTCTCACATTCTACAGCCCAATGACCTGTACTCTGTGTCTCAGGCAGCCCATGAGTTAAATCCATAGAGCAGAAGGTAGGATGTTCTGTAGAGGGGTCTATAGAGAAACTTCACTGTTTAATGTGCTGATCTTCCAAAAGGTCCCTTTGGCCGCTGTCAGCAATTAAGCCTGGAATACTTTATGACAGGGGTCAGCACCTTGGCTCCCCATATGTTTTGGAACGTCATCTCCCACTATGCTCAACCAACCTAATGAGTGGCTGAGCATAACAGGAAATGTATTTCCAAACCATCTGTAGGACTCCTGATATATGTGGTACTTTATTGCACGTTCCAAGTAGGGCTGCTCATCTTGACGATTATCTTGTCAACGATTCGATTCTGCGATGCATCACTATTGCTGCCCAATTTGACAATGGTTTTATACTCAGATTCACCCACTTACTGTAATGTGCAGTGTGTATGAGCGTATCACAGAGTTTAATCTGTTTGACCTGCAGTACACTATAAAACATCTTGACCTTCCTGGAGCACCCCAGAAAGTGCTAAATTGTTGACCGAGGTATTCATGATTATGATTGCACTGCGAAAAGCAATATTAGTACACAATCCTAAATGCTGTATTAATGGGGTAATCAACCTTTGGAAGCAGGAGGGAGAGTGTGTCTGACCACAACTGGTCATTTCATGGAATGGTCTACAACCGATGAAGCTGTCTAGGAAGAAGGTTCCTTTCTATTGCAGTCAGGCAAATATAGGTCCATGCTTTGTGGAGTCTTAGTTGTACTTTCTACCTATGGACATTGTTTATAAAGCAACCACAGTGAGATGGAGAAAGTTGGTTTTATCTCTAATAGAAAAAGAAGAAAACTTTGAAATAAGTGACTGAAGCAAGCTTATCTATCTGATTTCCTATAATTGTTACTGCCAATTATTGTGATGGATGTTTCTTTTATACACTTGAACCCAAGAAGTGCAGAAACAGGCAAATTGTGTTTTTCTTTTCTCCTTATTTCATTTGAATCTCATAAGTTGGTATAAAATTCCACAGTGACTGAATATTATTGAATAAATCTGCCAAGCTAATAAAGAAATAAAAAATGTATTATGTTCACATCACGCAGGTTGATTTCCACTAGAGGTTTACTAAACCTTTCCTTTTCGATTTAACGAGGCTATAAAAAATGGCAGATGCCAAGCTGGTAATAAGACGCTTTGAAATGAGGTGTTTTTATTGATGTTGCAGGATTTTACATATTTTTGTTTGAGCAAATTATTTATCATATTCAAATCTTTTTCTCTTAAAGGATTGGAAAAGGATTTCAGGGTGTGATGAAAAGATGGGGATACAAGGGTCAGCCGGCCTCTCATGGACAAACAAAAACGCACAGGAGACCAGGAGCGTTAGCTGCCCAGGTAAGTGTATTAGAGGGAAATCAAGAGCTAAAGCCAAGTGTTTGCATTATACCCTCTCAGGACCATAATCTGAATTTCTGCTTCAGCCAATGTAGACACATCGGCCTGCAATCTGCTACCTGATTCTGCAACCAGACTCCCCAGTGTTCTGAAAACCAAGTCCCACAATTCAGTTTACGTTTTATAGTTTTCCCCCTGTGTTCATTTTCAGACTTGGCTCATACGGTCTTGTATTCTGTCCTGAGGTCTGAACTTAATAATTGCTTTCTAACGCTAACAGGGCTATTCAGAGACAGGTGAAAACCTTTAGAATTGCCAGGAGAATGAACAATCTAGACCAAATAGCCAATTTGGAAAGTGAGATAAATGGGATAATTTTTCTGGTTTGACACTTTTGACCTAGAATTTTCAATTCTCCAGTCATTCTCAAGGTTTTCACCTCTTTCTGAATACCCCTGATGGTTTTCATTTCTTTCCTCCATGCCCCATTTAAGTCTCAAAGCCCCCTGCTCTACTGCTGAATGTCCCCTGCCATGTTTCATTCAATCCGCTCGTCATCCCAAATCCTTGCTTTTCTTGTTTTGATCTTATTCTTTTTTTTCCCCTTGTTTTCGCTTTTTTATTCCAGTTTTTACATTGTCATTGTCCTCTTGGTTCTACTCTTCCTCCTTCTATCCTTCCCTTGTGTTATCCTCCACTCCTTCATTTCGTACAGCTTTCCCAGCATGCTTCATCCTCTTTGTCCCTTACTCTTTTATCTTGATCCAACATCATTTTACCCACTTCTGCACATTCTATTCCTGGTAACTCTGCATTATATACTTCCCAGTGCTGCATTCTGTCATCTGAAATAACCATTCCTGACATCTCTGGACGAGGAGTACTGGATAGAGACCATCTCCAAGAGCAAGGGATGCCATCAGAAAATTTGAGGCACCTTATTGAACTATTGGTCAGGGCCCCCTTTCCATCAGCAGCCCATTTCAATAAATTCTGCCTTCTGCTTGCCTTATTTTACATGGAGGGGGCTAAATCAATAGTGGCCCAGCAAGGGGATAGAGAAAAATTGTTCCCCAATAGCAGATCACCGAGACTAAACCTCTCCCTGGAGCAGACCAGGGAGTCCAGAGTGTTATTACATGTTCCAGATGCTGTGGTCCACTGGAAAAACTGTCGGTGGGCTGGTCTTGGGTGTCAAGCAGGGTCCCTTATATCTATGGCACATGGACAAGCTGTCCATGGTTTGGCCCTTGGAGCCACTAGGCCCCTGAACATAAAATGAACTGTCACCTACCTGATTGCGGCCCTGTCCAGAGCATTGTGGCTCACAATTTGTTTAAACAGAAGATCTTCACAAGTTTATTGACGAATATGTTTGTAACGATTTTTAACAGGGACCTGCTCGAGTTTTCCCTGGAACTAAAATGCCTGGAAGGATGGGGAATATTTACAGGACAGCTCATTGCCTAAAGGTCTGTTTGCTTTTCATTAGAAATTGGTTTTATTTAACAGTGTTTGTAATAATACAGGGAAATTGCTCTTAAATGCTCGTCATGTTGTCCACCAAGAGATTATTGTGTGCATAACACAGTTGCAATTTGTTTTTATTTAACTCGATTTCATATTTATAAAGCGCAAACAAGTTCTGTAGCGCTGTACAATGGGAGAGATAGAATAACAACTATAAACGTTAGACACACAGAATGTTGGGAGAGAGGACCCTGCACGAGAGCTTACAATCTAAGAGGAGCGGGGTGACGCACTAGGTCAGAGTAACAGCAGAGTATGTGAAGTAGCGCGGTGCATGTGGGATGGCACAGGAAATGTACAGTGGGTGAATCATGGAGTGAGTCGATAGGCTTCTCTAAAGTAATGTGTTTTAATGGACTTCTTGAAGGACTGGAGAGACGGGGAGAGTCTGATGTTGTGGGGGAGTTCCATGAAAAAGGGGCAACACTGTAGAAGTCCTAAAGGCGAGAGTTGGGGGTGCAGGTACAAGAAGAGGATAACATCAGATCATTGGCTCTGGAGCTGGAGCGAAGTGGTCAGGATGGGATATACCTGTTAATAAGGAAGGGGATGTAGGCAGGGGCGCGGTTATGGAGAAATTTGTCAAGAAAATAAAAATAGATTGTGCTCCTCCTCTTAAATATAAGCGACGCACAGTACAGAAAGCTCGCGCAAGGTACGAAGCACTGATTTCACCCGAGTGTAGCGACAGCGATGGAATATCGATGCCAGACGTTAAACTTGAGTCTCGTAGCACTAACCATTACATGTCGAGACGTTACATTAGCACCAACTATAGAATAGAGCCCACAGTGTATTATAGCATATGCAATCGCTTGAAAGAGGCGTAAAGCTGCTTTTGACTATCTTCGTCCATAAAACACATAAATCGAGTTGCTTTTGTCAGTAGAAAGCCAATTTATACATTAAAAACAGAATTAACAAATGAAATACAATATGCTTAGAGACCTTAACCATTTTGTGGTCTGTGGCTGTGTCAGTGCAGAGACTTGGAGCCTGGAATAAAAAAAGGGATTGTTGAGTAATTTTTAACCCCTTAAGGACCACGGACGTACCATGTACGTCACGGCCGCGGGTCTCTTTTAGACCCGCTGACGTACATGGTACGTCCTGCGGTCTTTTGAGCGCTGGAAGCGATCGGATCGCTTCCAGCAGCTCCAGGGCCATTGCACGCTGCCTGGGAGTCCAGGCATCCGTGCAATGGTGGTTAGAAGTGCCGGGGCCCCTTGTGATCGCTCCCCGGGAGCGATCAACATCCGGTTTCACCGGAAAGGTGCCCCGCACTTCTACAGAGCGCTGGAAGCGATCGGTATCGCTTCCAGCTGCTCTGTGTATATTGCAGGGATGCTTCGACATCGAGGCATCCTTGCCAATATGGTTACCTGCCGCCGGTCCGCTCAGTGATCGCTCCCCCCGAGCGATCACTTCCGGTAGCGGCAGGAAGTACTGCACTCAGTACAAAAACGATCACATAAGTGATCAGGTGCTCTGCTGGGTGCCTCGAGGGATCAAGGCACCCAGCAGACTAAAAAAAGTGTAAAAAAAAGGGAAAAAAAAGTAAAATAAATGAATAAAATAAAAGTGACAGCCAAGATGGCGCTGCCCTTCTAAAGGCAGGGTCATCTTAGGGCTGTGTGGGATGTTCCTAGCCTGCCTCATCAGAGAGGCAGGCTAGCAACATCCAATCAGAAGTTATAAAAAATCTAAATAAAATTTCTTTTTTGTCAGGTCAGGTCAATATTTTGTAAATATTGGCTGTGACCTCTGTGATTCTCCCTCCCTCTCCTCACTTGTGTTTTGGTGAGCGAGAGAGAGAGAGATCAGGTTTGACAGGTTAGAGATTTTAGGTAGATTTAGTGAGATTAGAAAAATTGAGGCAGATTTAGAGAGATTTTAGGGAGATTTAGAACAATTGAGGCAGGTTTAGAGGGATTTAGAGAGATTTAGGTGTTTATTTGTATTTTCTTGTGAAACCCAACGGTTCTTCTAAGAACCCACAATCTGCTTGTATATATATAATAATTATAAAATTTTATAATCTATTATATATAATGTCTGAGAGGGTGTACAGCGCCGAGGAGGCATATGCCATCCTGGCATCAGAATCTGAGGCATCTGCGTCAGACTCCGACCCAGATTTTGACCCCACTAGGTGCTCAGAGACATCGCTAGATACATCATCTACGCTGGCTGATGTATCTCCTAGTGATGTTTCTGATGCAGATCCTGGGCCACCACCTGCCAGCAGGAGACGCACAGCTCCAGCTGAGGAGTGGGTAGTGCCTCATCGCAGAGGCCAGATATCCCTCCTTTCACGGCAAATCCTGGCATCAATATTGATGTTGCAGGATTTACCGCCACACAGTTTTTGCAGGTGTTTCTGGGGGATGATTTGTTGGGCCACATTGTTGCCCAATCAAATCTGTATGCCCATCAGCATTGTGCTGCGAAGCCAGACTCCTACTTGGCAAGGCAGCAATGGACCCCGCTAGATGTGCCAGAATTTCTGAAATTCTGGGCAATTACTATGCTGATGGGCATCATAAAGAAGCCCTCAATTCGCTCCTACTGGAGCAGTAGCCCCATCTGCTCTACCCCCATTTACCCCCAATCAATGTCACGTAGAAGGTATGAAAACATTTTGCGTTTCATGCTCTTCAGTGACAACAGCCTGTGCCCTCCTAGAGAGCATCCCCAGTTTGACAGGCTGTATAAAATCCGCCCCTGATTACCCACTTCGCCGCCAGGTTTGCAGAGGCTTATACACCTGGAAGGAATATCTGCGTTGATGAATCCCTAATGAAATACAAGGGAAGGCTGGGATTCAAGCAGTATATTCCTTCCAAACGCTCCAGGTATGGAGTGAAGGTGTATAAGCTCTGTGACAGCGAGAGTGGGTATACTCAGGCCTTCCGGGTGTATGAGGGAAAGGATAGTAGCCTTGACCCTCCAGGTTGCCCAGAACACATGGGAACCAGTGGCAAGATTGTGTGGGACCTACTTTTCCCCCTGATGAACAAAGGGTACCACTTGTATGTTGATAATTTTTATACGAGTGTCCCTTTGTTCAAGCTGCTGTATTGTTTTGATACAGCAGCATGCGGTACTGTTCGCAAGAACCGCGTAGGTTTCCCAGCACAGCTTGTCCGCACCCGGTTAAAAAGGGGGGGAGCCCTCAGTTCTGCGCCAAGAGGAGCTGTTGGCGGTCAAGTACAGAGACAAGAAGGATGTATACCTTCTATCCACCATCCACTCTGAGAGGTCTGTGGAGGTCTCTGTACGTGGCAGAGCTGAGCACATCAGGAAGCCAGTGTGCATCAAAGCCTATAACCGGCATATGGGTGGGGTTGATCTGGCAGATCAGATGCTCCAGCCCTACCAGATTATGCGGAAGTCAAGGGCCTGGTACCTAAAGGTTGCAATTTATCTGATGCAAATTGCAACCCACAATGCCTTTTTGCTCTGCTAAAAAGGCAAACCCCGGAGTGACGCTGTCCTTTTTACAGTTTCAGCTCCAGGTCATTTCGGGGTTTTTGTACCAGGATGCACCTGCTCCCCGGGCGGTGATGGGGGACAGAGTTGGGGCTACACATTTTATTTTTAAAATTTCCCTACTGATGGCAAACAGAAACCCCAAAAAAGATGCAGGGTGTGTTTCAAGAGGGGGCAGAGGAGAGACACAATCTTTTACTGCCCAGAATGCCCTGGACAACCCGGTCTGTGTCTTGGGGACTGTTACAAGATGTATCACACTGTACGTGATCTGTGATTTTTTTTTTTTCCCTTTCTATTTTTTCTTACAGTTTAGTTAGTTCAGTTTAGTTTTTTTTTTCTTTTACTGCACCAGACTTTTACATTTTATTCTTACATTTTTATGTTCTACAATTGGTGCTGTATTTTGCCAAAATCTTGGTACACCTATACATGGGGGCATGGGTGTACTCAGGAGACCTTCCAGAAAACAACCTGGAGAGTTTTCATGCAGTAACCGACAACAGTGTGTCCTAAATCACAGTCCAAATCTAATGTGGGCGTAAAAATCTGAAAATTGAAAAATTACCGCCACACACCTTCTCAAATGTTTTGGGCTAAAACCGTTGCATCCATGGCATCAAAGCACTCCATATGCAATACCTTGGGGTGTCAACATTTCAAATATAAACAATTTTCTGGCAATAATTCAAACTGGGGTATGCAGTAGACCCAAAACCAAAGATAGGCCTAGCTGAAGAAATAATCTCAATTTCAACTCCAATGACAAAGTCATAAAAATTGTATTTGACCCTTCCAAAATCCTGGCAAACCTATGCATGGGGGGCATGGGTGTACTCAGGAGACCTTGCAGAAAACAACCTGCAGAGTTTTCATGCAGTAACCGACAACAGTGTCTCCTAAATCACAGTCCAAAACTGATGTGGGTGTGAAAATGAAAAATGACCACCAAACAGTATCCAATTTGTTTGGAGCAAACGGTTGCATCCATGGCATAAAAACACTCCATTTACAATACTTTGCGGTGTTAGCTTACCAAATATATGCACGTTCATAAAATTGGGGTATGTAAAAAGGCCCTAAAAAGAAGATAAGCAAAGAAGATATGTCAAATTAGAAAAATGACAAGCACATGTCAAAAGATTGGCGTAGCACCCCAAAAACAACAGAACAAATCTATATATGGGTGGTATCACTTTACTCAGAAGATGTTGCTGAACATATTTTGGGGTGTTTTTTTGCAGTAACCCATAACTGGATTTGACAATTCATGCCTAAAGTACAATGTGTGTGAAAAAATAACACAAAAAGTGACTACCTGAAACTTTGACAAAGAGCTAGTGCATGGAAAGTGTTAAAATACAACTCTTTGAAGTACCCTAGGGTGTGCCCTTTCTAAAAATATATGGTTTGATGCGGGTAAATTACTTTGGCCGGCTTCAAAAATGTCCCAAATAGGACATGGGTGCATGATGACGAAATGTGAAAATTCCAAGTTGGAAAACTGAAATGTGCACCCCCCAAATAAGGCCTATTAGCCCCCAAATGACCCGACATACCTATACATGGGTGGTATCAATTTACTCAGAAGATGTTGCTGAACATATTTTGGGGTGCTTTTTGGCAGTAAACCTTAAAGTTCACAGTACATGTATTCTTAAATTGCATTAAAAAAAAAAAATCACCAAAACTTTTTTTTTCTCAAACTTTGGCATAGATTTGTGGTAAAATGGTTTGCATGGAAAGAGTCAAAATACCCCAAGTTTAATACCTTGATTTGTGTACTTTAAAAAAATATGTATATGTGGAGGGTTATTCAGGAATTAGTGACAGATATCAGTGTTCCAATGTCACGATCACTACTTTTAAAAGTAAACCCTTTGTAAATGGCAAAGTGCTACTTTCACTTATTGTTGCATAAGATAAGGAGAAAAGCGAGGAATATGTAAACATTGGGCATTGCTAAACTCAGAACTAAATGTAGAAACTACTAAGGAATTAATTTTTTTTGACGGTTGTTGATACATAAGAAATTTTGGGGGGTCAAAGTTCGAAAAAGCTGTGTTTTTTCAATTTTTTTGTCATATTTCACAATGTTTTTTATAGTAAATTATATGAAATGATGAAAAAAATGGTATCTTTATAAAATCCATTTAATGACGAGAGAAACAGTGTAAAATATGTATGGGTTGCATAAACGAGTAAGAGGAAACTTTGACGTAAACACAAACAGCACAGAAACGTAAAAACAGCAGTGGTCACTAAAGGACGGATTTGTGTAAAACCGCCCGGTCACTAAGGGGTTAATTTGTTTTGCATTATTATAAAAAAAAATTAAAAAGCCATTAACCCCTTAATGACCCCTGACGTACCCTGTACGTCCTGTCCTCGGGTCTCTCTTAGACCCGCGGACGTACAGGGTACGTCAGCGGCGCCAAATCCCCCTCCCGCCCGATACTCACCTCCCTCGTCGGATCCCACGGCGATCTGGCAGGGAGGAAGCCTGCCCATGTGATTTACATGGGCAGGCGAGGCTGATGACGTCGCCACGCTGCGTGGTGACGTCATCAGAAGGTGCCCCCATGTGTTTCAATGGAGGGGAGGGGGGGCTCCTTCGGAGCCCTCTATCTCCCCAACCATTGAAGCTAGGGAGATGCCGTTTACACCGCTGGAGAGGGGAGAGCCTCCCCTTTCCAGCGGTGTATGGCATTAACAGTTTCGCCGCCGGATCGCTTTTCGGCGCCAATTGGCGCCAAAACGCGATTCAAACCTGGAGGGGGGCTGACATCTTGGATGTCAGCCAAGCCTCCAGGTCCCCCCCCACCCACTGACAACCTCACCATATGTGTGAGGATGTCAGTGGGCCAGTTAACCCTCTAGCTGCCATGTAGAGATAAGGGGATCCTAAGGATCCCTTTACCTCCCGATCCATGGCAGCTGGATGGTCATATTTGCCATCATTTAAAAGGCCTGATTATGGCCTTTCAAATGATACCAAACATGACCAGGTTTGGTTTAAAAAAAAAAAAAAAAATTAAATAAAAAAAAATAATAAAAAAATTAAATAAAATAAAAAAATGTTTTTTTTTAAAAGTTTTTTTTGTCTGGGGGGAGTTTAATTAAATAGGACCTAGGCTGTCATCTAAAAATAATTAGCACAAAATGGTCAGAATGAGCGCAGCGCACATAGGTGAACTGTCTCAGCAGTGAAGGGGTTAAAAAGCAAACGCATGTTAAAATTGGGTATTTCTAGTCTCGGGACAAAATTTTGAACCTATTTAGCCGGGGTCTTTTTGGGTGGTTGTAGATTTTGGGGATTAAATTACGAAAAAGTGTGTTTTTACCATTTTTTTCCTCATATTTCATATTTTTTTTTATAGTAAATTATTCGATATGATGGAAATAATGGTATTTCTAGAAAGTCCATTTAATGGAGGGGAAAAAGGGTGTATAATATGTGTGGGTCGAATAAACGAGTAAGAGGAAAAATTGTCCTAAACACTAACAGCGCAGAAACGTAAAAACAGCAGCGGTCACTAAAAGACGGATTTGTGTAAAACCGCCCAGTCACTAAGGGGTTAAAACTTTAGCCACAAAATTATATATGTATATATAACACGGAATTGGCTGCACTTGTTAAAATAAAAAAAAGTAAAAACAATAAATTTTATTTTATAGCATTAAAAAGTGAAACCGACGTTTCGGCTCTTTCTGGAGCCATTTTCAAGGTTCCTTGAAAATCTCTCCGGAGAGAGACGAAATATACACACACTCACACTCTCCATTGGATAATTACTGCATTGATTAAAATGTTTCAGCTGGCAAAAAGGTCAGCTCACTACATGTATAAACTGAGCGAGTAGGTTTTTCCATCAATGGATTTTTTCTTCCCTATTGGTCTGGGCATATTCCAAGAGAACAATGCCATGATTCATAAGGCTCAAATTGTGCAAGAGTGGTTCTGGGAGTATGAGACATCATTTATTTAATTTTTTTAACAT
This sequence comes from Leptobrachium leishanense, assembly GCA_009667805.1. NCBI lineage: Eukaryota > Metazoa > Chordata > Amphibia > Anura > Megophryidae > Leptobrachium > Leptobrachium leishanense. The sequence goes on from CM019067.1 coordinate 249,964,541, forward strand.
ACTCAACTTTATTAGAAATGACAGAAAACAACAGAGCGTATTAAATAACAGGTGATAACAGTATCCGTTTCAATGTGGCATCTATGGCACATGTACAGAAATGGAAGACGGTTGAGCAAGTAAGTAATGTGTAGCGGTATATCAGGATCATGGAACTTAATCAGTACTGTAGCCATTCACAAAAATTCCTGTTGGAGAGTTGAAATAGATGACATATTTTATAAAGGTATCCTGTAAATCCATGGTAACAATTTAAGAGCCAACACAGGGCTATTAATTACGGGTAAGGCAGGCATTGGTGTCAAAGCCCTTAGGCCAATTCGCAGTGTCCCTTCTGGGGCAAAGAGGTCGTTAAATAGTACCATTTTAAGCTATGTTGTGCAGCCTTTCCCTGTACCAAACCAAGTCGTGAGACCTCATTTCCACACATGGATTTTCCACCACAAAGTCCAGACTTTAACCCCATTGAGTATGTTTGGGATGTGCTGGAGAAGACTTGACGCGTGGCGCTTAGACTCTCCAATCATCAATAGAAGATCTTGGCAAGAAAATAATGTAACTCTGGACAGAAATAAATATGACATTGTATTGGCTTACCGTTATGATGCCATGGCGAATCCGTGCCGTAATCATAGCAAAAGGTGGTCAAACGAAATATTAAAGTGTGAGACTATTTTTTCTCATTATACAGTGAGAAAAACTGTGTCAACTGCAAATGTTGCTAATCTGTGTAGGAAATTCTGGAATTGCATTAAAAATTGCTCTTTTTGATCAATTTCAGTGTTGGAACATGAGTGTGGAAACGCAGAAAATATTTCAAAGCAGAAAATTTTATGTAGAGGGTAAATGTTTTTGGAAAAGGATGGGTGACATAGTCTTGGTCCCTTTTTGAATGCAGAACAGAAAATTGTATGTTTATATCCAGTATTGTTGTAACCCATTATTTAACTGTTTTTAGTGTATTTTAGAATATTATTTTTGTTGTTTTTCTAGGTTTGGAGAGTGAATACAAAATACAACATCATCTACGTTAATGGTTCTGTTCCTGGACACACCAATTGTTTAGTGAAGGTAAAGCATCTTTTTCAATATAATTACTGTATTTATTAATTTTTATTCATGCTTTAACATTGCACTAGTTTTACAATAAGCTAAAAGGTGTATGGTATGGGAGATTGTTTCCTATGTAGTAAATGTACTATTGATATTTCAAAGGAATTAGAGTTTATAGTTTTTTATTTTATTAAGCAATCTCATTGCTGGGATTTGCAGCTGTTATACAGTAGAAATTATTTGGTGTAAAATACTTTAATTTTTGTTCTTTATGACATATTTGGCGATATAAATGATCCCTGTAGATTGTGACAGCATTTAATATGTCTGTGAATAGACTCCTAGCTTTCCCTGTGTTTTATGAGGGACCTCCTATCTGAACTTCTTCTAAGGCCCCACCAAGTCTAGAGCCACCATTGGTCATTGCAGCTAGAGGGTTTCTTTATGGTGTTACAGCAAACGCATGCGCTGAGCAAGTGCTTCCAGTATCCTGAAGGCTCCAGCACTGTGTGAACGTGTGTGTCCTATTTAAGAAGTGTCCTATTTAAACTAAATACCTGTGTTTGTTGATCACATTAACATTTGTTCTCTATGTGGTTAAGAATAAAGACCTAATGCTATTTTGTTGAAATTATATTTATCAGGACTAGTAGATCGTCATGAGGGACAAGTAGATCAGGCTTCCACTTTAGTCCACTGGGCAAGTAGATTTTTTTTTTTTTTAGTTTTCACACTCCTCTATTCCTTCTATAACCTGTGAAATATTACTCCCGTCCTACAATTGGAAATGCTTCTTTCCACTGAGCAAATTTAGGTAGTCCTGAGTGCTCATGGTTCTTTTTCGAGCGATGCTAGCCTAGGAGCACTTTGGATTTAATACCAGCAAAATGCTCAGAATGTCTTCTCAGGTGCAAGACAAGGATGCCTTTCGTACAGTCATCATTTGTTGGCAAATACCCATTTCTTGTTCTTACAAGCTTGGCGAGATTTAACACTGCAAATCTGTTTCCTCATATGTGGTTTTGCTGAAGGGAGCATTGATGTTTTCTCAAGGACCTTTTAAATGCGAACTGCTTTGTTTTTTTGGAATCGGATACATGGAGACACGCTGCTAGCAGAATAAGAGTTTATCAGTTTGCATGTGAGACCAAATCAAAAAATAAACTTATTATCTCCATTGTAGAAATGTTTTCAGAAACCTAAAAAGTTATATATCAAAAATAAAATAATAGCAATTATATCATAGATGCACCAAAGCCACTTGCTTTATTTGAAATTATTACTGACCCTTTTATGAACATAAAGTAATAAAATAACAGTGTTAAAGCTTTTCGGGAAGTATAGGTAGGCTGCTTCCGGTTTAGCAGACGCTCTGGGCTGGGTCTGTACTATCATTTTTTGCGGGGCTTTAGAAGAATTCCTATCGTCTTAATTCTATTTCTTGTCTCTGCAATTCCTTGTAGACCCTGTCCGGTTGTTGACTGATTATTGGGTATTTTTCATAAGATACAAAATATACTGAAACACCAAAAAATATTTTATTAAAAAAATGCAAAGCGACAATAAAAATAATGTAATTGAAATCAAAATGTAACTTGTTCAAAAGTGAACAAATGACTGCTCTCAAGCCTCTCCCCGGCTTTTTATTTTTTTATTTATAGACTTTAGTTAGACATAATTAATTCAAATACATTATAATAAAATAATACTGCCAAAGTTTTACAATTTAACCATCAAAGGAAAGAACAAAGAGAAAAAAAAAAAAGGAGAGGGGGGGGACGTCCCGGGGGAAACCAATACAATATTATTCAGACTGTATCATGACAAGAGTTTTCACGCCACATGAAAAAAGCAAAAAACTAAACACAATCTTTTTATAGCACAATATGCCACACACTATGAAGAATGTGTCCTACCAATAGAAGCACAAAACTATTGCATCACAACTTACACAAAGGGCCTAATAAATGAAACATATAATGCAAAGGGTAAAGACTATGGGCCCTATTACACTCCTCGCGCACAATTTTGTGCATGTGCGCAAAAACGCATTAAGGCGAGGGGAAAAACCCTTCGCTGAACACCATATTACGACGTTCGTGCACTAAATGCACGTTAACGTCTAACGTGAGTTACCCTGCGCGAACGAAAGTTCGTGCGCGCATCCCATACTTAACATTGTGAACGCAAATGCGTTCGTGCGCTGGTATGCGGATGGTATTACAAACGATGCGCAAATTTTTACGAACGACGTTTGCGCGCGTAATTTTAACATCTTTTAAAATTGGTGGTAACTGCAAATCTGAACGTTCTGGCCGAAACCAAATATAACAGCACGAAAAAAAATATACAGCACAGTTTAGTTACACATTCTATGCATACCCAAACAATAAAATAGAGCGGTTGTGCATGTTTTTATTATTGCTGCAGCATATATACTCAGATTGATTTTGACAGGCGCAAAAACTGAACGGAGACAATTGTGGCTCTTAATTCTGATTGGCTGAATCGCGTGAAAAAACAGTCTGCCCACAGATTTCTGCGCGCAGCGGTAATTTGCGCGCGTTTTCACGCGATATTTTCAGACGGATGAAAAGATGCGCTCGGATTGTAATACCAGTGTTAATTTACATGTGTTAACGCTGCGCGCAAAAAAAATTGCGCTGCGCGTGCGCTTTTGCGCAGAGAATGTAATAGAGCCCTATGTAAATCTATTGTTCCTCTCACTGTCATGTCTGTTTATGCATTTAGTAGACTCTTTCAGGGTTATTCATTAAGTGCTGATGTTGCAGCACCAAAAAATAAAAGCTTCTCCTGTTATTTAGATTTTACTAATGTGAAATACCAGCATTTCTTTGCGTTGCAACAACGGCCATCTGCAGCACTTGTTCAGCAACGCCCATTGAATAGGGTGGGTTTGCTGCTTATTATTTGTCCGAACTTGTGCAGATGGAGGAAGTATCTTTTCTTCTTTTGGCCGGTAAAGGGTGGGGTATATTGCTACTTGAACTTTACGAATTCTCGTAGCTGTAAGAAGACATGTTGCTAGACTGGAACTGAGAGGGAATCTCCTTCCACTACTTCGTATGCGTTGAACATAAGTTATAGAGCTTTGAGTGACACATAAATATGCGAGCCCTGTTCTCTTAACTCGAAGATGTGGGAGCTATTGTATTCATGTGGTCTTCCTCTACAGATATGTTTATTGATAAATATTCGCTGTTGTATTGTTTGGTTGCTGTTTTAATAATTTAAAATAAATTTGAGCAAAGGCAAACATCTCTAGAATTGGCTTGTGTACATAAAGAGGGAGCGTGTTTCATGTTCTTCAGTGTCTGTGTGTTTATTTAGCTTATTTCTTGAGTTATATTATTGTATCAATAAGTTAATGTCGCAGATGATACATAAGTAGTTTCGTGTGTGCAGAATTTTTGGTTTGAATCTCCGCTTAAATTCATCTTCAGAATGAGAAATTGTCATTCTTCTCCTCTGCTCTCGGTGAATCACTTCTCTATACGCCTCTTCCTTATAATCTTATTTCCTAAATAAATCCAGGCGCTTGCAACAAGCCATCTCGTTTGGCGCCTCATACAGAAGTTACATCTGTTTCCACTATTGTGTTAATATGTTCAGTCTTGCTTCTCAGAAAAGTCGATTGATTCTTTTCTTTAAGGTAGAGAGACTCTTTCTTCAGCCACTTGTACAGTTAGTGAAAAGGTAACCCGGCTTGCAGTCAGTAAGCGTGGCAATAAATTGTGCTTTAAGACTTCTTGAATTGTGCTTCAAATAGCAATATAATCCAAACAAAGTTGCACATACTTATGTAGAGCTAATGTCTATATCCACTTTATGTTAATGAACAGTAATTATCAGATGTTGCGCCTTAAGTCAGGGGTCTCAAACTCCCCCCCCCCCCCGGTGTTGGTGGCCTACAATTCCCAGAATTCTATGAATGCAATAGATGACCAGATAATCACGGGAGTTGTAGTTCAGAAACATCTGGGGGTGAGCAGAGTGTGAGATCCCTGCCCAACAGTGGTTTGTTGGATATGCAGTCCTGTCACTCCAAGATATAACACGGGATGAGTGCACCCAGAATAAGCTAATATCTTGCATACTGCCAGTTCAGCTGACTTACTAACATCTCCTTTTACCGTTTTGGCGGTGTTCACTAGGACAGATCCTGTACCCTTTGCTGCACACAGTTATTATCCCAAGAGGGCTGGGAGTCACTGCTGTCTGCTTGATGATGGATGCAATCTCTGAACCAGAACTTTTGATCTTAGCGTTTTCATTCACATTAGCTACTGAAAGTGTACTTTTATACTTTAAATAAAGATTTCTAAAGTATTTGTTTACCTTCCCTAAACATTGATATCAAGTTATACCTTTTTAATGTTTCATCTGTTTATAACCTGTCAAATACAATAAATGTGCGCAAGATGGATATTACATAGTCATATATCCCACGTATGGGGATTTGTATTGATCATGAGATCGTTAGCAACGCAGCTTCCACAGAATACCAATAGAATATAAAAAGATATGTATGTGCCAAAATGCCTGCATATGGAAATTACAGTAACACCTTGTATCTGTACTGTACTGGGATTTTCAGCATTTCTAGCCCTGTGAATCCTATCCCTGTACAGTAGTGCGTGACCCCAGAGCTCTCCCTGGTATCTGTAATGAAGCCGTAAAGTTTGCTGGACTTTTTGTTACAGCAACAGAGGAGACTGTTCCTTGTAGCTGTTTTACAGTAACTGGTTGACTTGAGCGAGATCTGGCAGAATTTAATTGCTCCCAAAAGAGAGCACTAATCTTGCATCTATAATGTATGCAAAAGGGGTAATGTATATATGTTTTAATCCTGTATACATGTTTTTTGTAGTGAAAGGGTAAAACAGTCCAACATACAAACTTTTGCACTAGAGAAGCAAAATATTTATCATTTAAAAAACACGGAGCAGGACTTGGCCAGGTCGCGTTAGTTCTGGTCTCCAGGAGAGGGGAAAATCCCCATTTCTAGATGATTAAGTTCTCCTTGTGACTTTGGAAACTTCCCTGACATTCATATGAAGCATCAACAGATAACCCGTTTTGAGGTCACAGCAATGGCCTACTTACTATCACTGCAGGTTCAGAACATTGCGTGCTGACATTATCTGGTCTATGAATGCTTGCAGCAGCGTGCGTTCTGGAAGAAAGCAGCTGTGCTGCTATCATTGTTCCCCAGCAGGCGGGATATTTAAAATCTCATCTGCCAAGTGACAACATGTATGGCAGAGGACCCACTCTCACAAGACTACCAGCCAAAAGAGGCTGTGGGGGGGGGGGGCACACTAATTGCAGCCTGACCACTTTAGTTAATTAAAGTAGTTCTAGTGCTTAGAGTGTCTCTTTAAGTGAATTCTTGATGATACCAAAATATATATTGTTGGTTCCATGTTTTTGAAATGCTTGCAAGATATTTTCTAACAAGCAGACTTTAATGCTTTTTGTATGGCATTCCACTAGGATAGAAAGATACAGTTTCCTTTGCCTGCAATTAACTATACATTTGGCAAACAGAATAAATTTACACAAAAATTACCTCTAATATGAATCTTTACAATCACTGAGGTGCTATGCACTCATTATTATATGGAGTTATGTTTATTCACTACGTTCTTACTGTCTTTTAAACATTTTTTTTATCCATGATTGTTAAAAAAAAGCATGACTAACTGAAATATATGTTAATAAAGCAGAATAGAAATTACTTTAAAATACATTGTCGCACTCTCCAGTGATCATCATCAGGATTTGCATCTTAGACAATTTGAACAAAGTGAAGCCTTTTTTGTTCTCCTTTTTTTTTTTTTTTTCCCATTCCTTTTTAGGTGAACCGTAATTTCCATTATAATATGCTATTCTTTGAGTCTGGGTCTCACTGTTCTCATGTGTTATTTATGCAAAAGCACTTTTTGTATATATTTTTATTATCTATTTTATAGTAAGTGCTTCTCTGCTCAGTCTACCATGATGCAGCAATAATTTCCAATTACAAACTGGCCACTTTTGAAGCGACGAGAGAGAAGGGTTTAACACCATTCTCACTGGAGGATCTATTGTCTCTTTTTGGTGATAATTAGACTATTTGTACTTTTTAAAGTTTAGTTAGAGGTTTAAAACTGTATTTTTGTTAAGAATGAGTTTTCCCCCCCAGGATTTTTAAGTAGTGATGCACCGAATTGAAAATTTGGTACTGAAACCCAAAATGCACTTTGAGCTTGGCCGTAAACCGATACCAAAAATGACTTTTTCATCAGACACATGTATACACACCACACACATACATACGACACATATATATGTGTGTGGTGTGTATACATTTATCTTATGCATGTGTGTGTCTATATATGTGTGTGTATATGTGTTTTTGATGTGTGTATACATATATGCGTGTCTGGTGTGTGTGTGTGTGTGTGTATACATGTGTGTCTGGTGTGTGCGTGTTATTCATATATATGTAAGCATGGTGTGTATACATTTGTCTGGTGTGTGTGTGTGTATATACACTCACACATCACAGTCCTATTCACACCACTGTGTGTGTGTATATATATTTTTGCATTTTTTTTGCATTCAACAAGTGAATTCACTTTTGCCAACTGAGGAAGCGATCTTATCGCGAAACGCGTCTCGGCGTTATTTTATTTGTTTTTAATTTAATAAATTCTTTTGAATGGTCCTGCTGCTGCACTTTATTTTCCAAAGAAGATCTGGAATAGAGACATCAGAGGGGAGTCCGGTATCTCCACAACATATCGGTGGCTTTATATATCGAGTGTCTGATTTGAGACACACCAAAACGTGAGTTGAATCCCCATATACGTACGGGGGGGCTTGGTGGGAAGAGGCAACTCACACTATGTCTTGGTGTCTTCTGTTTTCTTTGAGGATCAAAGAACAGAACTTGAGATATTGAATTTAACAACAGAAAAAAGAATTTAGCCCCACTTGAAAGACATTTCTACAGAAGGAAGCGCTGGAAATCACCACATTTTTTCCTCAAGCTTAAAATTTAACCCTAGCTTTTCTTTTAACGGGAAAATTTGATTAATTGGGGTTTTATCTAGTGATCCAAAATTCGAATTGATATATGAAATTCGAATTGATTCGAAATTTCAAATCGATCCGAAACGAAATACGAATCAAAATTAATTCCGAAATTCCAAAAAATAAATGATTTAAAAACGTAACGAAACAAATTTTTCTGCTATGCACATCCCTACATCTGTCAGCCCAAGTTACCAAAAGGATTTCTTCACTAAGCTCTGGTATTGCAAATAGAGACAAATATCACTGATATTGCAGTGACAATACACACCGTCATTCCACAAAAGTACAATCCAAAAATTGACAGGAAAAGATTCAGATTTAAGCTTCTATTGTTATTTGGATGTTCGTTTTGGGAAATGTCAGTGTTTGTCGGCAACACTGGTGCTTAGTGAATAACCCCTATAGTGTTTGTAGTTTCCCTTTCAATGCAGGAAATATAGGTTACGCATATTGTCTTTCAATGTAGGTAAAGAACACATACGGTTTTTTAAATACATGTGCAGTCCTGCTGCAGTCTTCTATTCTACCTTTTGTATTCCCACATGTAAAGTCCATATTAACATATCCTTTGAACTGTGATGGCAAGAGAATTTCTTTGTCTAGTTTTCATACCAATAGAAAGGAGTATTTAGTAAGCCTTGTAGTGAATAAGGTCATGTGCTTTGTTTTATGTATAGAGATAGAAAGTGAAGATGTAATGTTGCCATTTACAAACCCATTTACAGGATTTATATTTACATCTCACCAAGGCTTGTTATTCCCTTTTGATGGGGAACTGAAGCAGGAACACGTCAGACCGACAATCAAATTTTTTATATTTTGCTTTAAGTTACATAATATTAACCTTCTGTGATGAGCCTTGAGTAGGTATCCAAAGGCTTCTGTCTCCTTGGGGTCATAAGGCACCCAAAGGTGGTCTTTTTAGGACTAAAGTATTCAATGCTGGATCATTCACAAGAAGTTTGCTGCTCTTAGAAGAATGCTCTATTGAAAATAAAGTTCCCTTTTTTTTTTTTCTCCTTTTTTCATTGCATAGAGGAGAGTCCTTCATTTCAGCCCACATTTTCACCCAACCGGGGGGGGCAGCACTCCTCACATCCTGACCACTTTATTTACAATAAAGTGGAAGGATAAGTAGAATGTCCCTATAACGAATTTATGTACACCATAGGAACAAATAAAACAAAAGATAGAGGAGCTGACAAGACAATTACAATCTCCCATACTGTAATTCTGCATGCCAAAAAATTACTGCGATGTTCGGTTTTATTTTTCTTGTCTGCTCCTTTATCTTTTTTTATTCGTTCCTTACACAATATGATGTATTAGAAAGAGACACCAAGAGGTGCTGGGCATAACGTTTTGTATATTTCTTGTGTGTGCGAAACTACTTTTGTTTTTGCTTCTACACAAAAAGCAATTGGGAAAAATTATGGATATTCATCTCTTGAGATTTTGCATGTGTGTGTATATGTTACGGGTAAAGCCTGAAATGCAGTTAATCTTAAAATTACCCGGGTAATCCTGACATTACCCAAAATCGCTGTGTAAAGCTACAAAAAAAATGAAATTTCAGACTTTACCCGGGTAATCTTAGGACTAACCAACTGCCCTTGGGTAACGGTCTGGAAGAGCTGAAAAATTCCCACTTTACCCGGATAATGTGCAAGTCTGAAGCTTCACCCGGGTAATCTGAGGACTATCCACAGCTTCACCTGAGTAATCTGCAGAGCATCCAACCCCGCTTGGGTAAAAGTGAATTTTGCTATTATCTATGGATATTATCAATGAAAATGGCAAAAGACAAACATTATGTATTGCGGATATAATGAATATACAGAGTAACAGGATATGTTTCTTTATATGAATGTGAAAGAGTTACATGATCTTTATTATGTGTCGTGTCTATACAGTATATCATTTATAAAACATAATAACCATCAGGTTACTCTTTATATAATATCTTTATCTTCATAAATTAATTTTCAGACAATGCACAGTTACATGACAGTTATTTAGTGTGGTTTGTGACTGTGGATACAATTTCATTAAAAATAACAAAAAAACACAATTTAGTTATCGGTCAGATAACATTTTGCATTTTATCCAGGTAATCCTCGGAATTCAGTCAACCGTAACCTACTGAAAACCCAAGAAAAGCGGAGTACCCAGAGGCGTTTGGATACTTCGCAGATTACCCGGATAAAGTCTGATGTTTCGTTGCACATCACACTTTATCCAGCAACACTAGGGTAATGTGCGAATTACCCGTTTAAAACAGAGCAGAAAACGGGGGTACCCAGAGGCCTCTGGATACTTTGCAGATTACCCGGGTAAAGTCCAAAATTTCATTTCACTTCGGACTTTTGCTAATGACGCCTGGGTAATGTCAGGATTACCCGGGTAATCCTAGGATTAACCGCACTTTGGTTTAAACAGTAACATATATACAGTTGTGTTCAAAATTATTCAACCCCCACTGAAATTGAGTGTTTTGGCCAGTTTGACATTGATTTTGATCATTCAGTCATCTTGCTTACAATTAAATCAAAGAGGCACGTGTAGGTCAGACAAATATAACATAACATTTATAATGAAATAACCACAAATGTCTTTTCTGTGCTCACATCATTATCAGTTTTATTCAACCCCCAAGTGACATTCAATCTTAGCACAACATCCTTTTACAGTTATAACAGCTTTTAAACATGAAGCATAGCTTGACACAAGTGTCTTGCAGCAATCTACGGGTATCTTCGCCCATTCGTCATGGGCAAAAGCCTCCAGTTCAGTCACATTCTTAGGCTTGCGCACTGCAACTGCTTTCTTTAAGTCCCACCAGAGGTTCTCAATCGGATTTAAGTCAGGTGACTGCGATGGCCATTCTAAAATGTTCCAGCCTTTAATCTGCAACCGTGCTCTAGTGGACTTGGAGGTATGCTTGGGATCATTGTCCTGTTGAAAGGTCCAACATCTCCCAAGCCTCAGGTTTGTGACGGACTGCATCACATTGTCATCCAAAATCTCCTGGTACTGAAGAGAATTCATGGTACCTTGCACACGCTGAAGCTTCCCTGTACCTGCAGAAGCAAAACAGCCCCAAAGCATGATTGACCCCCCCGCCATGCTTCACAGTAGGCAAGGTGTTCTTTTCTTCATAGGCCTTGTTCTTCCTCCTCCAAACATAGCGTTGATCCATGGGCCCAAACAGTTCTAATTTTGTTTCATCAGTCCACAGAACACTATCCCAAAACTTCTGTGGTTTGTCCACATGACTTTTGGCATACTGCAGTCGACTCTTCTTATTCTTTGGAGACAGCAAGGGGGTGCGCCTGGGAGTTCTGGCATGGAGGCCTTCATTACGCAGTGTGCGCCGTATTGTCTGAGCTGAAACTTCAGTACCCACATCTGACAAATCTTTTCTCAGTTCCTCAGCAGTCACACGGGGACTTTTCTCCACTCTACGCTTCAGGTAGCGCACAGCAGTCGAAGTCAGCATCTTCTTTCTGCCACGACCAGGTAGCATTTCAACAGTGCCCTTTGCCTTGAATTTGCGAATGATGCTTCCTATGGTCTCTCTCTTGGTATGTTTAACATCTTTGCAATCTTCTTATAGCCATTGCCCTTCCTGTGAAGAGTAATCACCTCTTCTCTTGTCTTCCTGGACCATTCTCTTGACTTCACCATGTTTGTAACCACACCAGTAAATGTCTAGAAGGAGCTGAGTATCACAGTCATTTTAAAGCTGCCTAATTGGTGCTTACTATGCTTTATTGCTGCTCCGTGACATCCACAGGTGTTTTCAATACCTGATTGAAAACACTTGAATGAACCTCTGTTCTTCAGAGTGGTAGTCTTTAAGGGGTTGAATAATTGTGTCAATGAAGAATTCACAAAAGAAACATTTACTACTGTATTACAAAACCAATTGATGTCATTTTAGTTGCATATGGTTCTTTAAAAAGTCCTTGCAGGATTTCATTCTGAATACAATTACAAATGTACACTAAATTCCCTAAAACCCTTTACAGCATTGGGGGTTGAATAATTTTGAACACAACTGTATATATTTTGTATAAAACAGTGAGCAGTTGGTTAAATGACAACTGGTTAATAGAAGTAAAATGTGAAAGGTGTCCTTTAAGGTATAAAAGTGTCCTTTAAAATGCAAGAAATGTCCTTTAAAATACCAAAACAGATGAGGTAAAAGAGTACAAAAAAATCTTTTTTTTTTAAAAAAATATATTATTAAGTCAATTTTGGCAAAAAAAGTGCAATGGTTTAATACTCAAAGAGTGTTGTTGATTGAAGTCAAGTGCAACAATCTTCTCTGTGGTGTAGATATCGAATCTTCTCTTTAAAGGTGTCCCTCAGAGAAAAATAAAGGCAATAATAGTGCAGATGGTCATACTGGGATGAAGTAATTTAATAAAATGAATATATCACTCACATTTATTAGAGCCTAAGGGAAATCCAGGCTCAAGGAAAATAGCTTGCGGCCAAATATAGGGTGGCACGTCCCTCCTTTCATCTATGGTGGTTACTAGATAAAGCAGAGAAGATCGGGAGACGGCACTCCCATAGCGTAACTCTGTGCAATACAAGTGGAGGATTAAATTACAATTAGTCACACTCACCAGTTATAGAGCCTCTCAATTCCAGGCTCAAGGAGTATCGCCTTGGGTCCTCTTAAGGTGGGAGCCCAAACCTCTTGGTGTAGCAGCAGTTGATCCAGATGTCCAAAAAAAGTGGAGAGATAAGGAAAAGTGGCGAATGCAAAAAATATATAGGTAATGAATTTATTAGAATTAATAAAATCCTGGACAAATTGTACCGAGACGCGTTTCGGCTAAAAGCCTTCCTCAGTCGGTATATTTAGTGTCCATAAAGTGCAATGAAAGTGTCCTCTTATATAGTGTCATTTCCTGCCACATTCGAGTTGTTAACTCCCTATTTCCTGTTGGCCAATTTCCGTTCGTTCGGATTTACCCAGAAATGCTTTGCGGTCGTTTCGAAATAAAAACGAAAATGAATACAATACATTAGGCGATCGCGGAAAATCCGAATCTTTTGGACGATCGCAGCAATTACGAATCTTTAGAACAATAATCTTATGGGAAGAATTAGGACAAGACTTAAACCCAAATCGTAGCCTATATAAAATACAGAGATTCGGAAAAACGGAACAACATTTCGCATCGGAAATAAACAAAAAAGTCGACCAATAGAATTCTGCGTATATTCGTAAAAGTTGTTATCATGATCGAAATGCACACATAGCCCTAGCATATTAAAATCGGATGAAATGCAGGTCAAGTGTATATATACGATACGAAAAAGAAAAAAAGGAAGAAAGAAAATTTCTTTCTTTGGTTTCACCATGTATAAACTGGACAAGCCCTTTTTACCCAGAAGTGCTTTGCGAAAAATTTCTTAGTTTCGTTTTCGTTCGTATCCATAGTCTGGGGTTTTACCCAGAGAGACCTTGCGAATACTTTCTAGTCTCGTTTTCGTTCGTATAATGAACTTGACTTTTTACCCAAAGTTTGCTCGATTTTTTTTAGGGCATAATAGTTAATGACAATTCATCCTTCGTATATAAGAAACGAAAAGGACGGGAAAAAGAACGAAAAGAAATATATAAATTTTCTTTTCGTATATGAGAATAAAAAATGGAAAATGTGTATATGCTAGAAAGCAAGGGTGTATTGTTAGATAGGTATATTCAGACAAAAATAGGGTAGGGGAGTTTTATCTAGTTATGTCTTATCATGATCATTCTGTATCCATATTTACTATTCTAATATAAAGTAGATTGGGAGGTTGATCATGGGGAAGTTATTAAAATCGCATAAAATTGGCTTGAATTATAGAATATATACATGATAGTAAAAATTATTATTAATGGAAACTTAAAAATGGAGAGCTGAGTATCATAAAAATTGATATTAAAAATGGGGATATAAATATATATATGGTAAAATATAATAAGATGGCAGCAGGGGTGTAAAAAACATCATCTGTATAAAAAGGAGGGGGAGGGGGTGGGAATAGGAGAAAGTATTATATCGTTTAAAAGGAATAGAAATAGTTAGCTGTTAAGAAAGTGGCACAATTCAAAATCTGCGTTCAATCCATGCGGCTGGAGTGTATTCATTAAAAAAATCCACCTCATTTCCTCTTTGCCTAGTCGTGTTTCTAGGCTTCCTCCTCTCCAAAGGGGTTCTAGTTTTTGGACTGCCATAAATAAGAGGCCTTCTGGGTTTTGCCCATGTTTTAGTTTAAAATGTAATGATACGCTATGCTTATCAAAACCTTTTTTAATATTCCTTATATGCTCCTGTATACGTATGTTGAGTGGCCGTGTAGTACGTCCCACATATCTGAGTCCACAAGGACAGGTTAGGACGTATATAACATTTTTGAAAAGCATGTCATCATTCCTTTGATTTTATTTTTTTGCCATTTCTTTCAATTTCCGAACTTATTTGTTTTTTGCCTTTGGTATTTCTACAGTTTAAACAGTTCCACATTGGTGGAAACCTTCTCTTATTCCAAAATGATTAGGTACTTTCTTGTTTCTCACCTTATGTGAGAGTTCCATCTTTAGATTTTTCACCCCTCTGCATATGATGCGTTTTTGTCTGAATATACCTATCTAACAATACACCCTTGCTTTCTAGCATATACACATTTTCCATTTTTTATTCTCATATACGAAAAGAAAATTTATATATTTCTTTTCGTTCTTTTTCCCGTCCTTTTCGTTTCTTATATACGAAGGATGAATTGTCATTAACTATTATGCCCTAAAAAAATCGAGCAAAACTTTGGGTAAAAAGTCAAGTTCATTATACGAACGAAAACGAGACTAGAAAGTATTCGCAAGGTCTCTCTGGGTAAAACCCCAGACTATGGATACGAACGAAAACGAAACTAAGAAATTTTTCGCAAAGCACTTCTGGGTAAAAAGGGCTTGTCCAGTTTATACATGGTGAAACCAAAGAAAGAAATTTTCTTTCTTCCTTTTTTCTTTTTCGTATCGTATATATACACTTGACCTGCATTTCATCCGATTTTAATATGCTAGGGCTATGTGTGCATTTCGATCATGATAACAACTTTTACGAATATACGCAGAATTCTATTGGTCGACTTTTTTGTTTATTTCCGATGCGAAATGTTGTCCGTTTTTTCCGAATCTCTGTATTTTATATAGGCTACGATTTGGGTTTAAGTCTTGTCCTAATTCTTCCCATAAGATTATTGTTCTAAAGATTCGTAATTGCTGCGATCGTCCAAAAGATTCGGATTTTCCGCGATCGCCTAATGTATTGTATTCATTTTCGTTTTTATTTCGAAACGACCGCAAAGCATTTCTGGGTAAATCCGAACGAACGGAAATTGGCCAACAGGAAATAGGGAGTTAACAACTCGAATGTGGCAGGAAATGACACTATATAAGAGGACACTTTCATTTTCACTTTTACTTTGTTTGCACTTTATGGACACTAAATATACCGACTGAGGAAGGCTTTTAGCCGAAACGCGTCTCGGTACAATTTGTCCAGGATTTTATTAATTCTAATAAATTCATTACCTATATATTTTTTGCATTCGCCACTTTTCCTTATCTCTCCACTTTTTTTGGACATCTGGATCAACTGCTGCTACACCAAAGAGGTTTGGGCTCCCACCTTAAGAGGACCCAAGGCGATACTCCTTGAGCCTGGAATTGAGAGGCTCTATAACTGGTGAGTGTGACTAATTGTAATTTAATCCTCCACTTGTATTGCACAGAGTTACGCTATGGGAGTGCCGTCTCCCGATCTTCTCTGCTTTATCTAGTAACCACCATAGATGAAAGGAGGGACGTGCCACCCTATATTTGGCCGCAAGCTATTTTCCTTGAGCCTGGATTTCCCTTAGGCTCTAATAAATGTGAGTGATATATTCATTTTATTAAATTACTTCATCCCAGTATGACCATCTGCACTATTATTGCCTTTATTTTTCTCTGAGGGACACCTTTTAAGAGAGAAGATTCGATATCTACACCACAGAGAAGATTGTTGCACTTGACTTCAATCAACAACACTCTTTGAGTATTAAACCATTGCACTTTTTTTGCACAAATTGACTTAATAATATATTTTTTTAAAAAAAAGATTTTTTTGTACTCTTTTACCTCATCTGTTTGGTATTTTAAAGGACATTTCTTGCATTTTAAAGGACACTTTTTATACCTTAAAGGACACCTTTCACATTTTACTTCTATTAACCAGTTGTTCATTTAACCAACTGCTCACTGTTTTATGCGCCGTATGGTCTTGTTTATCCTTTTGTTTTAATCTTGGCACGTATTTTGGTTGTTTTTTATGTGCTTTTTACCATACTTAGGCAGCAATTAATTATTTATTCACATAGCACTTTAATTAACTTAAATTAATAAGCGCCCACACTGTATAGTGTATACTCGTATACACACTTTTTAATCAACTCCTGTATATATTTTGTGACTGGGTGCATGGGTTGGGTAACCGGATGTCTGGGAGAGTAATTGAGGGAAGGTATGTAGGACCCAGAATCCTGCACAGCCTCTACCCTCTCACACACTTGTTGCCAATTACTCAATTAAGCCACAGGTAAATTCCCAGGCTGCTGACTCCAGAATAGAAGTGTGTTTAATCAGACTGCTCAGAGCAGGGTGTGGAGCAGTAACACTTCTAAAGAGATGCTGTTATTGTTTTTTGTTTGAGATTACGTTTTTGAGATAGTTAGGAGTGCTGGATGTATAGTTGGTACTCTCATTTGAGTTAGGTTTTCTTTTGTAGTGTTTTGCTGAATCACCTGCAATAGCGATTCCAAAGCCAAGTCTGCTGTTTGCTTCTGTATGCTGGTATAAAAGACCTCCCATTTGCACAAGCTTCTAGTTTGCGACTGTTTCTTCCCTAGAAGACTGTGTTGTTTAGTTGGAACCAAGGATCCCGAGCGGTTGCTGCACTACAGTGTGTGTGTGTTACATTGATGGTGTTGACAGGCTTAACCACTTGAATGCTAAGGACGCGCTCAGCGCGTCCTCAGCATTCCCGCTGGTGTGCTGAGGACGCGCTGAGCGCGTCCTCACATCGGGGTCAGCGTTCGGCCGGGTTCCGGCCGATCGCTGGCCCCTCCGGTGCGGGCTGACATCCTGGATGTCAGCCCGGCATCCGGACCAGCAGCCGCCTGAAAGGGAGGGGGGGGGGTCCTTCGGACCTCTCTCCCTCCCGATCGGTGGCTCTGCGGGGCTTAACCCAGGCATCATTTGGAAGGGCACAGCCTGCCCTTCCAAATGATGCCTGGCATTAACCCCTGGGGAGCTGGATCGCGAATCGGCGCTGAAAAGCGCCGGTTCGCGATCCTTTCCCGGAGCTGGCCGACATCTTGGATGTCGGCCAAGCTTCCGGGAACTCCCCCAGAGGACTGGCGTCATCGTGCGTAGCACGATGACGCCAGTCCTACAGTTAACCCCTAACTGCCACCAAGTGTGGAGATAGGGAGTTCCAATGAACTCCCTATCTCCCGATCCGTGGCAGTTAGGGGTTAAATTTTGATATGGTTGGATCGGCCAGAGCATGGCCGTTCCAACGATACCAAACATGAAAGTTAAAAATTTTGTAAAAAAGAAAAATAAAAATAAAAAAAAATTAAAAAAAAAATTTAAAAAAAAAAAATAAACACTTTTTTTTTATTTTTTTTGGTTTGTTAGTGTAGCAATATTGTTCCCATTTCAATTATAATGTGAACAATGATGCTGCACTAACGATTTTTGTATGCGGTGCGTTTGTTAAAAATAGTGTCATTGTCCCCAAAAAAAATGTAACGAGACCCCATCTCTAATTTTTTTAACAAGCGCACCCCATACAAAATATAACCGCAATTGCTCGCATGTTAAAATGTGGAAAAAAACACTTTACACATTGTAAATTATTGAAAATACATATTTTATTGCATTTTTTGTTATAATATACAGACATGACATAACGTATACATATAATAATGACATATTATGAATCTACCGAGTCTGACGGAAAGAACGATATATAATATGTCGGTGTCATATACTAAAATAAGCCTTAAAAACACGTTTAAACATGATGCGCAAAACAGGTAAAAAATGACCTCAGCACAGGGGCGGGAAAAGCCTCAGCAGCGAAAGGGTTAAGCAATTTATGGCCACATATTGTTAACTAAATTCCCATCATTTTCCAACAGAGTTTAGGGTTAAAAATCTTGTAAAAAGTCTTGAATAGGTTAAGAGTTGCTTTAAAGGTTAATATTTGGTGAAATCTTTAAATGTATAAGCTACTGCTGAAGTCTTTGAATGTGTTAGCTGGAGTGTGCTCTTCTTGGTTTGTTGTATTCGATTGTTACAGTTACAAGTTTTTATAAAGCGCTATGAAGAAGAGGCACCCTTGAGAAGCACCCACACCTTGTGCTTAGTAAAGGTTGAGTGCTACTCTCTTGTGTATTCTATATATGTGTGTGTCCTTTATGTCTGTGTATGTATATCAAATTTATAAGATTAACCTTTTATTTGGAATCTTTAGACACAGAATGTGTCTACATTCAAGGGTTTTTTGCATGTTTTTCTTTCTTTTTTACCACCTGACATTCACCTGACAATATAAATAATAATATTTCCAAACTCTACGTTACTGGCTCTTTCTCTTTTTTCTTTTCTACCATATGGGTTTGGGCATCTCCTTTAGTAATCTGTGCTCGTTTGTGATGGGGGGGGGGGGTTATTATAGGCTTGATATATATTTTTGTGTGTTTTTAGTCGTTTATTTTAGTTTTAGTCGTTTATAGAGGGCACACATATGGCAATGTGAAACTCTGATCCCAACTCTGCTATTCGGTTGCTGTAAAGGTCTGTGGAAATGTCACAGTGGGTGATAGAACACATGTGGAATGTCTTATTACAAACGACATAAAGCCTCTAAAATAATCCGCAGGCCAAACATGAAGAACCAAGCTCAGTCTGTGAAGTGCAGCAAAAGGAATTGTGAGAACAGGTAAATGCCCAGAGCAGGATTTAGGTGTACAGCTAATCCAGTTTAAAGTATTTATCACATTCTCTTGGCAAAGTGAAGGGCTCTGATTCGCACACCATACAACCAAAATAATGACTGAGGAAATGGGGCACCTGTGTTATTTGTGCAAAATGATCCAGTGCTCTTCTAGCCAAGATATTATTACTCTCATTGTAGATATACGGATCTAATCTGCCACATCCATATCTATCGCGATATGTATTGTATAGACATATTTATATCTATGGCTATCTATAGACACCAGGCCTTTTTGCGCCGCGGCCCTAAATAATCAATGCCTGCGTTTCTAGCCTGCTGGAGGAAGCAATTAACAGGTCAGTGACCATTTTCTCTGTGAAGTCATCGAAGGTGTGAATAAAAGAAATTACCCTTTTGGTCCTGCTCAGCAGGTGGGAGGGACAATTGCACAGGGACAGGGCACATCGCAGACGGCGCGGCACCAAGTTGTAAGTGGTCATGCCTTTCAAAGAAACTATTACATCCTTTGATCACTAGAGGTGGTCTTTGGGAGATGATTTGATAGACCAGAGAATCAAAATTAAGGAAGAAGCGCACGGAGTGTGCCCAGGAGAGGGGAATGCTGGGAAATGTAGTGAAGGGGGATGTACCATTTATGTTTTTGGTTTTTTTGAATGACCAGGAAACCAGCTGCCCAAGGAGCAATGGGCCAGTTATTTCACTTCTGGACTAAAAGGTCCAGCGCTCGAAGCCTTTGCGGAATTACCAGCTGAGAGCGACCAGGACTATGAGGCGATTAACCGGCCCTGCAAAGGTGGTACAACCTCACGCCAGAGGTATATCGCAAGAAGTTCAGGTCCTTGCAAAAGTGGGCCGCGGAGAGCTATACTGCAGTCGTGAGCCACCTGACCACCCTATTCCGTCAATAGGTCAGGGGGCTGAAGATTGATCCCTTGGATACCCTGGAAGACCTGTTAATCAAGGAGCAGTTCGTGCAGCTGTGCCCACCTGAGATCCAGGAATGGCTTCTGGATCGCAAACCCGAGACGGCCCTGGAAGCTGGCAAGCTGGCCGATTTCCATGTGGTCAACAGAGCGTCCGTGGACCGGAGCAGAGGTTTCCCCAAAGGATCATCTGGATGGAAGCCCAACTCACCATGAACCCCCGACATCACGGCGGGTGTGCCAGTCTCTGCTGGGGAGGGGGGAACGAGTTCTCCTCCTGGAAGAAGTGTGAGCCGGCGATGTTTTATTTGTAACAGTGTCCACCACCTCCTGGCTACATGCCCGGAAAGTCAGAAACATGCACCCACAGCTGTGGGAGGACACCCCTCAGCATCGCCTTCTGTCCTGTTTGTGACCAGATCGGAGGGCAGTGCCATCGTAAACCAGCAAGCAGTCATTGTCGGAACTCGGGTATCTGTGTGTTTTAAGAGATACGGCGGGTGAAGTAACTTTGGTGCGTCCAGGGTTAGTCAGCCCTGCAGACTTTATTCCTGGCAGGACTCTAGCGGTAAAGGGTTATGATGGGGTACGTCCTGCGGTGCCGATGGCACGGGTTTATTTGGACTGGGGAGCATGAGAGAAGGGGAGGCAGCGGGTCCTGGTGTGGCCCCTGTGACCTCCCAGCCGTCTGCCCAGAGCCAGGTGCGATGCCTGACTCTGTTGGCAGATGCAGGGGGGACATTAACCGGGGAGCGGGGCGCTTCACCCTGTTTTCCCAGACCCCCTGCTGTAAGAATGGCTCCCGAGCAGGCGACTGTTTATGAGGATTTTGCTGGCTGTAAGACTGAGGTGCAAAGAGAGAACGAGCCACACGGGCTGCACCCCCAAAAGGTGTACCAGGAGGGGCTGCAGAAGCACAGGGACTTCTCAGAGTCTGTGCCGTGCTGCGTGAGTGACCCCCTCCCCCAGACTTGGGAGAGGTGGGGTAGAATAATGAAGTCGCCAAATGCCTTCATGGGGGAGTGTGTGATGCGGTTGCGAGATGGAGTGCAAGCTTTGGTGGGCAAAGTGCATGGACACCTATGCGTCACCCACTCCATACTGGCGCCGGTGGGTGGCGGAGGTGCCAGATGCCCAGTTGGCGAACCCGTTGTAAGACGCACGAGAGCAGCATGAGAGCTTCTCTCTCTTCGCGTCTCCTTTTTGAGGGGAGATGTGGCAGATTATATCTGTATATCTACCTCAATATGTATTATATAGACATATTTATATCTATGGCTATCTATAGACACCAGGCCATTTTGCGTGGCTGCCCTAAAATAATCAATGCCTGCGTTTCTAGCCTGCTGGAGGAAACAATTAACAGGTCAGTGACCATTTTCTCTGTGAAGTCATCGAAGGTGTGAATAAAAGAAATTACCCTTTTGGTTCCCCTCAGCAGGTGGGAGGGGCAATTGCACAGGGACAGGGCACATCGCAGACCGTGCGGCACAAAGTTGTACGTGGTCATGCCTTTCAAAGAAGCTATCACATCCTTTGATCACTAGAGGTGGTCTTTGGGAGATGATTGATAGACCAGGGAATTAAAATTAAGGAAGAAGCGCACTGAGCGTGCCCAGAAGAGTGGAATGCTGGGAAATGTAGTGAAGGGGGATGTACCATTTATGGGTTTTTTTTGAATGACCAGGAAACCCTATATATTCTGGAGCATGCCATGTGGCTGAGCGGGTCAGAGGGGGTTCACTCTACCTGATGATCTGTCAATGCTTCCATCTCCAGCCCCCGGAGTCACAACGGTCTGATTAGCTTATTGACGTGTAAGTAAGGCTCTGTGTTTTGCTCGTTTTATTTTCTTGCTGTTTGTGTGTAATTGATTTATCATATCCATTTTTTCTGTAACAAATGCACTGAAATAATTTTTGTTATCATAATAAATACAACTTATTAAGTTCTGTGTTCTGACTGAAATTCGCTCCACGCTAACTGAAGGGACTGTTTTTTTGTTTTAAGCTCGAGTATCTACTAAATTGTGAGTTGCGGTGGCTGGGACGGCTGGGTAAGCGCGCGTGGGGTATTGTTGTCCGCGTAGTCATTATTTGTGTCTAGGATAGACGGTAGTGAATTGCTTAACCCTGCGTCTTTCGCTGTGGCGCGCATAGTGTTCGGGACAACTGGTGGCAGCATAACGAATAGAGTAAGAAAGTGAGTGTAAGGATTGTGGGAAACGTAATCGCTACCCCACGTCGAGAGAAGACGGGTACGGCATTGCAATCCTGGGACCATTTCACCACACTCTACGTGCATGTTGCGAGCGGAGGCGTTGCCGGAACGGTTAGGTAAGCGCGCGGGGGGTTGTTGTCCGCGTAGTCATTATCTGGGTCTAGGATAGACAGTGAGTTGCTTAACACTGCGTCTTTCGCTGCGGCGCGCGTAGTTGTCGTGACAATGGACATAGAAAGTGTGCACTCTGTAACCTATATTAATTTTTTTTCAAATTATTTTGGACTACATGTATACACAGTGATCATTGTCTACGCTGCTGTATAACATTTTGTTTTAAATTCTTTAACATTTTTTATGTTTGTTATGTTTATTTAATTACAGTATTGGATGATTGGGAAAAAAATCCTACTCCAAAATGCCTAAACTAGCCTAATTATAGTATGCTAAAACTGCTTTTATTCTGTAACTGCAGCAAAGTGTGCTATAATTCTCGAAGCTAAAAATGAATGGCAATTATTAATAGCTTTTTGGAGCCATGTACCAGATGAAGCACAAGAAGGTAAAATATACATTTAGTCTTCAGAAAAAGGACCGGCATATGTGCATATATTGTATGTTTGTAAAATTACATTGGCCAAGCAGAACAGAAGAAAGGCACATCCCAGAAGGCCACGCAACCAAATTTTCAACCTTAAGACTATCTACCTGTATATATTGGTCTACTAAAAGCTGCGTGAGATGCAACAAATGATCTGATGCAAGAATTTTTTTGACAAAAAGTTGACGTGCCATCTCATACATATCCCCTGGTATGAAATGCTTTCCTTTTACACATGTTCTGCTTCATTCTGTGTCACTGCTACAAAATGATAGGTAAAACAAACCAGGACCTACTCCATTTCTAAAGCCGTGCTTCCCGAACCTGTCCTCGGGACCCTGGACCAGGCCAGATTTTGCAGCTCACCTTGGGGAAATGCAGACTGAATCCTGCAATCACTGAGCAGCAAATTAGATCACCTGTGCCGTGCTTCAGATATCTGGCAAACCTGGCGAGGCAGAGGGTCCTGAGGACAGGTTTGGGAAACACTGTTCTAAAGGGACATTAACATAACGAGTCCCCACGCATGAGCAATGTAGCTATTTTACGTCACTCAGTAGCGACCAACGTCGGCTCAAACAGCACACTGCGAATGCAAGGCACCGCAATACACGTGGTGAACCACGTCGTTAACATCCTAATAAGGTACAGATGTATTCATCAATCATAGTTCTCTTTAATTGTGTTTTTTCCCCTTCTGTTGCTCTGTATATATTGAACGGCCACATCCTGATTTAGAAACATAGAAACATAGAAAAATGTCGGCAGATAAGAACCTTTCGGCCCATCTAGTCTGCCCAATTACATGGATACTTTACCTGGATTTATCTTTTGTTTAGGATAGCCTTATGCCTATCCCATGCTTGCTTAAATTCAATTACTGTTTTGGCCTCTACCACTTCTACTGGAAGACTGTTCCATGTATCCACCACCCTCTCAGTAAAATAATGCTTCCTGATGTTACTTTTAAACCTTTGCCCCTCTAATCTAAGACTATGTCCTCTTGTTTTGCTACTTTGTTTCCATTTAAATATACTCCCTTCCTCTACCTTGTGGATTCCCTTTACGTATTTAAATGTTTCTATCATATCTCCTCTGTCTCGTCTTTTTCCAAGCTGTACATGTTAAGATCATTAAGCCTTTCCTGGTAACTTTTCTCCTTCAAGCCGTACACCATTTTAGTAGCCCTTCTCTGAACTCTCTCTAAGATGTCTATATCCTTCTGGAGATACGGTCTCCAGTACTGCACACAGTACTCCAAGTCCCTCCAATTGTTAGGTTTACCTCTATTGGTAATATGGGTTTTTTGAATAACTAACACCTTTTCCCCTCCCCCCTATATACCATTAGACACATCTGTGCTTCGATCTGTTTAACAAGTCGTTTCCAATCATGGGTTGATTGGGTAGTATCTAATTTTTTGTCTATATCTATATTGCGGCGTGGACCGAGTACGATATAGAGGTGTATCTGGTATGCTATGGGTTACGGTTCTATGTACGTGCCCACATTGTCATAATGGTTGCGTGCAAGGGTTAGCATTCGGTGGGTAGTGATCCCCCTGTCTCTACGACCATATTATTCATATTAATGGACAGTAGGCATCCTTTAGGAACTCATTCGCTTGTCTGGGAACCTTTTTCGTGATATAAGCCGGTTGTATACCAATATCAGCCTCTTTACCGTTATTCAAAAAACCCATATTACCAATAGAGGTAAACCTAACAATTGGAGGCATACTTCCTAATCCAGATGGTATCATATATATCAAAAAGGCAAATCCTCACCATAGGAAGGGCGGTCGCTACAAAATAAGAAGAATACTGAAAAACAAATCTACCGAAGCGCTAAGCACAATACCCAGCCTACGAATATACATGCAACGGATATATATATATATATTTTTTCTATTTAAGTGTGTCAAATTGTTTAATAACCAAAAAATCATAGGTGGACACCAAACATAATATGGATACAGCAAATGAAAAATAATTAATTAAAATAAAAATGTTAAGTGGACAGTAGGCATCCTTTAGGAACTCATTCGCTTGTCTGGGAACCTTTACGTGATATAAGCCGGTTGTATACCAATATCAGCCTCTTTACCAACATTAGCAGGGGTATCCTTTCTATGATTGGGAGTCACTGGTCACATGGATATGACGGCAGAATCAAATCTTTCATTGGCCACCTCCTTGACCACATGACCCGGCTAGAGTGGGCGGTAACTACTACCACTTGACGAGTGGCGTCTGTAGAAGCGTGTTGGTATGTTTACTGTTATTTACTGATTACTGGTTAATTATAAGCGCGTATATATATACCCAGCATGTATATTGTGGTCATTCCAGCTCAAGACTAAGCCTGGCAGGGCGAAACGCGTTGAGCTATGACTCTTTACTTTAACTGTTGTTAGTTCACTTGGTTGAGTCCCACTGATGGTTTTTATGGGTCTACGAACTTCTCTTGCTAATTATACTTTCTATTTAGGCTAGGGTCAGACGAGCGCAGTGCGAACGCGCGTGCAGGCGCACTTAATCACGGCCGCACTAGCAGCAAGTGCCAGGCAATGACGGCCAATATACGAAGTACGGTCGCACAAAAGTCCGGCTGCGCAACGCAAGTGGAAAACGAACGCATTTTTTCGAGAACGTTAAACTGCTAGTACTGACGTACAGAGTGCGCTGCGCCCGCTAGCGGCGTGTGTGCGTGAATTGGAGATGTCAGACACTGCTAACATAACGTCCAGATGCACAAAGTGTTTTATTGATGATCCGTACAAAATCACGGATGCAAATGCGCATCGTATGACCGCTATCGCGTACTCCGTGAAAAAATGCGTCCATTCGTTCGAACGCACTTTTTCACAGACAACGCGAAAATGCGTTCGTCTGACCCTAGCCTTAGCTAGCAGGTACGTAGGCGGCTTGAACCGCTGAGCTAATAGGGAGGTATTCATACTTTTTGAATTCGTCAATTTCTCTATTGCCCCATACCTTATTTTGAGCGGCGTGACTTATTCTACTCCTATTCAGATTATACGATAGTGTTGGACTTTTTTCTGTTTCATTCATTTTTTAATTACTGTCTGTGTGCCTTGTGTATTAAAATTACTGTATTTTAGGCACTCTTGTTGCACCTTGTGTGCAAGTTGGTTTGTTATCGGTCTTTCGGGGTTATGCCCCATTGAGTGCTATATTGCCCTCTTTTTGTTTGTTTTTTTAAATTTCGTTTTGCAATATTCTTCAATGCTGAAACACATACACCTTTTTGGTAAGGAAGAGGTTAATCTGGATGCTGACTAAAATGCAGTGATAGGGATTCTGGTAAAATTTTAAAAATCACTTATGTAATAGATTTTATCTTTTTCTTTTCTGTTTGTAGGTCACGGACACAAAAGTTGAAGTTAAAAAAACCAAAGACCACCAACTGCCATTCCCTACATATTTTGCTGATGGAGATGAGGATTTGCCGGAAGACCTATACGACGAAGAAATATTCCAGTTCACTGAGCCTTCTGTCACATACTCTTAGCATTATTGACATTTTCTACGCATAGGTGCTGTCGTCAGGCCATCAAACTGTTTCTGAGGGATTGTTTTTTTTCCTTCCTTTTTTCATCTCTAACTTTTTCAAAGATGACATATTCGCGTGTCCTGATGCTGAGAACCTAGAACTGTGTCCTGGATTAGAATTAAAATGACAAGTGCCCTCTACCCAAGTGAGAGAAATAAGAGAGCAATGAAAAATATTGTGTATAAAAAGTTTTACCTAGTAGTGTACTGCCTTTATTAATAAAATGCCAATCAATTACCAAAATATCTGTCTACATACCGAATCCAAATGAACAGAAACATGAGTAAGATACATGGAATGAATAAGTAATTCAGTTTTAACATCTAGAGTGCAATCTGTGTTGAAAACTAAAAAATGTGTCAAAAATAATCGATTTGGGATGAGGTAAATACAGTAGATGCCAGTTTTGTTTTTGATCTGAGATCTGTGTTTTAAAGCAAAAAATTACCATTTTCATTTTGCTGATGTATAATGTAACAAAAATGTTGCATGATCTGCCTCTCCCAAATGGAATTCTAACTGGAACTGGGTAATCGACTATAGTCGCGTGGCTATAAAATAAATATATCTTTCCATGCATATCAATAGAGTGAATGCTATTTGGTTAATAGGATACTAGGGGTTTCTGTTCTTCGTCCCTGCTACTTTAAATATGAGAAATCAAGCATTTGACCATGTGGTGCAAGACCTATTCGTATAACGAAGGCCCGTGTCAGACGAGCGCACTGATCACGTCCGTGTTGTCGCACATTTGTACATCCGTGGCAGCATAGCATTCTGACCAATGGAGCCCCACACACGAAGTACGTCTGCACGGAAGTCCGGACGAATGACGGACGCGGCAAACGGACGCAGGTTAAGCAAGAACGTAAATCTGCTAGAACGGACGCACAGTGCGCTGCGTCCACAACGTCCGCATAGCTTTGTGTGTGAGTGATGGAATGAAGTCAGACGGACTGCATTTATGCGTCCCGCATTTTTGACGGACACAATAGTTTTTCATTTATTTTCCCATCTACATCCGTCAAAAATAACGTCAGTCACAAAAACGGATCGTGTGGCCACTACTGCGTCTTCCGTCAGAACGTGCGTCTGTACTGCACGGACGCACAGTCTGTAGAAAATGCACTCGTCTGACCCGAGACTAAGCGGGTACTTCGCTAAGCATAGTTCTATTGAAGTTCACCATGGTTGCAAACAATGGTAAAAATTCAAAGCAAAGTGAACAGTTAATGTATTTGAGATTTTAAGCTGAGGATCTCCTTTGCCATTAGAAACAAGGTAAACGCAACTGAAGCCATATCGAATTCTATGCTGATTAACTTTGACAGAAAATACAAAGAGCTCACCGGTGGGCAAGCTGCACTGAGAACGGACAACTTCGGCAGAACCTACAGTGGAAAGAACTGTGTAAGCTATAGTGAAGTAAAACCATTTTTTTAAAAAAGACTTTCAGATCATAATAAAAATTGTTCACTTTATGGCGATTACTTTTACAAAGCAATACTGTTAAATTCAGAGACAGCTATCCTATGATTACATTCTATTAAATTGTTTCTAGGTTAAAATTTGAAATATATAATTGATACAATAATTCAAATCTAGAGTAGCAGAAGACTCGATAGAACAATATACAGGGCCGGATTAACGTAGGGGCGGATGGAGCGGCAGCTCCAGGCCCCTTCCATTAAATAGGCCCACAGCTGCCCCAAGAATAGAGGAGCCGCTGGCCGTCTGACAGATACGCCACACGCGCGCACACACACACACCGTGATGAAGCCGATCCTCTCAAGCGGCCCCACCGTGTTGTAAAATGTGCAGGAGTATTTTGGGGCAGAGCAGCCACTAGGTGTCACTCATCAGCTGCTCTGTGAGACACGGCTGCTCCTCCCCATCCTCCAGCACCTCTTCCTGTTTCCAGCCATGTGTCAGGAAGGCGACTGGTAAGGAGAGCAGCTGAGCAGCAGCCAGGGAGAAAGGTAAGCTTCCCCAGCTGATGATTCACCCGGGCAGCTTTTTTTTTGTAATTTACCTTCACCCCTTATCCCCACCCCGCAGCTCTCCCTCTGAACTCATTCGGAAGGAGGGGGGGCAGCATGCAGGGGGGACTGTAAAGACACAGACAGGAAGAGGGATCACAGACACAGAGAGAGAGGGGGGATGAAAGAAAGAGAGAGGAGGTGATGAAAGAGAGAGGAGGTGATGAAAGAGAGAGGAGGTGATGAAAGAGAGAGGAGGTGATGAAAGAAAGAGAGAGGAGGTGATGAAAGAAAGAGAGAGGAGGTGATGAAAGAAAGAGAGGAGGTGAGGTGATGAAAGAAAGAGAGAGGAGGTGAAGAAAGAAAGAGAGGAGGTGATGAAAGAAAGAGAGGAGGTGATGAAAGAGAGAGGAGGGGATGAAAGAGAGAGGAGGTGATGAAAGAGAGAGGAGGTGATGAAAGCAAGAGAGAGGAGGTGATGAAAGAAAGAGAGAGGAGGTGATGAAAGAAAGAGAGAGGAGGTGAGGTGATGAAAGAAAGAGAGAGGAGGTGAAGAAAGAAAGAGAGGAGGTGATGAAAGAAAGAGAGGAGGTGATGAAAGAGAGAGGAGGTGATGAAAGAGAGAGGAGGTGATGAAAGAAAGAGAGAGGAGGTGATGAAAGAAAGAGAGCGGAGGTGAGGTGATGAAAGAAAGAGAGAGGAGGTGATGAAAGAGAGAGGAGGTGATGAAAGAGAGAGGAGGTGATGAAAGAAAGAGAGCGGAGGTGAGGTGATGAAAGAAAGAGAGAGGAGGTGATGAAAGAAAGAGAGAGGAGGTGAAGAAAGAAAGAGAGCGGAGGTGAGGTGATGAAGAAAGAGAGAGGAGGTGAAGAAAGAAAGAGAGGAGGTGATGAAAGAAAGAGAGGAGGTGATGAAAGAGAGAGGAGGTGATGAAAGAGAGAGAGGTGATGAAAGAAAGAGAGAGGAGGTGATGAAAGAAAGAGAGCGGAGGTGAGGTGATGAAAGAAAGAGAGGAGGTGATGAAAGAGAGAGAGGTGATGAAAGAAAGAGAGAGGTGATGAAAGAAAGAGAGCGGAGGTGAGGTGATGAAAGAAAGAGAGAGGAGGTGATGAAAGAAAGAGAGAGAGGTGAAGAAAGAAAGAGAGCGGAGGTGAGGTGATGAAAGAAGAGAGAGGAGGTGATGAAAGAAAGAGAGAGGAGGTGAAGAAAGAAAGAGAGGAGGTGATGAAAGAAAGAGAGGGGGGATGAAAGAGAGGGATGAGAGAGGGGGATGAGAGAGAGGGGATGAAAGAGAGAGGGGATGAAAGAGGGGGGTGAATGAGAGAGAGGGGATGAATGAGAGAGGGGATGAATGAGAGAGGGGATGAATGAGAGGGGATGAAAGAGAGAGAGGGGATGAAAGAGAGAGAGAGGGGATGAATGAGAGAGGGGATGAATGAGAGAGGGGGATGAGAGAGGGGATGAATGAGAGAAGGAATGAAAGAGAGGGAGAGAGGGGGATGAAAGAGGGGGATTGAAAGGGGGGTGAAAGAGGGGGAATGGAAGAGGAGTCACAGAGAGACAGGAGTCACAGGGATGAGAGGAGTACAAAGAGAGTGAGGGATGAGAGGAGTACAGAGAGGGATGAGAGGAGTACAGAGAGAGGGATGAGAGAGGCGTACAAAAAGAGCGAGGGATGAGAGGCGTACAGAGAGAGAGCGAGGTATGATTGAGGAGTACAGAGCGAGAGATGAGAGAGGCGTACAGAGAGAGTGAGGGATGAGAGAGGAGTACAGAAAGAGTGAGGGATGGATGCGTACAGAGAGCAAGGGATTAGGGAGGAGTACAGAGAGCGAAGGATGAGAGGAGTACAGAGAGAGCGAGGGATGAGAGAGGAGTACAGAGAGAGCGAGGGATGAGAGAGGAGTACAGAGAGAGCGAGGGATGAGAGAGGAGTACAGAAAGAGGGGTGAGAGGAGTCACATAGAGGGATGAATGAGAGATGAGTCACAGAGGAGTCAGAGAGAGAGACGGACGGAGGAAAGGACTCAAAGATGTGTGACAGGGGTGGGAAAGAGTACACAGAAATGAGAGATACTACTTATACATACAGCACACATTACTGTGAGTTTTATTGCTGTGGAGCTCTGTGATACGCTCATACACTGCACATTACTGTGAGTTTTATTGCTGTGGAGCTCTGTGATACGCTCATACACTGCACATTACTGTGAGTTTTATTGCTGTGGAGCTCCGATACGCTCATCTGTGAATATATTATTCATGACTTCTCTATAGGACAATTTCACTGCCACTGAAGATTGTTGAATTTTGACGAATTGCACCGTATTTCGCTGTCAATGAGCCAGTATTTGGCGAACTGACAGTTTAGTAAATAGACGAACTGACACGAAATTGCACCATAGGGTGAAATTCACCGTTCGGTGCAGTTCGGTGGCAAGTTCGGGGCTTAGTGAATAACCCCTTCTGTTAACGCACTCCTACGTCAGTCGCCCAGCCACAAATCCACTCCTAGTTCACTCCAGCCACACACATTCATCAATCTCTATGACGCATAGCCCCCATTCACATCACATTCGGTCACTTTCACTCCTATGAATGATTTTTTTTTTCTGCAGCAGATATTTTTATTATTTATGGGACCTTTTTTATCATTTAGGCTAGGGTCAGACTAACGCATTTTTCACGTTGTCCGTGAAAATGTGCGTTCGAAGAATGGACGTATTTTTTCACGGAATACGCAATAGCGGTCATACGATGCGCAGTTTCATCCGTGATTTTGTACGGATCATCAATAAAACACTTCTTGCATCTGGACGTTATGTTGGCCGGACATTAGCAGCGTCTGACGTCTCCAATTCACACACACACGCCTCTAGCGGACGCAGCGCACTCTGTACGTCAGTACTAGTGGTTTAACGTTCTCGAAAAAAATGCGTTCATTTTCCACTTGCGTTGCGCGGCCGGACTTTTGTGCGACCGTACTTCGTATATTGGCCGTCATTGCCCGTCATCTGCTGCTAGTGCGGCCGTGATTAAGTGCGCCAGAACGCGCGTTCGCACTGCCTCAGTCTGACCCTAGCCTAAAACACATTTTAATGCATTTTTATTGGTTTAAATACAAGAATAGTGTAGTTCCATTTATTGTTTTTGTCTGCAGTCCAGCGGGCTTCAGTGGCGTTCGGCTGTCAGTCCGGCAGCATTTGGCTGGGACCCTGGGTTGTCCATAGTCACTTGCAGTAGACAACCCAGGAAGTCTGCCATCGTACGACCTAGGTTGTCCGTAGTCTGACGACCACGTTGGACGTCAGAATATGGACCCAGTGGACGGTCAGCCTAAGTCATGTTCCGTTGTAGTGCTATAAGTAAATTTTTAAAAAAGGTGTAAATATCCTTTCAGATAAGCAAAGCAACGCGGATCGATGGTTGCCTAAGTATCTAAAAATAGGCCCACCGAAATCCTCAGCACCAGGCCCATGATACCCTTAATCCGGCCCTGACAATATAGAAGGAAAAATGTACAAAAAGCATTTTGTACTTTATATAGGTAAAAGCACTGGTGAAATTATAAAAATGTTATACTTGGCCTAAAAGAATTGTGAAATACACTTGGTCTATTTGTTTTTAAACATTTTCGAAACTCCTTTGTCCTTACCTCGTAAAAGCTTGTTTTGTAAAGCCGTTTACATTTTATAATTAAGCCGATTGACAGTCGATCGTTAGTCAGCCACAGGGAAGGGAGACTGACCGTATTAGTTGCCAGAGAGCTGCAGTGCATGTTTTTCCGCCGTGGTGCATTTATGGCGTGACAGGGTTAATCAAAAGTCAAAAAAGCTAATTAATAAGTGTCTGAAGCCCTGAGCACATTATACAGTGAAAAAATGTGCTGGCACAGTAATATTTCGTCTTAACGTTCTTGGACCAAGACTATCCTCTTTTGTGGATGGCCTTTGAATTTGTAAATTCATGACATATATGCTTGTTTGTATCCGATTTAGTTTATATGTACAATTTAATTGACATACGGAGCATCTCCGTATGTACAAGTAAATTGGTACAGATTGTGCAGACCTTGTAAAGTGTCTCCAGCTGTAGAACTTGTTTTATAAAGACTTGGTTCACATACGTTGAAGTCCTTTTTAGACAGGTTTAAATTCAGTGCTTTGTGATCCCTTCAGTAACACCACTCACAAATATCTGCTGCTTATTTTGAAGCTGAAATTCAGCTACAACTTACATTTTTTATAGCAGGGGGTACCTTCTTCAATATATATTAATAGCAAAGAAGGATTGATAGAAGTACATGTGAAAATATCACAAAACGATGGTACAGCTAAAAGCAGTGAGCAAATTATTTTGCGACGAAAAGGGTTTTTACCAGTAAACCGTCCATAATTAGTCTTAATGTTTCTGGGCCGATACAATCTTATTTTAAGGTCAGCTTTCATGTTTTCAGTGCATTTCCGATTTAAAAAAAAATTCTGCAGTTCAAATGGCATAGGTTGTGCAGATTTTGGTAAAAAAAACAAAACCTTTTCACTTGCTGGGCATAAGACCATGAATAAGACAGTTCACACGAAGCATTTAGACAGAAATAGACAATAAAAAGCGGAGATAGTCCATTCGTTCTACAGGAACATATGTATATTTCCCTTGGTGACCAAAACTCCTTGCGACGGCAGTCTTAAGCTACATATTCCATCTTGAATAATAAGGTGCCATTTGTAAAATATTGAAATGAACTGATGAAAGTAATTTAGGGGAGAAAACGAAATGAAGAAATGTGCTGGCGCAGCAAAATATTCACAATCTGTCTTCATGTTCTCGAATCGATGCAATCTTTCTCTGTGGCTGGATTCCATATTAAGCACGCTAATACACCATGTGTCTCAGGAATCAATGGTCAGGAGACCGCTTGCTCAGGGTGGCTTTGAGCTGGTTTGAACCACTGTGTTTCACTCTCTGTTCTCATTTTTCACACTATGCCAATGTGGAACAGGTCCTGACAGAAATATTGCATCAGTGCTGAACTGCAAGGTGTTAAGATCGATTACCGTTGGGGTGCCATTAATACTGACTTTCTGCACCACCTGTAGGAATCCCAGGTGCTACCTTTCATGTGATCAGCACCCATCCACACCTAATGGTCTGAATCTTTCTGTGCAACATCTCCCTATTTTAGGGAGATCCTCTGTTTTCCTAGTGCATATACATATAGTTGTGTTGTGTACATTTTCCAGTTTGTTCTGGTTCAGAGTTTTTCTTCGGAATTTGTCTTCCTGACCTTTAATTGTGTACTGGATACTGTTTTTCTGCAGCTTTGCACACTGCCCATCTTCCTGTGTATTTCTACACCTGCCACCACAGATACAAAGACACCAGCTTTTCCGTTTCCTGTGTTGTCCTGGTTTCTCTTTCAGGTTTTCCTGAACGTTCTGGAAAGGACCTCTATTAAGTATTAAGGACCTAATTAAGAATTAAATTTCAAGATTTAATTGTGTATATGCTTCTGCTAGGAATACCGGCTTCCTTTAACATATTTCTAATTTTGGGACACTTTACCAAAACCGTACAAATCTAAAACTGTTTCTGGACTGTTTCTATCAAACTGCTGCCTTTCATAAAAGCTGCTTCTCCTTCTGCTCAGGTGGAGGCTAAGATAGAGCAACCACGGCATCAGAGCTGGGATATATAGAGCGTTTCACAATTTTCAGTAGTGTCTGGCCACCAGTTATTCCTCTTTGTTTAGTCCTTCCCCCTGTGTACCGGTATACGTTCATCCGCTCTTTCTGGTTTTCCAAGCAGTGTTAAATTTTTGGATGTCGTCCAGTTTATTTTTATCACTCCAGTGTCTTTTCCAGTGTTTTACATGTAGTAAATGCATAACAAATGATTTTTTTAAATTGCTATACTATTAAAAGTATAGTAGTGAATGGAATGCATTCCAAGGAATTCAAAGGAATCTAGATTTCCTGTAAGATTCCACTGATGACCATGTATTTTGAACCATTTCAGAAAGGGCTCATTTCCATGGGAGTTTTTTTTACATGGAGTACATTTCTGAATGTAGCATATGTGTTATTCTATGAAACAGCTGTTGCCCTTGAAGAGTCGTATCGAAGAGCAAGAGTATTGTAATGTACCATATACTGCTTTTTCCATGAGGCCAGATGCCATATTGGCCTCAGAATCCTGTAAATGGATGTCCTCTGAGGTATCTCTAATGCATCTGTTGCCTCTTCCTGGACTGTAAATTTCAAGCTGTAACTAAAAGAACATAAAACCATTGTATATTTTTATTGAAATTGTCTATATGTGTAATGAATAGATGTAACGGTTGGCTTATACAGTTGTGTTCAAAATTATTCAACCCCCACTGAAATTTAGTGTTTTGGCCAGTTTGACATTGATTTTGATCATTCAGTCATCTTGCTTACAATTAAATCAAAGAGGCACGTGTAGGTCAGACAAATATAACATAACATTTATAATGAAATAACCACAAATGTCTTTTCTGTTTCTCACATCATTATCAGTTTTATTCAACCCCCAAGTGACATTCAATCTTAGTACTTAGTACAACATCCTTTTACAGTTATAACAGCTTTTAAACGTGAAGCATAGCTTGACACAAGTGTCTTGCAGCGATCTACGGGTATCTTCGCCCATTCATCATGTGCAAAAGCCTCCAGTTCAGTCACATTCTTAGGCATGCGCACTGCAACTGCTTTCTTTAAGTCCCACCAAAGGTTCTCAATCGGATTTAAGTCAGGTGACTGCGATGGCCACTCCAAAATGTTCCAGCCTTTAATCTGCAACCATGCTCTAGTGGACTTGGAGGTATGCTTGGGATCATTGTCCCGTTGAAAGGTCCAATGTCTCCCAAGCCTCAGGTTTGTGACGGACTGCATTTCATTGTCATCCAATATCTCCTGGTACTGAAGAGAATTCATGGTACCTTGCACACGCTGAAGCTTCCCAGTACCTGCAGAAGCAAAACAGCCCCAAAGCATGATTGACCCCCCCACCATGCTTCACAGTAGGCAAGGTGTTCTTTTCTTCATAGGCCTTGTTCTTCCTCCTCCAAACATAGCGTTGATCCATGGGCCCAAACAGTTCTAATTTTGTTTCATCAGTCCACAGAACACTATCCCAAAACTTCTGTGGTTTGTCCACATGACTTTTGGCATACTGCAGTCGACTCTTCTTATTCTTTGGAGACAGCAAGGGGGTGCGCCTGGGAGTTCTGGCATGGAGGCCTTCATTACGCAGTGTGCACCGTATTGTCTGAGCTGAAACTTCAGTACCCACATCTGACAAATCTTTTCTCAGTTCCTCAGCAGTCACACGGGGACTTTTCTCCACTCTACGCTTCAGGTAGCGCACAGCAGTCGAAGTCAGCATCTTCTTTCTGCCACGACCAGGTAGCGTTTCAACAATGCCCTTTGCCTTGAATTTGCAAATGATGCTTCCTATGGTCTCTCTTGGTATGTTTAACATCTTTGCAATCTTCTTATAGCCATTGCCCTTCCTGTGAAGAGTAATCACCTCTTCTCTTGTCTTCCTGGACCATTCTTTTGACTTCACCATGTTTGTAACCACACCAGTAAATGTCTAGAAGGAGCTGAGTATCACAGTCATTTTAAAGCTGCCTAATTGGTGCTTATTATGCTTTATTGCTGCTCCGTGACATCCACAGGTGTTTTCAATACCTGATTGAAAACACTTGAATGAACCTCTGTTCTTCAGAGTGGTAGTCTTTAAGGGGTTGAATAATTGTGTCAATGAAGAATTCACAAAAGAAACATTTACTACTGTATTACAAAACCAATTCATGTCATTTTAGTTGCATATGGTTCTTTAAAAAGTCCTTGTAGGATTTCATTCTGAATACAATTACAAATGTACACTAAATTCCCTAAAACCCTTTACAGCATTGGGGGTTGAATAATTTTGAACACAACTGTATGTGATGCTGGTATTCACAAATTCCTATTCTGTATAATCTTATGTAATTTCTTGCATCATAGAAACAGTATAATATAAAAATAGTATGGATACATACTTGACATGATCCAAGAAAGTAGACTAAAGTGAACTGTGAGAAGCTACCAAGGATTCAAGTAGAAAAACCACATTGTCATAGTAGCAGGGGATAACCCAAAATAACATAAATTTCCAATTGAACAATCGTGGTCGCAATTGTCACTAATTTATAAAATTTACCTTTTTAATGTTCTGCATATAAATCCAGTTTAAAAAGCCACCCTCTGGTGGTTTTACAGACACACAAAAACACAAATCCGCAGGTAGGTATTGGTTCTTAATCTTGCATTAATTTTCAGTTATTGTCCCAATAATCCTTTAATATTTCTGTTCTCTATTTCTTAGTAAGTAAGAAGCCAACCTTCGTGGGTTGGTAGGTATAGGACAATGGGAAAAGAATATCAGGATCAAGAGGAGCGCTCCCCATCTTACTTCCATAAACCCATTGCAAGATATTGCCAATAAATTTTTCTAACTCTGCATAATACTCAGCACACTCTACACGTTTCGCTACTTCATAGTAGCGTCATCAGGAGTTGTGAACGGTTCAGTGTGTACAAAGGAAATGAATCGCCTATAAAACTCCTAGGTTTATATACCTTTCCTAATTCCATAAATGAAGCACAGTTGTGTTGGTAATTGTCAAAAAAGTCCACCTACTATTCAGTGATTGGCAGGAAAAATCTGTCAACAATATACCAATCTACTAGTGGGGCTTCAGATGTTTGCATGACGTTCCCTCTATTTAATGTTATATGAGAGTGATGGGCTCAATTAATTGATTAAACAGTATTCTCAGAATGTATTTCACTCCTGGCCCTCCGTTCCTATTGTTTGGTTCATGGATTTTAAAACGCCGAAGAATGAAGATGACAGGACGTACGTTAATGGTTTCGAGTGTTCAAGACGCTCATTGGACTGCTGGATCTCGTGTCACTATGCATCTTTGCGCCTGCATGTTGGATACTTCCATACTCTAATCCGAAAGTGAAAGTGGTATTGTTGGTCGACGTATCCCACAGTGTTTCCGCGCGTGCGCCCACGGGCATCGAATCGAAACCGAAAGGTAAAATGCCGGAAGTCTTCGACCGGAGCCCCAGTATCAGCACGGATTCATTCTTTTATATGTTAGTCCATAGCAGACTCGTCTGATGGAGCAATAAAGTTTTTATGACTCTTTTAAATCACAGTATCTCGTCGTTTGGTTTGATATTTATGACATTTGTATATATATATTCAGGTAGGGTTATGTCAATCAATTGTGTTACGCCTCTCTTTCACATATTGGGATCGGAAATAGTCGATTCTGGCTTTACAAAAAAGGAGGGGAGGATAAATATCAATAAATCTCACCCTATGGATATAAATTTATTAGTCCACTATTTAATAGGTATCAAGATCCTCTCGTCTAGACCAGCACTCGGTCTAATAGATTTAATAGCTTTTTGTAGTTTATTCCAGAATAAATTGCCTCCTCGTTTTTGAGCCTTAATATTCATATTCCCTAACCTGCGGATTTTTTGTGTGTCTGTAAAACCACCAGAGGGTGGCTTTTTAAACTGGTTTTATATGCAGAACATTAAAGGGTAAATTTTATAAATTAGTGACAATTGCGAGCATGATTGTTCAATTGGAAATGAATATAAAAATGGGTACAAAGCCATTCAAACAATCCCCAAAAAAGTAAGCAGTATACAACAATAAACAAAGACACACACCCTCCTTTTTCTGGTCCTCACAAGCGAAGTTTAATTGCAATCGATATCTGTGGGCTCATCTTTCCTGAAGTCCCATTCCCACAATTCTTCCTAGCTATACGATCATGTTTTCTTCTGTCTCTGGATGAATTCATTGCACTCTAGCAGCATACTCCTTTTTGTTTCTTCATACATATGCTCTTTTTCTCTTTGCCCAATCAATCCTTTTTCCTTTCTCTCTGTACGATTGGCCTCCCTTTGTCACATACCTCCTAGATCTGTCTAATCCCTGTACAACTAATCTAAAGTGCCTGTCCTTGGAGTGGCCAGTGATTCTACCTATCTTCTCAAAGAAACAGAACCAGAGGTATACGTGAACATAGCAGACATCAGGGGTTAATACCAGGGATGCTCATGAGCCAGGTACTAGGGGTTAATACCTGTCAGGTTGTCAGAGTATCGACAGGGGTCAGTTTCCAGAACAGATAGCCAGGTGCCAGAGGTTGGATGTTAGATCGGGTAGTCAGGTTGCCAGGTCAAGTCGCGAGCCAGTAGCAAAGAGGTTAAGAGCCAAGAGTAAATCAGACAAGCTGGAGTCATACACAGGCGTAGAATGAATAAACGAGCACTGAGAGGAGTGATAAACCACGTCAGGGCAAGGAACATGTCTCACGCGTCTGATTTTAAACCCAGTGGGCGGTGCGTCATCGTTTGAGTTATTCTGCCTTCTTAGTATGGCCATAACCAGGCACTTGCTCCCCCCATTACTACCATGTAACTTGTCTTTGTAGTTTAGTTAACCCAGTCAACCTAATTATTTACAACAGCGCTTGACAAATCCAGGAGCCTGGTAGCCACTGGCTCCTAGAATTTTATTCCTGGCTCCCAAATTTCCAGTTTATTTTACACCAGTCTTTGCTTGGCATCTAAACATCTAGTTGGCTTCAATGTAAATATATCCGGCCCTGGTGTATATATTTATATATGAGGACTGTTGTGAGTCAGTGTGTGTCTGTGTTTGCAGTGGGTAAAAGGGTGTCTGACCACACATTTCAATACTATCATAAATTGGACAGGCTTTCAGCAGAAACTTTATTTATTGGAAAGCGTCACATGACATTATATAAAGGTATCGGTGGGTACCTGGCAAAAAGAGTACTGGTACTCATACTCAATGGTATTGTGTATCTTTAGTTGTTGAAAGTAAAGCTTTTTTAGTCTGAAGCAAAAACTAGCTTCTAACTTTTGTAGCTGGCTCCTCGATTCAAAGCAAATTTGTCAAGCCCTGATTTACAATATCAAATGGAGGTTGGGAGTCCATAACTTTGCTCTTTCCATGAGAAGAAGAATCTGGTTATCTGCTTTTGGCAGTCACTTTTTCTCAAGCAGTGTGATTGACTACTTATCTTTTTGCAACCGGGAGCACTCAGAAAGGGGTGTTTACATAGCATAAGATGAAGCTAGTTGTAACTCTCACAGCTCAGGTTTTATTTTCTTCCTCATCCCACTGCTTAGCTCCAGTGCAAACACATTTATATACAAGCCAAAACACTAAATTAATTTAGCTGGCACTCGCAGGAGGATCACAGTACTGTAGGTAAGAGTTAATAGTCGAACCTTACCGAGGATACAGCTTCATGGAGGGAGGGCTGGAAGCCCAGTCATGTCTAAAGGGAGCTGCAGATGCTCCCTAGGAATATTGAGTGTAGACAGGGGGCAGCTCTGGGGGAGTGTTTTCCTGCTCTGTAGCCATAAATCACTCCCTAGGGTTATACGTCATGCAATTTAGCTAACACAATGTAAAGGCAGACTTGAGAGAACATTTAAAGAAGCTAACGTTCTTTTGGTAATGATTGGTGCACTTTAATGAGTTTGCCTCAGGATCAGAGGCAGATAAGAGTATCCATAATATTCCTATTCATCATTTTCATTTCATAAAATCAGAGGTGTACGTCAGCCACAATCACTGACTCCTTAAAGACGCATTTATCTCACCACGTCTGCAGTCTCGTCATCTTTGACAGAATCCATATCTTAACTCTGACAAGGACCCTGTGGAATGGTCTAAACATGAGATTGCAGAAACTTTATGCCATAAAGACAAATTCTACAACAAAAAGGCAAAGTCATGGATATCTCATTGCATCAATGGCAACTCTTCAATTGTCCTGATTCAAGTGTCTGCGAGTTTGTTCTTCAAAAACGCACATCAATTATTTGGCCCAATTTCACAGATAATTGGAAAAGGTATAAATAATCTAATGGAAACTCTGAAAAATGGGGGTGTTATGGAACATAATGAAGCTCCCTTCTTGCCGTAAACGAGGACAACATCCTGAGGTTCTTTCTCCCCAGAGGCGAAGGACTCTGCTATTGTGAACTCTTAAGTAAATCTCTCTGATCTAGATGATATTGTTGATTCGTGTTTGGCAGAGTGGCTTCCTAAAGAACATGTAGACAAACATCTGGATTCTAGGGTCTGTCATGCCATAAGAGAAGACTGCTTCTCACATAGCCAGTTTTTCGTGGCCTGTTCCAGAGCAGCGGCGTAGCGTGGGTTGTCAGCGCCCAGGGCAAGGCAAGAATTGTGCGCCCCCCCAACCTGTGGACACGGTAACACACCATGATTCCCTTCCACCAGTACAGTATTGACCCTCGTTACCCCACAAGCACATGTATTGTATATTAACAAAATACTGATATAATAAAAAAATGAAACACACAAGCCCCCCACGCTATGCCACTGCTACCAGTCACCCTGTCCCAGTATACCCTAGCATAGTTCCACTCTCACACAATACCCAGTCACTCTCTCCCTCCAAGTAACCCAGTCACTCTCTCCCTCCAAGTAACCCAGTCACTCTCTCACTCTTTCTCTCCAAGTACCCCCACTTTCTCCCAGTACCCCCAGTCATTATCTTCCCGAACCTCCAGTCACCCTCTCCCCGTACCCTCAGTACCCCCTCACTGTGTGGTGGTCACACTGCTCTGGTGTCATACAGTGTCGCCTACCTGCGAGGAGACTGCAGGGCTGCCAGTGGTGGGGGGCTGGAACAGGGCTTCAGGGGGGGCTGACAAGCGTGGTATAGGGTGTTCC
Organism: Leptobrachium leishanense; assembly: GCA_009667805.1. NCBI lineage: Eukaryota > Metazoa > Chordata > Amphibia > Anura > Megophryidae > Leptobrachium > Leptobrachium leishanense. The sequence continues at coordinate 250,005,913 of CM019067.1, forward strand.
GTCGAATAATGCTGCGCTGCTTCACGTGACTTAAGTCAGCGTTAAGGAGGAGTCAGGACAGGACCAGAATTTTCTGTCCTGATCCTCCCTTCTGGACGCTGAGTGCCAAGTCACCGGTCCGCCGGCATGGCAAAACTGGCGGATACCTTGCTGATCCCTGCTGGAAAATATTAGTGGTTCAAATTTTTTTGAAATTTTGCGCCCCCTAAGAAAATTGCGCCCGGGGCGACCGCCCCCGAGGCCCCCCCCACGCTACGCCACTGTTCCAGAGTGAGCTCACCTAACTCTCTGCTGACCTGAAAGAAGAACCACTAGTGTAGTTTACAGAGAAGTACTCTTTTTTTTTTCCAGATGCCAAAAAACTAAATTATTATTAAATGTTGTCTGTCTCATTGTCTTTTTTGTATTTCCAACACAAAAAAAATTCATGGATGCTTCTGGATGAAACAACTTTGTTTTGTAGCCAATACGCCCTGCCTAACGTCTGCAAATCAACCTGTAAATTATATTTCGAACAGTTTGGACAAAAAAAACTCATGTTTCTTTTATAAACAATTGTAACATCCCAAAATCCACACGAGCGAACGCTGAGAGCAAAAGCTAGTCACATCACAAAACTAACACAAGTATGATGTTAACTTCCACCAAAGAAGCAATGAAAGTGTGTTTTTTTCGTCAAATGCAACTTTGTCCCAGCATCTAAATGTACACTACTTTTTTAAATTGCCCACTTTTTTAGTGCTCCATTCCTAGCTGCGTCCAAGGTTGCTACTTAACAATAGTAAACCTTTACAGAACACTTAACTATGAGAGGAACTTCCAGTGGAACTGTTGGCAGGTTTGTGCAGTTCAATGTTTCATACACGATCTTGGCAGTCCCAGATCAAAGACAATGACCAATTTTGTGAAATGCTTCAGGTAATAATTCTTCCTTCAAGAAATTTGCAATCTCAATATCTAACTGGTCAGGCCAATACTATCATGGACTGGAACTTTAAACATCTGAAAGTCTATAGGGATTGCAGTCTACATCCAGGAGTGTTTACGAAGATATTGGCTACATGGGGTGGCTTTGAGGTTGATCTCCATGTCCAGGCTAAATGCAAAGATGATTGTAAATCAACAGTTCCAACTTTGTTGGCTAATTTTGGGGCAACTTGATTTATTGGAGAAATTTAACAAAACACTATCTGCTAAAACAAACTTGGACAGCAAATACAATACAGTCATATGGCAATGCTTGGAAAATCTAGTCTTGTTGATGCATGGATCGACAGTTGGATCCCAATTCTGCCTCTAAATCTTAATTTAGATTTCCTAAAATACTTTATCAGCAAGGCTTATTGGAAATTGAATGCCTATCACTCAACAATCTCCTCGGACATATTGGTTCTCTAGGCTTATTTGAAAATTGCTGAATGGTGTTAATTTCACATCCTATGGTTCAGAGATGCTCAATGTTCTCAGATGTCACATTAGTATTATTTTATTTCTGGAGAATTAGCCTGAGAATTACTTCTTTTTTAAATCATCTCTCTGTAGCTACGCACTTTATTTTGTCATCTTTCTTGCAAAAGGATCAGTGATGTTTATGCTTTGGATTATCACATTAGGTACTTTTTTAAATCTCATGCCGGACCGAAGAATCTATCTCTTCAGTGTTTTACCTATTCTTCCCTGTGAAACCTAAATATGCCTGTTACATTGTATTAAAGCCAATGATGCATTTTCAGATCATATTCCATTATATGATACCTTCTCTTCTTTTCCCCAAAAGCCATTCCCCTTTTTACTTCACTACCTTGATGAGATTAATGAAATGGATTATGAATCTTGAAGGGGTAGATAATTTCGCTACTCCTTCTTATTCAGGTGCTCTAGCTTCCAAAGTGGTTCACTCCAGCGGTCAATTAGAAGATATATTGTAAACTACAGATTGGTCATATTAACAGTTCAGGCAGTCCCATGGCAGCCAATGATGCACTCGGCATTTACATTGGGTATGCGACGTAGGAGGGTATAGGGAGCCAGTGGGGCATGCCACGAGGGCATCATAGCATGCCCGAGGCGGGAAGAGTTTAAGAAAAGCATAGTATTTCAACAAAAGCTTACTTGTAATCAGTGGGCATGTAGTTCACAAACATGTGTAAGGTTTATAATTAATATTCAACACAGGAAATAGAACAGCAGCTTTTTAATAAGATTGCCACATTCCAGTTTAGCATTGATATACATTTATAGTCTAAATTTGTGCACAAATGAGCAGCTGGCTCTAGACAGCACAGAAGTTAAGGTAATATATTTTATCTTTAAATAAATTCTCCCCATGTTCTAGGCATTTCCTTACTTAGCTTTTATGTTGCAAATGGTGGTCCTTTCACCTTTAAGACAGGAAACATTTTCTCTCATTAATGACATGAGCCTTTTACTGCTGCTACAGGAACCTTTACTAGAAGACTAGTTGGCTGCAAAACTACTTTGTACAAAGCAGGAGAATGTTCTTTAAAAGTTTAGCAACATGTCCGCAATCAGAGAAGGGTCAGCTTATCTTGATTATTTTCAGACAAATTGGTTCATATGACACATCAACCCTTAAAGCTGAAAGGTACATCTTGCCTTTTTGTAATCTTCTGAGCAATGTTCTAAAGACGTTGAAACACAGGGAATAGGTCAAATGTAAAGACACGCGTAGAAAGGAGAGTCAGTAAAATAAATTCATCAAGCATACATACATATTTATGAAATAAGGTTACATGGACCTGCTGGACATACCCAGTAGCGAATGCAACTATCATGCTTGTTCTTATGTCAAGTATGGAGAGTAATGAACTAATATAAACTGTGAGATGATCTCATCGACCACCTATTACTCAAAATATCATCTTTACAACAATGGCAATAGTAGCTGGGTTGTGTGAATGACACCTCTACACACCAGCATTATTCCTGCTTCTTTTGTGTTTACTCTTTTCCTTGCTTTTCATTACTTGTTTTGCTCTTTTGATTTATGAGATGCACTTCTAGAATGCACAAACGTCTCACATTAGGTGTGTGTTTATTTTAGTCCAAATTAATTTTGGACTTCATGGCAGTTTGGGAACATCGGATTCCGAATTACCAAAAAGCTAATATGAAAATTATAAAATGTTTTTGAATCAATCTGAACGTTTTCGGACTAATTTGAAATAATTTTGTGTGTTGAAAAAAATTGCACTCTTTGTGCAATACTAACCCTAACACATTTAGAAACAGTACATTTAGAAACAAACTGACCAAGCTTCACTTCCACACTGATCCTCCTGCAAGAAACATCCCTGCAATCACAGCCCAGAAACACACAGACCAAGCTTCACTTCCACACTGATCCTCCTGCAAGAAACGTCCCTGCAATCACAGTCCAGGTATCCAGATCTCAACACGATGGCCAGCATCACACTCTGCAATATTCGATCATCACAATTGTATTTTGTGTCTGCATTTATTAATTTCTGGCTGATTATCCTCTAAAATCCTGCATTTTTAGATAGTATTTCACCAGTGACCCCCCCCCCCCCGCCATTACAAAGGCCTCTGACACCTAGACACTTACCTGAACTAATTTCCTTTTCACACTGAAACACACTGACCAAGCTTCACTTCCACACTTGGCAGACCCCCAGGACCGGCCTCTAATTTCATGCATCCTTTCCAGCTGTCTCCACTTCTCTCTCTAATTACTCTTACTAATCCCAGGCTCCTGGTCTCTCCCATGCAAGCTCTGCAGTGTTTATCTGGCCACCAGCTCCCCCTCCCCTCTGCTGGAATTAGGGAACTGCATGGTCCACATACTACTGCAAAATGCTCTCCCTGTCTCTCTACTCTTTTACTCTGCATTCATCCTAAAATGGAACTCCTGCCTCTGTACCACCAACCCCTCTACTATCTACACCTCTCCCTCTCTTATAAGACATTCCTATTTAGGGAAACCTACCACCCGACTCACTAATACACCTCACTGCCCCAACCAGTCCATCATTTTCACATTACAGTCCTCTCTTGTTTCCAACCAGTCCATCACTCTCACCTTGCAGTCCTCTCCTCTTGTTTCCACCACCAACCCTTCTAGATTGTGAGTTCCCACGGTAATAGGGCCCTCGTTTTCTCATGTACTGGTTTATCAAATTTTGTTCAGTCTCAATGTATTGTAACCCTGTCTATATCCTGCCCATTGTTCAGCGCTGTGGAATATGCTGGATCTATATAAAGAATAATATTAATATAACCCTAATAAACAGCAACCCAACCCTAGAGTTAATCCTAACCCTAAACTTAACCCTAAACCTAAATAACATTTGGGGATCTAACAGAGTTTATAGGGAATAGGAAGTAAAAAGGGGGTATAGGAGAGGGTAAGGGTATACGGGCTAAAAATATGTACACTGCCAACATTTTGGACAATTCTGAAAATTTCCACATCGATCCAAATTGGCAAATTACAAAAATGTTGGATTCTGAAGTGTGATGAAACCAGGGCCAGATTAGCATAGGGGCTGATGGAGCAGCAGCTCCAGGCCCATGCCCCAAAATAGGCCCAGAGAAAGGGAGAAAGCAAAACATTTGTCTGCATTGATGGGCATTTGGACCCCATATCTCCAACTCAATAGCAGCTATAAGGTCAAGCGAGGTATTAATGGAAAGGCCAGTGCATGCTTTTGGCTTGTTAGCAAAAACAAAAAAGGGAAGAAACCACTGTGGTACTCTGCAGAAGTGGCCAAAATAGTGAAGAACAAAAAGATAGCATTCAATAATTATAAAACAACTCAGAGTGAAGAAGATAGGCAAACCTATAAGATTAGGCAGAAAGAGGCAAAGCAATTTATAAGAGCTTCCAAAGCACACGCAGAAGAGAAAATAGCTCAGTCAGTAAAAAAGGGGGACAAAACATTTTTTAGATACATAAACGAGAAAAGAAAAGTAAAACAAGGATTAGTTAGATTAAAAACAAAGGAAGGAAGGTATGTAGAAGAGGATAAAGGTCTCGCTGACTGCCTCAATGAATATTTTTGTTCAGTCTATGCAGAAGAAAAGGAAGGAAACGGACCTCAGTTAGGAGAGAACACTAAAGAGACATTTACATATCAGTTTACAGAGGAGGAGGTTCTACAGCAGCTGTCTAAAGTAAAGACAAATAAGTCAATGGGGCCTGATGGGATCCACCCTAAATTATTAAAAGAGCTCAGTGATGTAATAGCAAAACCATTAACAGATTTATTTAACCAATCCTTGTTAACGGGAGTCGTCCCAGAAGACTGGAAATTAGCAAATGTTGTGCCGATTTACAAGAAGGGTAGTAGGGAGGAATCGGGGAACTATAGGCCAGTTAGTCTTACGTCAGTAGTGGGGAAATTAATGAAAACCATGTTAAAGGAAAGGATTGTTGAACATCTAAAAACACATAGATTACAGGATCAGAAACAACATGGGTTTACCTCAGGGAGATCTTGCCAAACTAATCTTATTGATTGTTTTGATTGGGTAACAAAAATAATAGACACAGGTGGTGCAGTAGACATTGCTTATTTAGATTTCAGTAAGGCTTTTGATACTGTTCCGCATAGAAGGCTTATCAATAAATTGCAATCTTTGAGCTTGGATTCCAATATTGTTGAATGGATTAGGCAGTGGCTGAGTGACAGACAACAGAGGGTTGTGGTAAATGGAGTTTATTCGGCACAAGGTCTTGTTACCAGTGGGGTACCTCAGGGGTCAGTACTTGGACCCATTCTCTTTAATATTTTTATTAGTGATATTGCAGAAGGTATTAATGGAAAAGTATGTCTTTTTGCTGATGACACAAAGATTTGCAACAGGGTTGACGTTCCTGGAGGGATCAGCCAAATGACAAATGATTTAGGTAAACTAAAAAAATGGTCGGAGTTGTGGCAATTGAGTTTTAATGTGGATAAGGGCAAGATAATGCACCTGGGACGTAAAAACCCAAGGGCTGAATATAGAATATTTGATACAGTCCTAACCTCAACATCTGAGGAAAGGGATTTAGGGGTCATTATTTCAGAGGATCTAAGGGTAAGTAGTCAATGTAATAGAGCAGCAGGAAATGCTAGCAGAATGCTTGGTTGTGTAGGGAGAGGTATTAGGCTAGGGTCAGACGAGCGCAGTGCGAACGCGCGTGCAGGCGCACTTAATCACGGCCGTAGTAGCAGCAAGTGCCAGGCAATGACGGCCAATATACGAAGTACGGTCGCACAAAAGTCCGGCTGCGCAACGCAAGTGGAAAACGAACGCATTTTGTCGAGAACATAAAACCTCTAGTACGGTTGTACAGAGTGCGCTGCGTCCGCTAGCGGCGTGTGTGTGTGAATTGGAGACGTCAGACACTGCTAATGTCCGGCCAACATAACGTCCAGATGCACAAAGTGTTTTATTGATGATCCGTACAAAATCACGGATGCAAATGCGCATCGTATGACCGCTATCGCGTACTCCGTGAAAAAATGCGTCCATTCGTTCGAACGCACTTTTTCACAGACAACGCGAAAATGCGTTCGTCTGACCCTAGCCTTTGCAGTAGGAAAAGGGAAGTGCTCATGCCACTGTACAGAGCACTGGTGAGACCTCACTTGGAGTACTGTGTGCAGTACTGGAGACCGTATCTCCAGAAGGATATAGACATCTTAGAGAGAGTTCAGAGAAGGGCTACTAAAATGGTGTACGGCTTGAAGGAGAAAAGTTACCAGGAAAGGCTTAATGATCTTAACATGTACAGCTTGGAAAAAAGACGAGACAGAGGAGATATGATAGAAACATTTAAATACGTAAAGGGAATCCACAAGGTAGAGGAAGGGAGTATATTTAAAAGGAAACAAAATAGCAAAACAAGAGGACATAGTCTTAGATTAGAGGGGCAAAGGTTTAAAAGTAACATCAGAAAGCATTATTTTACTGAGAGGGTGGTGGATACATGGAACACTCTTCCAGTAGAAGTGGTAGAGGCCAAAACAGTAATTGAATTTAAGAAAGCATGGGATAGGCATAAGGCTATCCTAAACAAAAGATAAATCCAGGTAAAGTATCCATGTAATTGGGCAGACTAGATGGGCCGAAAGGTTCTTATCTGCCGACATTTTTCTATGTTTCTATACCAAGTATGACCAGGTTTTATGTAATAAAAGTAAAATAATAAATATTTCTACCACAGCAATATTTTTCACTTTTCAATTATAAAATGAACAATGATGCTGCACTAACTAACCATCTCATTTCTCATGTCGCCAACAAGCGTGGAGGTGATGGCACAATCTATTGTTACGAATGGCTACATCAAAATCCTAAACCGCTGCATTGCAGCAAAGAGCACTGGGGGGGAGGGACTTTGGAACCCTGCGTCACTAATCTTTACTCCTCACAAGGTCAACTGAGGTGTCATTGAACAGGACAGAGTCTGGCCTTTGCATTGATACCAAACATAACATAACCAAAATGTAAAATCTAAAAGAAAAAAAAACTTTTTTTATTTACTTATTTTTAGTTTCAAAGCGATGGCACTGTCCATTTGTCACGTATAAAATGAGCAATAACTGCTATTACTCACCGTCTCATTTCCCACGCCGGGAGCAATTTCACTGTTTTATACACAGTCATATTATTCATAAAACACCATCCTCCAAAACACAAGGAAATATCAAATTTTATGGTTAAAATTTAATATTTTCTCCAAAATATGCAGTAACACGTTCCCATTTAAAAAATTTTTTAACAAGAATTCCCTATAGAATATATAACCACTAGGGATTGGCTGACGGTTCGATGCGAACGTGAGTTCGAAAGTTCGCGAACTTTGAACTTTTTGGGACGTTCGCCAAAAGTTAGAGAATTTTTTTTTTGCATTTTTTAAAAAAAAATCAAAAAAAATCAAAAAATAAAGAGACTCTTTACTGCAGAATATTATAATCAATGGTCTATTAGATATTGAATTAAAACAGGAATATTTTTAACATTGAAGCCTATGGGATAAAACATTCTTATTGCTAAAACATCAGGCAGACGAGGCCCTCTAATCAGGCACTGTAGAGGGCAGCCCGCCGGGGCCTCCCAAGGACCCCTTGAGGAGCATGCGGCTGCAGGATGACAGAGCTGCGACTGTGCGGGCTGGCCGGCCAGGTAAATGTGGCAGAGAGGTGGCGCAGGGAGGGAGCCACGGCAGACCCCCCCCCCACAACCAGGATCCAGGGAGCCCCCACTGACCACCAGGCTAAGGTAAGGCAACACATTTTTTAAAAAAAATAAAATCCGAGGACATCTTTAAATGTCCCCTGGAACATAAAATAAAGCTTTTTTTTTTCTTTATAATAATCACCTGATTCCTGGATCCACAAACAAGTGCAGCCTCCTGTCAAGGCAACTACGCACGCTGCTGTGAAAGACGCCGGGTTAAGCCGCTCACTTTCTGTCTATCCTAGACCCAGATAATGACTGCGTGTAAAACAATCCCTGCGCGCTCGCTTACCTATCCATCCCCGCCCCTTTCTCTCGCAACAGGCACGTAGAGCGCAATAAAGTGGTCCCAGGATTGCAACGCAGTACCAATCTTCTCTTGAATTGGGTAGTGACTATGTTTCCCACAATCCCTGTGCCCACTTTCTTATTCTATTAGTTACGCTGCCACCAGTTCCCCTGAACACTATGCGCGTTGCAGCGAAAGACGCAGGGCTAAGCAACACACTATCCTTCTATCCTAGACCCAGATAATGACTACGTGGACAACAATCCACCACTCGCTTACCCAACCATCCCCAGCAGCTGCAACTCACAATTTCTTTGCTACTCGAGCTTCACACAACAAGCAATACTCCAGTCTCTTTAGTTAGCGATGCAAAATGCGCAGCCGGCTTCCCCGCTACACTAATAGCATATCTTCTCGTTAAAGCTAGCATCAGACTGTAGAGGTGCTGCCCGGCAGTGTGCGGATTCATATGCTGCATTATTATACTGTAAAGGTGCTGCCCGGCAGTGTGAGGATTCCTATGCTGCATTATTATACTGTAAAGGTGCTGCCCGGCAGTGTGAGGATTCATATGCTGCATTACTATACTGTAAAGGTGCTGCCCGGCAGTGTGTGGAATCATATGCTGCATAATTATTCTTCTTACAAATTTGGTTACTTAACCGTTTGCGTTTGAATTGTAATATTGTGACATCCAGGGCCCCCGGTATTGATCGGGGGGCGGCCCCGGACGCATGGTGCTGCCAGCTGGCCGAATGCCAGGAGCTCCGGCGGCACCCAGCACATCTGTGAGTGATCAGGGTGCGACGTGATGACGCAGAACTGCCGGGACCTTTAAATCAGGAGTGTGTGCTGTACACCTTGCTTTGCCGTGGAGTTTCATTCCTGCATCGCTAGCTTAGGCTAGGGTCAGACTGAGGCAGTGCGAACGCGCGTTCTGGCGCACATAATCACGGCCGCACTAGCAGCAGATGACGGGCAATGACAGCCAATATACGAAGTACGGTCGCACAAAAGTCCGGCCGCGCAACGCAAGTGGAAAATGAACGCATTTTTTCGAGAACGTTAAACCGCTGGTATTGACGTACAGAGTGCGCTGCGGCCGCATAGCAGCGTGTGTGCGTGATTAGGAGATGTCAGACGCTGCTAGTGTGCGGCCAACATAACGTTCAAACAGCCGGATTTCCCTAGACTTCTTTTCACCCCATCGTCATGAAATACGTCCAGAATTGCGCATCGTCTGACCACTTAAGCGTATTCCGTGAAAAAATGCGTGCGCACGCATCGACGTACATTTTGACGGTGGCCGCAGAAAATGCGCTCATCTGTCCCTAGCCTTACTGAATCAGTTTGTATACTTGTTACTGACCCTGCTTGTTCTGAGGACCCGATCTGTTGCTGGCTTTGCCTGGCATTTGACTATTCTCTCTGTGTACTCCCTGACTGTTCTGTTTGCCTCCTGTTGCTACTGGTGTGCACCAATTCTCACCATATACAGTAGCGCAGTACTAGTGCCTAAATGTTGTTGACCCAGTTTTGTTATAACAACTACTCTCGCTCTGTGCCCCTGTCTGGTATATTCCGCTGCTTGTTACTGCTGGTGCGCTTCCATCCTGCCATACACTATAGTGCAGTAATATTTGGGTGCACTGCCACTGACGCGTGTACCAGATTCATATCATTGTAATATTTGACCACAGGGTCCACCACTGCACTCTTCCACAATACCTCAGAGGGGTTACGGTTACAGACGGTGTGAAGGCACTAGCTGGCACCAAAGGTCCAATTTTAATGCACCTGTTGTTACTTTCATCCAATGCCTGCATAGGTTTCACCATAATTTAGCCAAAAAATCACTAAACTTGTTCTGTGTGTCCTAAAACGTCTCCTCTTTTCATACAGGCTGCCGCCCCAAGCAGTTGTTTATGAATAGATTAAAGGAAAACCATTTACCGTCATTTGAAATGTCATTTTTGTCTTTTTAAATGTTTCTATACATCCTACAAATCCGCCACTTCACGGGCAGGTTATGGGGACCTCCTAAGCACGATATTTGAAGGATTTTTTTGTTTTTCTTCTTAACCTTTATGTCATGGAAAAATCACTGTTCCTTAAAAACTTTTTTTTTTAACTTTTTTTCCTTGTTTCCTTTCCCCTAGGACACTACCCGGACCCCCATACACCTTTTATGGCAAATATCTTGCATATATGCCCTCTTGGAGGGCACTTTCGAGTCCAATTGACTTGCATTGAGTTCGAATCGTGTTCGTGTTTGAATTCGAACTTTTTCAAATGTTCGTGTTCGAATGCGAACTGAACACGGGGGTGTTCGGCCCATCACTAATAACCACAAAGGTTTCGATGATAATATGTGAAAAAAATAATTTTGCACGCTTTAAATGATTGAAATCTGGATGAAAAATTAATCACACAATAACTGCCTCGTTAGAAATACCCACATCTGCACTATTAAATAACCAAAAATATATGTTTTCATTTCACTAAATTCCAAAAAAAAGCCACCAAAATCTTCAGCTCCAGGCCCATAGAGATCTTAATCCGGGCCTGGCTGAAACAAAATTATTTTTGCATGCGAGACAAACAGGTGCACAATCTGTAATAGAGTTTAACACGTTCATCACATCTCTCCTCCTTAGAGATATACTAGTCGTCCCCCCCGCTTTCCTCTAACATATTCTTTACAATAATCATATTAGAATGTCTACATACCAGTAATACTTTTTTTCCCATATATTTACTGCAAGCACGCACAAATATCATGTAGGAATCTTTCCGAGTCACGTCTGGATTTCCCAGACACACATGGAGCAGTGGTGATTGAGTAAGATCTGTTACTGGTAGCTTCTGGTCGCTTTTACCTAAACGTACTGTACTGATTTTATTCTACTTACTTTAATAAAGATTATTCAACATTTAAGATATATTTCTATTGTGTTTTTAATGAAAATGTTTTTCCCATTAAAGAAGATCCAAAGAGTATCCCGTCTCTCCTTGTATATATTTTATTTTTTATACTATATACATTTTCTTTACTATCTTATAGAATAAAAAAAATATGCTTTATTAATATCAAATTAACAATGTTTAATCCAGCTCTGACTTCACAAACAGGTAAGTACAGCTTTTACTATTGGTGAGCATCTTCTTTTGTATTGAAAATATTTAAAATACATTACTGGCTGTGAAACAAAAAACATGAATAATAACATTATTCATTCATTTTTTCTATAGTAGGTTTGTGAAATAGTACATCCAGAAGAAACACGCACACGGAAGCTTTATTTCCGTTTCTTACAAAGCTGACAGCAGCCTCTGTATAATGAGATTGTTCTGTGGGTGTGATGGATGATATGCACTCTCTTCTTCTATATATACACCTCTTTCTGAGAGCCTCTAACTAGATTCCTCTGGAAAGCTACTACTACAAAGTGTTACATTATATTCTACATTGTCATCGCTTTGAATTACATATTCTGCAATCTCCAGCAGCATTTAACATGTATGTCCTGTGTATACTAGTACTGATTCTTATAATCTAACAATTTATCTGTCTACATATTTATCTGCACTGTGTTCTCTTCTATGCTTTAAAAACGGCAAACATATAAAGGAAAGTGCAATTAGTAAACAAATAGACTAATATCAGTAGTTATATTATTGATAACCAGCATTGTTTTTATTAGGATATTTGAAAATATAAAGAAATCCCACTTGGATTGATTTTCAAAAAGTTAAACATTTAAAGGAATATTGTTTTTTTTGTGAAGTTTTAAAATCAAAAGGAAAACTACTATTAACATAAGCTGTACTAGATTACTAGTGCATTAGAAAAAAAATCACATTATAAAACACACGCTACTTTTTTTCTTTCTTTGAATTAAGTGAACATAAAAGGGAAAAATAAATTTAGGGGTTTTTTTAATCTCCTGTTTCCATTTTGTGGATTTTTCCCATGATACAAACGTTACAGAAATTGTATGGCAAGTAACGCTTTACAGCTGTCGTATAGGATAAACTAGTAGTGAAGAGGCAATGGGGCGGAGGATTGAATGTTTAGACAAGGCTGCAGGGAATCTATTGTGTTGTCTATGCTATCTGTGATGAGAGATTACAGCTGAATGAATTATGGTTGAGTATTTACAACACTCATTCGTTCCCCCCTGGTGATGTCGTTTACATACATTCCACGCTTTGCAAGTCAATAGGTAATTTTTCTGGACTTCGGGCCCATAGAGTCCATTCTATGCCCAATGCCACACAGTGAGGAACAAGTGCTGTAAAGATATTGTGGAGGGAGCAGTTGATACCACACAATGGATGCACACAGTGACACATATAGAATAAAATATTTTCTTAACTAAACATACAGGAAAAAAACAAAGTACATGTAGGATATCAGCAACATTAAATAAAGAACTTTTCATATGTTGGTGCTAGTTGCCCTTTTAAGAGCTTAGGTTCGAGACTGTAAGAAAATGTGTCACAAAAAGATGAGAAGATAATCAACATTCAGTCAGGCTCTAGGTGAAGATGCATATTATTATTATTATTATTATTAATTTATAAAGCGCCAGCATATTCCGCAGCGCTGTACAATAAGCACAGTACAGACAGGGTTACAATACATTGAACAACATTTGACAAACAGTACAGGAGGAGATGAGGGCCCTATTCCCGTAGGAACTCACAATCTAGGAGGGTTGGGGTTGGAAACAGGAGGAGAGGACTGTAAGGTGAGAGTGATTGATGGTTGCGTCAGTGAGTTGGGTGGTAGGCTTCCCTAAATAGCAATGTTTTCAGGGAGCGTTTGAAGGAAGAGAAGTTAGGGGAAAGTCTGACAGCACGAGGGAGAGCGTTCCAGAGAGTGGGGGCTGCGCGCGTGAGAAATCCTGCAGTCTATCATGGAAGAGGTGATGCGGGGAGAAGCTAGGCGCAGGTCACTGTTTGACCTTAGGGAGCGGGCTGGGGTGTATTTGGTGATTAGTGAGGACAGGTAGTGGGGCGCTGAGTTAGTGAGGGTTTTGTAGGTAAGGATAAGGATTTGAACTTAATTCTGCAGTGGATGGGGAGCCAGTGAAGGGACTCGCAGAGGGGAGCGGCAGAGACAGAGCGGCGGGTGAGGTGAATTAGCCTGGCGGGAGGCGTTCAGGGATGGATTGTAGGGGGAGAGGCAGGACCAGGAGGAGCCAGATAAGAGATTATTGCAATGTCGAGTCGGAGATTTACCAGGGCGTGTATGAGTTGTTTTGTTGGTGACAGCGGTAAGAAATGGCCGAATTCTGGAAATATTACGCAGTTGGTTATCGGCAGGAGGAGGAAAGAGACTTGATGTGGGGGATGAAGGAAAGAGCAGAGTCCAGTGTAACTCCAGACAGCGAACTTGGTTTGATGGGGAGATGGTGATACCCTCCACCGTGATAGAGAAGTCAGGAGGTGGGGAGGCATTAGAGGGAGGAATAAGTAGGAGCTCAGTCTTTGACATGTTGATCTTTAGGTGGTGGGAGGCCATCCAGGAGGAGATGCCAGATAAACAGTCACTGACTTTTGAAAGGACAGGGGGAGAGAGATCAGGGGTAGAGAGGTAGATCTGAGTGTCATCAGCGTAGAGGTGGTAATTAAAGCCAAAGCTGTTGATGATTTTGCCAGGGAGGAGGTGTAGATGGAAAAGAGCAGAGGACCAAGGACAGAGCCTTGAGGTACACCAACAGATAGAGGCAATGAGAGGGAGAGTTACCAGCAAAGGACACACAGAAGGACCTGTTGGATAAATAGGAGTCAACCCAAGCAAGTGCAGTGTCACCGAGACCCAGAGAGTTGAGGGTCTGTAGAAGGAGGGGGTGGTCAACAGTGTCAAAAGCAGCCGAGAGGTCAAGCAGGATGAGAATAGAATAGTGGCCGTGTTTTTTAGCAGTTAGGAGGTCGTTGTGACTTTGGTGAGGGCAGTTTCAGTTGAGTGTAGCGGACGGAAGCCAGATTGCAGGGGGTCAAGTAGGGAATTGGAGGACAGGAAGAGGGAGAGGCGGTTGAAGACTAGTTTTTCTAAGAGCTTTGATGTGAAGGGAAGCAGGGATACAGGGCGGTAGTTGGATGGAGAGTTGGTGTCTAGGGATGGTTTCTTTAGTAAAGGGGTATCAAAATATTGACAGATTGCTGCCAGCACCTTTCACTATCGTCCAGCTGCTCTTATAATTCCTTGACTAAGAGGAGCCTGGGGAACACCCCCACATGCCAGATCCACCATGGATCTGCCCCCTATATGCACCCTATATGCATTACAGGTATGAGACAGACAGGGGAGACACAAACAACTTTTAAATAAAGTGTTATTTAAAAAGTGTAAATAACAAATCAGGAGGAGATCATCGTCATCATCTTTCCAAAGATATAAGGGGTTATTCAAAGAGAGAGACGAATTGGCCACCGAATTGCGCCGAACTGTGATTTCCCCATACGGTGCAATTTTCATGTATTATTTGTGTTTAAAACGCCTTTTAAACATTGCGTTTTTTGTTCGGCAGCTGGTCAGCTTGTTTCAGCAAAGTTCAGCGGTCAATTCAGATCATCGGCTGCGTTCAGCAGTTTATCAGAAGCGTTTGTTGTTTTTTTCGACGGTTTATCGGATGCGTTCAGCAGTTTTTTAGATGCGTTCAGCGGTTTGCAGCTGCGTTCAGCTGGTAGATCATTTCAGCACACTTTGGGGACCCTGCAGAGAATGTTGAATACATCGCATGGTCAGCGAATTGAGCTTGCCGAAGTGCTCCAAATGAAAGAGCAGTGAATGTTCAGTGCTCTTTGAATAGCCCCTTAAGTCCAAAATGTCCCTATATAGGAGGAACAGTCCTTGTTTCCCTCTGTCCCACTTTCCTCTCCTTGTCTCCTATTTGAAGGGGCTTGTCTTTATATATTTGGTACATAACAAAGCTATGAAGCATTTAGTCTTTATATTGTAATAAATATTTGAAATCCCTCAATATTTAGATATATTGCACTTGTTCAAAATCGCCTTTTAAATTTCCTTAAATGTTCTAATTGGTCAGAATAGGTTTTAAGATATTTGGGAGTAGCTTCTTTGCCTCCAAATACAGTCCTTAAAATGCATGCGTTCTCATTTAGGCACTTTAGTTGTTGGGAGGAATAAATGCACACAGCCAAATGTTTGGGTTAATTGGACTTTATGGAAGGTAGAAATGAGGAATGGTGATGTGTCAAGACAAAAAGGAAGAAAAAACTGTTGTTAAGAAGCAAAATTCCTCTGTTTTGGTTTAGTTAAAAATTCCTTGGTTCAGCCCTAAAGTATGTGTACTTACATTGGATCCTTGGAGTCGGGATTGCTGAGACATTTGAAGGATCAACATAAAGGAGAGGTCTTGTGCTGCCTAATAAAGGAACTTTAAGCAGGAGATATGCTTATCCGATCTCTACTAAGATCCATGTTCAAATTTCAATTTAAAAATCTTCAAATCCGTTTTATTTACTGAACTAGTATTCTTTCCACATATTTTTGCTTTTAAAGTGTGAATCTCAAGTGTTATAAGAAAATTACATTAGAATGTAAGTGAAAGAGTTACTCAAATTGCTTCACATTTGAAAATATTTAACCCCTTCACTACTTTGATCGTGTATACACAATCAGCAGAGGCAGACACGGCAGTCCGAGATTGTCGTAACACGTTCTGGGGCTATATTGTGTTATTGCAAATTAAATTCATTTGTTTTTGGGCTCCAGAAGGTATCCCTAAAGTTTTATCTCTGTAGATGCCCATGGACTGGTTGAAATCAGCTAAGTGATGTCCATATTTGAACGTTCCCAAGCTGAAAAGGCAAGAATCTACGAGCTGCAGTTCTAACTGCAGTAACTCCATTTGGCCAGTAGATGGCAACATCTGCTTGCCAAAAAGGTTAATATAGTAAGAAATACACTGGGAATATTCCCAAATATTTCTTACTGTATAATTAATTAAAAATAATTTTCCAGAAAGCCACTGGTTCCTGGCAGTAGATTTTTGGAAAGTCACTTGGGCGTTAAGGCGTTGAGTTTGAGACACTGCAACATTTGATTCTTTCATATTGATTTTAAGTAATAAAATGACCCAAATAGGCAAGCCTTTTCTACAGTGTAGAGCTGAATCTATTATTGATTATGGAAGGTCTGGAATGTTGACCTCTATTGCAGATTTATCTGCAAAAATGACTGCAAAGGCCCTGCAGGCGTAATAATATATATATATATAATATATATATATATATATTATATATATATATATATATATATATATATATCCACACCTGTGTATTCCTATACCTTTAAACATGTTCCAGTGCCAGTTGCTGACAATAATAATATATGCATTTTATAATAGAGTATTTTTTATATACAACTAATTTTAGGTCACTGTTTCTTTCCCTTGATTGAACTTTAGAAAAATGTCTTGATAGATACAGCAACACAAATATTAAAATCCATATAAATATATATATTGGAAACTTGGGGTTGGTGGTGGGGGAGGAAGGCTGCAGCTAGACCCTGTGGTGCTTACAATAAAGTTGGTGAACCCTGCTACAATAATGAATTGTGGTTAAATGACAATAATTTTTCATGTTATTAAGTTATGTTAAAGCGGAATAAGATTAGAAATTTCTAGACTAGGTAATTGGATTTCTGATTCACAGCAGTATTGCACTTGGGAAAATAATCTATCATATGAATAAATTATTTAAGAGAAACAATGCATTATATATAAATTAGGATTCATAAAGCCAAATTACGAAGAATAATATGCAATGTTTAAAACCAAACCCATATTTCGTGAATACCATCAGTTCTGCAGGCTCCTAACAGAGCTACTTGATGCACAAAGAAATCCTGGTACCTCTACAGGTCATATTCAAAAGACTTTTGTATGGTTTGGTGCTGAAATAAGGACAGTTTCTGTTCCCTATCCAAGGGTATCTGCAGTAGAAGGTCCTCCTCCAGAAGCTTCTGGCCCAGGATGTCCCTGAGGAGGCATGTGGACTTCAATATTATTTTATACAGGGGTCTATTCCTAAATAAATAAGTGCGGGAACGCTCCACGATTTCTGCTCTTCAATTAACCATTGCCCGGTCGGTCTTACTTAACATACCACTCCACACGCAAATTTGATATCAATATGTAAACATGAAGATAGGCTGGGTTTTCTGTGTTACAGAATCCTTGTTATAAATATCATATATTTTGGGTAACTTAATGAGGAATCGTGTGATTTCAACCTGGTTTCAAACGTATGTATCCAACCGATTGCAACATGCGTCCATTTCTGGCAGCTCCTTCCTCCTAGTAATGTGCGGAGTACCCAAGGCTCCATACTCGGCCCTCTGCTATTCACGATATTCATAAATGATCTGCCCAAAAACTCTCATCTAAACTCTACCCCAAACTAGGCGCCCTGTACAGAAAGAAATCCTGCCTGAGCCCCGCGGTAAGAAAGCAAATTGTACAACAAATGCTTATGCCGGCTATTGAATACGGAGATGTAGTGTATGCAGCTGCCCCGCAAACACACCTTCAGAAACTTACTACATTGTATAACTCATTCTGTCGCTTTGTGCTACAATGTAACTGCATGACCCACCATTGTGACATGTTAAAAGAGCTAAACTGTCCGTCGCTGGAATCTAGACGCACTCTTCACCTTTCCAACCTGGTGTTTAAGAGCTTTTCTGGGAAGCTGCCACCCTACCTGAATAGGCTGCTTCCCCTAGCAGTTCCTTCATCCTATAACCTCCGATCCAGGACCTGCACCTTACTTACAATACCGCAATACAAAAAGAAAGTGGCTCGATCCTCATTTTAATACAGAGCACCACAATTATGGAATAACCTCCCAGAAGCCATCAAATCTTCCCCCAGTCTTAAGTCACTCAAGAGCTTCCTATTAACATACCTCAAAACAGAATGCACCTGTAAACATGTAACATAGGGAATATATTTCCTACATATTTATTTTCTGTGTTAATCTGTATATTTGTGTTTTGAAAAGAAAAAAAAATATCTTGCATTTATTACTTTGTATTACTGTAACGACTATAAAATTTCAATGTTCTTGAACCCAGGACATACTTGAAAACAAGAGAAATCTCAATGTATCCTTCCTGGTAAAATACTTTCCAAATAAATAAATCTAATGGGATCTTTTCCACATATGGGTCAAAAGGGAAACCGTTCCCTCTGATAAAATGGTGGAGCAACTGCATTCCCAAGTGTTCCTGATCGACTTCACCCCTGCTTTTAATATTCCATTTTTTTTTAACTTCTTTCATAATTTTTTTAATGTTTATACACTATTTGTGTGTTTTTCATTCTTAAGACCAGGCTTTTCCTATATTAGTGTTTGTTAGTTGCTACAGTAACCTGAGAACATTTTCTTGGAAAAGAACCTATGATCTTTGATGGATTATATATTGCCTATAAGGTTACATAGTTACATAGGCTGAAAAAAAGACATGCGTCCATCGGGTTCAGCCTCTCACACATCACCTATTGCTGTTGATCCAAAAGAAGGCAAAAAACCTAGTCGGAAGCGCTCGCCAATATGCAACACACTGGGAAAAATTCCTTCTTGACCCCAGAATGGCGTCAGATTTCTCCTTGGATCAAGAAGCTTTTACCCACATATTAAATATTATAACCCTTAATATTCTGTGTCTGCAGGAAGTCATCCAGTCGCTTTTTAAAAGTCTGTACAGTCTCTGAAGGTAAGTTATAAAGTTTACTTCTCATGTGTTGCAAATACATTGTGCAATATATCATTATGTAGCGCTCACTCCCGGAGGAGCCGCTGAATTAACCTCGGGTTAGTCTCACCGCACTAGGGAATAAATATACACCAGCACTGTTGTGGATTTTATAGATTATATACTTTACTGATCCCAATAAAGTGACACATATAATGCAAATACGGTATATGAACGACAGGATTTCGTAATGCGGGAAAAACACGCGCGGCAAAGAAAAAGGATTAACCCCCTCAGTTCTGTAGTGTAAGTCCCGTGAGTGTAATGTCTCAAAAAGGTATACGTGTATTGATTTGTGTACCCGGGTACGGTATTCACCTGGCCAGTGAATGTAATAAGCAAATCTTCGACTAGTCAAGTTGGGGCCCTGTAGAATTGAACAATAAGGCAGCGTGCTGGGTAATACTTGGACTTGCGGCCTGTAAAGCCTCTCACCCATCCGTTAGACAGTCCGTCCCACTGCCGATCAAGGATGTCTCTCCGCTTGTCCTTCGGAACTCTGTGCCACTGGATCCGCTCTCTTGCTCATCCGATCTCCAACTCGAGAACTACGGCCTACCGCCTGCACTCCCTATGGATCATTGCGGTCTCCTTACAAGGGGTCCAACTGGAACTGAAGTTCTGCGGCAAACCTCTCAGCTGTAATGGGTATGGCTCCGCAAGTTACTGTCCTGATCTCCAGCGCCCTCGAGGTAGCGTCGGTGCTCCGGCCTGGTCTCGATCCCTGGCAGTCTCACTTGCGTCCTCTGTCTTTCGCCGCTCCGCTCACTCTGGCGCTTCTCTGCATAAGGCTGCTTACGTCCTTCCCCTCTGTTCCTCTCACTTCCTGTCTCCACCACAAAGCATGCTGGAAATTGTAGTTCAGTCCTGCCCAGCATAGTCCATATTGCCTCTGTCTCCCTCTGGTGGCCACAACAAGTAAATGCAGCAAACAGTCTTTTTAAAGCAGCGCTACAAATACAATAATTTTTAATTGTTTTTAACGTAGTGCTTACGATTACCTTGTAAATTAGCTAATTTACTAAATGGAAACTTCTCTTCTGCAACACTGAGCTATATCCACCTTTTCGGATCAAGTGGAAGAGCAGAAATAATCACTACTGAAAGTTTATATAATCTTTTTTGGTTGTTCATACTATAAATATAGGAAAAAGAAGCAGAGGTGATTGGGAAAATAAAGTCTCATGCCGTCTCCATTGTCAATTTATGTACGGTACAAACAGTGGCAAACTGATGACTCTTCGGGCCCCTGGATACTAGGAGATCATGGTGCCAACATTTTGCCTGCCTACATGCAAGCCACACCCACACACAAATACCATCCATATGTACATAGTTGAATTACTGGATTTTTTTGCTCCACACTATTTTCAATATGGATATATAGACACTACTACACTACAGAATCCATCACTCACTGGTATGGTGGGGCAGATATACATATATATACATATAAGCTGGCTGCTAATACTATTTCTCCACGATTTTTATCAGTGGTGATGTGGGTTCCCGCTGAAAAGACAGGTCCTCATGGGCCTCTCCAAGGCAGTGTTAATTTCATTGACTATTAATTTTCATCCGAGGCTTAGGGCAGTATTACAAAGTTGGTGCTAACTTAACCAGAGCTGTTGTAAAGTTACCAGAGCCATTATAGCCTATGGAGTTGTTAAGTTAACAACAGCTCTGGTTAAGTTAGCACCAACTTTGTAATATGGCCCTTAGTTTTAGTCACAAAAAAATTTAGTTGACTAATAAAAACTAAGCTATGATGACTAAAACTATTACGAAAATCCATTGACTTTTTAGTCAACTAAAAACTAGACTAAAATGTTAAAGAGGGACTATCTGGGAAGAGATGCAATCAGAACTAATCTTAAGAGAATCTATGAATTGTATATATTCAGATAAGATGTTTAGTCCAGAAGTACCTAATGACTTTAGACATTCTAGAGAAATTCTTAAATAATGTATAATACACTTTAAACCCATTAGATTTTAGGTGGCTGAATCTTCTCTAGATTTAGTCAACTAAAATATTGTGACATTTAGACAATTAAAAGTAGACTAAAACTAAAACAATTCAGATGCCTAAAATCAAAAGGTATTTTAGTCAGAAGACCATGACTAAAACTAAATAAAACTTTGCTGTCAAAATTAACATTGCTCTTAGACCAGGGCCTTCAGGCAGTGCAATACTGCCAAAAAGGGGGAAGATACAGTGGAGGCGCTAATAGTTACTAGGTGGATGTATTTGTCTTGTGCAGCCAACTGGGATTAGAACGCAAAACCTTGACAGAAATGTGTGAACGTACAGCAGAAGAATGGAGTGGGTCCTAGTGGCTCAATCTCCTTTTGGCGTAATCGATGTACAAACTTGTAATGTATACAGTAAATAATAATTGAATAAATGAATAGGTATGGTGTTCCCACTGTTCCACGAAGTGCACGGTCAGAATGACCACTAAAGTGCTGATGAAGATAATCTATGTGCAATAGTGTCACTGTGCAATTGAACAAAATTGTATATGCTGCAAATTAACAGCTAAAGTGCTGATGCAATCACGAGTCACAAAAAGTGCAAATGCAATCACGAGTCACAGAAAGTGCAGATGCAAATATAAGTGCATATATAGGTGCATATAAAAGTGCATACGAAGGTCCTTGAGGTAACGGTTATAGCCAAGTCCTGCTTTCCAAATCAATAGTGAAAGCAAAAAAACAGTCCAACCGACCGTATAGTCTATTTTGGAGT
Source organism: Leptobrachium leishanense (assembly GCA_009667805.1). Lineage (NCBI taxonomy): Eukaryota > Metazoa > Chordata > Amphibia > Anura > Megophryidae > Leptobrachium > Leptobrachium leishanense. The sequence goes on from CM019067.1 coordinate 250,027,963, forward strand.
ATGTGGTCTGATTGGGTCTCCACGTGGACAGTCCAAAGGTGTACGTGAGGTCTTGATGCAATATCTTCACCTAGGTCCTGTGTGGACTCCCAATTCCCAAAAAATGGGAAAAAGAAGGGGAAGAGGAAAAGAAAAAGGAACAAAAAGGAAAAAATAATAGTGCAATATTGTCTGATAAAGAGTCAAGTGCCCATAGACAAGGGAACACTTACGCTTTTAAGAGCCTCGTATACCGGCTCTAGTGTGAAATGCCTTGGGCCTGATTGAGGGTGGCCTCTGCCCTTCTTTGAAGCTTGTTTGAGGGTAGCCTCTGCCCTTCTTTAGAGCTTGCTTGATTGTCTCAGGTACAGAAAGACAGAGAGAAACATCCTCATAGCGTAGCTTGTAGCCAATAACTTAGATAAGGTAGGTGAAAGTTAAACAAACTCACCGATGGTGGAGCCTTGAATTCCAGGCTCAACTTGTAAGCGTATGGTACTGCTTAGTCGGTGGGTACCTTCACCTCTTTCGTCTGCAAGCGGTCCTCCTCTCTTGTGTAGATGATGAAGGGGATAAGGAGACGAAGCATGTGGGACATATATTCAGGTCAGACAATATTGCACTATTATTTTTTCCTTTTTGTTACCTTTTCTTTTCCTCTTCCCCTTCTTTTTCCCATTTTTGGGGAATTGGGAGTCCACACAGGACCTAGGTGAAGATATTGCATCAAGACCTCACGTACACCTTTGGACTGTCCACGTGGAGACCCAATCAGACCACATACCTCCAAAATAGACTATACGGTCGGTTGGACTGTGTTTTTTTGCTTTCACTATTGATTTGGAAAGCAGGACTTGGCTATAACCGTTACCTCAAGGACCTTCGTATGCACTTTTATATGCACCTATATTTGCATCTGCACTTTCTGTGACTCATGATTGCATTTGCACTTTTTGTGACTCGTGATTGCATAAGCACTTCAGCTGTTAATTTGCAGCATATACAATTTTGTTCAATTGCACAGTGACACTATTGCCCATAGATTATCTTCATCAGCACTTTAGTGGTCATTCTGACCGTGCTCTTCGTGGAATAGTGGGAACACCGTGCAATACTGCCGTAACTATGATCAGCTAGTGCAAAATGAGCTCACTTTTTTAATCCGTTTACTACCAAGTGATTTTTCCAAAAAAACATTGCCAGGAACCAGTGTTTTTTATTAAAGATAGTTATACAGTAATAAATATTTGAGAATATTCCCAATGTATTCCCTATTGTAATAACCTATTTAACTGGGAGATGTCTCCATCTACTGGCCAGAAGGAGTTACTGCAGATAGAGCTGCCGCATGTGGTTCCCTGCATCGGCTGCTGAAAGCCCGATAAGGACATTCAATTAGCCAATTTTAGACAGTTTCAGCTCCTTCGGCATCATGCCCACTGGGCTAAAACTTTAGGGGCACCTTCTGCAGCCCAAAAGCAAACAAAATTTGTTTCCAGCTAACTAATTTAATTAACTTTTTTCCTGCAAAGATGCAGATTGAGATAACTCGATATCGAGCACCTGATTGAGTTATCTCGAGCTCGGTAGTGAAGGGTTTAATATATTCTTATTTTATGTAAAACGGATTATAAAATATGTATCCTTGACCTTGACCTATCTCAAGAAATATGTATCATAGGCTTTGATTACTGAAAGATGACATTTGAGTCCACCATTTTTCATCTATTTTACCAAAAGGACCTGTGCCATGGTTCAGATATGCTGCATACCTGGCCTGATCGGGGTACTTGAGGACCATTGTTGGGAATCACGGTTTTAGATGACAATCATCAAACCAAAGGAACACTTGGTTGTTGTCGGAAAACAAAATTAAGAATCAGCTGTTATAGCCTAAAATTTTAAATCCATATTAAATTCTCCACAGATGTATTGTTCTTCACTTGTAACTGGTGAAACGCACCTCATTCACAACATCATGTTACCAGGCCTCCCATACTCTTGGCTATTTTATGCCATTGAATTAAGCCATCCATCATTTCTCAGACAACTAATTTCCAGATGTAAGAAAGAGAAGCTTACACTAAAACAACAACTATAATTTATAACAAACCTACACGGGAACTCCAACCTCAACTGGTTAAGGTTAATAAACCGAGTCAAATGGAATACATCGAACAGTGATAAACTATATTAATACAAGAGAGTCAAGACCCCATATGTCAATCAAGATGGAAGATGAGACTGCAGGAGACCAATTTTATTTTTATTTTATTCCAGTGATAAAGTAATTGCTTTGGAGAGCTGGTGAATGCAGGCTGGGCCCTTTACTTTACATTATGTAGTCTTGTATGCAGGTCTTTTAAAAACGTCTGTGTCCTTCCAGCAAGTTATATTTTATGTATGAGAATATATGAATGAAACATGTGCTTAAAAGAAGGTCAAATGGATAAGTAGATGTTGATATTTTTCAACAAATGTACAGGCAAGAGAAATCAATTCTCTTATTATAGTATGTATAGTGTTCTCTAAATGGGCCCTATATGCGTGAACAAAAATTGTCACAATTATGACACATGATTTTTACACTGTTCTTTTTTAGACACATCCAGATGGTTGGATGTGTAGTGTAATATATCAATAAATGAAACGTGTTTGCAGCTATTTATACACTATCTGAAGCAAAAATGCTAGGCAAAGGTTAGAGCATACTAATCGGTTCTGGAATCTGTTTTTAGTATTGTTAACCCCTTCGCTGCGGATGACGTGTGGGGAACTGACTCCCGCTATATCCTCAGACGCTGAAGTCCAGCCCCTCCTGACATCAATGACGTCATCGCGCCACGTGCGGTGATGTAATTTCCAGGCGACCCCCCGGCAATGCCAGGAGATCGCCTGGAAGGGAGGTGTGGTCCATTTGGATCCCTCTCCCTCCCGATCGGGAGGGTTTAAAGTAAAAAAAAAAGGCACCGCTTTGAAGGATAGTGTCTGTCCTTTTAAAGCGGTGCCTTTTTTTAACCCCTGACATTCCAGATCACGATCCAGCGCTGTTCAGCGCCAGATCACGATCTAGCTCCGGTGGGGGCAGTCCTCTTGGATGGCGGCTCCACCTCCGGGTTCCCCCTCAGCTCCTGACGTATCGTGCATAGCACAATGATGTCAGATAGCCGGAGAACCCCTAGCTGCCTGGGGATTTCCCAAGGAAATCCCCTGGTGGAGATACGGGGTTCCTTTGAACACCCAATATCTCCAGAACTGTGGCAGCTAGGGGGTCATGGAGGGTATCATTCGAAAGGCATGAGCATGACCAGGTTCAAAGTAAAACAAAAATGATAAAAAATAAATATTTAAAAATAAAATAAAAACATGGGGGTTTTTTGTGTTGTTTTTATTAATGCAGCAATATTGTTCACATTTCAATTATAATGTGAACAATGATGCCGCACTAATGATTTTTTTCTATGTGGTGCATTTGCTAAAAATCATGTAATTCCCCCCAAAAATTTTTTTGTAATTTTTGTACAAGCGCACCCCATTGAAAATATAACCGCAAACGCTCATGTGATAAAATGTGAAAAAAAACACTTTACACGCTGCAGATGATTAAAAATTCAAATTTTATTGCATTTTTTGTTATAATATTCAGACAGGACATGACGTATACATGTAAAAATTATATATTATGAATCTGCCGAGTCTGCCGGAAAGAATGATATATAATATTTCTGGATTGTATAATAAAATGTGACTTCAAATCGCGTTTAAACATGATGAGCGAAACCAGTAAAAATTAGCTCAGCACACAGCGATGAAATGCCTCAGCAGTGAAAGGGTTAAATATATGTATAAACACAGACAGTTATTTTGTTGGTATAAATGTTCACAAAACCAAATTTGGACAGTACCCATAAACCCACTATTAGACATGTTTTTTGTGTACAATCTAGAGCAGGGCTGTCAAACGGTGCCCCCCCCCCCGATGTTTCTGAACTACAACGTCCATGATTCCCTGACCATCTATTGCATTGAAGGAATTCTGGGAATTGTAGGCATCAACATCTGGGGGGCTGTGAGTCTGGCAGCCCTGAACTTGAGAAAAAGTAGAACTCCCAACACTGGGGAGCTCGTATGTTTTCATTATATGCCCCTTTCTAGACAATCTAAAATCCCTATAAATGGAACATGATGAAAAGGAAAATTCGAGACACACAATCTGCAAACATCATAAACAAGGAGGACAAGTAGATTGAAAAAAGAAATAGAAGTTCTGTTATTTCTGTTGACTTAGTACAATTATTTTAAAGATCTGCAATGCAAGCCAATTTTCCACATATGTTAGAGTTGCAATAAATCATTATTAAAGAACATATTGTAAATAAGCAGTGGGTTCCCCCAAACTCCTAAGGCTAGGGTCAGACGAAAGCATTTTTCCCCGCGAACGTGAAAAAGTGCGTCCGAACGCATTGATGTATTTTTTCACGGAATGCGCAAAAACGGTCAGACGACGCGCATTTGCGGGCGTGATTTTGTACGGATCGTCAATAAAACTCTTTTTGCGTCTGGACGTTATGTAGGCTGGACATTAGCAGCGTCTGACATCTCCTAATCACGCAAACACGCCGCTATGCCGCAGCTGCGCACTCAGTACGTCAGTACTAGCGGTTCAGCGTTCTCAGAAAAATGCGTTCAAATTCCACTTGCGTTGCACGGCCGGACTTTTGTGCGGCCGTACATCGTATATTGGCCGTCTTTGCCCGTCATCTGCTGCTAGTGCGGCCGTAATTATGTGCGCCAGAACACACGTTAAAAGTGCGCTGGTCTGACCCCAGCCTAATAGCCAACGAGTATGGGGAAAGAGCTACTTCTCATCTTTTTTTCTTAAAACATATTATAGATGAGTTGTATAACAGAATCATGTTGGATTTTGTCCAAACTAAAAAGCCGATGCTGACTCCTGTAACCCAATGATGGGTGAGGGTGGATGAGAGTTGGAGACTTCCTGACAAACCATAACAAAGTCCTGGCATTTACTCCAACTTCACTGGTGAGCAGGCTTTAGAGGGGATCAGATGATTCTTGTAACATAACCTCCTGGTTACTAGGTGATCAGGAACACATACCTATTAAAATGTAATCTGCCTGATCTATGTTGCCTAAGAAGAATAAAAAATTATTCAGTGAAAAGGAGACAGTCTCCATGTGTCTTGTGACACATTTTTTATCAAAAGTTTATTAAGTAGTCATAAATACAGAAATATCAGTATAAAAGATAGAGTCCAGTAAGCACAGTAATAATAATGGTAAGCATGGTACGTATATATACAGTAACAAAAAGGTAATTCCTCTAAAAGAAATATCATGAGTGTCTTGGCTCAACTAAGAAGTGGTAGATACAGAAGCGGTATGACCAGCCATGACATGAAAGAATAAGAGTTACGGAAAGTAGAGAAAAAAACATGGCAGAAAACAAAGTGGGGTTGAAGAAATCTGCTAAACGAGTTTCACTCTGTAGTGTAGTTTTTTTCCTGAGTCGCCGACTGCAACTCAACTCACACCCACACTTTATTAATGTTCGTTGGAAATATTTTTTTGCAGGCCGCAGCTATTCCATAGATATCATTTTAATTTTCACACATACATAATTCAAAACCAAGGACAGTGAGTTATAAATTAACATCCTTAATTTCCGACCTTTTATAAACTCCATTAAAACCTTAACTTGTTAACTTTTAACACGCTTTCCTTCAAAACCTTGAATATCTTATTTTCCCTTGTTAACACCTCCTTCTTACTGAACAATCTCTACCCAGCACTGTCCCCAACCCCCGCTGCGACAAAGGGGAAAGAATAAAGCCCCAAGCCATACCACCATTAATTTGTCCCTTAGCCCTGCACTTCAGAAAAAACATCCCCGACAAAACAGACATAACCCCTTCCAATGATAAACGTAGTGGGAGGGTGGGATGTTGCTCCCAGTGGCGTAGCGTGGGGGGGGCTGGGGGGGCCGTGGCCCCGGGCGCAGTTTTGTTAGGGGCGCATTTGCGCCCCTAAAACTGGCCCGGGGGTTGAGGGGACGCAGATGCCGGGCAGCGCGGGAGCGCCTGCCCGGTCTTTAACAGTCCGTCCTGTTAGGTGATGCGGCTGCGCGGCGTGCGCAGCCGGTCACGTGGTCCGGCTAATCAGGTGGTACGGAGTCTCTGTACCACCTGATTGGCCGGACCACGTGACCGGCTGCGCGGCATCACCTAACAGGACGGACTGTTAAAGACAGTCTGGGTCCCGGTCCCCTCAACCCCCGCCGGAGCTGGGGCCTGGGGCAATATCCAGGTAAGGGCTGGGGGCAAATCCATGAGATGGGGGCAAATCCATGAGCTGGGGCAAATCCATGAGCTGGGGCAAATCTATGAGCTGGGGCAAATCCATGTGAGAGCTGGGGCAAATCCATGTGTGAGCTGGGGGGCAAATCCATGAGTGAGCTGGGGGGCAAATCCATGAGCTTGGGGCAAATCCATGAGCTGGGGGGCAAATCCATGAGTGAGCTGGGGGGCAAATCCATGAGATGGGGGCAAATCCATGAGCTGGGGCAAATCCATGAGCTGGGGCAAATCTATGAGCTGGGGCAAATCCATGAGATGGGGGCAAATCCATGAGATGGGGGCAAATCCATGTGAGAGCTGGGGCAAATCCGTGTGTGAGCTGGGGGGCAAATCCATGAGTGAGCTGGGGGCAAATCCATGAGTGAGCTGGGGGGCAAATCCATGAGCTGGGGGGCAAATCCATGAGTGAGCTGGGGGGCAATCCATGAGCTTGGGGCAAATCCATGAGCTGGGGGCAAATCCATGAGTGAGCTGGGGGGCAAATCCATGTGAGAGCTGAGGCAAATCTATGAGCTGGGGGCAAATCCCCGTGAGCTGGGGCAAATCCATGAGTGAGCTGGGGGGCAAATCCATGAGTGAGCTGGGGGGCAAATCCATGAGCTTGGCAAATCCATGAGCTGGGGGCAAATCCATGAGCTGGGGGCAAATCCATGAGCTGGGGCAAATCCATGAGCTGGGGCAAATCTATGAGCTGGGGCAAATCCATGAGATGGGGGCAAATCCATGAGATGGGGGCAAATCCATGTGAGAGCTGGGGCAAATCCATGTGTGAGCTGGGGGGCAAATCCATGAGTGAGCTGGGGGGCAAATCCATGAGCTTGGGGCAAATCCATGAGCTGGGGGGCAAATCCATGAGTGAGCTGGGGGGCAAATCCATGAGATGGGGGCAAATCCATGAGTGAGCTGGGGGGCAAATCCATGAGATGGGGGCAAATCCATGAGTGAGCTGGGGGGCAAATCCATGTGAGAGCTGAGGCAAATCTATGAGTGAGCTGGGGGGCAAATCCATGAGATGGGGGCAAATCCATGAGTGAGCTGGGGGGCAAATCCATGTGAGAGCTGAGGCAAATCTATGAGCTGGGGGCAAATCCCCGTGAGCTGGGGCAAATCCATGAGTGAGCTGGGGGGAAATCCATGAGTGAGCTGGGGGCAAATCCATGAGCTTGGGGCAAATCCATGAGCTGGGGGCAAATCCATGAGCTGGGGGCAAATCCATGTGTGAGCTGGGGGGCAAATCCATGTGTGAGCTGGGGGCAAATCCATGTGTGAGCTGGGGGCAAATCCATGTGTGAGCTGGGGCAATATCGATAACGTCCACAGGTTGGGGGGGGGCGCACAATTCTTTGCTGGCCCCGGGCGCTGACAACCCACGCTACGCCACTGGTTGCTCCCGCCTAACTCTGACTGTGTGTCCGAGAACCACACGCCAAGACAAAATAACTATTCCTGGCCCAGCCCCCCTTTCCTCTTCTCTCAGCTTGGCCCCTACAGGAGGCTCTCCCAACAGATAACCCTTGCTGAGCTGGCCCCAACGGTGGCTCACGGCACCTCCGCCTCAGTGCTCCAGGCCTTCGTGACTACAGCTGAGGTCATGTGGTCTCTTTTATAAACCAGTCCTCCCACTTAGGCTCCCTGAAAATCCAGGAGCAGCGCAGAGGTGGAAAGTCTTGAAAGGATTGAGATATAATACAAATATGGCAGAAATGCAAGAAAGATATGTAACAGAGGTGTAATACAAAATTAAACAATATTTTATTATTTCTTTGGAGCGCTGAACTTAGCGGATAAATTAAAAGGTCTATTTACTTCAAGTTCCTTAAGAAATTGGCTTTACAACAAGTAGTCTTTATAGATGCTCCAAAAGAGGGAATATTTGTTATTTTTATCTATTAACATATTAAGAACTTTCTAATTGTTGCATTATGAAATATCCTTTATTTAATTTCATTAATTTCTCCCAATAAGTATCAATAAAGTGTTTGTTTTTTATTGGTCCAGAATGTATTTATTCGATTGGTATATGCTTTTAACCAGGAATGTAAAAGAAAAGTCAACTGCTGGTTGTTGTTTGACTAAAATATTACCAACACTTTGTAGGCGTAGATACACAAAATATTATGGTCCTGCTTATCTGTACTGTAATTCCTCATTTCAATTGGTTGCCGATTGTATTTTTTTGGCACTCCTCATATATATATACAGTAAAATTATATTATTTAAAAAAAACAAGGCTGTTGACTAAACCCCTTCCCTACCAAGTGATTTTCGTAAAAAAACATTGTCAGGAATCAGTGGTTTTTTGAAAAATAATTTTTATTTAATTATACGGTGAGTAATATTTGGGAATATTCCCACTGTATTTCTTACTGTAATAAACTATTTGGCAGGCAGATGGCGCCATCTACTGGCCAAATGAAGTTACAGCAGTTTGAGCTGCAGCTTGTGGTTCCCTGCACCGGCTGCTGAATGTTTGATATGTCAAAGCGTTCTTCAGCCGATTTTAAACCATTTTAGCACCTCGGCATTATGCCCACAGGGCTAAAACTTTGGGGGCACCTTTTGCAGCCCAAAAGCAAATTACATTTGTTTTCAGCAAACAAATTTAATTAGCTTTTATCCTTCCGAACTGCAGATCAAGATAACTTGATATCGGGAACTGATGGTGCCTTTGAAGTCCTGAATTACCTCTGTCTATCTCTATCTCTACACATGTCATTGAGAATTGGAAAATGTGACCAAATTGATGGCCTCATCAGAATTAAAAAGATCAACAGACTACAGCATTGATTGATGAAAAGAGGAATAATCTGATGCCAATAATGTTTTATATAGATTTATGGGAAGAATCTGTTATTCTGGCTTATGGATCGCAAAGCTATCATTGTCAATTTTTTCTAGGATTGTACGAATCCAGCTTTTGAAAGGTTAGTGAATTAAACCAAAATACAAGTCTTGCATCAAAGCCTTTGCCAGAATATCTGCCAAAAGAGATTTCACGCAAAATGTAAGATATGGATTGCAGTGATCTGGTCTTGCATGTCACATTTTCCTTTTGTTTCTGATTGGCAAGAGCTAAAGATACTCACGTTATAATTAAAATTAAGTAGCAAATGAATCAGCCACAGATGTTTCTAATTAGCTATGTTACCAGGAATATGAAATGTTCCTATAAAAATGACACCTTCTCAAGCTGTTCTGAGCGACAAAAATCATTGTTCTAACAATCTGAGCTTTATAAGGAATAAGAAAACTGTGCCTTATTACATTTAGGTATGTAAAATGTTAGTCAAGTTGTGTTGTTTCACTTTCTTTAACCACTACATTACCAAGCAATTTTCCAAAAAAAAATAAAAAAAATAGACTGCCAGGAATCAGTGGTTTGTTTGGAAAATCATTTCTAATTATACAGAAGAAATATTTGGGAATATTCCCAATGCATTTCTTGCTGTCATAGCGAGTTTGGCAGGCGGAGGTCGCCGTCTACTGGCCAAAATTAGTTACCACAGTTCTGGCCTCCATTCAGGGTCAGCTGGTGAGATGACAGACACATTCCCAGGTGGTTTTTAAAAGTGTTAGCACCACGGGCATCATGACCAGGGTACTAAAACTTTAGGGGTACCTTCTGAAGTCCAAATGCGAATTAAATTCATTTGCAACAAACAAATTTGCAATGATACAGCATAGCTCCAGATCATATTAACACGATCTTGGGCTGCTAATATCTTAAAATAATATATAGGTTATGGAAGACTAATTGTAAAAATGTTGGGCTCTATTACTCTGGAGCGAATAATAAGGTGCCACGAATGGCAGAATTTGTCGTGTGCCATTAACGATTTGGGGATCCCTCTTACTGGCTCTATTATGATTTTTCTGCTATGGGAGCAACTTGCAATGGCCACTCAGCTTTTCGATCAGATGTCGAAAGAAAAAATCAGCTTGTATTTACTATTATATACTATTATAAATTGCTATTTATAAACTACTACTTTTTCTGGGGTATGTTGGATTACAAAAAATGTAAGAAAAAAATATCTTAGACAATACTGCTTTTTTTTTCAATTCTCCAATCCTGCCTACTCGCAGTGTAACAGTAGCAAATGAGCATGTCAAGATTTATGGACATTATTTAAAAGCTGCCCTGTCTGAGTGTGAGTTGCACATGCTCAGTCTGTCCTTGCCATTCATTCTCCCTATTGACCATTAGTCTGTATTCTTTCATTAGCTCAATTGAACCAGGCAGTAATGAAATTTGTGAGATAGTTGGTGATATTTTGCATAATCTTCTGATATAAGTTCACTATCTTCAAACCTCACCAACAGCCATTGATACCTTCCCTGTTACCCCTGGATGTCAGTATTGGTTAGCCTGTAAAATAACCACTTCTCTACCGCAATCGTGTATATACGATTAGCAGTAGCAGACACAGCAGACGAAGAATATGTTAACATTATGTATTGAAGAGGGATGTTAACATAACATGGTGGAATAGATCAATTTAAATGCCAAAGCAGCTAGGCATGTCTTACACAAACAACGTAAAAATAAATGAGCAATTAATCTTAAAAACAGTGTGTACCTTGGTATAATGGTCCCACTCATTGGTCATAATGGCTTCTGCCTTATGCCAGCCGAGCTGCAAAATTCTGGCTTGGCTGTTGCAACAGATTCGGGTAAATGACTGTTTCATCTACTTTGCATAGGTTGTGCTAGAAAGCAGTGTTTCATTTAAAAAAAACCTGGTGTTAAGTAATTTTGCGTTTGCAAAATCACTTGGCACAAAAAGTTAAATGTAACCCATCAACATCTCTGCTTCTGCAGGGTAGTGGAATGCTCAATATGCCATCTTTCCGTGTGCCTTGAAGAAGGAAACTGGGAACAAATAGATCCAAGTGTCCTTCAGTAGACCGTGCACAACCTGGCTCAGGGCTGCGGTCTTCAGGAGATATCAACAGGGAGCCACATCTGGTATCTATTAGCAGCTTCTTAATATATCATCAAGTTGAGGCATCAAAATAGATTTATACTATAGTATTAGAGTTGGTACTAAGGAGCTGCTAAGTGATAAGGGCTTACGCTGCTTTTACCCATTAGCTGCTCTCTATTACCGCCTCAGCCAGAACAGAGCCCCATGTCGGATAGTGAACTGGATAACTAGCTTGGCTTTTTTCAGATTGGTAGCTTTGTAATCAGTTGGATATAAAAAATATTTTGATCAATCATTGTATATAATTATCAGAAAATAAATGAATCAAGCCCTGTGTTATATGCTTTTTATTTACGGCAACTTTGCATCTCCTTACTTTGCTGTATTTAATAAACACCTTTTATAAGGCACTGGCGCAGTGCTAAAAATAAACTACAGTTTGCATGGCTGTGTTATTAAATGACAATAATGCACTCTCACAGATTCTTTTAGATGTATTTACTACTAGAACATTATCTTATATTATTTTCGGGCAGTATATGCTGTCTCAGTAAAGTTGTTTACAAATATTTGGATTATTCCGAAGCATTTTGCATATATGAAAAATATAAAAATATAACTGTCACAGTGAATATGTCACATTACAATAGAAAAAAAATTAGTTTCTACACACACAACCTTTCCTACGCAACTATTGTAAGAAATATATGTGAGTGATCTTCAAACCCAAAAAGCTCTTTAGAACTTTAACCATAGTGGTCATGTTCTTTACAATTTTATGTGTAAAATATGAGAAACAAAACAAAAAACAATACTAGGTAAAACATCTCACTTATGGTTAAGGGATACCCTTTTAATGTTCATTTGTGCTCTAAATATATCCTATCTACAACAAAACCGCATTACATCTCTGTAATTTTTTTTATATCCTTGCCAAATAATTACTTTGTTTCACCTTTTAGTTTAATATCCTGCAGTTTCATTTTCTTTTCGGCAGCCTTTGCTCTTTGGAAAATGATATCAATCCCCCTTGACACTGAAAACAGTGACAGAAACTCGGCTCACCTGCTGTGATGTAGAACATATGGATCATAGAACGTAGGTGAATGGACCACTGTAGGCTGCTTAAGGCACCTGGATACATAAAATAAGCTTCAATTAGACTGGATTTATTAGAGTTTACTTCAAAGCCCTCTTAAAATAATTCAGTTGATAGGTTAGTTTTTTCTTCTGAATTTTGGATAGTGCAAAGAAAAATAAGTAACCAAAACATTGAGCCAGCATTCCTCCAAATAGAGAGGATATATACCTGAGGATCTTATAGGTGGTGTAGGATCCACTGAAGATATATTTTTGGAAAATTGTTTGATTTTAACATTAGAATAAGGAGCTAATTATAGAAAAAGTGGATGCTGTTGTCACACTAACTGAAAAGGTATATATGTAATGGATTATATAGAAACATATGTCCCAATAATGATGAGTCTACTGAAGGTAAAGTAAAAGCGGTTTAGGCTATATTATTAAATCATGAAGGGGGGGGTTTGTGAGGGTCCTGAGACCCTCATAGGCATACGTGCCGTTGTTCGTAAGTTTTATTTTTGTATTCTCACAAGAAAACCTGCTTTATGGGTGTGCAGTGGAAATGTCACGGCATCAGTGTTTCATGTTTTAACTGGCATGATATCTAGCTGTGACTGTGATCACATCCATCTGTAGAACTTCACTATCCTATCTCTATTGCTATGGCTGCCACAAGTCCTGTGACAGTGTTTTAGCTAGCCTCTAGTTCTTATAAACTCTTTTCCTGTCCTGACTCTCTGCTGTCTCTATGTCACGGGGGCACTTGGCTGGAGCCATGGTGGGCCCTTTATACTGGGTGTTGTTAAGCCCTTTAGGCAGGTTTCATACTTGAAAACAAGAGAAATCTCAATGTATCCTTCCTGGTAAAATACTTTGCAAATAAATAAATAAATTTTATAATGCTACCTGGTACATATAACCTCTTATATTTGTGTTTGGTATATTGCACACAGTAGGCCTTGACATTGGCTGATCTTATTTGTGTATGCAAGATTACAAACCTAAAAACTTAAAATCTAAATAAAAATACTATTGTGGCTTTAAAAATCAAATTGTATCTTTTAACCCCCTTTCTGTCACGGTGCATGCCACAATAGGATAGCCCAAGTACGTGCTGCTCCGTCCTGAATACTCTGGCAGTTCCTTTCCTGCTATGCCCTGGGGGGTGCATATCTTTCATTTAGTCTAGTTCTCCTGCAGGTCACTACAGTTACTCCACAAAAATGAGCCCTGCAAACCCTAAAAAATGGATGGAGCTCACTACGTACGGTGCTTCAGCAATGCCAGCACTTGGTGTGTGCTCACTAAGAAGCCTGTTCCCTCTCACCGTTATCCCTCAAACCTCTTGTTGTGATCCCCAAACCTCCAGTTATGATCCCTCAAGCTTCTTGCCATGACCCCTCCAGCTGTGTACCATCAAGCCTCCAGCCATGTTCTCCACAGTCACCATCCATGTTTCTGCTCTGCCTCCGCTACCAGCCCTTCTTTTCCTACCTGCACTCAACCAGCCCTTTTCCTGTCCTGTCTCTCTGCTGTCTCTATGTCACGGGGCACCTGGCTGGAGCCATGGTGGGCCCTTTATACTGGGTGTTGTTAAGCCCTTTAGGCAGGTTTGTTGTTGGCTGCATGATGCAGAACACAGCATACAGAATATATATAGATGCTGGAAACGAATGGTGGCCTTCTAAATCTATGCAGGATACAGGGCAAGGAATAAACACCACAATAACAACAGGGGTAGGCAAAAGACAACAATAGGAAATGCCCAGCAGCAAACACAGAACCTTAAACTAGAATGAGGTCCTTAAGCTGGCCTCTATCACAGACTATAATTTGCTGCTGCAAAAATACAAAGACGAGAAAACAGGACACACAGAATATAAACAGGAATAATCAAGAGTAGTTAGAGAATGCCAGAAGGTCTAAATACCAGAGTAGAGTGTCACCCGTAAGCCAAGGTGTGTCAGGATCGCCCCTTGGTGTCGTCTGACTGCCGCCGGACCCATCCATGATGCCATCTATACCACCGCTAACAACCTACAAGCAGCCGGCGTTATTGCTGCGGTTTGTTCCCCGACGCCTCGTTGCTAGGCAACGGCCGGCACACGCATGCGCACCACATCGAAGAAGGCTATGGGAAACGGGTGGATGGCCTCGGCGCCGAGAGATGACGTCAGACGCCAGATACTGAGACAAGGCGGGGACCAGCTTAAAAGAAACCGCGAGACTGTGAGTATTGCCCAATTATTGAGTTTGCTACCTGAACTGTTTACTCTCTGCTATGTGTATAGCTATCTCTCTTTAGCATACCGCAGCGTTCACAGTCTCTTCGCCAGCTCTTGAGCCCCAGCATACCGCAGCATCTGCAGCCTCCTCATCTGCTCCAAGGATCTCAGCATACCGCAGCATATACAGTCTCCTCAACTGCTCCAAAGACCTCAGCGTACCGCAGCATCTACAGTTTCCTCACCTGCTCCAAAGACCTCAGCATATCGCAGCATATACAGTCTCCTCAACTGCTCCAAAGACCTCAGCGTACCGCAGCATCTACAGTTTCCTCACCTGCTCCAAAGACCTCAGCATATCGCAGCATATACAGTCTCCTCAACAGCTCCAAAGACCTCAGCGTACCGCAGCATCTACAGTCTCCTCACCTGCTCCAAAGACCTCAGCATATCGCAGCATATACAGTCTCCTCAACAGCTCCAAAGACCTCAGCGTACCGCAGCATCTACAGTTTCCTCACCTGCTCCAAAGACCTCAGCATATCGCAGCATATACAGTCTCCTCAACAGCTCCAAAGACCTCAGCGTACCGCAGCATCTACAGTCTCCTCACCTGCTCCAAAGACCTCAGCATATCGCAGCATATACAGTCTCCTCACTTGCTCCAAAGACCTCAGCATACCGCAGCATATACAGTCTCCTCACCTGCTCCAGAGGCCTCAGTTTACCGCTACGCCTACAGTCTCCTCATCTGCTCCAGAACCACAACCTACCACGAGTGCCAACCTACCGTGAGTACTATGAACCCTATATCAAATTATCCTTATATCTCAGTCTTCTATGTTTACCTACTGATCGCCGTGTCAAGCCTCTGCTAGCTGCGCCTCCACGTCTATCCTACTTACTCCCGACGTCTCGGTTACTATCACGAATAAGGTTGTTCAATTCATCTCACCCTTCGTGTAGTGGCTCATACGATCTGGCATACTCCGCTCTCTGGGTTCCCATCATTCTGAAAACACAGTATTCCTTGATCGCCCGTGACAGAATAATTGGGCCAAACGCATGGAACCCGCGGGTATACCAGATACTCTAGCTCTCATAACCAATCAGCTATCAAACCTAACCCACTCCATTGTAGACCTACAGAACAACCAGATCTCTATTCAAGCCCACCTGAGTCGGTTGGAACAAACACAAGATACCGATGGACCGGCTGGACCCTCCGCTGAAGCCCCACCAGTTGTTGAAGGTGCCCTTACGGGTCCTGAACCCTATGTATCTCCACCTAATAAATTCGATGGGGATAGGAAACAGTTTCGATTATTCATCACGTCGTGTCAAATCATGTTCTCTCTCCAACGAAGGACTTATGCATCTGATTTCGTGAAAATTAGGACCGTAATGTCCCTCCTCACTGGTAAACCACAGGTATGGGCTCACCACCTGTTACGTACCGCTCATCCTTCACTACGTACCTGGAACACCTTCTATAGTGCCCTCGAAGCCATGTACGAAGACCCTAATCGTCTAACCTCCGCGGCTCAAGCGCGTGAATTATTAAAACAAGGAAAGGATGATGTGGAAGAGTACATCACAGAATTCAAACATTTAGCCCTGGATTCAGAGTGGAACGAGCCTGCCCTACTAGCACAATTCAGAAAAGGATTATCCGAAGTACTGAAGGACGAATTAGCTCGTACTGGAGTCCCCACTACTCTGGAAGCTACCATGGTTCTCTGCACACAGATAGACAGAAGACTACGTGAAAGGAGGGCAGAAAAATCCGCTTCACACACCCATGCTCCGGTAAAAAGATACGTCCACACACCCCGGTACCTAACCATAGTGCTTCCGCCAACGAAGAAGAACCTATGCAAATTGGAGTCATACGAGGTCCCTTAACCGAGACAGAAAAGTCCAGACGCCGATCCCTAGGCCTCTGCATGTATTGTGGGCGTCCTGGCCATCAAGTTAGAGAATGCCGAGCTAAGCCTGCCAATCGTTCAGGTGAGCCCATACCGCCTACCACGTCTGTCGCCTCTCCTAGATTGTGTTCCGTGACACCATCCCACCTAATCGTGTCCTTGTTGTTACAGTGGGACCAACACATCGTTCCCTTACGAGCCATGATTGATTCCGGAGCCAGCGGCTGTTTTATGGACGAAAAAACAGCTGTTACGTTGGGGATTCCGATCACCCCCAAGACTCACTCTTATGCCATCCAAATGCTCGACGGAAGTCCCCCTACATCTGGGCCGATTACCAAAGAAACCAAACCACTGCTGGTGTCTTTAGGCCCTGACCATCACGACATCATCGTCTTCGATATAGTATCTTCTCCTCTATTTCCCGCTGTGCTAGGCCTCAACTGGTTATGCAAGAACAACCCCATTATACATTGGTCCTCTGGTACCGTCACCTTCGCAACGGACAATACGGTACAGGCTACAGATCTACATACCTCTATGAAACCTACCGTAGCCCTGTGTATTGAGATACCTGAACCATACCAATCCTTTAGTCATGTATTCGAGAAAAAAGGTGCTGATACTCTACCCCCTCACAGACCTTACGACTGCTCCGTGGATCTGTTACCCGGGGCACCAGTTCCATACGGGAGGATTTACCCCCTATCGGAGCCTGAATTGTTGGTACTAAAAGAATATATTGACGAAAACCTACAGAAAGGCTTCATACGACCATCCACCTCACCGGCTGGAGCACCTATTTTCTTTGTGGGAAAGAAGGATGGAGGACTTCGGCCCTGTGTCGATTACAGAGCCCTAAATGCTATCACAGTTAAAAACAAATATCCTCTCCCCCTAATATCTGAGTTAATGGATCGTCTACGTATGGCTACGGTATTCACGAAACTTGATTTACGAGGAGCCTACAATCTTGTACGCGTCAAGGATGGGGATGAATGGAAAACTGCCTTCCGTTCTCGCTACGGTCATTACGAGTATATGGTAATGCCATATGGGCTATGTAACGCTCCTGCCACATTTCAGCGCTTCCTGAACGACATCTTCCGAGATATACTAGACAACTATATCATCATATACCTGGATGACATACTGATATATTCGGAAAACCTGGAGGCTCACCGAATACATGTAAAAACAGTGTTACATAGACTACAGGAACACAGACTATATGCCAAGGCCGAAAAATGTACTTTTGATACCGATAACATAGAGTTTCTTGGATTCATTATCAGCCTGGGATACATCCGCATGGATCCAGCTAAAACCGAGGCTGTAGCCACCTGGCCAGTCCCAGCAAATAAAAAGGGGGTTCAAAGCTTCATAGGATTCTGTAACTTCTATCGGAAGTTCATAAGAAATTTCTCAAAGGTTATACGCCCCCTCACTATGCTAACAAGACAAGGCGTCGTATTTGCCTGGATGGGAGACGCACAACGAGCCTTCCTTAAGTTAAAGAAAATGTTCACCGAAGCGCCCATATTAGCCTTGCCAGACCCTACATACCCCTATATAATGGAAGTAGACGCCTCCGAATTCGCCGTGGGGGCTATACTCTCCCAAAGACGGATAGAAACCGGACGAATACATCCAGTGTGTTATTTTTCTAAAAGTCTATCCCCGGCTGAACGCAACTACGATGTAGGTGAAAGAGAACTCCTAGCCATTAAAATGGCTTTAGAAGATTGGAGACATCTACTCGAAGGCGCCCGCCACCCGGTGACTGTATTCAACGACCACAGAAACCTAGAGTATTTACAAAAGGCTCGCAGACTAAAACCTCGACAAGCCAGGTGGGCCCTCTTTTTCAGCCGTTTCGATTTATATATCACCTACAGGCCGGGTAATAAAAACGGAAAAGCTGATGCCCTATCTAGGATAGGCAACCCGGAAATAAATCGAGAACAAGGAACCATACTACCGCTTACCTGTTTTTTGACACAAGAAAAAACTCTATGGCAAGTGATCACTGATAACACCCCTTCTCTACAGGAAGCCCCCATGGGAATATCTTTTACAGAAAAGGACGGATTCCTGTTACACCAAAAGAAAATATACGTACCACCTTTAGCAGTAACCACAGTACTACAACATTTCCATGACTCTACCTTAGGAGGCCACGGAGGCGTCCATAAGACCATTGATATAGTTGAAAGATCCTTCTGGTGGCCACATATGTCCAAAACCATTACCGAGTATGTTATAAATTGTCCTACATGTATACGTATGAAATCATCAAGACGCCGACCTCAAGGACTACTACAACCACTACCCGTACCTTCTGTTCCTTGGTCTGATATAGCCATGGACTTTATAGTAGAACTACCCAAATCAGCAACATATGACACCATCATGGTGGTGGTGGATAGGTTTACAAAGATGGCACATTTTATTCCCCTAGTAGGCCTACCTACCGCGGCAGAAACTGCCTCAGTCTTTATCAGAGAAGTCTTCCGTCTTCATGGATTACCTTCTACCATCATAACCGACAGAGGCACGCAATTCACGGCACGTTTCTGGAGAGCATTCTGTAAAGGCTTACATATCACCCAAGCCCTAACCTCTGCATACCATCCTCAAGCTAATGGACAGACGGAACGTACCAACGGAATCCTTGAACAATACTTACGCTGCTATATATCCTATCTCCAACATGACTGGTTCTCGTACCTACCACTGGCCGAATTCAATTATAATAACCAGGTACAACGCTCTACGACTATGACGCCTTTCTTCATCAATTCTGGTTATCACCCTTCCATGTTACCAGGGTCACCCCTCGAAACCAATGTTCCGAAAGCTGATGAGCGATTATCGAATATTCATAGAAACTATCACCTTGTCAGAGCCGAGCTGCTGAAGGCACAACAAAGGTTTAAGTTCTATGCAGACCGTCACCGGAGGCCCGCCCTGTGTATCATATAGGAGACAAGGTATGGCTGTCATCTGCTAACGTGAAATTGTCTTGTCCTTCTCGTAAATTAGGTCCCCGTTTTCTCGGCCCCTTTTCGATTGAGAAGGTACTGTCTCCTGTGGTCGTCAAATTGCGTCTGCCACCTACGTTGAGGATACACCCTGTGTTTCACGTTTCCCTGCTGAAATCCGTGAACCCTGACCCATTTCCTAGCAGAGTTCTGGCTACTCCCGGACCTGTGTCCACCGTAGCGGACGATGAATACGAAGTGGAACTTATACTGGATTCGCGATGGCACCGACGTAGCCTAGAGTACTTGATCCGTTGGAAGGGCTATGGTGCGGAGGATGACTCCTGGATATCGTATCGTGAGGTCCGCGCTCCTGCCCTCATACGACGTTTCCACGCTGTTCATCCTGATCGCCCTCGGAGAGGTCGCCTTGGTGGGGGGCCCTGTCAGGATCGCCCCTTGGTGTCGTCTGACCGCCGCCGGACCCATCCATGATGCCATCTATACCACCGCTAACAACCTACAAGCAGCCGGCGTTATTGCTGCGGTTTGTTCCCCGACGCCTCGTTGCTAGGCAACGGCCGGCACACGCATGCGCACCACATCGAAGAAGGCTATGGGAAACGGGTGGATGGCCTCGGCGCCGAGAGATGACGTCAGACGCCAGATACTGAGACAAGGCGGGGACCAGCTTAAAAGAAACCGCGGGACTGTGAGTATTGCCCAATTATTGAGTTTGCTACCTGAACTGTTTACTCTCTGCTATGTGTATAGCTATCTCTCTTTAGCATACCGCAGCGTTCACAGTCTCTTCGCCAGCTCTTGAGCCCCAGCATACCGCAGCATCTGCAGCCTCCTCATCTGCTCCAAGGATCTCAGCATACCGCAGCATATACAGTCTCCTCAACTGCTCCAAAGACCTCAGCGTACCGCAGCATCTACAGTTTCCTCACCTGCTCCAAAGACCTCAGCATATCGCAGCATATACAGTCTCCTCAACTGCTCCAAAGACCTCAGTGTACCGCAGCATCTACAGTTTCCTCACCTGCTCCAAAGACCTCAGCATATCGCAGCATATACAGTCTCCTCAACAGCTCCAAAGACCTCAGCGTACCGCAGCATCTACAGTCTCCTCACCTGCTCCAAAGACCTCAGCATATCGCAGCATATACAGTCTCCTCAACAGCTCCAAAGACCTCAGCGTACCGCAGCATCTACAGTTTCCTCACCTGCTCCAAAGACCTCAGCATATCGCAGCATAACAGTCTCCTCACAGCTCCAAAGACCTCAGCGTACCGCAGCATCTACAGTCTCCTCACCTGCTCCAAAGACCTCAGCATATCGCAGCATATACAGTCTCCTCACTTGCTCCAAAGACCTCAGCATACCGCAGCATATACAGTCTCCTCACCTGCTCCAGAGGCCTCAGTTTACCGCTACGCCTACAGTCTCCTCATCTGCTCCAGAACCACAACCTACCACGAGTGCCAACCTACCGTGAGTACTACGAACCCTATATCAAATTATCCTTATATCTCAGTCTTCTATGTTTACCTACTGATCGCCGTGTCAAGCCTCTGCTAGCTGCGCCTCCACGTCTATCCTACTTACTCCCGACGTCTCGGTTACTATCACGAATAAGGTTGTTCAATTCATCTCACCCTTCGTGTAGTGGCTCATACGATCTGGCATACTCCGCTCTCTGGGTTCCCATCATTCTGAAAACACAGTATTCCTTGATCGCCCGTGACAAGGTGTCACAGACGTTCGGGGCAGATGCCATGGAGCGCCCTTGGTACTGAGTGTGGTTAAGCCTTTTAGGCGGGTATGTGCTTTGCTGCATGATGCAGAACCCTGCATACAGTATAACAACAGAACCAGAGATGACAGGACAGGATACAGAGACACGGGGAGACCCTCCACTTGGTAAGGTCTTTGAATATCCTTCTAACTCTATACAGATTACAGGGTTTGGGGTAAACACTAGAACAACAACGAGGATTTGCAAGAAGTACCACAAAGAGATATCCAGCAGCAATACCGGCCCTAAGATAGAAAAGAGGTCCTTATAATTGGCCTCTATATATTCTAATATGCTGCTGGACAACAGTACATAAAGACCAGAATATGACATACAGAACATAAACAAGAATAACAACAATTGTCAGGGAATAGCCAAGTCTAGACGCCAGGGAGGATGTCAGCCAGAAACCAGGGATCAGGAGCCAGAAGATCAGGTCATACAAGCCGAGGTCATACACAGAATATCAGAACCAATAACACAGATACAAGCACTCAGTAAGGAAAACCTATCCTGAAGCAAGGATCTGATCCACTGCAGGCCGTATATATATATATATAGCGCAGAGCTGGTCATGTGACCATAGACTTTCAGCCACAGGGGAGATGGTCTGCAGAGGCTAGCTCAAAAACCCACAAGAGCTGCCGAGTG
Source organism: Leptobrachium leishanense (assembly GCA_009667805.1). Lineage (NCBI taxonomy): Eukaryota > Metazoa > Chordata > Amphibia > Anura > Megophryidae > Leptobrachium > Leptobrachium leishanense. The sequence goes on from CM019067.1 coordinate 250,049,919, forward strand.
TCACTCTCACCACCAGGGGGCCTGGCTGCGATGTGGAAATGTGACACTGGGATCATGAACCAGTAGAGCAGGTCAGACAAGCCGAGGTCGGTACACAGGATAAACAGAATACATGGTACAGGGAGCAGATAAGAGAATGGTCAAGCATATAAGCCAATATTCATACACAGGGTAGCAGAACAAATATCAGTTTATATCAAACACACAGTACATAAAGACTCATCCAGGAGCAGGAAGCTCATGCACTGCTGCCCATATTTATGGAGCAGGGCAGGTTATGTGAAAACAGGCCAATCAACCACAGGGAAGTCGAGGGATGGATAGCCTGAACTGGCTAGCCCAGAACCTCTCAAGAACTGGTCCCGGATCACTATCACCACCAGGGGGCCTGGCTGGGATGTGGAAACTTGACACTCTAACCTCTCATAGGTTCCTGGCGTGTTGCCCTCTTTGTCTTGTTACTCAGTAATTTCTCCAGTTTACCATGCCTCTGTTTCTCCTCCCACTTGTCCAACGGTCAGACCTTTTCCAGACTTGTCCCTCTCCATCCTCCCAGATATTTGCTCTTCCATTCATTGCTACTATTTCTGTGTTTGCCATAATAAACCCCCATTTGAACCCTGTACAGATGTCTGCCTGTTATGTCACTGCATATTGGGCTCATACTCTCATCTCGCCATACACCATGACACCTTCACTATCAAGTGATTTTCCAAAAACCTTGTATCAGGAGCCAATGGTTTTTAGTAAAATAATTTATAATTAATTATACAGTAAGAAATATCGGGAATAATGCATTCATTATTGTAATAACCTATTTGGCAGGCAGATGTTGCCAACTGATGGCCAAATGGAATTACTATAGTACTTTGCTCTATGCAGAATCAGCTGCGGAAAGGTCCATTAGAGACATTCCCTAGCTGGTTTTAAAACGTGTTAGCACCTCAGGCATCATGCCCACAGTGCTGAGGTTTTGGAGGCAGTTTCTAGAGCCCAAATGCAAATTAAATTGTAAAGGCACAGCATAGTCCCAGCTATTCTGACTGAGCTTGTAATAGGTAGTTTGCAAACCACTATCCATTAACAGTTCCCTATTAAGAGCAAGCCACTAACACTAACAAGTTCATTCGAGTGAGCTTCCATAAGTGGAATCATTCACGGTCAGCCTAAGGACACTTCCTGCTATTTGTTCTATGTGTCCTTCTGCTTGCAGCAAGAGGAGGTGTTGGATTGCTCTGACCTCTGCTGCATGGAATCACAAGTCAATATTGATTTTTATTTATTTTTTATTTTGTGTTAATGAATTGTTTTTCTGTGTTGCTAAAGCATAATCAGTTCACACCATGTTTTAACAACCAGCATTTTTTTTTAACATTGCCATCTGCAAGCAAGTATTCTAGGGTGATAGTGAGGTCTCCATTTAAAAAAAATCAAAAAAAATCCAATGCTAATTGAAAATCGCAGAAGTAAACCAACTACATTTTAAAGAGGAAGAAATTACACCTTTCAATCCGTTCAACAGATGTAAGTCTGGGTAAACATTATTATTGTCACAACACAAATTTTAATTTAATATTAAATTCTCTACATGTATTCTTGTAATACAGAAGGGAACGTAGTGAAGTTAAGCTTCCTTCAAAGTGACACTGAGAAAGACTAAAGGTATTTGTCGGACCATTAACAGACATTCATGGTATCTTCTAATGGCATAATAATTGAAGACAAACGCATAAAGATTCTTTTTTCCTTCCTAAATGAGCACATTTGCATTACCGTGGGTTGAGATATTTTGCATGCAATCAAAAGCTATGCTAAACAAACTCTGACTGACAGCAAATAAGGACTACGAATAAGGAGCAGAACAACCCTTACTAATGAAAAATCATGCTCCGGCAAGCATTACAGAACCGTATTTTAGTACTTGTATTCTGTATATGGATAAATTTGAAAGCAAGTTTAATTCCATAAATCTTTTTTTTTTCTGGAAAAAATATTTCTTTGTAAGCTATTTTAACTAAGAAAGTAATTTTTTTTATGATAATACTTTTGCATTTTTTCCCCCTGTTCTCTCCATGATACTAGAGAGGGCAAAGACAGCTGATTTTGGAGGGTTTCAATTCACATAAAAAGTGTATTTGCTTAAAATGGTCAGTAACGCCACATAGATTTACTGTAAAAAGACCCTTTTCGGAAAGTGTTATAGAAATAAAACTTTACTTTAGATTTGCTGCTCCTGTCTGGACTCCCTACATCCCACATGGCTCGCAACCAGCCCTAGTCTCCCGTCTGGTTTCAAGAGAAGGAGATTCTATGAATTATACAAAAGCCGTGGACATGCACAATAGAGCGTTGTGTCATTTATCTTAAAAGAGAGATTGATGAAACACCAATAACGGAATTGAATGGAATAGTTGGTATACTTCCATCCATTTATCTTCATAAACAACTTTTCATTCTTTTTCTATGAATGAAATACTGACAGTGTCCCTGCGCAAAAATTGGTTGCTCTTTATTTAAAAAAAGAACACAAAGGGGCGATGTAAGTTAATACGTTTTAATACGTTTTTTCTTTGGGGGGGTTCTAAAGTTTTAGTATTGGCCTTTTGGGGCTTTACCTGACTGAGGATGAGAGTCAACAACCCCTAGAAGGTTGGTGCATCCCGAACTTTAAACCATTCTGGAACCTACGACTACTACAATCTTTCAACCCTCAACTTACAGCTCCCCGTCCCTTACTCAAAGTCCCCCTAATTCTACAGATTTCCCAGGCCACAACATAACTTTAGTTCAGGACGGGTGGGGTCGCGCCTATTCCCCGATGGGGCGGCTGCAACCACCAAATGCATCCAGCCCAACAACATGTGTAAAACATAACAAAGAAAAAAATGTCATCTGCGCTAATTCCCATTATACCGTGTGAAACTAAACACAATTAGAGGTTTGGTTTCTTATCAATGGCCATTATAAGATTAAGCTCGCCCGCCAAACGTCAAGGCACCTCTATGAGGGTGAGTCCTATCCAAAATTTAAACCACAGGCTGCTACATAGCAAACCATACCTGCTCATGCTGCTTGTCAAACATGAGGTAGACTGGTGAGCCTTTATTTATGCTCCCCCAGTGCCTTGACGTTTGGTGGGCGAGCTTAATCTTATAATGGCCATTGATAAGAAACCAAACCTCTAATTGTGTTTAGTTTCACACGGTATAATGGGAATTAGCGCAGATGACATTTTTTTCTTTGTTATGTTTTACACATGTTGTTAGGCTGGATGCATTTGGTGGTTGCAGCCGCCCCATCGGGGAATAGGCGCGACCCCACCCCTCCTGTACTATATGTTTCAATGTACTTCCAGCCAGGTTATCCCCGCAGCAAGGTTCCGCTCCGAGTCTTTGTTTTCGATCTCAAAGTTTTTTTTATTTCTGGGGGAACATAAATAAAGGCCCACCAGTCTACCTCATGTTTGACAAGCAGCATGAGCAGGTATGGTTTGCTATGTAGCAGCCTGTGGTTTCAATTTTGGATAGGATTCGCCCTCATAGAGGTGCCTTGACATTTGGCGGGCGAGCTTAATCTTATAATGGCCATTGATAAGAAACCAAACCTCTAATTGTGTTTAGTTTCACACGGTATAATGGGAATTAGCGCAGATGACATTTTTTTCTTTGTTATGTTTTACACAAAATAACCTTACTCTAACCCATAACACCCAAATCAATCTTTCCAAATCTGACTCTTATCTCTATCCCTCAACAATATATAGACTCACCTGATTGCAATCAGGGGCGGATCCCGACACAGGTTTCGGGGGGGGGGACTTTACCAGTTTTGGCTAAGAGCTCGTGTTGGGTTTGCAATGACAGACAGAGACGCGCCTAATCGCAAGCTGTGCTCGTTACACTCACTCTCCCCCACAACTCATATGGATATATTGCCCCCAGCTCACATGGATATATAGTGTCCCAGCTCATATGGATATATAGTGCCCCCAGCGCACATGGATATATAGTGCCCCAGCTCATATGGATATATAGTGCCCCAGCTCACATGGATATATAGTGCCCCAGCTCACATGGATATATATTGCCCCAGCTCACATGAATATATATTGCCCCAGCTCACATGCAAGCCGCGGTCTCACGAGATCCCGGAGGTTCACGTGAACTCCGCGATCTCATGAGATCGTGGCTGGCTGCGCAGGTCAGGGGGATCCCAGACGAGCAGCCGAGCTTAGTGCCGCCGGCCGCTCGTAGGATCGGCAGGCCGGCTCAGCAATATTTTCTCGGGGGGAGGGGGCAATTGCCCCGTTGTCCCCCTGGATCCGCCCCTGATTGCAATGCATTTGAACACTCATTAATGTTTGTTGGATTGATTCATTGTACTAAAGAAATTGTGTAATAATTACAGCATTGCCATATAGCATAAATACATTTGGATGATGATCATGCGGTTTTAAATGTATAGGAGCATAGAAAGGTTATCATTATGCTTTAATATTTATATTAGCATATAGTTATTTGATTTCTAACTAGCTTTTGCCCTCGGCTTTGTTTATTGCAAACGTTAGTCAGGGCGTATTGGCTACAAAACAAAGTTGTTTCATTCATCTGCGTCCATGAATTTATTTTTTGTTGTAAATGCAAACAGACAATGAGACAGACAGAAGAATGTAATTTTGTTTTTTTGGCATCTGGAACATAGAAAAAAAAACTATTTGAGTACTTATTTGAAAACTACATTAGTGTTTTTTCTTCCAGGTGCTCGGATCAGTAGAGAGTTAGGTGAGCTCACTCTGGAACAGGCCATGTAAAACTGCCCATGTGAGAAGCAGTCTTTCCTTAGGTTAATCCACATGCTGGAGAAGTGAGGGAGTGTGAGAGCCTTGCCTGTGAGAGGAGCTGCATAGAGACTCCATTCTGTGTGAAGTAACAGCATCCCTCAGATCTGCTGATCCAGAGTATCAACTGAATTTTCGGAAAATGGTATAATACATGTTTTTTTAATTTCACGACAAATCTAAATACCAATTCTCACATCTGTAACATCTTCGGTTTTTGAGATACAGGTATCCTGTTTAAAATATTCACCCCCTTTTTCACCTCCCCTTACTTGGATATTTAGTAAATGGTAAAACGTTTTTTAAAATTTTCACAAAGATTGTAAACACCAATTTTCATGCCTGTGACATCTTTGGTTCTTGAAATATACATATACTGATAAAAGTATTCACCCCTTTTTCACCCCCCTTCACTGGATTTTTGGAAAATGATAAAATACGTGTTGTGTTTTTCAAGAAGAATCTAAATACCAATTTTCACGTCTGTAACATCGTCGGGTTTTGAGATATAGGTTTCCTGTTTAAAATATTCACCCCCTTTTTCACCCCCTTACTTGGATTTTTGAAAAATGGTGAAATACGTGTTGTTTTTATTTATTTTTCACGACGATTGTAAATACCAATTTTCATGCCTATATCATCTATGGTTTCTGAAATATAGATATGCCGATAAACATATTCACACCCCTTCACTGAATTTTCGGAAAAATGGTAAAATACATTTTTCTTTTAATTTTTCAAGAAGAATCTAAATATATGTATCCTGCTTAAAATATGCACCCCCTTTTTCACCCCACTTACAATTTTTCAAAAATCCAGGTAAAACACTTTTTTTGTTTTATTTTCAAGAAGATTGTAAATAGCAATTTTCACACCTGTAAGATCTTTGGTTTTTGAATTATAGGTATACTGATAAAATTATTCACACCCCTTTTCTCCCCCCCCCTAACTGGATTTTCAGAAAATGCTAAAACACATGTTTGGTTTTTCACGAGGAATCTTAACACCAATTTTCACGCCTGTAACATCTTTGGTTTTTAAACTCTAGGTACACTGGATTTTTGGAAAAGGGTAAAACATTTGTTTGGTTTTATTTTTCAAGAAGATTGTAAATGCTAAAATTTCATGCCAGTAACATCTTCTGTTTTTGAGATATAGGTATCCTGTTTAAAATATTCAACCCCCTTTTTCACCCCCTTAGTGGGGGAATTCCCAGAAATCCTTCATTAGTGGGTGCCTATGTCATAAAAACAATGTACCTTAAAATTTTCACATTCCTAGGTTAAACGATTTGAGCTGGGCATTGATGAGTCAGTCAGGATTTTTCCTATTATATATATATATATATATATTTCATATATGGTATTTTTGCCCTGTGCCCATCGGTGCAGGAAGCCCAAATATCTGGGGGGATAGCCTTATCACAATAAGGCAATGTAAAGACATAAATAATTATACTACCCTTCAGGAAGTATAAAATTTGGGGAAATAAGTATCTTTAGGGTAGAAAAACTAAAGCATGAACGCTGATCGTGCAACAAATCTTCAAACCCAGGCATACACTATACCCATGTCTGAGGATAACTGGGGGATCTCCTCCTCTCACTAGGGATGTGCGTTTCGGGTTTGGGAATTTCGGAATTTTCACGAAATTTCCCGATTCGTGTTTTCGGATGCGGCCGAATTTCCGAAAATTTTTAGATCCGAAAATGGCAGATCCGAAATATTTTCCGAGCCGAAACGAAATATTTTCGGAATTTTCGAATGGACTTGAAACGTGTCAAATCGAAATTTATTGCTTTGAAACGAGGAGAACAGACGTTCCGAAAAAACGAAAATTTCCGAAGTTACGAAAAGTCGATACAAAAACGAGCAAAGTGACACGAAAATATGAAAAACGGTCGATATTCCGAAAACATGTACAATTCCGAAAAACGAAAATTTCCGAAATTACGAAAAGTCGATACAAAAAACGAGCAAAGTGATACGAAAATACGAAAAATGGTCGATATTCCGAAAAAATATGTACACGAAAAACGAGTCGAGCCGAACCGAATCGAAACAGAAATCGATCGAAACGAGCCGAATCGAAAAGTTTAAAAATCCGAAAAATCAAACCGAATCGAACCGAAAAAAAAAATCGGTGCACAAGCCTACCTCTCACCCCCCCCAGTTCCTACACCCATGCCTTTGCTACTTTTCATTAATGATACATCCAACTATTAACATACATGTTCCACGCCTTTTAGTGCTAAATATGTGTGCAGTGCAATGATCATTTTATTATTTTCATTAGCACAGAATTCATGCTTGTTTATATAACCAGGAACATTTGCAAGGTTTGCTATATCTTCAAATCAACATTGTAAGATAGACATCTTTTCTGCAGGTTTTCATGGATGATCCTTTTTTACTGGATTACATGTTTTAACTAGAATAACTAAATCAAAAATATATTTTTGTTTTTGATCGGCATAATCCCAGAGGAAATCACATACAAAAGGATCGCAAAACAAGCCCACATTGTCTACATTTATAGGATGATATTGTGCTGAGGGGAAAATATTATATGCTTAAAATGTCCAGTGTCAGCCTGTATGATTGCACAATACAGTACCTTGGAGTGTAGGAAATGCCACGTTGCCCTATAAATATGAATTACTCGCTATTCCTGGAAACTGCTCACAATTCTTTCCTCATTTTGTTCTGCGAAACTGTATTTCCCCAGCGCAATGAATATTCTCGATGGACACCAAAGCAACTCATGTATATTTCGAGTAGTATTTTCAACACTAACATGTAAATCTATTTTTAAGCAATCACGAAACAACAATTACAGGAAAGAATGTAGAGTTATTTTTACATGTTTGATAATTAAATTAAACTCTAGGATATATGTAACTGTTATAAAAATTACATTTACATTTTTTCTAAATGAAGTTTATTTTAACATTAATGGGGATGATATTTTATACTTTTAATTTTAAATCCAAACCAGCAGATAAATATACAAGTAATTAACAGTTTTGTTTGAAATATTATTTGCAATACATTCATGATAATAATTGTTGGTACTGTTTTTCCAGCTGAGCACTTATGAAGATTGATTAACTAAATGTATGAAAATTAATAGTATTTTACTTATGTCTACCAGGATTATTGGAAGAATTGCACACTGTGAATTGAAAGTATTAGATGCTTAAAATAAACCTGCGATGGACAGGTAATTCATTAAATTCTAATTATACATTAAGCCATGAACACTTCTTGTAGTTTTTTTAAATCTTCTTCAAATCTGAAAAATCTACTGTATTTTTCAGAATAGAGCATTTTATTTGTCCAAATTGATCTTCGAATGAAATATTTGCGATTTAGGAGCACCTGAAATTCCAAATCATTGAAATGGACAACAACGATAAAATATTATTGAATTTAGCTGAAGATTTTCAGATAAATTCGGAATAATTTTGTTCACTGATAAGTGAAAATATGCACTACTAGCAAGCCTTAACCCAAGCAGAAACAGTAAGTCTAACCCTAACAGTAACCTAATCCTAAATGGAACAGAATCAGTTCCATTCCTAAATCAAACAGAACCAGTAAATTTAACAGGAACCTTAACAGAAACCCAACCCTAACAACAGCTCCAACCCTATTACATGCAGAAACACTAACAGAACCTAATCCTATCAGAAACAGAAACATTAAATCCAACAGTAACCCTCACAGTAATCCAACCCTAGGAATCAGTAGTGTATTTAGGTTTTGTGCTGCCCTAGGCCTGACTAAACTCGTGCACCCCCTAATTTAAATTTGACACACCCCTTCCTGTCAAGGGCACACCTCTTCCTGGTTAATCCCCACCCTTCCTCTTTAAGCTCCACGTTTTCCTCTTAGAGCTCCGCCTTTTCCTCTCTTTATATTAAAAGTGGATACCAAGTGCCTACTTGTATATTTTGTATACCATTTCAAATGTATCTATTGAGATAAAGAAAATTATGAAATGTTTAAATTCAAGCATTTTTACAAAGAACAGCCACGCATGTCAAGTATACTGGATCACAGCCGCTCTAATTGGTTGAACAATAAAATCCACAGAAACGTGCACTGCATATGAGTGTATCACAGAGCTGCACAGCAATAAAACCCACAGAAATGGGCACTGTGTATGAGCATATCAGAGCTGCACAGCAATAAAACCCACAGAAATGTGCAGTGTGTATGAGCATATCACAGAACTGCACAGCAATAAAACTCACAGTAATGTGCAGTGTGTATGAGCGTATCCCAGAGCTCCAGGGCAATAAAACTCACAGTAATATGCAGTGTGTATCACAGAATCCACAGCAATAAAACTCCCAGCAATGCAATGTTTGGTGTGTGTCAGCGTATCAGAATCCACAGCAATAAAAGTCCCAGCAATGCAATGTGCGGTGTGTATGAGTGCATCAGAATTCACAGCAATAAAACTCACAGCAATGCAATGTGTGGTGTGTGTCAGCGTATCAGAATCCACAGCAATAAAACTCCCAGCAATGCAATGTGCGGTGTGTATGAGTGCATCAGAATCCACTGCAGTTAAACTCCCAGCAAACCGAGTGTATATGAGCACACAGCAATTATGCTGTGGAGCCATCTTGTCAGCAGTGGGGTGCCACTGCCAGAGGCTGCACTGTAGCTTTGATTCCCTTCCCGGTGGATGTTCAGTCCAGAATAGAGTCTGTGTTAACGAAAGGGCGGGCAGCTGCGCGCGTGCGTTTCACGTGGTTCAGCCAGTCATGTGGTACTGAGACTTAGAGAAATGGCAGTGAAATGCCCTGATGTTCGGTGGTTTCAATCAGCAGGTTTATTCAGGCGAACCCCATAGGTTTCAATGTTAAAAATATTCCCGTTTTTATGCAATATCTAATAAATCATTTATTATTTTAATCTGCAGTAAAAAGTCTTTACTTATTGAATTTTTTTTAGTACCTTTTAGTCATTTTTCAGATTTTTTGGGCAAAATTCTCCCCCCCCTTTTTTAATAGCAGTTTTTCTTTTTTCTGTAACAGAACTTTTTATTATCAATCATAGGATCTTGATTGATCAATCATAGGATAATGTCTAAATTCCAGACATTTTCGTTCAGTAGTTCTTTTGAAAACAGCAGGCCACGGGTTTGCGGTGGCAGCATTCAGCGGCCGACTCCATGCACTTTGGGGATCCTGCGGTGAATGGTGAATTCACTGCAGGGTGGGGAAATTTTATTCTCCTAAGTGCAGGGAACTACAGAACACCAAAACATTGGCGTCATTTCGGTGCTCTGTGAGTAACCCATTTAGTGGTGAGGTTTTTTGCTGCCCCCTAGAAAGTGAAACTGAAAGTGTAAAATAGTGAAATCTCAATGTATTCTCCCTTGTAAAACACTTTGCAAAAGTAAAAAAAAATAATTTTTTTTTTTTTTTAGGGGTGGGGCCACCCAGTGCGGGCCGCCGCCCCCTGGAAAGTACCGCCCTAGGCCTGAGCCTAGTCAGCCTAGGCCAAAATACACCAGTGCTAGGAATAATCCTAACCCTCACCCAAGCCCTAACCCTAGATGTAACCTTAACACTAACCCTAACTAACATTTTGGAGTTTAGAGGGGGGTATGGGGGATAGTATAGAGGGGGGTTGAGAAGTTGAAGAGGGGGTATGGTTATAGAGAGAGGCAGGGAGGGGGTGGTATAGAGGCAAAAAAGATGTGCGCCTCTAAAATTTCAAGCATTTCCAAAAAAAATTGATTTGGCTGAAATTTCAAATTGACGCAAATAGAAAATTCAGAAAATTAAGCTAGTTAAGTTCGGACGCACTTTTTGACGGTTGTTGCGAATAATGCGTTCGTTTGACCCTAGCCTAATTCAGCTTAAAATCCCCCCAAAAGTCAGATAATCACCTCTCATCCCGCAGCGAGAACGGCGGCTCAAACCACTGCTTCTGCCTGCTGGAAGCAGAAAGAGACTGGGGGAAAAAGTCCCCAGTCTCCCTCTGCGATCACTCCGCCGACCAGCAGAATCTCGCGAGACCGGCAGTCGAAGCCTCAGTGGAGTCCTATGGACTCCATGGAGGGGATGTTCGCGGCGGCGTTAGCACTGCCTCAAGCATCGTGAGGCTTAGCGCTGCATTTTGGAGCAGGCTGCTGATTTAGCACCTGCCCCATAATATGGAGCTAAAATGGGGACACTAAGGAGAAACCTGCAGATGCAGGTTTTCCTTCTTAGCATCCCTGTTTTAGCGGGCAGTATGTAATACTACCCAGTTTGTGCCGGGCAGTTGACAAAACAAAAGATCAAAAATAGATGCGCTCAGTGACGCATATTGAGTGACATGTTTTCTTACCTAAACATGCAAGAGAAAAACAAAGTATTGGTCCCTCCAGTGGCTTCCTGTACATTCCAGGATACAGTTTAAAATACTGAAGCTCACATTCAAATCGCTCAATAACTCAACCCCCCCCTTTACATGGCTTCGTTACTCTGCAAGCATGTCCCGTCTAGACCACTCCGGTCGGTGGGCGACCTCTGCCTGTACTCTGTCTACACCCGCACTTCCAACTCTCCATTCCAAGACTTGTCAAGGGCAGCTCCGGTCCTGTGGAATGACTTACCTTGCCCTATCAAACTCTCCCCTGATCTTCAAGCTTTCAAGAAATCTCTCAAAACCCATCTCTTGATATTAGCGTACCACATAATGATGCAACTCATCCCTCTGCTCACCTACTCCCACATGATTGAAGCAGCTTCCATTGGCCCACCATTCCCAAACCGCTGGCATTAAGATCCTGCCATCCAGTAAAATTCCCCTTGTCTTCCTCAACCCCAATCCCTCTAGACTGTAAGCTCCTATGAGCAGGGCCGAATTTACCATTAGGCAGAGTAGGCATGTGCCTACAGGCGCCTGCCACAAAAAAATATTTTTACATATTGTATCTCTGGAGCCCTAAGGGCTAGAGGGACATATGAGGTATCATTGGAAAGGTCAGCTTATAGCCTTATAACCAGGTTAGATTTATGTAAAAATTAAATATTAAAATAATATTTTTCTCTTTTTTTTCTAATACGGCACTATTATTCAGTTTACAATTATAAAGTGAACAGTGATGCTGCACTAACTCACCTCATTTACCATACCGCCAGCAAGTGTGTATCTGATGAAGCAACGCATTGTTTAATTCACAACCTAGACCATGGCGCTGCAGTGAGGAGAGACAGGGGGACTTTGGAACCTGCATCCCTGAATTGTACACTGCACAAGGTTAAGTGAGGTGTCATTGGAAAGGTCAGAGTCTAGTCTTTACATGGTCATGTTTGGTATCATAGTAATGTGTAAAAAATAAAAATAAAAAAAAGTAAATACTAACTTTTTTTACGGTTCTACAGCAGAGGCAATATATGCTTTCACATATAAAACAAACAATGCTGCTGCATTCACTGCCCTCTTCCTTTAACCATTCTACCCCACTGACTCCCTCACTCCCTGCCCCCTCTTCTACTATGGCTTCCTTTTCTACAGTCTCGAAGGAAGATGTAACAGAACTTATGTCCTCCTACCCGACCACCTGTCCACTTGATCCCATCCCCTCACACCTTATTCGGCCTGTCCTACCACTTACTGTCCCTGCTTTGACTCATTTTTAACCTATCCCTCTCCTCTGGAATCTTCCCCTCTTTATTCAAACGTGCTTTGATCACCCCATTCTAAACAATCCATCTCTTGATCCTACCTCCATCCCTCTACTGTTCCATCTCTCTGCTCCCCTTTGCCTCCAAAATCATAGAACGTCTGGTCTATAACCAGCTCACCAGTTTTCTTGCTGCTATCTCTCTACTTGATCCGCACCAGTCCGGCTTTCACTCCTAGTGTCCACTGAGATGGCTCTGACCAAGGTGACTAATGATTTAGCTGTCACTGAAACCGAAGGTCACTTCTCCTTCCTTATTCTTCTTGACCTTTCCGCTGCATTCAACACTGGTGATCACCCTCTCCTGCTTCTCACGCTGCGTCAACTTGGCCGTAGTGACATCGCTCTCTGTGTATCTTTTCGCTCCTTCAGTGTCTCCTTCAGTGGTGTCTCTTCACCACCAGTTCCTCTTTCAGTTGGGGTACCTCAAGGCTCTGTTCTGGGTCCCCTACTCTTCTCAATCTATACTGCCTCTTTGGACAACCTCATCTCTTCCTATGGATTCCAATATCATCTCTATGCTGATGACACCTAAATCTACCTTTCCTCTCTCGATCTCTCTCCTCCGGTGTTGGACCGTGTTACAGCCTGCCTATCGGCTGTCTTCGACTGGATGACTTCCCGTTTCCTAAAGCTCAACCTCCCAAACTGAACTTCTCATCTTCCCTCCCTCTAAAACCTCCATTCCTGCACCAATTTCTCTTCAAGTGAATGGTGCCACCATTACTTCTACCTCTCAAGCTCCATTTCCTCAGGGTCCTCTTGGACTCCAATCTATCCTTTACTCCTCACATTCAGTCTCTAACCAAATCCTGCTACTTCCACCTAAAACACATTGCACGCATCTGTCCCTTTCTTAATCCAGACTCTACTAAAATGCTCATCCAAGCTCTTATTATCACCCGCCTTGACTACTATAACCTCCTTCTCTCTGGCCTTAAGAGATCCCAGATTCTCCCTCTGCAGTCTGTAAAGAACGCCTGTGCCCGACTCATACACCTCACCTCCTGCACCTCACCTCTCTGTCAATCTCTACACTGGCTCCCGGTTTCCTTTAGAATCCAATTCATTATACTGGTGCTCACATACAAAGCTCTCCATAATCGCACCCCTGCCTACATCTCCTTCCTTATTAGCAGGTACATCCCATCCAGACCACTTCGCTCTGCCAATAATCTGATGCTATCAGTTCCTTGTACCCGCACCCCAACTTTTGCCTTCAGGACTTCACTCGAGCTGCACCCTTTCTATGAAACTGCCTCCCCACAACATAAGACTCGCCCATCTCTCCAGTCCTTCAAGAATTCTCTGAAAACGCATTACTATAGAGAAGCCTATCAGCTCACTCCATGATCCCCCACTGTCATTTCCTGCTCCATCTTCCCATTCAGTCCTCATGCAACCCGCCACTTCAAATACCCTATTCATCCTCACCTAATGTGTCACCCCTCTCCTCTTAGATTGTAAGCTCTTGAGCAGGGTCCTCCCTCCTGTTCCGTGTGTAACATATGTATATTTGTTATTCTTTTTCTCCCATTGTACATTGCTAAGGAATTTGTTGCCGCTTTATAAATACTTGTAACTAATTCAACTAAGGCAACAGATTCTGCCCATTCTTTTGATTTGAGCATGGAGAAAAAAACAGTTTTAGTTCTTTAAAATGTATTTTTTTTTAGTTTTTTTGCCTCAAAACAAAAATTTAAATAGTCATTTTTGGCATGTATCTTCTTTTTTTTGGGGGGTAGGGGCGCACCGCATTTCTGTGCCTACAGGCTCCTGAGGTGCAAATCCGGCCCTGCCTATGAGCAGGGCCCTCTACACCTCTTGTTTCCATCCTATCTTGTTCCCTTTGGTTATTGTAAAGCGCTACAGAATTTTTTATTTTTTTGTATTCAAAATTTTTTATTGCAGCATTACAAATAGCATAACTGTTAGGCAGCCATGTACCAACCGTCATGTCAGGTAATACCAAATTGTAGCTACATACGTAGACAGAAAAACATCTTAGAGCAAAGATACCAAGGCAAAGTAATGCATATTGAAACACATGATACCACTTTCACAGAGTTAGGGCTCAAACTCAGACCGAAGACCTGTTCCTCATGCTATCCGCCAGTGCGGCGTGGCTGTGGTTAGCTAGAGTGGTTCTGCCCTTGAGCGGTGGTGTACACAGTGTTGGCCATGTATCTAAAAAAGGGACAATGGGAGCGATCAAGGGGGAAGTGAGAGATAGTAAAAAGATAAGAAAGGGTATGCCAAGAAAAAGATGGAAGAGGGAAGGGAGGAGAAACGGGGTGCAAACATCAACGATAAACAAGACAGGACAATACAACAGCAACAATAGAAAATATCCAAACAAACAAAGAAAAAAAAGGGGGTGGACACTGCACGCAGACTAGGGGCTCCGGGGGAGGAAGGGCTCCACTTAGGTGAGCAGGGACGTGAGGGGATCAAACAGGCCCGATCCCACACCACCTCGCCCTAGGACCAGCCCAGACGGCAGAAACCCCCCAGGTCCCTCAAAAGACTTCTATGTGCAAGAGCCCCACTGAGTCACGGCCAAGGAAACCCTCCCAACGTCCAAGGAAAGAGAGCGCGACCAGGTCCTGCATAGAAGACCTGTAGACCCGACCTCCATTGTCTACTGAGCTACCTGCCTACTTCCAGATTAGGCAGGCTGAGTCTGCTCATCTTCCAGTCTACGTCGGAGTGCTGCCGATGACATAAACCGTTTCCAGTAGTACCAGGTGAGGCTAAAGGTGCTACAGAATTTGTTGGTGCTATTTAAAGGATGATGATAATAATAATAAACATATCGGAAACATAAACAAAATAAGGACATTTCAGCTTATGGTGGCAGTGCCCCTTTAAAAGGACTGCTGTGCTGTGCTTTTAAATGTCAGGGCATAGTTATGGTACCAGTCCAGCCCCACTCCAGGCACAGTCATACTAGAAAAGTCTAGGGCATTTCACAAACCTAAACCACAAAGTTGGGTGCACCAAATTGTCTACAAGTTCTTTATTTTCTATAAAATTAAGATAAAATCTCAATGGACGTAAAGAGCCTAGCCCAAATCCTAAAAAACAGCTTCAGACCATTATTCCTCCTCCACAAATCTTTAGTTTAGTAGGCCATTTGTTGAGTTATGCCTTATTTTCAGGTTACCTTGACCTTTTGATTATCTTGAACACCAAAAGAAACGGGTCTCAGGCAGCTAGTTCCAAAGTTTATTCAAGGGAGTGAAAACCCCAAGGAGTAAGGAATCGTCGTGACGTTTCGGCCTCAGGGGGCCTTAATCATACGTATACTCCCACTCCCTTGAATAAACTTTGGAACTAGCTGCCTGAGACCCGTTTCTTTTGGTGTTCTGGATGACAGTCGGCGCACCACATACGGTGACTCGGCGCTAGATTGGTGCTCCGCCATTTTCGAGATTGCGGCACTTGTTTTGGATCCCTTTTGATTATCTTGTGACAGTGAGATTTGGATTGTGCTTGTCGGACTTTTAAACGTGAGCCTTTCACCTATTCTACACACTTGGGCTCCAGCACATTTGGTAAGACCTGACAAGCACATGACAACAAGGCCACATTTAAAGTGATCTTCAGTATGACTCTTTGGATTGCCAATCTTTAGATTTAAAGTGTATAAAGCATCTAAACAGAACAAAATAAATTACCTGAAACAAAAGGTTGTTCATGGACACATTTAGTCATCAGGAGAAAGTCTGCTCTTATTTAAAATCTGTGCAAGTTTTGTTTTCTGGGTTACTAGATGTAAATTCTTAGATTCCTAGAGTTTAATTTATGTTATACATAAATCATCTTTATCATGATAGATTGTGAGACAGCAGTGAAAGGTCATGGGTATGACAGAATTCCCAGGAAACGCTGCTTGACAAATTGTTGTCTCTGGAAAGCAGGCGATACACCGTTTCAGTTCTGAGATTAAGACAAATCTGGCCAAACTTTAACCTTACTCCAGTGTCAAACAATGCATTTCAAATAGCTTCTCTAGATAGGATAATTAGAACAAGAAGTGGGAATGTGGGCTGCAAAATACATTTTCTATGATGAAATAAATGGTAATGACAATTCTTCGATCCAAAATCTCAACAAATCAATAGCACATTAATAAAACCATCAGCAGAAGTCCAAGATTGCACATTATATTGAATTGAAGTTAGCTTATTTTGGTTTGGCTATGTCAATACTTCAGCCTCTGTGCAGTACTCATAGTAGAGATTATTGTACTGTAAAATTACTGTAAGCACATCACGCGTCCGTAAATTTTTGTGATGGTTTTGATCTTGTGCCTGTCCTACCATTACAGGTTTGTTCTCTGGTGATTTGCTTGGGATGATATCAGAAAAAAATTGTCATTAAGTAAAAAAAGAAACATGCATTAAACTCAATTGTACAAGCTGAATGGAATCTGGACAATCCTTATCCATGCACATGTCATTCCAGGTACTTTAAAGCATCCTTCCTACAAAAAAGAGCCACATGTTAATCTGGCAGTCTGGCATTACTTTATACAGCAAGTCACAAATGCTGAGACAATGCCAAAATAAATACTGCAGGTCCTATTATTACACCATCCCTGGTATATTAACTTTGTTAGTATATGAGCATGTAAAGAAAATGAAGGAAAATTGTCTAATAAATATAACAACATAATGAGTGACTGGGAAATTGTCTACAGATATTAACTCCTTCACTACTAACTATACCTGATCTGCAAGGCCCCTCCTGGTAGTCGATATGGTGTTCCACAGGAGCAATGCAAAAGTAATAAAGGTATTACGTTAGATGCAAATTAAATTATTTTGTATTTTGGGCTTCAGAAGATGCCCGTAATGTTTTAGCACTGGATATGATGCTGGAGTTGCTAACTCTTTTTAAAACCAACTGGGAAGATATTCGGACTGACATCGCCCCCAGCTGATCCTGCACAGAGACCAGAACTGCAGCTGCTCCTTTCGGCCAGTAGGGGGTGATACCTGCCTGCCAAATTGGTTATTACTGTATGAAGTACTTTGGGAATATTAAAAAAAACACTGGTTCTTTACAGTTGTTTTCTGGAAAAACCATTGGTACTGAAGGGGTTATACTCTCTATTAGAAATTAAGCTTACCTGAAGACCGTGAAGATCTGTAGAGCCTTCTTCTAAATGGAATCATAATACATATCTAGAATAAAATCCATTCATCCAATGAAATATTTATTAAAACTGTACGCATTGCCCAATTGCTCTTGATACAACACTATTTATGTATATAATATTTATTTAGTTATAAAGGGCCGTGTTTCAGTTGGAAATTATTTGTGAGCAACTACTCACAACATCACTACTAGAAGATTACTGACCGATTTATGTGTAAAACTGCTCATTGCCACTTGGAGAATCCGAAACAAGCTGTAATATGCCCAACAAAGTGCAGTTAGTATTTACTCCTGGAAGGCACATTTTTGGATTCCTAATTTTGTTTTAAAACAAGGCTTTTTTTCTTTGCTGAATGCAGCAGTTTTTTTCTTTCCTTCAGTCTGTCTGTGTTCCACAGGGGCTATCCATGGTGCTGAAACCTATTCAGAACCAAAGACAGCAGCTCCACGGGGCTCCAGAGCAGGGAGATTACTTTTTTTTTTTACCCTAAGCTAAGTAATTTATTTATTTCACATTCTGATAAATAAAAATGAAATAGCTACTAAAAACTAAATACAAATGAAACCGAAATAACAATGAATGGACCCAAAAAACAAAATATCGGCTGTCTGAATTAACGAATCAGCCTGAAATTCGATTTGTGGTAAAATAACGAACAAACTGAAACAAATAAAAGAAACGGAACGAAATGATGTGAAATGATCCAAAACTAAAAAAAACAAAAAACCAGAACGAAATTAACTAAAACGAAACAAATATTTTGGCTGTTCACATGTCTAGGAGGTAGAGTGATAGAGAGAGATTCTTTCAGGAAAGCGATTTAGAGACACAAATAGTTTTGTAACAGAATTAGGAGGAGAGACATATGGGATAAAACTAATTGATAAAGATGCACTCTGGGTAAAAGATGGTAAAAGATTGGTGGAAAATTCTGGTTGTTGCCAAACACGTATTTGTTTTTTTTCTATTTATTTTCACATAATTTTTCAATGTTTCCCTACATAATATACTAAAAAATATACATATGGCTTTCAAAGAAGCTTTTTATATAATCTCATCTTAATTTCTATTAAATGTGCCTTCCAAGGTAGGATTAAGCTATGAATTGAAGGATCAAAACCAGAAATTGATGATGTGAGGACCCAAGATCTTAACTGTCGGAAAAACTCTGTTTTGAAATAAGCTAATTATCTCTACATTATGCAATATATCATTTTCAATTGCTTACAATTCCTGTTTTAGCATTTGTTTTAGGGTTATTAAAAATATTTGATAAACATAAAAAAATCCTATCTTTTGTAGGTCATTCTATTTTTATAGATGCTAAATATATTTTAATTAATACTCATATTAAAATTTTGAGTGAAATAAGGACATTTTCAAGACTTTTTCAACATGATGAACTCCAATAATATTGAACGGGAAGCAGGCAACCTATGTTCTTTTGGTCAGTTTGAACACTGGCCTCTTCAGTACATCAGGGCTATATTCATTGTGATTGAAATGAAAATTTCACATTGTCCTTAAACCCCAGTCTCAAGGATATATCTTATTCTTTCATAACTTTTCAATTTACTGTTCACATACATCTTAACTTGTCAGTTGTTTCTCTGTGTGTCAATATCTGGCCACATAATATATTTGCGCTATTCTTGGGTGCCCTTCATGCAGTAATTTAATATTTTCTATCTTCATTGAGTGGTGTATAATGATTTCTGCAGTATTCTCTATTCTCTAGAATTCTTTGCTGCTGCAACATTCTGTGAATATTTTTAAATGCTTCATTTTGATGCATAGGTGTATTGCTGTCCAGTTACCCTGTTGGTAGCCAATCTAAAACTATTGCCTAAAAAAAACCCTCCTTGAAAACAGCTAGTGGTTCTTTTTAGGTTTGATGTTTTCCATATCCGTAAATAAAATACCTTTTGTATGCCAGAAATCTGGCAATCTTTGTAGTATCAATGTGAACTTCTGGTTTCCTCCTACTGGCCATGTGCTGTTTAACTCCCTCCTAATGTTTATTTATTTATTTTATTTATAAAGTATTTTACCAGGAAGGATACATTGAGATTTCTCTCGTTTTCAATTATGTCCTGGGTTCAAGAACATTGAAGTGTTACAGTTACAGAAATACAAAGTAATACAATGTAAGATATTAACAACACAAATATACAGATTAACAGAAAATAAATATGTAGGAAATATAGTCATTATGTTACATGTTTACAGGTGCATTCTGTATTGAGGTATGTTAGTAAGGAGCTCTTGAGTGACTTAAGACTGGTGGAAGATTTGATTGTGTCTGGGAGGTTATTCCATAATTGTGGTGCTCTGTAGGAAAATGAGGACCGAGCCACTGTCTTTATGTATTGTGGTATTGCAAGTAAGGTGCTGGTCCTGGATCGGAGGTTATAGGATGAGGGAGCTGCTGGGGGAAGTAGTCTATTCAGGTAGGGTGGCAGCTTCCCAGAAAAGCTCTTAAACACCAGGCTGGAAAGGTGAAGGGTGCGTCTAGATTCCAGCGATGGCCAGTTTAGCTCTTTTAACGTCACAATGGTGGGTCATGTAGTTACATTGTAATGCAAAGCGGCAGAATGAGTTATACAATGTAGTAAGTTTCTGAAGATGTGTTTGCGGGGCCGCTGCATACACTACATCTCCGTAATCAATAGCCAGCATAAGCAAATAGTATTATCCTGTTTTTTGTTTTGGTCCTTAATGAATGAGCAGAGTATACATTGCATACCACACCATCTTCCCACTGTTACAGGGGTGTCAAACTCTGCTTCTCTTATGCTAATGGCCTACATTTCCCAGAAATCATTGAATGCAATAGGAGAGAGGATTTTAGGAGTTGTAGTTCAACGTCTGAGAGGGTAGAGTTTGAAATCCCTACTCTACTGGGTTTGTATTCCTTTATCTGCACTACAGCACACATTTAATTTCCACAACGTTGCTATAATTACTAGATTTTTCAGATCCATGGACTTGAATAATCCAAAAACGATTGTAATCCAAGCCGACAAGCTTTCTCACGCATTAAAAGGTTCAACACACAGATTCAACACACGATCCAGTGTGACCAGCAGAAAGGTTTCAAATTTGTTCTCTGCTTTGTCTTGCAAAACATAATGTACAGTTGAGTGTTGCTATCCTACAGTTTGCTTTGAAAGTGCCTGTTTACCATTGTGTTGCTATTTTACGTAGGATTTCTAGTTGTACTAATTTCTTCTTGTTTAAGCTTTATTCTAATGGTCTCCTGAGAATTTTTCAAATAAACTATTTTAGCAACTGTTCTTCGATAATGAGTTATGGATCTCTCTTGGTTCACAAGGTAAATTTGCACTAATTTAATGAAGTTGAAAAAAAATGAAATGATCAATGTTGTTCATGCTGTATCAGAAGTAATTTTGGAGCGAAACTCCTGGTCAGTGCCCTAAACATTTGAACTTGTCTGGTTATGACGGTGCTCTCATGTCAAAATAAAGCTGACCTGTTCATTTGGAGTGATTTAATGCAGTAAAATTATTGATAGCAATGTTGTCAGTTGCCAAATCCTGCATTTCTCGGGGTGCCTGCTACTAAGACAAAGATCCAGCGTGATTGCCTACAGAGCCATGCATGCTCATACACTATTGTGCCGCTGGCTGGCATGGTACCGTGAGGGCAAGTTTATTCATGTGCTATATTCTGGCTGTTTTAGAGCAGCTGGACAAAGTTAAAATGATAGATATGACATGTTTGAGTGCTCAGTTACCATTTTTTTATATTTAAAAAATAATAATGATAATCATTGGGTTAATTTAACACAGTGGCCATAACCTATTAATATAATTAATAAAATGTAAACATGTTTTACATCAATTACTTGATATAATCTGCATTTAAGCAATTCATGGTTATTTCTTTTTAAATACCCATGCTGCTTATTTGAAATCTGTACACTATTTAGATTAAAAATAAGTAAAATTCTACCTAGTGCATCTTAGAGATCCATACACTGTTAAACATATTTATCCAATACATAATGTATAATTACTTAAATTCTTGCTCCTAACTGTGAAATTTACTTTTATCAGAGGCCTAGAAAACATAACTTTGCAATGTTTTTGCATTTTTTTTTTAGAGCTATCATTAGTCCACTAGAATGTTTTTTAAAGATTTCATACTTACAAAAAAAAGAATCAAACAACATTGTAAAATATCTGACACATGTATGAAAATAATGTAAAATAAGCTGGTTTTATCTTGTTACACATTCTGTGCTACTGTTATAACTCAAAAATCTATTGGATTCAGATGACATTACTGCTCAATGTTTTGTAATTGTTAATTTCTCTTTTATACGCAATAATGTTAAGCGTCGCTTATGAGACTTTTTCCTGTTTATTTTATGCTGTTAAAGAAATTGTTTACTAATGTAAATCCAGTATATGTTTCCAAAACTGGTACTCTAAAAAAAAAATTACATTTTGTTTGGTACTTAAATAAAATGCAAAGAAAAAAAACTATTGTCTGCTTATTACAGGTTGAGTACCTTTTACCTGAATTTTGGAATATTTGCATCTAATAATTAGATATCTTGGGGAGGGGACCCACGTCTAAACACAAAATTCATTTATACTTCATATATACGGTACCTTATACAAATGAACTTAAGACAATTTTCTACAACTTTAACAAATTAAGAGGTCAGGTGTGGCATTTCCACTTGTGGCAGAATATCATTGTTCAAAATGTTGTCAGATTTGGAGCATTTCATATTTTGGATTTTCAGAGAAGGGGTACTTATACTCAGGGCCGCCATCAAAGCATTACAAAGCCTACAGGCTCCTGAGATGCAAATCCGGCCCTGTGTGCAAGTGAGAGGTGCTGTGTGGGCGCTGTGCATGTGAGCGGTGCTGTGCATGTGAGGGGCGCTGTGCATGTGAGCGGTGCTGTGCATGTGAGGGGCGCTGTGCATGTGAGAGGCACTGTGTATATGAGCGATGCTTTGCATGTGAGAGGTGCTGTGTGAGCGCTGTGCATGTGAGAGGCACTGTGTATATGAGCGATGCTTTGCATGTGAGAGGTGCTGTGTGAGCGCTGTGCATGTGAGAGGCACTGTGTATATGAGCGATGCTTTGCATGTGAGAGGTGCTGTGTGAGCGCTGTGCATGTGAGAGGCGTTGTTTGGGTGCTGTGCATGTGAGCGGTGCTGTGCATGTGAGAGGTGCTGTGCATGTGAGAGGTGCTTTGCATGTGAGAGGTGCTGTGTGAGTGCTGTACATGTATGAGGCGCTGTGTATAGGAGAGATGCTTTGCATGTGAGAGGTGCTGTGTGGGTGCTGTGCATGTGAGAGACGCCGTGCTGGTGAAAGGCGCTCTGCATGTGAGAGACACTGTGTGGGTGCTGTGCATGTGAGAGGTGCTTTGAATGTGAGGCGCTGTGTGAGCGCTTTGCATGTGAGAGGTGCTGTGCATGTTAGAGGCACTGTGTGAGTAGGTTTGCCAGGTCAGCCGTGTTTTCCTGGACATATTTATTCATGCTGATGGGCAGTGTATGAAAAATTTAACTTCCCTCCTGCAGCATATGAATTATGCATGTTGCAGGGCAGCACTTTTCCTTGTGCATGAAGTTGTAATATGTGTCCTAGGCGATCTGGCAATGCTGCGTGTGTGCTGTTGATGAGCGGCGCTGTGTGAGTGCTGTGTATGTGAGAAGTGCTGTGGATTTGAGAGGTAGGGCATCAAGGGGGCCCCATCCTGGGGTTCAGTAAGGAGCCCCAAGATTACTGATGGCTGCCCTGCATTTATTTGATAATTATGTGTATCTAGTTATGTACTGGTTTTAATAGTGCTAACACATTTTAAACCTAGCCGGAGAATGTCTGTAGCGGACTTTTGTCCAGTTGGCCATGCACTGAACCTTGACCTGCAGTAGATCCATTTGGCCAGTAGGTGGCGACATGTGCCTGCCAAATTGTTTTTTACAGTAAGAAATACATTGGGAATATTCCTAAATATACCTGACATTAGAATTATTTAAAAATGATTTTCCAAAAAGCACTGGACCCTAACACTTGGTAGTGAAGGGGTGAAATGGTAAATGAAAACAGACTAAAAACCTTTTTTTATACACTGTGATTTAAACCTCAAGTGACATAGGATTAGTTTGTACTTTATATAAGGTGGGTCTTAATACTAAAAACCGCCCAAGAGTACTAGATGTTTGCGCATGGGACTGCTTTGTTTATAAACATTTTTTTAATGTAGGATCTTTATTGCAAAGAATAACCATATGCAAACAACTATATCTTTTGCTGAAGCGGTTTCTTATTTTTATTAAAATTACAAACTGTCAGCAGTGTAAATATGCTTCTCTAGAAGTATAAATGAATCATAAGGACAATAATGAGTTCCAAGAGTTATAATTATTTATTGATTGTTTCCAAGATCTTTGTGGACAGTGATAATAAAGTTCATACATTAGAAATTGAGAAAAAAGTGTGTTCTCTAAGAGTTTGCATATGGGTCTATTTTATATATACATGTATGTATATATATATATATATATATATATACACAGTTAGGTCCATATATATTTGGACATAGGCACATACTTTTGGATCTGTATGCCACCCGAATAAAATTAAAAAGAAACAATCCAAATGACTTTCAGCTTTAATTTAAAGGGTTGAATATAAATATCAAGTACAAATTTTAGGAACTGCAACCATTATAAATAGTCCCATTTTCAGGGGCTCAAATGTAATTGGACAAATGAATATAATCATAAATAAAATGTTCATTTTTAATATTTTGTTGAATCCTTTACTGGCAATGACTGCCTGAAGTCTGGAACCCATGGACATTACTAAAAAATTGGCTTCCTCCTTTCTGATGCTTTGCCAGGCTTAACTGCAGCTGCCTTCAGTTGTTCTTTGTGAGTCTTTCTGCCTTTAGTTTTGCCTTCAGCAAGTGAAATGCAGCTCAATTGGGTGACTTGGCCATTGCAGAATATTCTGCTTTTTTTCCTTCAAAAACTCCTGGGTTGCTTTTTCAGTGTGTTTTGGATCATTATCCACCCGTACTGTGAAGCGTTGTCCAATAAACTTTGCTGCATTTGGCTGAATCTGGGCTGGATATATATCTCTAAACACTGCTGAATTCATTCGGCTGCTTCTGTCTTCTGTCACATCATCAATAAACACCAATGGCCCAGTTCCACTGGAAGCCATGCATGTCCATATCACACTGCCTTCACCATGTTTTACAGATGATATTGTGAGCTGTTCCAAGCCTTCTCCACACTTTTTTCCTTCATCATTCTGGTACAGATTAATCTTAGTTTCATCTGTCCAGAGAATGCTTTTCCAGAACTGGTCTGACTTTTTAGATGTTTTTTGGCAAAGTCTAATCCGGTTTATCAATGATTTGCACCTTGTGGGGAACCCTCTGTATTTGCTCTTGTGAAGTCTTTTCTTGATTGTAGACTTTGACAATGATACGCCCATCTCCTGGAGAGTGTCTTGCACTTATCTGGATGTTGTGAATGGGTTTTTCTTTACCATAGAGAGGATCCTGCAATCATCCACCACTGTTGTCTTCCGTGGACGTCCAGACATTTTTATGTTGCTGAGCTTACCAATGCGTTCTTCTTTCCACAGAATGTACCAAACTGTTTATTTGGCCACTCCTAATGTTGCTGCTATCTCTGTGATAGATTTGTTTGTGTTTCTGAAGCCTTACAATAGTCTGTTGCACTTGCATGGACAGCTTCTTTGATCACATGATGTAGGTTCACAGCAATAGATTCCAAATGCAAATACCACACTTAGAATCAACTCCAGACCTTTTACCTGCTTAATTGATGAAGAAATAACGAAGGAGTAGCCCACACCTGTCCATGAAACAGCTTTTGATTCGATTGTCCAATTACTTTTTGTCCTTTAAAAAAGGGGGATGGTTACTCTTAAGAGCTGTAATTCCTAAACCCTTCCTCCAATTTGGATGTACACACCCTCAAATTAAACCTGAGAGTGTGCACTTTCAGCCCATATCCATTATATAACTATAGCTTGAATTTGTTTTGGTAAATGCCCGAAAAAACGAAAATTGTGTCTGTCCAAATATATTTGGACCTACCTGTATGTTAAAGAAAACTAGGAGAGGCTGCACTGTGCCACTGTGACCAATGAACACAGTACCAGTAAGTGGGTTAATCTCATAAGGGCAGGAATTCAGCTGTTTAGGATAGGGATCTGCTGTGATCAAGAACACTGACATTGTGGCTGGCGTAAACACCTTGTGATCACACTTTGTGTCCTGTACATGATTCCTGATACCCAAAAGTACATTTAACCCCTTTACTACCAAGTGATTTTCCAAAAAAACATTGTCAGAAACCAGTGTTTTTTTGTAAAATCATTTTTAATTTATTATACAGTAAGAAATATTTGAGCATACACCTATTGTATTTTTTACTGTAAATAACCTATTTTGGCCAGTAGATGGCACCATCTACTTCCAAATCAAGTTACAGCTTTTTGAGCTGCTGGTCTATTTTCTTTTTTTCCCCCTGCATCGGTGCTGAATGTCAGAGCATTCAGCTGATTTTACACAGTTTTGCATTATGCCCAAGGGCAAAAACTTTGAGGGCACCTTCTGCAACACAAAAGCAAATTAAATTCATGCAAACAAATTTCATTTGCTTTTTGGGCTGCTGATCAACAGATTGAGATATCTCTAACGGGGCACTGGATGGTGCCTTTGCAGTGTGAGATCTGGATTTCGGTAGTGAAGGGGTTAACATACAAAAATCTGAGAAGTAACAGTGTACCACTCGTCCTATAATAGTATATCAAGCAGTGATGATTAGAATTAGGCAGAGAAGCAATTCTTTGCTTTACACAGTCAATACCTTTCAGTTTGGAAACCAGATACATTTGCAGACTTTTAAAGCGTGATCTACGGTATATGGTGCATAAAAAAGGGACCATCTACTGTATTTCTAAATGAAATCAGTTATTTTGCCTCTAATTGCCAGCTACCTTTTACACTGTTACTCTAAATAAATAAATACAGTATATGAGCCTGAGCTGGATGATCCACCCGTCTAGGAGGCAGAATCCTTAAATAAATCGTAATGTGTTCTAAATGAATATAAATTACTCTTCCTATGCAAACTTATTACAGTTACCATCCCTACGCCACAGGAAGCATCATGCTGGAGAGGGACGCTTCCCAGAGCTAGTTCATTTATCTTTATGCTCTTTCACAGGGTGCTCCCTACTGAGTCAACAAACTCACTCCATCTATTTCCTTCCATTTTTTCCCCCCACAAAAATGAGCAGAAATAGGCACAGGATGAGCAAATGTATGTTTATATGCACGAAAGCCCCATGGAGACATACCAGGCGTGCTACACTCATTTTTTACTCGTACGTCAGCCTCAAGGTTGTGCATATCTTTTATTATACAGACCCGCAAAGTAATGAGGACAAATGTCCTTCTGAAACCAAAATGACAGGATTAAAAGGTATCTGTACTGAAATAGCTAACTCTCTTTAATTCATTACTTTTATCCAGTGGCGTCACTAGGTTTGGTGTCACCCGGTGCGATGACTCATGGTGTTACCCCCTTGTGACTAGGGATGAGCTGTTCGGGTTCGGACGGTTCGGAATTCGACCCGAACTTAGCCTGTTTGAGCAGATTGCGAACCCCGAACATTTCTGGGTGTTTGCCGCATGTTCGACCCTAATGGACCACAATGCATTTTCCCACTGCCTGAAGCTCGTAATTGGCTACAGCCTTGCACCTGACCACAGGTCTGGTGCAAGACTGGTTGAACACTATGCCAATCACCGCTCAGAGTCCTGATTGGGCAAATTTTGCCCAATCACGGGCTCACAGAGCTAAGTCCCGCAGCACACTATATAAGGTTTCAACGCAGCGCTTCTGCACGCATTTCAGAGGAGATTTCAAAGAAGATAGTTGTGTGTGTTGTTACTGCCGGTCTGCCACGCTACTGGGCGGGGGGTCTGGGGGCGTCTCATTTCGACCAAATATCAGGGAATTTAGGTGATGTGTGTCTTGTCACTGTGCCAGCAAGTTTTTTTGGGGGTTACAACTTTATTTAAAACATTTGTGAATTGAGGTGATCTTCTGGGTCTCGTCACACAGCAATCAATTATTTTTGGGGCTCACTAATTTCTTTAAAACACTTGTGAATTAAGGTGATCTATGTCTCGTCATACAAACAGTACCACGCTGTATTTTGGGGCTCACTAATTTCTTTAAAACACTTGGGAATTAAGGTGATCTGTGTCTCGTCATACATACAGTACTACGCTGTATTTTGGGGCTCACTAATTTATTTAAAACATTTGTGAATTAAGGTGATCTGTCTCTTGTCACTGGCTGCCAGCTATCAGTGTGTCTCACTGAGTTATACCAGAGTTATTTAAATCTTTATACCAGAGTTGAATCAGAGTTCTGTATATATTAATCTATATATGTCATGCCCCGCTCCGCGGCCTTCCCCCGACCCACACCGCCATGCTGGGAGTTCCCTACTCACCCGAGGTCCCTCGTGGCGCGTTGCTCCGAGTTCCGGTCCGCAGGATGGAGAGGAAGAGCCAGGAGACGCCCCACGCCGCCGGCTGGATCCAAGCCCTGTAAAGGAATGCGCGCACGCGCGAGAACAGAACCCCCTATGTAGTGTAAAAATCGGGTACTCTGGCGCCCTCGGCTGGCCGATTAAGGGTACTGCGGGACACCTGCTCTGGAGATCCTCGAATGCCTCCATTGACCTATCAAAGATCCAGGTACCTCAACTCCACCTACGAGAACCAGGTGAGAGATATTTTCATGATCCCATGAACCCTACTTAAATCCGCCTTCCTTCCCAGCACATTATCCAGGTTCTACTGTGCCTTCCGCCTCAGTTTTCCTAGAGTTCCTCGTATTCCTTGATCACGTATCTTCTGACCCTTTGACCCGGATTGTGCCAACGACTACGCCACCTTCTTCAACCCCTCGACCCGGATTGTGCCAACGACTACGCCACCTTCTTCAACCCTTCGACCCGGATTGTGCCACCGACTACGCTGTCTTCTTTAACCCTTCGACCCGGATTGTGCCACCGACTACGCTACCTTCTTTAACCCTTCGACCCGGATTGTGCCATCGTCTACGCCACCTTCTTCAACCCTTCGACCCGGATTGTGCCACCTACTACGCCGCCTTCTACACTCTTCGACCCGGATTGTACCATCAACCACGCCATCATCCTCGTTATTGTCCGTTGTTCTTCCTGGGACTTTGTTTAACGAATTCCACTCCAACCTTATTGACTGTATTATTTTCTGGACTTTAACTACTATTTTTGGTTCACTAAAGATTACTTTACTCTCCATCGCCTCCTGATTTCCTTATCCATAGCTTGCCATTGGGTTCCATACACACACTTCGCAGGGGATCCAAACCCTGCATTACAGAAGAACCTGGATCATCATGGAACCCGCAAGCACCGCTCAGGTTCTTGCTATCCTCACCGAACAGATAGCCGCCCTAGCCAAGATGGTACAGAACCTACAGACCAGCCAAGAAACCTTACTCCACAGAGAGAGGAGTCGCGCCGAGGCCACGGCACTACCTCCTTCACCCTCCGGTTCCGTTATTCAACAGGCCGAACTCCTCGCTCCAGAACCCAGAGCCAACGCACCCGAACGGTTTTCCGGTGATCGCACAAAGTACCGCACCTTTATCACCGCCTGCGAACTTATGTTCTCTCTTTGTCCCCGTACGTATGGATCTGACTCCGTAAAAGTGCGCTCAGCCATCTCATTGATGTCCGGGGCCCCACAGGACTGGGCCTTCCAACTTCTGCGTGAAGGGAGTCCTCTTCTATCCTCCTGGAATTCCTTCGTCCAAGCCATGAACCCTATATATGATGATCCTCTGCATTCATCAACCGCATTATCCACAATTCGGCATCTACGACAAGGACGACGACCAGTGGAGGACTACATCTCCGAGTTTCGAGCTGTGGCCGCAGATACAGGCTTGAACGACGTAGGTCTTAGGGATCATTTCCGTCATGGTCTCTCTGATCAACTAAAGGACGAACTGGCCCGAATAGGGGTTCCCACAACACTGGACGCCATGATCCTGCGATCCCTAACCCTGGACCAACGTTTCAGAGAGAGACGTCAAGAGAGAATGGCCACCGCTCCTTCCTTACCTGTCCGGCGGTCTGAAACTCCATCCACGACCTCTGTCAGATCCCCCAACTCCACTCCTTCACCTCCCGAACCCATGGAGATTGGCTTAGCACGGGTCCCTTATCCCCTGCTGAACGAAGCAGACGACGCGCGCAAAATCTCTGCCTGTACTGCGGTCAACCCGGTCACCTCCTGCGTGGCTGCCCTATACGACCACCACTTCCTTCTGACGGAGGTAAGAACCATCCCTCCGTAATATCACTTCAATGTGTATTTGGTTCCACCTCCGCTCATATGACCATTCCTGTCATCCTGCAGTGGGAAGATAGAAGTGTGAACGTGTGCCATCATAGACTCCGGAGCTAGTAACAACTTCTTCGATCTTACCCTCGCTACCTCCCTAGCGATCCCTACACGACTGAAGAAGACTCCCACACCATTACAAATGGTCGACGGAAGCACACTACGTACCGGCCCCATCACCCATGAAACCACTCCTTTGTCGCTGCTCATCGGTACTAAACACCAGGAGCGCCTCCAATGGGACATTGTACCGTCTCCTTTGTTCCCTCTGGTTCTAGGGCTTCCTTGGCTTCGCACCCATAATCCTGCCATCGACTGGTCCTCCAACACCGTCTCTTTCCCTTCTCACCATTGCCAACACTTCTGTATGAACGGGTATACCACCGAAAAGATTGGGTTTTCTACCTACCCAGCTTCTGAACTACCGGTCAAATATTCTGACTTCCAAGATGTGTTTGAGAAGAAAGGGGCCGACACACTACCTCCACACAGAGAATACGATTGCCCCATCGACCTTCTTCCAGGAGCACCCATACCCCATGGGCGCATTTATAACCTATCCGTTCCTGAATCCCAATCCTTGAAGGAGTATATTGAGGACGGGCTCCAAAAAGGATTCATACGTCACTCCACTTCACCTGCCGGGGCCGGTATCTTCTTTGTTGGGAATGCGTCGACTACAGAGCATTGAACGCAATCACGGTACGTAACCGTTATCCGCTACCACTGATCCCCGAGTTACTGGATAGAGTGAAGGATGCTTGTATCTTCACAAAGATTGATCTCCGCGGAGCCTATAATTTGGTGCGAATGAGACGAGGGGACGAGTGGAAGACCGCCTTCCGTTCTCGATATGGTCACTTCGAGTATCGCGTCATGCCGTTCGGCTTATGCAATGCCCCAGCTGCCTTTCAACACTTTCTCAATGACATCTTTCGTGACATCCTGGATACCTTCCTGGTGATTTATTTGGATGATCTACTGATATTCTCCCGCTCTCTCCAAGAGCACGAACAACACGTCCGACTCGTCCTGTCTCGCCTCCGTCAGCACAAATTATATGGTAAAATTGAAAAAAGCACCTTCGAAGCCCCATCCATCGAATTTTTGGGATACATTCTGTCACCAGGACATGTCGAGATGGATGAAGCCAAGGTCAAGGCCATCCTCGAATGGCCAACACCTAAAGACAAAAAGGCGGTCCAACAATTCATGGGGTTTGCCAACTTCTATCGACGTTTCATCCGATCCTTTTCACACCTCAGCGCACCTATTACATCGCTAACCAAAAAAGACGTGCGATTTCAATGGTCTGCAGAGGCTCAACAGGCCTTCGAGAGACTTAAGAAGAGCTTCACCCAAGCACCCGTCCTAAAACAGCCTGAGGCTCACCTCCCATACTATTTAGAGACAGACGCCTCCGACATTGCCCTGGGCGTAATCCTATCTCAGAGATCCGGGGACAAGAAACTCCTGCATCCGGTAGCCTTTTACTCCAGACGCCTCAATTCTGCCGAACGAAACTATAACATAGGTGAGAAAGAACTGCTTGCGATAAAGAACGCTCTCGAGGAGTGGAGACACCTTCTCGAAGGAGCGACACACCCCGTAACCGTTTTTACTGACCATCGCAACCTTGAATATCTTCGTACTGCCAAACGACTCCAACCCCGACAAGCCAGGTGGGCGCTCTTCTTCTCTCGTTTCTCACTACTCATCACGTATCGACCTGGAAAGAGAAACGGAAAGGCGGATGCCCTCTCTCGCCAGTATGATTCTGGTACACCCTCTACCACGACACCAAACGACACGATCCTGCCTAGTGGCTTCTTCTGTGCTACAAAAGACACCCTAATGGAGCAGATACGAAGGTACAGTCGACATCCACCTACAAACATCCAAGGACTCGTCCCATCAAAGGATACCTGTATCACGAAAAACAGATATATGCGCCTCCGGAGACCCGTCTACAAGTACTACAAACTGCACACGATATTCCAGCTGCCGGCCACGGGGGTATCAAGAAGACCATAAACACCGTACAACGATATTTCTGGTGGCCATCAGTCAAGAAGGATGTTGCCGCCTATGTTCTTTCCTGTCCTATCTGTGCACGTAACAAACAACCAAGAGCTCGCCCTGCCGGTCTTCTACAACCTTGGCGCTTCCACAACATCCATGGAAAGACCTCTCGATGGATTTCATCGTTGACTTACCCCCCTCACGCCAACACACAACGATCTTTGTAGTGGTGGATCGTTGCACCAAAATGGCCCACTTCATTCCAGCAATAGGCCTTCCTACCGCTGCCCAGACAGCTACACTCTTCATCAGAGACATATTCCGACTGCATGGCATCCCTCATTCCATCGTTTCAGACAGAGGATCCCAGTTCACTTCTCGTTTCTGGTCTCAAATGTGCCGTAGTCTAAAAATTTCTAGATATCTCTCCTCCGCCTTTCATCCTCAGAGCAACGGACAAACCGAACGGACGAACCAGACGTTGGAACAGTACCTCCGCTGTTATACCACACATCTCCAAGACGACTGGCTGGACATCTTGCCACTCGCTGAGTTCGCCTACAACAACCAGGTACATTCGTCAACACGTCTTTCTCCTTTCTATGCCAACTACGGATACCACCCCGATATTCTACCCGACATACCTCTGAACACTCCGGTTCCTGAAGTGGCAAACCGTCTAAGACCTTACGTCTCCAATTACGAACATTACGCCATCAACTACAACAGGCTCAAGACACCCAAAAAGGTATGCAGACCGTAACCGAAGACCCGCTCCGCGATACGCACCCGGAGACAAGGTGTTGCTGTCCACTGCTCATCTCCGACTAGACTGCCCGTCTAAGAAACTGGGGCCTCGCTTCATCGGCCCGTTCCAGGTCCTCAAAATGATCAATCCGGTGGCAGCCCATTTAACCCTTCCTTCCTCCTACAGGATTCACCCTGTTTTCCATGTCTCCCTCCTAAAGCGTTGGCGTGACAATCCTTTTCCTGGACGACACGCCGACCCGATCACTCCCGTGTCGGTGTCCGGAGAAGAGGAATACGAGGTCTCAAGGATCCTGGATTCCGACTACGTTATGGCAAGTTGGAGTACCTGGTCCACTGGAAGGGTTACGGTCCGGAAGATCGCTCCTGGGAACCTGGCACCAATATTCATGCTCCGGCTAAGGTTCGTGCCTTTCATCTTCGTTACCCTTCCAAACCATCAGTGAGGCGCACCCGGGGGTCGCGCCTTGGTGGGGGGTCCTGTCATGCCCCGCTCCGCGGCCTTCCCCCGACCCACACCGCCATGCTGGGAGAGGTTCCCTACTCACCCGAGGTCCCTCGTGGCGCGTTGCTCCGAGTTCCGGGTCCGCAGGATGGAGAGGAAGAGCCAGGAGACGCCCCACGCCGCCGGCTGGATCCAAGCCCTGTAAAGGAATGCGCGCACGCGCGAGAACAGAACCCCCTATGTAGTGTAAAGTCAGGTACTCTGGCGCCCTCGGCTGGCCGATTAAGGGTACTGCGGGACACCTGCTCTGGAGATCCTCGAATGCCTCCCATTGACCTATCAAAGATCCAGGTACCTCAACTCCACCTACGAGAACCAGGTGAGAGATATTTTCATGATCCCATGAACCCTATTTAAATCCGCCTTCCTTCCAGCACATTATCCAGGTTCTACTGTGCCTTCCGCCTCAGTTTTCCTAGAGTTCCTCGTATTCCTTGATCACGTATCTTCTGACCCTTTGACCCGGATTGTGCCAACGACTACGCCACCTTCTTCAACCCCTTGACCCGGATTGTGCCAACGACTACGCCACCTTCTTCAACCCTTCGACCCGGATTGTGCCACCGACTACGCTGTCTTCTTTAACCCTTCGACCCGGATTGTGCCACGACTACGCTACCTTCTTTAACCCTTCGACCCGGATTGTGCCATCGTCTACGCCACCTTCTTCAACCCTTCGACCCGGATTGTGCCACCTACTACGCCGCCTTCTACACTCTTCGACCCGGATTGTGTACCATCAACCACGCCATCATCCTCGTTATTGTCCGTTGTTCTTCCTGGGACTTTGTTTAACGAATTCCACTCCAACCTTATTGACTGTATTATTTTCTGGACTTTAACTACTATTTTTGGTTCACTAAAGATTACTTTACTCTCCATCGCCTCCTGATTTCCTTATCCATAGCTTGCCATTGGGTTCCATACACACACTTCGCAGGGGATCCAAACCCTGCATTACAGTATATCACTCACCATGTCTGAAAGAACAGCCACAGATAAGAGGGCAAGCAGCCCCTGTGTCGGGAGGCTGTGTCTCTGGTCATGGTGGACGTGGTGCATCCTCTGCAGGGGCACGCTTGTCCTTTCTAACTGGTGCTGGCCGTCTTAAGCAGCAGCAACATACAGAGGACTTGGTGGATTGGCTAACCAGGCCATCCTCATCCTCCGAGTCCTCTGCCAGCCAGGCTTCTAGTGCTTTACAGTCCACCTCAGCTGCCAAAGCATCTAATGCAGCCTCCATGTCCACAGCTACTCCTGCCGTAGCCTCGCTATCACACACGGAGGAGTCAGCTGAATTGTTTGACTACAATGAGAGTGACATGCTGCTTGAGGATGCGCAGCAAGTACAGTGCTCTGATTCAATCTCTGAGGTTGAGCAAGGGAGTATAATCAACCTAGAGGAAGGGGGTACCAGTGATGACACACAAATAACTGGCACTCATGTTGCCCCAGCAGCTGCAGCATACTGCCAAGTTGGCTCCAGTGATGAGGAGATAGGGGGTGAAGATGACATTGATGATGATGATGAGGTCACTGACTCCACCTGGGTGCCAGATCGAACTGAGGAATCAAGTGAGGAGGAGGGGGAGGAGGAGGCACAGCAAACACGAGGCACAACATCCTCTGTGACCAACCGTAGCACTAACCAGTGCAAGGCATCACATGTCAGAGCTGCTCCGGTGCAGAGCACTGTTGTCTCAAAGAACACATGCAGGAACTCTGCTGTCTGGGAGTTCTTTAAGAACTGTGCAGCAGACCCCACCGTTGCTATTTGTAATCTATGTCAGAGGAGGCTGAAGCGTGGGATAAACACCGGACACTTGGGTACCACGTGCTTGAGGCGACATATGAACAAGTGCCACACATCCCGTTGGGGCAAAACTTTGCGTAGATCCTCCTCCTCCTCATCTGTCTCTACCCACACTGTATGTCCTGCCATGCAATTGCCTACAACCTCCACCGACAGGGATGATGCTACAGTAATGGATGTACCAGCAGGTCCTTCCTCACAATGTGACATCATCCCAGTAGCTGAAGATTTACGCAGTCAGATTACGTTGCCGCAGCTGCTGCAGCGAAAGAAAAAATATAGTCCCAACCATCCCCAAGCACAGCTTCTAAATGCCAGCTTAGCAAAATTACTCGTATTGCAGCTGCTGCCTTTCCAGCTGGTGGACTCTGCTCCCTTCCGTGAATTTGCTGAATGCGCTGTACCACAGTGGCAGGTTCCAAATCGCCATTACTTTTCACACAAGGCCATTCCAGCACCATACCAGCACGTGAAAGACAATGTTATCCAGTCATTGGGAAAGGCAGTCAGCAGCAAGGTGCATGTCACTTTAGACACGTGGTCCAGCAAGCATGGACAGGGTCGTTACATTTCCTTCACGGCACACTCGGTAACTCTGATTGCAGCTGGGAGGGATCCAAGATGGGGCTCTGTGCTGGAGCTTCTTCATCCACCACGCCTCCAGAAAGCTGCTTGCATGAGGTCTGTTTGCTCCACCACCACCACCTCTTCCTCCTCCTCCTGTCTCTGGTGAAGTGGCAGTTAAACCGACGCCTGACAGGGTCTACGCAATGGCTCAAGCAAAAAGATGCCATACTGTGCTTGAGCTGGTTTGTTTAGGGGACAGGAGCCACACCGGGTCAGAAATTTTGTCAGCTCTGCAGGGGCAGGTGAAGAGATGGTTAACACCACGCCAGCTTGAGCTGGGAATGATCGTCTGCGATAATGGCAGCAACCTTCTCTCCGCCCTACGCAAGGGTAAATTGACGCATGTACCATGCCTAGCACACATCCTAAATCTGGTGGTACAGCGTTTCCTAACCAAGTACCCAGGGCTGCCAGAGCTTCTCATCCAGGCCAGAAAAGTCTGCAGCCACTTCAGACGGTCATTCCCAGCAAGCGTTCGCTTGGCAGAAATTCAAAGAGAATTCCACCTTCCCACAAACCGTCTGATCTGTGACATGCCCACCAGGTGGAATTCGACATTAGCAATGCTGCAGCGTCTGCACAAGCAGCAGAGGGCCATCAATGAGTACCTGTGTGAGTATGGCACAAGGACAGGTTCAGGTCAACTTGGTTCCCCCCCCCGCAGTGGCGGATGATCAAGGATGCATGCACTGTACTGTCACCATTTGAGGAGGCAACGAGGATGGTGAGCAGGGACAGTGCATGCATCAGTGACACAATTCCTTTAGTGTTCCTGCTGGAGCACACTCTGCGGGGAATTATAGATGTGGCTCTAGAGGCAGAGCAGCGGGAGGAAGAGGAGGCCTTCCCTAGCTCTCAAGGCCCCTGTCTTTCCGCAGACAGCATTCCAGCGGGTCCTACTCAGATCAGACAGGAGGAGGACTATTTAAGTAGTGGGGGCATTGAAGGTGGGGATTCCTCAAGGCAGTGTTTTGTGTGCCCAGAAACAGAAGGGCTTGTGCGTGGCTGGGAGGAGGAAGTGCACGATACAGTCATCCTCATTGACCAGGAAGACTCGGAAGCTAATGCCACCTCCAACCTATGCTGCATGGGCTCCCTAATGATGCAAAGCCTGCTAAAGGACCCCAGGATTCGTGCTATCAAGGAGAGGGATCAATACTGGTTGGCAACCCTTCTTGATCCACGATACAAGGGGAAAGTTGCAGAGCTCATCCTGCCCACACAGAGGGAGCACAGGATGACAAAACTTGAGGACGCTCTAAAGCGAAACTTGTGTAACACCTTTCCAGGCACTGTTAGATTACCAAGTGCTGACACACGTGCTTCTGAGGCTGCAGGCGATCAGAGGAATAGCATTGAAGGCCAGGGCCGATTGACTGATGCATTTTTAATTTTTTTTAGTCCTCGACGCCCAGGGACGTCAAATGTAGGCACCTATTGCCAGCGTCTTCACCATATGGTGCAGGACTACCTAGGGGCAAGGGCAGACCTGGATACCTTTCCAGCAGATGATCCACTGGCTTACTTGGTGTTGAGATTGGATCACTGGCCAGAACTTAGCCAATATGCTATGCAGCTACTAGGTTGCCCTTCATCTAGCGTGCTTTCCGAAAGGACGTTCAGTGCCGCTGGAGGTTTTGTCACAGACAAAAGAGTGCATCTGTCCACCGACTCTGTAGACCGGCTGACATTTATTAAAATGAATCAGTCCTGGATCAGCAGCTATCAATCCCCTGATGCTGAAGTAATGGAATAGATAGGGGATGTCCTCTTCTGCATTCACAAAACCTCCAGCACTGAACTCTTCCACAATACCACAAAAGGGTTACGGTGTGAAGGCACAATATCTGGCTGCACTGACGCCCATTAAAAAAAATATATATATATATGTGGTCGATATAGGACCACATGGTCCACCCCTGCACTCTTCCACAATACCACAGAGGGGTCACTGTATGATAGTACTTGCATGCCTGGCACTAAAGGCACAATTTCTGGGTGCACTGCCATTGACGCCTGTATCAGATTCATATCCTCAGAGGGGTTACGGTGTGACGGCACTGTTGCCGACACTAAAAGCCCAATTTTAAAGCACCTATTGTTACCTTCATCCAAAGCCTGTATAAGTTTCACAATAATTTAGCCCAAAAAAACACTAAACTTTTTCTGCGCGTCCTAAAATGTCTTTTCATACAGGCTGCCGCCCCAAGCAGTTGTTTATGGATAGATTAAAGGAAAAGCATTTACCGTCATATGAAACGTCATTTATTTGTTTTTAAGTGTTTCTATACATCCTAGAAATCCGCCACTTCACGGGCAGGTTATGGGGACCTCCTAGGCACGATATTTGAAGGAATTTTTCGTTTTTATTTTTAACCCTTATTTCATGGAAATCTCACTGTCCCTTTAAAAACGTTTTTGTTAAAACTTTTTGTCCTTGTTTCCTGTCCCCCAGGGCACTACCCGGACCCCCATACACCTTTTATGGCAAATATGTAGCATATATGCCCTCTTGGAGGGCACTCTAAAAAAAACGAATTTTCAGCCACATTGACTTGCATGCGGGTTCGGGTTCGGTCCCGAACAAATGGGAAGTTCGGGTTCGGGCTCGAACCGAACTCGGGGAGTGTTCGGCTCATCCCTACTTGTGACGCCACTATGTGTGTGTGTGTGACTATATATTGGGATATGTGTGGCTATAAGGGTGTGTATACATAATGTAGATTGTAATTTTCTGTATATATATTATAGCGTGTATGCATAGTATACACAAACAAACTACATGCTTTTAAATTGTTCCGAGTGTGTATACATGGGCGTGTGGGTATACACAATAAAAATACACACACTGTTTCTTAATTTTTCCTGGAATGCTAATATATATATATATATATATAGGAGTATATATGTATACATACAGGGCTATTCAGAAAGAGGTGAAAACCTTGAGAATGACAGGAGAATTGAAAATTCTAGGTCAAAATAGTCAAACCAGAAAAATTCTCCCATTTATCTCACTTTCCAAATTGGCTATTTGGTCTAGCTTGTTCATTCTCCTGGCAATTCTTAAGGATTTCACCTCTCTGAATAGCCCTGATAGTGTTAGTATATATGTTTGTGTGGTGGTTTGTATACAGAGTGTGTGTGTTTGTATGTTCTTGTGGTTTTAATTTTGTGCTAATAGATATTGGGGGTGGGTGTGTATGTTTGTGGGCTTGTACACATATTGAATGTGTATTTCTGTGTGCGCTTTTTAAATTTTCCTGCTGTGCATATATATATTCAAAGGTGTATACATGGTGCGTGTACTGTTTTATATAGGGGTGTGTGTACAACGTGTGTGTGTGTGTAAATATAATTGATTGAAAATATATATATATATTTTTTCAATCAATATGCCATGCACTCTTGCTGTTTACCGACTTAATTTTTTTTTTTTTGAGAAAATATTTTACCAGGAAGGATACATTGAGATTTCTCTCGTTTTCAAATATGTCCTGGGTGGCGAGTATGTACCATTAGGTGTCTTGCCCAAGGACACTTACTGTATATCACCAGAGTGATAACAGTAGTAGTGATACCTTTTTTATTGGACTAACATTACATTTAAAAGACAAGCTTTCGAGAGTGTAACCTCTCTTCCTCAGGCTACATCAGAGAAAGAGAGGTACACTCTCGAAAGTAGGCAGGGCAAATCAGGAGTGGAATGTGGGATCTGGAGTAGGTAGTCCAGTCCAAAAACTTGGACTGGAGCTCTTGCAGGAAAAGTATTGCCGAGGTTTCACGTGCAGTCATGAGTCTTTATCTGTGGCTGTGTTCCTGACAACCATAGGGTTTCCATAGGGAAACCTCTTGGCAGCTAGGAGTTAATTCTCCAACTGACGACATCCCACTGATTGGCGTCAGATCGCAGACCGGCACTTAAGAGTTTAAAGAGAGGCATCGCTGGAAAGGTCACACCCTCTTTTTTCTCAGTAGCCCATACCGAAGGGGAGATTGAGGGGTCCAAAGGACCCCACCCCTTCAGGTACTCTTAGCATGCCGTTGGGGGGTGGCTGAAAACGATATGATGATGCATGTGGCCAGGGGGCAGTCCCACAGCGAGGTCTGACATGCAACATGTCCGCCCGCTGTGGTTGAAGCTCTGATTCGGCACCAGATAGATGCCGAACCGGAGCAACGTGAGGACGTGCAGGAATGTCCTCCCTGCACGTCCTTCACATTCAAGTTGTTCAGTACCATCCAAACATTGTAGATGAGGAGGACCTGAAGGATTGATATGCTGCATGAATTCATAGAAGTGGCACCGATTCTCCATATAATCTCTATTCATGATCAACCATAAATTGGAAACCAGTAAGCTAATGCGGCAGCTACTCTCAACTTGCACTGCAGCATCATTTATGCCCTTATGTGCATGACATTGCTGAGACAGATTGAATACCCCAGCAGAAGGTTATGACAAATTCTCAGCAACAACTGATTCATAGCTTTAAAAAAAACAGTCTTTTTAATTAAACAAATGATCCATTTCTAATAAGTCATGAAATAATATAAAGACAATTACGAATGAAATTGAAAGGCAACAAAATAGAAATAGATTAAAATGTATTAGTGCAACCATACATGGAAGCAAACATACCTCACATGATCTGAACAACAGCTGCTTGATGAATGACAAAGGTTCTGCCCTCCATTAAACTCTCCTAATGGTCCCGCTAGTAAATGATATTCCCTAAACTTTCTCAGCACACCTGCAGGCCAATGACATTAATATGCAGTGTCTGAAAATCTCTGATTTAGTGAATATTCTAGTAAACTCTGATCCCTGTATTATGAGGAGCTCTCTGGAATCCATTGGCTAAATC
This sequence comes from Leptobrachium leishanense, assembly GCA_009667805.1. NCBI lineage: Eukaryota > Metazoa > Chordata > Amphibia > Anura > Megophryidae > Leptobrachium > Leptobrachium leishanense. The sequence goes on from CM019067.1 coordinate 250,090,732, forward strand.
ATGAGTAAAAGACAACATTTACTTACGGTATTAGTCCAGCTGACGCTGACAAGTACTACACAGTGATTGCATCCAAGTTGCAGTTGTTGGTACAAATCAGTGCTAAGTGAATGTCACCTATCTATTACTTAATCCCTTCACTACCAAGTGATTTTCCTTCAAGCCATTGTCAGGAGTCGGTGGTTGTTTGACAAATCACTTTCCATTTCCTAAAGTGTAAACATGTATGTTTTCTAAAGCTACAGGTTTACAATACTATAAGCTACAGTAAGGTCGTTTGACAGGCAGAGGGCTCTCCCGAGTCCCTACTGGTCACATTTTGCTACTGCAGCATGTATCTGTGACGCACATGGCAGAATAGAAGCTGTGTCTGTTAAAGGCACAGAGAGCAGCTCCGTGAGCTGCAGCACATCAGCTGCCATGCCCTATACTGCAGTTTTGGGGGACATGTTCTGGATTACCATATGTAAATGAATTTCATCTGCAATAAAACAAATCCTTTGCATTGCTCCAGAATAAGACCGGATCAAGTTTACTCAATGGTGGACTTCTGCAGGAAATTCTGAACACATTGGGTATACTTGATCATGATAGTGAAGGGGTTAATTGGCCATGCTATATCTGAAAAAAATAACTTCTTTAGCTTGCGTAACTTGAAAAGCTCCATCTACAATGTTAGATATAGATGTTACATTTTCCAAAAGTTGGATGACAAGTATGTTCATAAACTTTGTGTATGAGACTCATTGTGGAAGTAATCCCTCTGTAACTCCTACTTGATTCATTAGGCAGCCTTTCACATAAAGGATATAACCCATATTCCACTGTCAGGCATAATTCATCTTGTTGTGATCTCTGTTTTTCTTTCTCTTGGCTTTGAGTACTTATCTGCTGTGTTGTGAAGTTTCTTCAAGGGCACAGCGAGATTATTTTTATCTGCACCATTCAATGGAGCTTTTCGGTACACAAGAGATTATGCCACTTGGATTTACAGCTAAAAAGGGGATATCTGGTTGCTTTTGAACTTGACTTAGATGGACACGGTTGGGCCATACGAACATATTAGAATAATTCCTAAAAGACTTTTTAGAAGATTCATTTAGAAAAAAAAAAAAAATCAAAGTTTTAATTTGTACAACCTTTATGTTCATTTAGTCCCTTTTGTCTTGGGATTCATGATTAGGATCTGAAACAAATTAATCGTTTTGAATGTACTTCACATAGGGGGTCAAAGTGAAACAGTTCCAAAACATAAAACTAAGGCTCATGGGGCTTTTAGGATGTGCAAGTGTATCTTACTAATGAAACTGATGGTAATAAAAAATATGGTTTTATTCTTTGTAATTTAGGTACTCCAATTCTTCATAGTCTGTAAGAAATCCAACATTTATAGTTTGTAGTCAGAAAAGGCACAATTTCTGAAAGAATACATGGCTTTCTCAGAAACAAATATTTTACTTTCTTCGCATGGCATGTGTTCAATCCTTTTTTATTTTTATTGAATGTTCTTGGAATTAATAAATGCAGGTTGGGAATAGGGATGAGCTGTTCGGGTTCGGACGGTTCGGGGTTCGACCCGAACTTAGCCTGTTCGAGCAGATCGCGAACCCCGAACATTTCCGGGTGTTCGCCGCATGTTCGACCACAATGGACCACAATGCATTTTCCCACTGCCTGAAGCTCGTAATTGGCTACAGCCTTGCACCTGACCACAGGTCTGGTGCAAGACTGGTTGAACACAATGCCAATCACCGCTCAGAGTCCTGATTGGGCAAAATTTGCCCAATCATGGGCTCACAGAGCTAAGTCCCGCAGCACACTATATAAGGTTTCCACGCAGCGCTTCTGCACGCATTTCAGAGGAGATTTCACAGGAGATAGTTGTGTGTGTTGTTACTGCCGGTCTGCCACGCTACTGGGGGGGTCTGGGGGGGTCTCATTTCGACCAAATATCAGGGAATTTAGGTGATGTGTGTCTTGTCACTGTGCCAGCAAGTTTTTTTGGGGTTTACAATGTTATTTAAAACATTTGTGAATTGAGGGGATTTTCTGGGTCTTGTCACACTGTGCCAGCAAGTCTTTTTGGGTCTCATTTATACCAAATATCAGGGAATTTAGGTGATGTGTGTCTTGTCACTGTGCCAGCAAGTTTTTTTGGGGGTTACAACATTATGTAAAACATTTGTGAATTGAGGTGATTTTCTGGGTCTTGTCACTGTGCCAGCAAATCTTTTTGGGGCTCAATAATTTCTTTAAAACACTTGGGAATTAAGGTGATCTGTGTCTCGTCATACATACAGTACCACGCTGTATTTTGGGGCTCACTAATTTCTTTAAAACACTTGTGAATTAAGTTGATCTGTGTCTCATCACACAAACAGTACCACGCTGTATTTTGGGGCTCACTAATTTATTTAAAACATTTGTGAATTAAGGTGATCTGTCTCTTGTCACTGGCTGCCAGCTATCAGTGTGTCTCACTGTGTTATACCAGAGTTATTTAAATCTTTATACCAGAGTTGAATCAGAGTTCTGTATATATTAATCTATATAATCACTCACCATGTCTGAAAGAACAAAAAGGACAGGCAGACGCTCCCAGCCACAGATAAGAGGGCAAGCAGCCCATGTGTCGGGAGGCTGTGTCTCTGGTCATGGTGGACGTGGTGCATCCTCTGCAGGGGCACGCTTGTCCTTTCTAACTGGTGCTGGCCGTCTTAAGCAGCAGCAACATACAGAGGACTTGGTGGATTGGCTAACCAGGCCATCCTCATCCTCCGAGTCCTCTGCCAGCCAGGCTTCTAGTGCTTTACAGTCCACCTCAGCTGCCAAAGCATCTAATGCAGCCTCCATGTCCACAGCTACTCCTGCCGTAGCCTCGCTATCACACACACGGAGGAGTCAGCTGAATTGTTTGACTACAATGAGAATGACATGCTGCTTGAGGATGCGCAGCAAGTACAGTGCTCTGATTCAATCTCTGAGGTTGAGCAAGGGAGTATAATCAACCTAGAGGAAGGGGGTGCCAGTGATGACACACAAATAACTGGCACTCATGTTGCCCCAGCAGCTGCAGCATACTGCCAAGTTGGCTCCAGTGATGAGGAGATAGGGGGTGAAGATGACATTGATGATGATGATGTCACAGACTCCACCTGGGTGCCAGATCGAACTGAGGAATCAAGTGAGGAGGAGGGGGAGGAGGAGGAGGAGGCGGCACAGCAAACACGAGGCACAACATCCTCTGTGACCAACCGTAGCACTAGCCAGTCCAAGGCATCACATGTCAGAGCTGCTCCGGTGCAGAGCGCTGTTGTCTCAAAGAACACATGCAGGAACTCTGCTGTCTGGGAGTTCTTTAAGAACTGTGCAGCAGACCCCACCGTTGCTATTTGTAATCTATGTCAGAGGAGGCTGAAGCGTGGGACATCATCCCAGTAGCTGAAGATTTACGCAGTCAGATTACGTTTCCGCATCGAAAGAAAAAATATAGTCCCAACCATCCCCAAGCACAGCGTCTAAATGCCAGCTTAGCAAAATTACTCGCATTGCAGCTGCTGCCTTTCCAGCTGGTGGACTCTGCTCCCATCCATGAATTTGCTGAATGCGCTGTACCACAGTGGCAGGTTCCAAAACGCCATTACTTTTCACGCAAGGCCATTCCAGCACTATACCAGCACGTGGAAGACAATGTTATCCAGTCCTTGGGAAAGGCAGTCAGCAGCAAGGTGCATGTGACTTTAGACACGTGGTCCAGCAAGCATGGACAGGGCCGTTACATTTCCTTCACGGCACACTGGGTAACTCTGATTGCAGCTGGGAGGGATCCAAGACGGGGCTCTGTGCTGGAGCTTGTTCATCCACCACGCCTCCAGAAAGCTGCTTGTATGAGGTCTGCCTGCTCCACCACCACCACCACCTCTTCCTCCTCCTCCTCCTCCTCCTCCTTCTCTGTCTCTGGCGAAGTAGCAGTTAAACCGATGCCTGACAGGGTCTACGCAATGGCTCAAGCAAAAAGATGCCATACTGTGCTTGTGCTGGTTTGTTTAGGGGACAGGAGCCACACCGGGTCAGAAATTTTGTCAGCTCTGCAGGGGCAGGTGCAGAGATGGTTAACACCACGCCAGCTTGCGCTGGGAATGATCGTCTGCGATAATGGCAGCAACCTTCTCTCCACCCTACGCAAGGGTAAATTGACGCATGTACCATGCCTAGCACACGTCCTAAATCTGGTGGTACAGCGTTTCCTAACCAAGTACCCAGGGCTGCCAGAGCTTCTCATCCAGGCCAGAAAAGTCTGCAGCCACTTCAGACGGTCATTCCCAGCAAGCGTTCGCCTGGCAGAAATTCAAAGAGAATTCCACCTTCCAACAAACCGTCTGATCTGTGACATGCCCACCAGGTGGAATTCGACATTAGCAATGCTGCAGCGTCTGCACAAGCAGCAGAGGGCCATCAAGGAGTACCTGTGTGAGTATGGCACAAGGACAGGTTCAGGTCAACTTGGTTCCCCCCCCGCAGTGGCTGATGATCAAGGATGCATGCACTGTACTGTCACCATTTGAGGAGGCAACGAGGATGGTGAGCAGGGACAGTGCATGCATCAGTGACACAATTCCTTTAGTGTTCCTGCTGGAGCACACTTTGTGGGGAATTATAGATGTGGCTCTAGAGGCAGAGCAGCGGGAGGAAGAGGAGGCCTTCCCTAGCTCTCAAGGCCCCAGTCTTTCCGCAGACAGCATTCCAGCGGGTCCTACTCAGATCAGACAGGAGGAGGATGAGGAGGACTATTTAAGTAGTGGGGGCATTGAAGGTGGGGATTCCTCAAGGGAGGGTTTTGTGTGCCCAGAAACAGAAGGGCTTGTGCGTGGCTGGGAGGAGGAAGTGCACGATACGGTCATCCTCATTGACCAGGAAGACTCGGAAGCTAATGCCACCTCCAACCTATGCTGCATGGGCTCCCTAATGATGCAAAGCCTGCTAAAGGACCCCAGGATTCGTGCTATCAAGGAGAGGGATCATTACTGGTTGGCAACCCTTCTTGATCCACGATACAAGGGGAAAGTTGCAGAGCTCATCCTGCCCGCACAGAGGGAGCACAGGATGACAAAACTTGAGGACGCACTAAAGCGAAACTTGTGTAACACCTTTCCAGGCACTGTTAGATTACCAAGTGCTGACACACATGCTTCTGAGGCTGCAGGTGATCAGAGGAATAGTGGTGAAGGCCAGGGCCGCTTGACTGATGCTTTTTTAAATTTGTTTAGTCCTCGACGCCCAGGGACGTCAAATGTAGGCACCCATTGCCAGCGTCTTCACCATATGGTGCAGGACTACCTAGGGGCAAGGGCAGACCTGGATACCTTTCCAGCAGATGATCCACTGGCTTACTGGGTGTTGAGATTGGATCACTGGCCAGAATTTAGCCAATATGCTATGCAGCTACTAGGTTGCCCTTCATCTAGCGTGCTTTCCGAAAGGACGTTCCGTGCCGCTGGAGGTTTTGTCACAGACAAAAGAGTGCGTCTGTCTACCGACTCTGTAGACCGGCTGACATTTATAAAAATGAATCAGTCCTGGATCAGCAGCTATCAATCCCCTGATGCTGAAGTAATGGAATTGATAGGGGATGTCCTTTTCTGCATTCACAAAACCTCCAGCACTGAACTCTTCCACAATACCACAAAAGGGTTATGGTGTGAAGACACTTGCTGCCATGAAAGGCACAATATCTGGCTGCACTGACGCCCATTAAAAAAAAAGAAAAAAAAAAAAGAAAAAAGAAAACTTTGCAATATAGGACCACATGGTCCACCCCTGCACTCTTCCACAATACCACAGAGGGGTTACTGTATGATGATACTTGATGGCCTGGCATTAAAGGCACAATATCTGGGTGCACTGAGGCCCATTCCCAGATTCATATCTTTTTAATATAGGACCGCATGGTCCACCCCTGCACTCTTCCACAATACCACAGAGGGGTTACTGTATGATAGTACTTGCATGCCTGGCACTAAAGGCACAATATCTGGGTGCACTGCCATTGACGCCTGTATCAGATTCATATCCTCAGAGGGGTTACGGTGTGACGGCACTGTTGCTGACGCTAAAAGCCCAATTTTAAAGCACCTATTGTTACTTTCATCCAAAGCCTTCATAAGTTTCACAATAATTTAGCCCAAAAAAACACTAAACTTTTTCTGCGCGTCCTAAAATGTCTTTTCATACAGGCTGCCGCCCCAAGCAGTTGTTTATGGATAGATTAAAGGAAAGCATTTACCGTCATATGAACGTCTTTTTTTGTTTTTAAGTGTTTCTATACATCCTAGAAATCCGCCACTTCACGGGCAGGTTATGGGGACCTCCTAGGCACGATATTTGAAGGAATTTCTCGTTTTTATTTTTAACCCTTATTTCATGGAAAACTCACTGTCCCTTTAAAAACTTTTTTTTTTACTTTTTGTCCTTGTTTCCTGTCCCCCAGGGCACTACCCAGACCCCCATACACCTTTTATGGCAAATATGTAGCATATATGCCCTCTTGGAGGGCACTCTAAAAAACCGAATTTTCAGCCCCATTGACTTGCATGGGGGTTCGGGTTCGGTCCCGAACAAATGGGAAGTTCGGGTTCAGACTCGAATCGAACTCGGGGAGTGTTCTGCTCATCCAACTTGGGAACCCCCTAATCCAGGATTCTGAAATCCAGAAGTCTCCGAAATCTGGCATTTTTGAAGTCTTCAGAATTTCAGAAATACCTCCCTGATGTTCCAGGTGGGTTGTTCAGCAGCCCGTCGGTCCTCTAACAAAGTGTGGCACACACTTGGGGTCTCTGGGCTGCCCCAGCGTTGGATATGCTGCTCAGAGACATGCTGCACAGAGTCTACTAGTGTATGTACATGCTGGCACTGTAGCAGGAAGTGAATCACAGTTTTCCTGCCACATTCCTCTTTGGATTCTCATAGATTTGAAAATATAGATGAATCCAGAATGCTCAGGGATGGAATGGGGTGCGCATCCTGTATACATAAGTACAAAGAAGGTATACATTGAAAGAGTTGGTTACATTATACCAATAGCACAGACAGCTTTGTGATTCTACCTAGTATTGTACAAAGATGTGCGTGTACACACCAGTCATAGAGCTCAACAATTGCAGTGAAGGGTTTTGCAACTGGAACTCTCCAATTGGGATTAGATTAGTTTGTGTATCTATAGGAAGGTGGGGATTTATTCAAGAGGTTATTGGGATGGGAAGAAATGTAGCGCAGTCAGTGTGTTCTTTTCCTGGCTTCAGAATTATAGTAATCGGGGCCATTTGGGAATGGGGTAAAATCTCGAGGATGTCCAGGATATGGGGAAATAAGATCTCCTAAAAAAATCCTGTAGTATTCTGCTATTAGGCAGTGCCTGCCCAGAGCTCTTACTATTTTGGGGGTTTTAAATTCTGATTCCACGGGGTGTTCAATTCTGTATGTAACTTTTAAAGCAAATGGATTCTAAAGGAAAACTGGAGCCAGTGTAGAGATTGACAAAGGGGTGAGGTGTGGGAGCTGCAGGACGTGAGGTGTAGGAGTAGGGATGGGCTGCCGGTTCGATGTGAACATGAGTTTGCATCGAACATTGGCTGTTCACCGAACGGCGAACATTTCCACGTGTTCGCCGTGTGTTCGCCCACAATGCACTGTGCCCTGGCCTGAAGCTTGTAATTGGTAGACATGTGCACAGCACAAAATTTCGTTTTGAACTAATGGATTAGTCCTAAAATGCAATTTATTTAGTTGCTAAAGAAATTCATTTTCAGTTCTTTAGTATGAAAACTAATTTCATTCATCCGAAAACCAGTGGATACAATTACTATTGTAGTGGCTCCTCAGAGGGCTGAGATCGCTGCTTGTTACAGTATCTCTCATTCTCAGCACAATGTGTCAGGCAAAGCTGTTACAGTAACTGACTGCTGCTCATCACAGCGCTCAATTTCTGTAAAACTAGTAAATAATATTTTTATATACAAGAGGTTAAAACAATATTATTTCCTTGTTTTACTGAAACTCTTAGCGCTGTTACAGTCAGTTACTGTAACAGCCGAGCCTGATACATTGTACTGAAAGATAATATAACAAGCAGCCGATCTCAGCGCTCACAGCCACTGGATTTAAAGGGCTAAAAAAAGGCTCCTCTGTATAATGTCCCTCTCTGTATAGAACATTCTCCTCCTCAATTTATACCCCTCTCTGTATAATGTATAGAACATCCTCCTGCATTAATTAATGCCCCTCGCTGTATAGAACATCCTACTCAGTAGGACCTACTGCATGGCATGTGGAGGGTGCAGAACTTCGGAATGCAATGCTTATCCAGCATAGGAGAGGGAACTTTTACTTAAACTTTGTATCTCTGTGGGGGAGGCACAGGAATATTAAAGCAGGGGAGAGGGAAAATATTAACGTAAATCCGTCTGAAAGCTCAGAGAAGAGCTGACTGGTGCAAATTTATTTTTATAATAAAATAAAGCACTTTAAATCCAGGGAAAACATTCAAATAAATCACACTGAAGGCTCATAGAGTAACTGTGAGAGCTGGATACTAAATGCATCAGACAAAAAAAAAACCTTTATAACAAGCAGCACTGGGAGAGGAGAGGGACTTTATATAAAACGTGTATTATAGATGAGGAAAGGGGGAATAGTGTTCCTGGATAATATAAAATGTATCAGACCTAAGCCCCTATTATGCAGAGCGAGAGGGGAGATAACACACGTTTTATAAAGTCCCTCTCTTCTCCCAGCACTGCTTGTTATAAAGGGGTTTTTACTATCCAGCCCTCCTCTGTCATTAGCTTTCAGTGTGATTTATTTGAATGTTTTCCTTCTCCAGCTGCTTTTATCATCTTGTCTGCCTCATAGACATGCATGGGTTAAGTAAAGGTTTCCTGTGCTGGCTGTCTGTGCTGCGAGTGAGTATTCTGGAGCTCTATCACTGTCAGATTTTTGGGTAGGGGGGGGGTCGGGAAGGATTACACATACAAACCTTTTCTGTAGCTTTGCGATGTTGCGCTCTTCATTGCTGGTCTCCTTCACTCAATGTAATCTCACAAAAAGGACTGAAACTAAAATGTAGTGCATTTTATTTTAGTCTTTCGTTTTTTGTACTGGGCAGTTTCGTATCTCTTGAGTCATACGAAAACTAAATTATCCCAAAATTCGGACTAAATTGTTTTAGTACTAAAACGAATGCACATGTCTAGTAATTGGCTACAGCCTTGCACCTGACCATAGGTCACAGGTCAGGTGCAAGACTATGCCAATCAGGGCTCAGAGTCCTGATTGGGTAAAATTTGCCCAATCATGGGCTCACAGAGCTAAGTCCCGCAGCACACTATATAAGGATTCCCTGCAGCCCTAGCGTGTGTGTTGCAGGAGTGAATCAGAGAGGAGATGAGATTGTTGGATTTGCAGGGACAAGCTGGTAGTGGCAAATAGCAGGGAACTGGCAGCCTGTCTGTGAAATATCATACCACAGTTGAATCAGAGTTCATCTGTATCTTTACCTATTCAGAGTTGAATCTGGGACTTACCAGCTATCAGGGTGTATCACTGAGTTATAGCAGAGTTCTGGAAAATCTGTATATCTTTAATCCAATTCTAGATACCATGGAATACCACAGTTGAATCAGAATTCATCTGTATCTTTAATCTGTATCTTTATCTATTCAGAGTTGAATCTGGGTCTTGCCAGCTATCAGGGTATTGTATCCTGCAGGAGAGGAAGTGAATCAGAGAGAGAGTAGAGGACATTGGCAGCCTTGCAGGGAAAATATCAGTGAAATCGCTGACTTATAGCAGAGTTCTGAATATCGTTAATCTAGATAACACCGTTGAATCAGAGTTCTGTATATCTCCAATCTATATACCAGAGTTGAATCAGAGTTCTGCATATCTCCAATCTATATACCAGAGTTGAATCAGAGTTCTGCATATCTCCATTCTATATACCAGAGTTGAATCAGAGTTCTGCATATCTCCATCCAATCTATTTAGCAGAGTTGAACCAGAGTTCTGTATATCTCCAATCTATATACCAGAGTTGAATCAGAGTTCTGCATATCTCCAATCTATATACCAGAGTTGAATCAGAGTTCTGCATATCTCCAATCTATATATCAGCGTTGAATCAGAGTTCTGCATATCTCCATCCAATCTATTTAGCAGAGTTGAACCAGAGTTCTGTATATCTTTAATCTATACATCACTCACCATGTCGGAAAGACCAAAAAGGACAGGCAGATGCTCCCAGACACCGATAAGAGGGCAAGCAGCCTCTGTGTCAGAAGGCTGTGCCTCTGGTCGTCGTGGACGTGGTGCATCCTCTGCAGGGGCACACCTGTCCTTTCTAACTGGTGCTGGCCGTCTTATGCAGCAGCAACATACAGAGGATTTGGTGGATTGGCTAACCAGGCCATCCTCATCCTCCGAGTCCTCTGCCATCCAGGCTTGTAGTGGTTTACAGTCCACCTCAGCTGCCAAAGCATCTAATTCAGCCTCCATGTCCGAAGCTACTCCTGCCGTAGCCTCACCATCATACACTGATGGGTCAGCTAAATTGTTTGACTACAATGACAGTGACATGCTGCTTGAGGATGCACAGCAACTCCAGTGCTCTGATGTTGACTCTGAGGTTGAGGAAGGGAGTAAAATCAGCCTAGAGGGAGGGTGTGCCAGTGACACACGAAGAACTGGCACTCATGTTCCCCCAGCAGCTGCACATACTGCCAGGTTGGCTCCAGTGACGAGGAGATAGGGGGTGATGACGATGATGAGGTCACTGACTCCACCTGGGTGCCTGATCGAACAGAGGAGTCAAGTGTGGAGGTGGAGGAGGCACAACAAAAACGAGGCACAACATCCTCTATGAGCAACCATAGCCAGTCCAAGGCATCAGATGTCAGAGCTGCTCAGGTGCAGAGGGCTGTTGTCTCAAAGCACACGTCCAGGAACTCTGCTGTCTGGGAGTTCTTATTCACATATGCAGCAGACTGCAGAGTTGCTATTTGTAAGCTATGTCTGAAGAGGATCAAGCGTGGCAAAAACATCAGACGCTTGGGTACCACGTGCTTGATGCAACATATGAACACCTGCCACGCATCCCGTTGGCACAACACTTTGCATAGGTCCTCCTCCTCATCTGTCTCTACCCCCACTATATGTCCTGCCATGTCATTGTCTACAATCTCCACTGACAGGGATGATGCTACAGTAATGGGTGTACCAGGTCCTTCCTCAGAATGTGACAGCATCCCATCAGCTGCAGATTTACGCAGTCAGATTTCGTTGCCCCAGCTACTGCAGCGTAAGAAAAAAATATAGTCCCAACCATCCCCTTGCACAGCGTCTAAATGCCAGCTTGGCAAAATTACTCGCATTACAGCTGCTGCCTTTCCAGCTGGTGGACTGCCTCCTTCCGTGAATTTGCCGAATGTGCTGTACTATAGTGGCAGGTTCCAAAACGCCAGTTCTTTTCACAGAAGGCCATTCCAGCACTATACCAGCACATGGAAGACAATGTTATGGAGTCATTGGGAAAGGCAGTCAGCAGCAAGGTGCACATTACTTTAGACACGTGGTCCAGCAAGCATGGACAGGGCCGTTACATTTCCTTCACGGCACACTGGGTAACTCTCCTTGCAGCTGGGAGGGATCCAGGATGGGGCTCTGTGCTGGAGCTTGTTCATCCACCACGCCTCCAGAAAGCTGCTTATATGAGGTCTGTCTGCTCCACCACCTCTTCCTCCTCCTCCTTCTCCTTCTCTGTCTCTGGCGAAGTGGCAGTTAAACCGACGCGTGGCAGGGGCTACGCAATGGCTCAAGCAAAAAGATGCCATACTGTGCTTGAGCTGGTTTGTTTAGGGGACGGGAGCCACACCGGGCCAGAAATTCTGTCATCTCTGCAGGGCCAAGCGCAGAGATGGTTAACACCACGCCAGCTTGAGCTGGGAATGGTCGTCTGTGATAATGGCAGCAACCTTCTCTCCGCCCTACGCCAGGGTAAGTTGACGCATGTACCATGCCTAGCACATGTCCTAAATCTAGTGGTACTGCGTTTCCTAACCAGGTACCCGGGGCTGGCAGAGCTTCTCAGCCAGGCCAGAAAAGTCTGCAGCCACTTCAGATGGTCATTCCCAGCAAGTGTTTGCCTGGCAGAAGTTCTAAGAGAATTCCACCTTCCCACAAACCGTCTGATCTGTGACATGCCCACCAGGTGGAACTCGACATTGGCAATGCTGCAGCGTCTGCACAAGCAGCAGAGGGCCATCAAGGAGTACCTGTGTGAGTATGGCACAAGGACAGGTTCAGGTCAACGTGTTCCCCCCGCAGTGGCTGATGATCAAGGTTGCATGCACTGTACTGTCACCATTTGAGGAGGCAACGAGGATGGTGAGCAGGGACAGTGCATGCATCAGTGACACAATTCCTTTAGTGTTCCTGCTGGAGCGCACTCTGCGGGGAATTATAGATGTGGCACTAGAGGCAGAGCAGCGGGAGGAAGAGGAGGACTTCCCTAGCTCTCAAGGCCCCAGTCTTTAGGCAGACAGCATTCCTGCGGGTCCTCAGATCAGACAGGAGGAGGATGAATATTTAAGTCGTGGGGGGCATTGAAGGTGGGGATTCTTCAAGGGAGGGTTTTGTGTCCCCAGAAACCTAAGGACTAGTTGTCACAATCGGCCACAATGACGGTACATGGCATGCGCCAAGTAGGGCCCTGGTATGAGTAAAAGCCCCTATATGCAGAGATGCAGGACACAATAACCTTGGATACATGAATATAACACGGGAGACACTGGGGACCTCTGCACGGCTATACCAAAGGAGCCCTAGACTGATTGGTCCTTAGAGTGGCCGAATCTGCACTAATAGAAAAAGGTTACCTAGTAGCCGTACAGAGTCCCAGGGTATACACAGAATACCTGAAAGAGTATATACTCCACAACCTGCAGGGAAGGACTTCAATGACAAAAGTCGTGGTCAGCAGGGACACACAACAAAACAATGAATCAATATGCACAGTACAGCTAGGGATGTCCAGAAGAGTCGTCAGTGAATAAGCCAAACGTTTACCTTAAGCCAAAGCGGGGATACAGAACCAGAGAAAATCCGTTAGCCAGGCCAGAGGGTCAATACCAGGAAATCAATCAGAACATGAAACTCAGACAATGGAGAAACACTGAAACTGATAAACGTGAAAACACAAGACATAAACTGGAACCTGGGGATACTAAAGAAACAACAGACAGATAAACAAAAGAAATAAGGTAAACCTTAGGCTAAGGTCAGACGAAAGCAGTTTTTTCGAGAACGTCAAACCGCTACTACTGACGTACAGAGTGCGCTGCGGCCGCATAGCGGCATGTTTGCGTGATTGGGAGACGTCAGATGCTGCACACGTCCGGCCAACATAACGTCCAGACGCAAAAGGGTTTTATTGATGATCCGTACAAAATCACGGACGAAAATGCGCATCGTATGACCGCTATCTCGTATTCCGTGAAAAAATACGTCCATTCGTTCGAACGCACTTTTTCACGGACAACGTGAAAAATGCGTTCGTCTGACCCTAGCCTTAAACCTGAAATAGAACTTGGACAGAATAACAGGGAGCTCTCAGGAACAGAACAGTAGCTGAAGTGAACCAGATGCAAGAGCATGGTAATATGGGCCCATGGCTTTATATAGGGGAGTAATCAGCCCATATCACCAGCAGATGCTTAACGAGCAATTGAACTTGACAGACAACTTAACCCCTGAGCTGCATCTCAGGGAAAGCAGCACAGGGAAACACATGGGAACTAAAACATGAGGAAAACAGAGGGCAGGGAGACAGGGTTGGAACGTGGGATGTTACACTAGTACTGTAACTAGTACTAGGCTGGGAGGAGGTAGTGCACGATATGGTCATCCTCAGTGACCAGGAAGATTCGGAAGCTAATGCCACCTCCAACCTACGCTGCATGGGCTCCCTTATCCTGCAAAGCCTGCTAAAGGACCCCAGGATTCGTGTTATCAAGGAGAGGGATCATTACTGGTTGGCAACCCTTCTTGATCCACAATTCAAGGGTAAGTTTGCAGAGCTCATCCTGCCCTCACAGAGGGAGGCCAGGATGAAACAACTTGAGTATGCTCTAAAGCGAGACTTGTGTAACACCTTTTCAGGCACTGGTAGGTTACCAAGTGATGACACAGGTGCTTCTGAGGCTGATCAGAGGAAGACTGGTGAAGGGGGCCGCTTGACTGATGCCTTTCGCAATGTTTTTAGTCCCTGATGCCCAGGGACGTCAAATGTAGGCACCCATTGCCAGTGTCTTCATCATATGGTTCAGGACTATCTAGGGGCAAGGGCAGACCTGGATACCTTTACAGCAGATGATCCACTGGCTTACTGGGTGTTGAGATTGGATCACTGGCCAGAACTTAGCCAATATGCTATGGCGCTAGTTACTAGGTTGCCCTTCATCCAGCGTGCTTTCTGAAAGGACGTTCAGTGCTGCTGGAGGTTTTGTCACAGACAAAAGAGTGCGTCTGTCCACCGACTCTGTAGACCGGCTGACATTTATAAAAATGAATCAGTCCTGGATCAGCAGCTATCAATCCCCTGATGATGATGTAACTGAATAGATCGGGGATCTCTTCTGCATTCCCAAAACCTCCACCACTGCACTCTTCCACAATACCTCAGAGGGGTTACGGTAACGACGGTGTGAAGGCACTGTTGCCGACAATAAAGGCCCAATTTTAAAGCACCTATTGTTACTTTCATCCAAAACATGTGTAGCGATGTGTTTAAAAAGACTGTTCTGCTGCATTTACTTGCAATGGCCACCAGAGGGAGACAGAGACCATGGAAAGTTATGCTGGACAAACACAAGGCACTAAACTACCTTTTCCATGATGCTTTGCGTAAGGACAGGAAGTGGGTGTGTAGGAAAGGAGAGGCATCACCAGCCTCGTGGAAAGCATGCTCAGAGTGAGCTGGGAGCTGAAAGGAGAAGGAAGCAGGCCGAGCTGTGGAGGATCGTGACAAGGCCAGAGCGCAGGGGCTACCTCGCTGGTGCTGGGGGATCGGGACAGTGACCCTGCAGAGACCTGTCTATACCCACGCTGCGATCAAGGCAAGCAGAGGACCCGAGTGAGGAGTACCGCAAGTCCATTGGATGGGAGAGCAGGCGGTAGCTGGACAAGTCCGGGTGGGAGCAAGGAAAGCCAGACAACGGATCCAGTAGCCAGTATCACAGCCAGGCATTAAGCGGAGAGACGTCCTGGGTCAGCGGAGCCTTGGTGATCGAGCGGATAGGTGAGAGGCCTCCAAGGCCGGTTTATAAAATCAAGAAAGCACGCTGCTGTTTGTTTCAAAAAAACCCACAGGGCCCCAACTTGACTAGTCGAAGACATCGTTATAAGTAATTCACTGGCCAGTTGAATAGTACCCGGGTACCATATACACACACGTACACACCCTTTACATTCCGGGACTTAACCTGTGCGGGACTCATTTGTTACGAATCGGAACAGGGGTTAAAGATACGTTCCGAATATATTTTTCTCTTTTCCGCTGCGCGTTTATCGTAATACGAAGAGATTGTATTTTTGGGTTTCGCTACGTGTCTCTGTTTTTCTGAACTATCGGGAAATTGCATTTCTTTTCTGTTCGGTTGCGAATATTTTATTTTTCCGAAATACGAAGCCTCGTGTTTCGTTTCTTTTCCGCTACGCGTTTTACCGTGATACGAAAATACTGTAATAATACTTGTGAATACCGTGTCTCAACATCTGCTTATTATTTTAATAAACTATTTAAATGTTAAAAACTCACAACTGTGTTGGAGTATATTTATTCCCTAGTGCGGGGAGACTGACCCGTGGTTCATTTTCAGCGGCTCCTCCGGGAGTGAGCGCTACACGTGGGGGCTCGTTTCCGGGATCTCAGTCTCTGGAAAAAACGCATTTAAAGGGTTAAATATGGATCCAGATGAAGCAGCAGAGTGGTGTAAAGCACAGGGTGGCCAGTTAGAGTTGAGTGTAGTAATGGATATTCCTGTAGGCACCTGGGCAGAAGAGCAGATCCGCCTGGCCGTGGCAGCGTTGGCACCTGACCAGCGGGGGTTTCTAGCGGACATTAAAGTGAACCCAGAGACTTCTCACACGTATGTTCTTTTTGAGTGGAGAAAGGGTGTTCCTGTGTGTTTTCAGGACGTGAGTATACAGCTAACCGACGACGTGGAAGTTCGTCTGATCCAGCCAAGTAAGCCACGTGGTGATTCAGCGAACATTCCTGCATCCAGCCCGCTGGCCATGATCGGGCCGGAGTTCATTGCTGCTATTGGAGACCTCGTGGTTAAGTGTCAGAGGGCTCACCCTTCTTACATCAGCTTTGGATATCGGAAATTGGAAAAATTTTCAGGAAACTTGCCAACTCCGGCGGGAGAAGAAACCTTCGAAGAATGGGTGGAACAAGCGATGCAGGCTCTGGATGAGTGGGACGTCTCTGAAGCGCAGAAGAAGCAAAGAATTACTGAGAGCTTAAAGGGACCTGCGTCAGAGGCTGTCAGGAATCTGAAGCTGAGTAAGAGAGACTGTACTGCTCTAGATTACCTGAACATATTACAGGAAGTCTTCGGGCGAACGGAAAAGGCTGCTGAGCTAATGTACCAATATGAGCATACTTACCAGAAAAGGGGTGAGAAGATGACAGAATACATGAGGCGCCTGGATAAGATACTGTACCAAGTACTGTTGAAGAAAGGAACAGACCCCACTACAGTAGATCAGGTTAGAATGCGTCAGATATTGAAGGGTGCCTTACCTTTAGATCCTGTGATGTTGCAACTGAGGACTCGAGAAGGTAATAAAGAGTTAAATTACCTAGAACTGATTCGAGTTGTTCGGGAGGAAGAAGCCCTTCTGGAAGAGAAGCTTGGAAAAAGGGGAGAAAAGGTCTATGCGCAACCCATAGAGTATAACGAGTGTTCATCAGATGAGGAAGATCCGGAAGAGACATATGAGCCGGAGATAACTCAAAAGTCGTCAAACCAGGTGTATGGTGAGATACAAAAGACTCTCGCGAGAGTACAAGAAGCCCAAGTTAAGATGGAACAGACACACACGGACCTATGCCGGACAATCTTGAAAGTAGTAGAAATGCAGACTGAAATACTGAAGTCTCTCTCAGATATACGAACAGCAGCGGTTGCTGTGGTCTCCGACAGAGGATTTTCAAATGAGCCACAGGAAGAAAGTGTGCCCTCATCCTCGTGGGGAAGATGTTTTGCCTGTAGAGAATTCGGTCATTTCAAGGCTCAGTGCCCAGAAAGGAGACAGGGAGGGTCTCTATATGTGCCTGCTAGACCTAGAAGATCCTCTCCCTGGAGGTCTGATCCTATGTCACGGGAGGAAAATGTATGCCCGCAGTCACCACGTATGAGGACAAGGGTTAGAGTACAACAGACTGGGTCTACCTCTCCTGCTGCTACGAAAAAGTTCCCTGACAAGTTGATAGGTCCTTCGCCCATCATCCCGGTTCAAGTGGAAGGAGTCTATACTAAGGCTCTTCTAGATTCGGGTGCTCAAGTAACGCTGATTTACCGAGACTTCTATCAGAAATATCTGAAGCATATACCCCTGAAGAAATTGAAGGATCTCGAAATCTGGGGTATGGGAATGGAGAAGTTTCCCTATGATGGATATATACAGGTGAAGCTAGAATTCAGTTCGGAAATCGCTGGACAACCGAGAGTATGTGACACGTTGGCAATTGTGTGTCCTCGTCCCTCGGGAGCTAATCGAAGTTCTATGATAGTGGGGATGAACGCTGATGTGTTGAGACACCTCTTAACCCCACTGGTCACGGAAGAGAATCCTGCTCCTAAGAAGGCACACTCGATGTCACGACCGGCCTGTCCACGGAGGGTCAAGGAACAGAGAACCACTACAGAAATAAGAAGGCTGAGGAGAACGGAAGGGACAGAGAAGGCCCTACGTTCAGGAAAGACTGTACAAGTACCGATTGGAGACAAATTATCTGTGCCTGGTCTGCCTATATCCCGTCCAACTCCTACTATTCGGTCTCATCAGTTACGTTCCGTTAGAGAGAGTGAAGAAGACAGTGAAGAAGAAGGCTGGTGTCTGAGCTGGGTGTGGGCACCTGAGTCTCAGAGCGTCAAGCCGGTTTCTGACTGGGGTGAGAGTGATTTAGGGTCTGATATCTCTGAAGTTATGACTCGAGCACCTGCAGTACCTGAGACCTGGGAAGTTCCTGAAGTTTTAGAGGAAATATCCATAGATTACAGTTCTATGCCTTCACTGGAGGGCTCATATTCCGAGGAAGTCTTGGCTCCGATGGTTGATGAGAGAATTGAGCCTGTAGAGTCAGCTCTCCTGACTGAAGAGGTTCTTGAAAAATTTGAACCTAAACGTTCAGTACGACCCCCTCAGAGACTCACATTTGATTCACCAGGACATAGCCCAGAGGAGGCTGTAACAACTGGGCGGAGGTTTCCAGAAGTGTCAGCTCTAATTGCCAAGGTGTCTAAGGGTTTGGGGGAGATTGAGGAAAATTGCTGCCTGTTGTCAACCCTGAATATGTAGGCTAAAGTTAGAAATGTTAAGTAGAAATGTAATGCAACTGTTGTTATGTTATGTATGACCGACACATGTACCCGTTACACGCCCTTGGGAGGACCCAAGAGTTTAGGGGGGGAGAGTGTAGCGATGTGTTTAAAAAGACTGTTCTGCTGCATTTACTTGCAATGGCCACCAGAGGGAGACAGAGACCATGGAAAGTTATGCTGGACAAACACAAGGCACTAAACTACCTTTTCCATGATGCTTTGCGTAAGGACAGGAAGTGGGTGTGTAGGAAAGGAGAGGCATCACCAGCCTCGTGGAAAGCATGCTCAGAGTGAGCTGGGAGCTGAAAGGAGAAGGAAGCAGGCCGAGCTGTGGAGGATCGTGACCAGGCCAGAGTGCAGGGGCTACCTCGCTGGTGCTGGGGGATCGGGACAGTGACCCTGCAGAGACCTGTCTATACCCACGCTGCGATCAAGGCAAGCAGAGGACCCGAGTGAGGAGTACCGCAAGTCCA
Organism: Leptobrachium leishanense; assembly: GCA_009667805.1. NCBI lineage: Eukaryota > Metazoa > Chordata > Amphibia > Anura > Megophryidae > Leptobrachium > Leptobrachium leishanense. The sequence continues at coordinate 250,109,864 of CM019067.1, forward strand.
TTGGATGGGAGAGCAGGCGGTAGCTGGACAAGTCCGGGTGGGAGCAAGGAAAGCCAGACAACGGATCCAGTAGCCAGTATCACAGCCAGGCATTAAGCGGAGAGACGTCCTGGGTCAGCGGAGCCTTGGTGATCGAGCGGATGGGTGAGAGGCCTCCAAGGCCGGTTTATAAAATCAAGAAAGCACGCTGCTGTTTGTTTCAAAAAAACCCACAGGGCCCCAATTTGACTAGTCGAAGACATCGTTATAAGTAATTCACTGGCCAGTTGAATAGTACCCGGGTACCATATACACACACGTACACACCCTTTACATTCCGGGACTTAACCTGTGCGGGACTCATTTGTTACGAATCGGAACAGGGGTTAAAGATACGTTCCGAATATATTTTTCTCTTTTCCGCTGCGCGTTTATCGTAATACGAAGAGATTGTATTTTTGGGTTTCGCTACGTGTCTCTGTTTTTCTGAACTATCGGGAAATTGCATTTCTTTTCTGTTCGGTTGCGAATATTTTATTTTTCCGAAATACGAAGCCTCGTGTTTCGTTTCTTTTCCGCTACGCGTTTTACCGTGATACGAAAATACTGTAATAATACTTGTGAATACCGTGTCTCAACATCTGCTTATTATTTTAGTAAACTATTTAAATGATAAAAACTCACATCTGTGTTGGAGTATATTTATTCCCTAGTGCGGGGAGACTGACCCGTGGTTCATTTTCAGCGGCTCCTCCGGGAGTGAGCGCTACACATGCATAAGAGGCACCAAAATTTAGCCAAAAAATCACTAAACTTGTTCTGCATGTCCTAAAACGTCTCCTCTTTTCATACAGGCTGCTGCCCCAAGCAGTTGTTTATGAATAGATTAAAGGAAAACCATTTACCGTCATTTGAAATGTCATTGTTTTCTTTTTAAATGTTTCTATACATCCTACAAATCCGCCACTTCACGGGCAGGTTATGGGGACCTCCTAGGCACGATATTTTAAGGAATTTTTCATTTTTATTCTCAACCTTTATGTCATGGAAAAATCACTGTTCCTTTAAAAACGTTTTTTTTTTCCCTTGTTTCCTGTCCCCCAGGGCACTACCCGGACCCTCATACACCTTTTATGGCCAATATCTTGCATATATGCCCTCTTGGAGGGCACTCTAAATTTCAAACGTTCGAGTCTCATTGACTTGCATTGAGTTCGAATCATGTTCGAACTTTTTAAATTGTTCGAGTTCGAATGCGAACCGAACACGGGGCTGTTCGGCCCATCCCTATGTATGAGTAAATATTATATAGTATGTTAGATTGTGTTGTGTGTTGTGATTCTGCAAATGTGATTGTGTTGTCATTGTGTAACTTGCAAATCTAACACATGATTATTGATTTTGGCTTCTTTTTTAATGGCTTTTTCCTTCTTGGTGTCGTTCAAAAATTATTTTATTATCTTATATCTAAAACAAAAAGGTTTGCAACCTTAGACCTTAGAGTCACAACACCTATTCATTTGATAAGTGTATTTACTATGGGACATATTTTAATATTGCTGCTGTTTTAAAAAATTCTCTGGTGTTTCTGTGACACTATAGATAGAACCTTTGTAGCGCATCAAAAATAGATTTAAAGGTAGACTTCAACAAAGAAGTATATCAAACATAAAGTGCTTCAGTCTTAAAGTGCTTCAATCTTAGGCTGGGGTCAGACCAGCGCACTTTTAACGTGCGTTTAGGCGCACTTAATCACGGCCGCACTAGCAGCAAATGACGGGCAATGACAGCCAATATACGAAGTACGGTCGCACGAAAGTCCGGCCGCGCAACGCAAGTGGAAAATGAACGCATTTTTTTGAGAACGCAGAACTGCTAGTACGGACGTACAGAGTGCGTTGCAGCGGCATAGCGGTGTGTGTGTGTGATTTGGAGACGTCAGACCCTGCTCGTGTCCGGCCAACATAACGTCCAGACACCCAAAGTTTCCTGGTTTGGATCTGTAAAAAATCACGCACAAAAATGCGCATCGTATGACCGTTTTCGCGTATTCCGTGAAAAAATACGTCAATGCGTTCGGACGCACTTCTTTACGTTCGCGTGTAAAAATGCTTTCGTTTGACCCTAGCCTTAAGGTGACAAATATTCAATCAATGTACACATATAAAAGTGCAATGTGCCATAGAACACAGTAAAGTGCAACAAGATATAAAATTCCAGCAGTGCGATGGGTATAAGAGAGTCTATAAAGTGCAACAGTGTCCGAATGTGCAAAATGTGCAAATTCAATGATATCCAATACAACAGTATGAATACCAGTGGGAAAATTCCTTAAAATTTACTTCTCTTTATGTTCAAGCGATGCACAAATATAGTCCTCCTTTCTTGGTCTGTGTATCTCTTGCTGTCTCTCAATAGTGGAGAGGATAGCCAGAAAGGAGAAAAAAGTGAAAGGAAGAAAAAAATAAAAAAAATTTGGAGGGGAGAGAAAAAATGAAGTAATAATCGTGCAGAAAATCCCAATTAAATATGGCAAATAAATCGCTCGTAGGAATATGGAAACTCACATTTATAAGAGCCCAAAAAATCCCTGGCTCTAGGTTTAGGAGCTTCCAGCCATATAGAGGGTGGCGTATCCCTTCTTAAATCTTCAACTCTGGTTGCGATGGCTACAATAAGATAATAGACAGCGCTCCCATAGTATATTACCGTATTATGATAAAAAAGAGGTGATAATGTATTGAACTCACCAGATATGGAGCCTCTTCCACACAGGCTCACTCAATACAGCGTCAGGTACACTATGGTGGATACCCAGAACCTCTTCTCAACCGTCTGAGGGCCGGATATCAGGAGCTTCCAAGCGGTGGCAAGTATATATCCAAGGAGAGAAGTCAATAGAATATAAACCATATAAAATTTATTAAAAAATTAATTGCATATTAAAAAATGGACAGATGCGTTACTGAGACGCGTTTCGGCATTAACAGCCTTCCTCAGTCGGTATATTTAGGTGCACTATTGTCCAAAAACTATAACAGGGTTATAACAGGGTTATTCAGAGAAAGGTGAAACTCAGGAGAATGACTGAAGAGAAAATTCTAGGTCAAAATAGCCAAACCAGAAAAATTCTCCCATTTATCTCACTTTCCAAATCGGCTATTTGGTCTAGAATTTTCCATTCTCCAGTCATTCTCCTGCTTTTCACCGCCAAAAAATCAGTAAACTTTTTCTGCGTGTCTGAAAATGTGTCCTCTTTTCATACAGACTGCCGCCCCAAGTAGTTGTTTATGGATAGATTAAAGGAAAAGTATTTACCGTCATTTGAAACGTCATTTTTTTGTTTTTAAATGTTTCTATACATCCTAGAAATCCGCCACTTCACGGGCAGGTTATGGGGACCTCCTAGGCACGATATTTGAAGGATTTTTTCATTTTTATTTTTAACCCTTATTTCATGGAAAACTCACTGTCCCTTTAAAAACTTTTTTTTTAACTTTTTGTCCTTGTTTCCTGTCCCCCAGGGCACTACCCAGACCCCCATACACCTTTTATGGCAAATATCTAGCATATATGCCCTCTTGGAGGGCACTCTAAAAACTGAATTTTCAGCCCCATTGACTTGTATTGAGTTCGAGTTCGGGTTCGGGTTCGGGTTCGGATCCGAACATTTGGAAAGTTTGGGTTCGGTTTCGAACCGAACTCGAGGAGTGTTCGGCTCATCCCTAGAAGAGATGTCTGGGAATCTAAAAGGTTGTATTATCTATATTTATGATACATGTCACACCACAATTTGTATTTTCTTGTAGTTTCTTTGCAAACAGAGTTTCACTTTTCAAACATTCAAGCGTACTGTTTTTTTTTGTACACTCCATTTGTCTGCAGTGTCGGCTTTTTGCGGCGGCTGCTCTGCACTGTGATAGGCGGCTGCTCGGGTTTCTCCGGTGTGTTCGGCGGTGTTAATCTGGTGTTAATCCAGTTACGGTGTGCCTTCGCCGGGTTTTGCGTTGAGTGTTCGTCGGGTTTGCGGCGGCTTTTCCCTGCACTATGACAGCCCCGTGGTGCTTGCTGAATACACCACAGGGTCGCATAAATGGGATCGCCAAATTATACCGAATTGAGGAGAATGAACGCACCGAACGTGCAGTGACTTTTCGATTCTCTTTGAATAACCCTGGTAGTTTTTTCCATTAAAAGCTGGACCCTATTGTTACCAGATACAGTATATGAAGAGTTGGATATTTTAATTATAGGACCACAAAATGTTCAGCTATATCACCATGTCTGTATCCAGAGTTTATGCATTCTTACTCAGGCTATACTGAGCATGAAATTTACTAGCTAATATTTGTCTTTTTTTTTAGGTCTTATTGGGTTTGAATTAATGAATGTTTCTCTGTGCTCCTTTGAGGTAATGGACCTGTGCTGCAGCTTCAATAACGCCTGTGTTAAACACTCTCTCTTTAGGTTGAGAGAAGTCTTATGCTTTCATAAGTCTTTAACCCCTTCATTACCAAGTGAGTTTCCAAAATAATAAATCATATGTGAATCCATTGCTCCCAAAGGCATGCCTTTATCCGAAAATCCAAATCGTTATTTAGTCCTTTTGTATCCTCTTGGTGTTTTCTTGGGAAATCATTTTTAATTATAGCGTAAGACCTATTTGGGAATATTCCCAATGTATTTCTTACTGTAATAACCTATTTGGCAGGCAGATGTTGCCATCTACTGGGCAGGTGGAGTTACTGCAGCTCAGTGCTCTATGCATTATAAGCTAGAGAAAAGTCCAATAGGGATATTTTCCAGCTGGTTTTAAATAGCGCTAGCACGTTGGGCATCATGTCCAGGGTGCGAAGACTTTGAGGGCTTCTTCTGAAGTCCAAATTCAAATTAATTTAATTTGCAGCAAACTAATTTAAATTGTAATAATACAGCATAGCTCCAGATGGTGTTAATACAGTCTCGGGCTGCTGTGTCTACTATTGCTAATTGTGTAAACACAGTGAAGGGGTTAATGGGACATGTTTTATTTCCACATAACATAAAAAGACTGATCCCCTGCAGAAAACCCTACTATACAAATAATATTCTTTTAAACTAGAGAAACTATATATTCCCGTCATGGATCTTTATTGCTTCCCTTCAGTCATTGAAGCTCCTCTTTTCCCGGGGTACATTGATTCCTGGTTTGCTACTGCTTACCATCCAATCAAATGCTTCATATTGAAAAACTGATAACCAACAGTCTCCTTGTCGAGCTGTCATTGAGCATTGTTAATTCCTAACTTCTATGGGACAAATTATTTATTTGTTAATGTAGTAAATATAAAAACGAGCTACAACAGTAACAGATAACCTAAACAGTGCTCTTAGTTTATTACACTATGACTAAAGTAAACAATATACAGTGTAATGTTGCTGTTCTCCAACATCAGCATGCAAGGATAGACAAACCTAACCTCCAAATACACAGTAACATATATATCCCCATGAGAAACTTCATAACAATTGTAGAGATACAGATAACATTTTAGCAAAATGCTTTAACGACAATGTCTATGTACTTGAGTAACTGTGGTGCCGGGTTTGTTTAATGATGGATAGACCATCGCAAAATTGTATATTCCTTTTAAGCAACTTGGTGTGTTTGCTTTAATGTATCAGAGAAAAGTCACCTGTTTGCTACAGTATCACATAGTTTGGTCTAGAGGGGATATCTTGGACTTTCAGCACACACACATTGGCAGATAATCATAGTTCTGACCAGTGGACACATGTATAATCTGGATGAAAGACACAGTAAGATAATACACCGGCAGATAGTGATCAAAGAGTAAAAAAATTTGGAAGAAACATTAAAGGCTGAACACATATTACATAAAGTGGTGTCAAGTGTATCTCCATTTTCATGCATATGGAAGTGAGACCAGAGTAGTTCTAAAAAGGAATGCAGAGACTTCAGATCTGAAGCAACAGGGATATGGAAATCACCAGGGATGAAAGGAGAATGAAGAGTGGCAGTCCCGAAGCTGTGCTGAAAGGATCAAGAAAGGAAAGGCCATGGCCGTGGGGATGGTAGACAACAACACTACACGAAAACAGTACATGGAAAAATAAATAGTGTTGAAAAGGTGGATAGCAGAAAGATTCCTAGGAACTAAAAAGATATTAATCAAGCAATCGCGTGTAGTGACTTCAGTGCCTATAATTTGTAAAAACCCTATAGTTATAGTTCTGTCAATCCACTCAACAGACTCAAGACTTAAACAGATTAAAAATCTGAAATAGACAACTATCTAGAATGCGAAGTAAGGTACACAATTTCAAACAGGGTCTGCATTATCAGCATACAGGCAGAATTGGCCTTTGTGTCAAATACAGTAAATGTGATAAAGATAGATGATAAATATGGTCAGATATTCTGATTATGGGGATTTGTAGTGACCATTGGTGTGATTAGCAGCAACGCAGCTTCCAAAAAATACCGATAGAATATACAAATAATATCTGTATGTGGCATAATACCTGTGTATGGAAATTATGACAGCCTGCTGTATCTGTACTATACTGGGGTGTTCAGCAATTATAACCCCCTGAATCTTATCCCTGTACTGTACTGAGTGACTACAAAGCTCTCCCTGTATTCTGCCCTCTTCCTGGCTGCTCCAATTCTGCAGTAAAGTTTTGCTGAGCTTTTTGTTACAGTGAGGGTTTGGACTGCTCGTTGTTGCTTCTTCATAGTGATACAGGTTAAGAGGAGTGAGATCTCACTGAGAATTGTTTGTCCTTAAGGAGAACACTATTCCTGTATTAAGAAAGTTATGCAAATTATTTGTATGCCTAATTTCATTTATCATTATATTTCAAATGTGAAATTGCATACAGACATTTTTGGTAGTGAACATTTTATACTTTTCTAGTCTTACTTAAAGCGTATTTCTGATGTTTATCGAATGTGTGCAGGTGTCAGGTCCTAGAAAAATAAGTGTGGGAACTCATCAAGATTTCTGTCCCCCAATTAGCAATTATTATCTTGCACTTAACACAAACAGACATTCAAACCTGATATATTTATGTATATATGTGGATTTTAGCTAAAAATATATGATAAATCCTATATTTATTGTGACTTAATGGGGAAATATATGATTGAACACCTGAATCCAAGCTTTATAGTGTGTAGAACCAACAGGAACTTGGTTCCTTCTGCAAAAGTAATGGAGGAACTGCGTTCCCACAAGTTCCCCCTCAACTTGATCCCAGGATGTGTATAGTATAACAAATGTTTTCAATGTAAGAACATTTTAGATTTTTTTTCTAGGACTTTCTAACTACGCTTATCTCTGTTCTGATGATGTGCTTTGATAATCTATTACTACCGTTAAGCAGCACTTTTAGAGGATTGTGATACACCTGTCCCACTGGTACGGCTGCACATTGTTTTAAGGTCACTATAATATACTATCAATGTATATAAATAGGGTTTTGTTGTGAGGTATTTCCCATCTTCCTTTATGTCTAACTTCCTAACTTCCTTTATGTCTTATGGACACAGGATAGATAATTTTATGAATTGAAAATCTGTATATCCTTAATGAATTGACTTTGGAGACACTGGAATGATTAATATAATCTAACTCTCCATTTACTCATCATTCAAATAACATTCCAGGTAGGTCACTAATGTACAGATGTAAATAATATTATAGTTAACACATAAGGATATTTCTCGTTCTATTTTGTTAATACTAATAGAATGATTTCCTTTTTTTTAACAAGATTTGTAGTGTTTCGTTTAACCTCAGTGTTAGGAAATAAATAACATTATTCATGAAAATAGGAATCTTTTACAGTAATGTATACTAAACATGTAATTCACCTGATTGAAATGGAACCCTTTTGACTGATTTTACCACTTTTGAAAACTGTTGTCCTGGTTTGTTAAATATTATCATAAAGGTTAAAACATGCAACGTCTTCTCTGTCAGTGGCCTAGTGTTACTATTTAGTGCTGGTCGATATAGATTTATATTATGAGTTCTTCCAAGGAGATTAAAGCTTGAAAATGGCTTAAAGTGAAAGCCAGAATCATCTCGCCATTAACCCCTTCACTACCGATATCGAGATACCTTGGGCTTCAAATTTACCATCTGGCGCCCCAATATCTAGATATCTCGGTATGCTGATCTGTATCCCAAAAGCAAATTAAATTAATTAAACAAATTTTGTTTGCGTCTGGGCTGCAGAAAGTGCCCCAAAAGTTTTAGCCCTGTGGGCATAATGCCCAAAGAGCTAAAACTGTAAAATCAGCTGCTCAAAGCTCTGAAATATCGAGCTTTCAAAAGCCGATGCAGGGAGAGATAGAAGAAAATAGAGCGGCCGCTCAAACCTCTAACTCAATTTGGCAATAGATGGCGCCATCTACAGGCCAAAAATAAATTATTAACAGTAAGAAATACAATAGGTATAAGCTCTAATATTTCTTACTTTTATAATGAATTAAAAATCATTTTACAAAAAACACTGGTTTCTGACAATGATTTTATGGAAAATCACTTGGTAGTGAAGGGGATTTTCGTTGCTTCAATTCGACAGGTTCAAACAGGCTAATTCCATAGATATTGATGTAAAAAAAAATAATATACTTTTAATTTTTTAAAGACCATTTATTCTTTCTATTTTTTGCAAAACCCCTTTTTATTTTTCAGAACACCTTTTTGCATTTTTTAGATGACAGTTTTTTTTAAAGATTTTATTTTGTAACAGACCTTTTTAATATCTTTTAGAGGACTTTTTTATTATTTGGACACACTTTTACTACATTTTTACCGATTGCAACTCCTGATAGGAGAATAGGAGACTTCTTTTCTTTTCATTTCAGTTCCGTGGAATTTACCTGTGCCAATTTGGTGCAATTTGGAGGTTTTCACCGTCGCCTGAGAACTGCTTCGATGACTCCAATTTTGGCAAAATACGGTGACCATTCGCTAAATAGTGGATCCACCATATTTTCAACAAATGGAATCACCGAAGTACGCTGAAATAGGCCAAAACACAAAGCACAGATATTCCACGCAATTTCAGTGCGTTGTGAATTGACCCCTAGGTCTTTACAAGGGACATTTGTATTTCCCTATTAAAGGGACACTACCACTAACATAAGCTGTAAATAAATTCCTTGTGCATTACAAACAAAAGCACTTTATAAAACATATGCTGTCTTTTTTTCTTTGTTTGAAGTAATTGCATGTAAAAAGAAAAAGAAAATCTCCTGCTTTCATTTTGTGGATTTTTCCCATGATGCAACATTTACCAAAATCTTATGACAAGTCTCGCATTACACCTGTGATACATGATGAAACAATAGTAATGAGGCAATTGTGTGCTTTATTGAATGTTTCAGCAAGGCTACAGGGGTTCTATTGTGTTGCCTAGGCTACTCGAGATAAGAGATGGCAGCTGAATGAGATGAGTGTGGGCTTCCAACGCTGTATACTACTCACTGGTGATGTCATCTTCAGTTTTCTGGACATGTGACTCACAGTGAGGAGCAAGTAGTGTAAATATACTGTGGGGGGGGCAGCAATTGTGCATTTTAATCCTACAATTGTTTGATTTGTTGTCTTTTTTTTACAGTTTATTATTGCTTACAGCATGTCATTATTGAATCCAATTTCAGTAAACCCATGTTTACATTTCTACTCATTATTTTTTTTTTAAAAGAATATTCACTAATAATTCAGTAATAAATCTATTATTTAAATTATCTATTATCTTATCAAAAAAAGTCTATTTTTTAAAGAATAAAAGCCAAGTATCTTTTATAATTGTCCACTTTCTAATTATTGTGCCATGTATCAGCAATATCCAACTGCAATGAGCTACGAATTGACCATTTCTTAATGATCCACAGGGTATATGAGCCGTTAATTATTCCTTGTTTTCAAAAATGCCAATCATATACCCCATATGTTTCTATACAGTCAAATAAATCCCGTTGCGTTCCATTTTGTTTTCACTCCATTTGGACGCAAATAGTATTTCTCACAAATCCAAAAGCCTCTTTATTTTCCACTGATCAGGGCAGTATGGTTTTCTTCTTTATGTTCGTGTTGCAGTTACATTTGCCTCATTTCCCTGATTTCAAGCAAGAGGCAGCGAGTGTCAGATTGCCCGTCACACGGCTTCCTGGTACATGTCTTTACTTATGTTGAACATTAACATAAATTGCATAATTCATACTTACAAGTTGCACACACATCTTTCAAATAAGCGATTTGCCTGTTACTTAACATAGAAATGTATGTTATTTTATTTATTTAACATTTATTCTGCAATGGAATTAATTCCAACAGAAATCATTTGCACTGCAAAGCTGCATTCATTTTACCAGACTCATAAATGTAAAAATTGCGCTTTGAAAATCTGTCAAAGCGCAATTTTTATAATGCAGCCTCAGTCACAATGGGCTTATTTTTGAGCTAAAAATGACAAATATTGAGGATGAAAGCACACAGAAAAGAAAAATAATTGTAGTGGAGCAATACTAATCTCTGGTGGAAATTTAAATTTTATATTTTATATTCTTGGTTATCTTATCTGTGGAGCCGGATTGCAATCAAAGTCATTTGGACGGCTTCTTAAGCCTTTCACTGCTGAGCCATTTCACCGCTGTGTGCTGAGCTCATTTTTACCACTTTCGCTCATCATGTTTAAACGCTATTTGAAGGCACATTTTATTATACGACCCAGACATTTTATATATCGTTCTTTCCGGCAGACTCCGCAGATTCATAATATATAATTTTTATATGTATACGTCATGTCCTGCCTGTATATTATAACATAAAATGCAATAAAATTAGAATTTTTAATCATCTGCAGCGTGTAAAGTGTTTTTTCTTCACATTTTATCACATGAGCGTTTGAGATTATATTTTCTATGGGGTGCGCTTGTACAAAAATTAGAAATGGGGACTTGTTACATTTTTTGGGGGAAATTATGTGATTTTTAGCAAACGCACCCCATAGAAAAAAATCATTAGTGCAGCATCATTGTTCACATTATAATTGAAATGTGAACAATATTGCATTAATAAAAACAACACACAAAAAAAACCTCATTTTTTTTTAAAATTTTATTTTACTTTGTACATGGTCATGTTGGATATCATTCGAAAGGCCATGCTCAGGCCTTTCGAATGACAACCTCCATGACTCCCTAGCTGCCACTGTTCAAAGGAACCCTCTATCTCCACCAGGGGATTTCCTTGGGAAATCCCCAGGCAGCTAGGGGTTCCCCGGCTATCTGACGTCATCACGCTATGCGCGATGACGCTGGGCAGCGAGGGGGGTCCCGGGGGTGGAGCCGACATCCAAGATGGTGGCCCCACCGGAGCTAGGCCGCACTTTGGTGCCACAAGGCGCTGAAGTGCGACCCGGTGCTTGAGGGATTAAACCCAGGTACCGCTTAAAAGGGAAGACTCTCCCCTTTTAAGCGGTGCCTGGCTTTTGGCGCTGTGCCTTCCCGATTGGGAGGGAGAGGGATCCGAACGGATCCCCCTCCCTTCCAGGCTATCTCCCGGCATTGCCGGGGGTCGCCCAGAAATGACGTCATCGCGCATGGCGCGATCACGTCATTGACGTCGGGAAGGTCTTAACTTCAGCGTCAGAGGACGCTGAAGTCAGACCGCCGCAGGACCCCGGACAGAGAGGCGAGTATCTCTGCCGTGGGTTCCGCAAAGCTGATGACGTGTGGGGCACGTCCTCAGCATATAACGTGCGTCAATGAGGACGTGTCCCACACGTCCTCAGCAGTGAAGGGGTTAAAGAGGTGATATAGAGGTGCAACAAGCAGAGGATAGATTCTGCACCGAGAAACCGTAATCTAAGAATCTTAATGGCTGGGTTATTATACTAAGTAAGAGCATAGTCAGAGGAGCCGTGTTGAGGATAACAGAAGTGCACAATAACAATGAAACGGTGCTAAGATCCAGGACAGGATAAACATAAAGAGTCACAGAGCAACCCTGGCCCTTCAGATGTTTTGGAACTACATCTCCCATGATGATCAGCCACTCATTAGGTGGTCAGAGACTCATGGGAAATGGAGTTCCAAAACATCTGGCGGGACAGGGTTGCTGACCCATGTGTTACATGGTAAGGACTTTACAGAAAATATAGGGGTAACCAGAGCCATAACAGAGCAATAAGAAAGCTGAGAAACCACAGCTAAATCCCCCCCCCCCAGGTTAGCTGTAGTAGAGGCCTGGTAATTGTTGGCTGGGGGGCAAACACAAGCAAACAGCCCATTTGTGACCCCAAAGAAACCCATTAAACCCTGTTTGATTACACAGTGTCCTGTTTTTCTTCCCTAGAAATGGATACACTGTATTTATGAAAAAGATATAATTCGGGCATTCTAACTATTGCTTATATTATCGAACTAATATGTCTTTTTTCATAGCAGAATAATGATTTGGCTATGAGCTTGTGGCCTGCAGGCTTTGAGTGTGAGTGACCCAAGGGGCAATTGCCACCCAGCTTCCCTTGCCAGCCTTCTCCCGGTTAGGCTAGGGTCAGACTAGCGCAGTTTTAACGTGCGTTTAGCCGCACGAAATCACGGCCGTACTAGCAGCAAATGACGTCCAATGCCGGGGAACATACGACGAACGGCCGCACGAAAGTTCGTCCGCGCAACGCAAGTGGCCAACGAACGCATTTTTTCGAGAACGTCAAACCGCTACTACTGACGTACAGAGTGCGCTGCGGCCGCATAGTAGCGTGTGTGTGTGATTAGGAGACGTCAGACGCTGCTCATGTCCGGCTAACATAACGTCCAGACTCAAAAAGTGTTTTATTGATGATCCGTACAAAATCACGGACGGAAAGGCGCATCGTATGACCGCTATCGCGTATTCCGGGGGAAAATACGTACGTTCGTTCGACCGAACTTTTTCACGGACGACGTGAAAAATGCGTTCGTCTGACCCTAGCCTTAGCTGTTATTGTCTGGTGGTGCTATTTGTGGTCAGTTAAAATAGTAGCAATCCCAGTGGCCTGACAACCAGAATGATGCTGGGAAGGAGCAGAAGGACCTTGGATCCCAGCAACCACAGCCAAGGAGCAGGCATGATGACACTTCTCATATGATTTTTGTATTGCCATTTTTGTTATATTTTTTAATTTACTCTAACTATTGTTTTTTTCCTAGAATAAATGAGTGACATTGGTAGTTTTGGTGCTGTTACAGTTTTAATGCTTACTTGGAAGTATTCTTTCACCACTGTTTACAGCAGTGAGCACTATCGTAAACTACAAAGGTAAGGTTTAACTTCCATTTTTGCATTATTAATATGCCATACAGTATATACATACCGTGTTTCCCCGAAAATAAGACACTGTCCTATATTTTTTTGGACCCCAAAAATCACACTAGGTCTTATATTCGGGGGTAGGTCTTATATTTTAATTTTTTTAACATACATTTATTCAATTACAATCATGTCATCTTCTTCTGGAACATCGTCATAACTCTCCAAATCCTGAATTCTGGCCTTATTTTCTTGTAACTCCATTTCCTTTAGAACCATTGACCCCAATCTTTCATGCCTAGCAATAGAGCTCTCTTTAAATGAACAGTTCTTGTCCAAGTAGCCGGCTTGTAGTGCATTGGCAACACAGGTGTCAGTGATTTTATCCCAGGAATTCTTCACCCAAGTCACAACCTCTTGAAGGCCAGGCTTCACAAAGTTTCCACGCTGATTTCTCTCCATTCTATATTCAATGAAATCATTGATTTCCACATGCAAGTGATCCTTGAATGGCTTGTTTATTGCAATATCCAGAGTCTGGAGATAGGCAATCATTCCTGCAGGAATCATTATTTGATCTATTCTTCTCTCTGCAAGGAAGTTCTTCATGTCTTTAGCGCGGTGAGTGCTGGCTGAATCCCAGACTAGCAGGCCTCTTTGACCACCTCGCAAAATAAGTGGCAGCATTAAATCGACCCACTTCCTTATAACTGCTTGTGTGCACCAGGCTTTTTCTGTTTCAAGAACATAAATCCCTGAAACACGTTCTATCTTATCTTTTTTGCCCTTATTGATGATTAGAGGTGTGACTTTCTTTCCATCCAGACGAATTGCCAAAATACAGGTAACTCGTGCACTTTCGTAACCAGTGGAGGGAATGTAGATTGACGAGGCACCCCTCTGATTTATTGTCGTTTGAGATCCTTGGCCCATAAACACTGCAGTTTCATCCATGGCAATCATGTTGGAGAGTTGGTATTTAGAAAAGTCGATGCCATCAACAAAGGACTTGAATGCAAGTGCACGTTTAACAATTTCAGCATCTTCCAGCTTGAACAGTGTTGTTGATCTTCTTAGAGACAGTTCATAACGCTGGAGGAAGTTATCCAGCCAATGTTGTGATGCTTTGAAATCTTCTGGGGATATATCCAACTTTGGTGCCATTTCAAGGGCAAATGCTTGAATATCAGCCCTGCGCACAACCAAAGCATTTGCTCTCCTCTCAGCAATCCATTCACAGGTGATGTCTTCCAAATCTGGAAATAATGTTGGCCGGCCTGATCCACACTTGCGCTTCTTAGCATTTCCCACATCCACCTGTTGACTGAGGTTACTGTAATCTGCTCGCCATTTTCGGACCAATCGGAGATCCAGCATCTTCTCTTTGCAGTAAGCTGTAAGATTCTTGCCAATCGAGTCCTCTACAATTCCTTTCTTATACTCGACGGAATAGCTCTTTCTTTTTGCACTCATCTTCTTCAAAATACCGGTATGTTTCACTAGCGATTCCTCACAGGCGGTGTGCATCTGGTATCACTCCGCCTGTGACAGAAGCCGGCGCTAAAGGAAGCAGCTCTGCTTCCTCCACTGTCTCCTCACTTTCTCTGGCGCCGGTATTGCTCCCCTGCACAGCCCTGCAATCCATCCTGCTGCACATAACCCGCAATACGAGCGCTGCCATGAAGGGAATCGCAATCCTACGCAACATACATACGGTGATGCAGCCTCTGGTGCCGGCAAATCTCCCCCGCGGCTCTGCAACTTGGTCTCGACTAGGTCTTATTTTCGGGGGTAGGTCTTATATTTTGCGTAGATACGAAAAACCCACTAGGTCCTATTTTCGGGGTAGGTCCTATTTTCGGGGAAACACGGTAGTGCCACAAATTCTGCAGCGTTTTACAAGATCGGTCTACAAGGTGTTGATACATTAGAATACCACACATGGATGATGACCTGATTCAGGGGACCCTGTTCCCAAGGGAACTTACAATCTATGAGATGTACAAGTATTTTGTGAGGTAGGCGCATCCATATCATTAGGTGTCTTGCCCAGGGACACTCGCTGGTGGTGTCTTCTGAGGGGGATCGAGTCGTCTTTCCATGATTGTAGATCAGCAGCGTCCTGGTGGTTAAGTTGAACCTGCTTCTCGTAAAGTTGAGACTTCTCCAGGGTTGTATTGGAGGGATGTACTGAATGGGATTTTGGCTTGCTTCTCCACGGTTGAAGGGTAGCGATGTTACCACTGGACTCCACAGCCGACATTGTGTGGTAGGCAAGTGTGTACCGTTAGGTGTCTTGCCCCAAGGACACTTACTGGATAGGTGCTCTGGCCGGGATTCAAACCTGGGTCTTCACGGTTATAGAGCAGTGATGTTACCACTACTCCATCCAGCCGGTACAATTACATGCACTTTAGTCAAGTGAATACACATTGACTTAAACATTTATGATATTATAGGATTTCAGAATCAATATAGATTCATTGGAGCCTAAGAAAGGCAGTAGAGCAATTAAAGAAAATTCTTTAAATCTCTTGTTGACCTCTTTTTTTGATGGTTTGCCAACACATGCAAATACATTGCAAAGCTCCACCCAGCAGAAGCATGCCATAGTGTAATATGGTTATGTGTTGTAACAATGGGGAGGTTATTTCTATAGCATCTATTTTATTGTTAATGGCAGCTGTGAGGATAAGTTCTAAAGACTAATGATGACTCCAATTGTTGAAGTTCTTTAAGCAATCAGTTCGCATTTACTTTTAATAGGCTTATCAGACTTTAATTCATGCTGATGCTAAATGTGAAATTAAATGTTGACATATTTGTGTCAGCAAGAACCAAATAATACAGCTACAGAATCTGCGAAATAAGTGTGTGAAATTGCTTTTATATAAAACAGATTTTTCCTTGTTAAATTGTATTATGCTAGAGTTGAAATTAACTGTTTAATATACAACATTATGACATTTTGTCTTTTTTAAAAGTAACCTGTTTTTCAGTGGAAGACATTCAAAGCAGATCTTTAAATCTGAGAGGTCAAGATAGTGAAAGATGATCAACTGAATGGATGGACCCTGCGTCACTGATATACAGTTGCAAGAAAAAGTATGTGAACCCTTTGGGATTACGTGGAGTTTTGCATGAATTGGTCATAAAATGTGCTCTGATCTTCATCTAAGTCACAACAATTTGAAAAACACAGGGGCGTGTCCGGACCGCTGAGCTCAATGGCCGCTTGTTAGCTGGGCTCTCCAGGGACTCTCACCTTTCAGCAGCACAGCTTCATTTGACATCGACATGGGTAAGCAGAAAAGGCTCACCCAGGCCCCTGGAACTCCAGAGGAACGCCACAGCCCACCCCACAGCAGGATTCGCAGCTATTTTCCGCCGCAATCGGGAGCACAGGCTCCACAGGGGGAATCCAAGATGGCGGCCGGGTCGGCTGCACATGAGGGGCCTACACCGATGGCGCCACACTCCCCAGCTTCACCCGGCGGCGGCTGGGAACCACCACCAGATATCCTGCAGATTATGCAGGCCCTGCCAACCAGAGATGATCTCACGGCGGCCACCAGAGACCTGCGCCAATCCCTCTCAGGGGAAATACAGCAGGTGAGACAGGATGTACTAGGCCTCACCCAGCGTATAGTAGCGGTGGAGGGAGTACACCAGGCACATGCGGACGCTATCCAGGCCCACTCCACACCGTTAACCCTGCATCACACTTTACTTCGAACCCTCACCAGACAACTTGAAGACCTCGAAAACAGGGGCAGGCGCAATAACATTAGAATACGAGGCTTGCCTGAAAACGAACGCGATTCGGATGATCTACACCGCATCCTCACCAACCTATTTAATTTTCTGCTGCAAAAAGCGCTGGATGCTGCAGTGGAAATGGAGCACTGGCATCGCGCCCTAAGATCCCGGGGCCCCCCAGGCAGCCCCCCTTGTGACGTCATCTGCTGTCTCTTAAGGTTTAGCGTCAAGGAGGCTATCATGGCTGGGGCCAGGAATAAGTCGGCCTTACGATTTGAAGGAGCAAAAGTGAAACTCTTTCAAGATGTATCCTTACTCACTTTACACTCTAGGAGGGCACTTAAACCCCTAACATCGGCCCTACAACAAGCGGGATTACAATATCGGTGGATATACCCGGCAGGATTACAAGTACGCACTCCTCAAGGCCCGGTCACGGTGCGAGGTGGTGACGAATTGCCTGAATTTCTCTCCACGCTGAACCTACCACCCGACACTATCATGGAATGGCCTGACCCAATACGGTTTATCACTTCCGCCACGCCGAGGCCTCAACGGGTCCCCCGACAGCGCAGATCACCACGTGGAGCTGATGGAAGGTTCACACAGTTCGATTCACAGGAGGCTTGAGAACTACACATCGTCCTTCTGCTACATGGCACAATTGTGGAGAAAAACATCTCATGGCAGGTTCGAATGCCCCGCGCTATTATTTGTACAGCTCTGGTGGAGCAAGGTGCATTATGTAGACAATACGTGTGGTGTCCTTTGCTGCCTCTTGCTGCCATTGCAACACTAACTGCGGTTCCGGGGATGGATGGCCTCCCCTCTACGCATACTCTGCATACAAGTCTTGTTACGGAGATGATGCCATATGACAGCCCCAGCGGCCCTGCGTTGTTGTCTCTGCAATTATGGTGAACGTCATACGCTGGTCACATGCCGAATGTATTTCTGCTCCTTTGCTCTCCCTTTCCCGCATTTTTCCCCTGGAACGGCTGTGTGGTTTTTATAGCACCATTAATAGTAGTTATCAACTAGACATAATAATTATGGTCGTTCGACAGCGGGTGAGATTCGCCTGGAGACTCTGGTTTCATATTTTGTAAAAGTACAGGTTATTGTTGCACTTATCTTAATCTCACGTCGGGATACGTTCCCCTGGGGTATTAGCCCACTCTGAAAGGAGTTGTTTAGGCGGGGCATCTCTCCGCTTCGCTCTGAGCGTTGCCTGGGATTTACACCCCGCTTTGGGCACACGCTCGCGGTATTTTGTTCAGGTTTAACTGTTTTCTTTTTGTATTCACCCTCCTCCTTTTATTACCCCTTTCTTACCTTGGTACACCCACCTCAGGTTCTTGTATAAGGGATAGATAACATGGCATACCAGCACAGACCATTGCTCATCCGATCCATTAATGCTGGAGGATTGAACATACCTGCTAAGAGACATATTGCCTTAAGGGATTTTGCTAAGGCTCAGGTCTCGGTGGCTCTTATTCAGGAGACACATTTTCTGTGCGACAAGGCACCGGCACTCCGGAGTGCCTTCTACCCTCTGGGGTTTTATAGCAATTTTAGGGAGGGTAAATCTCAAGGGGTGGCTGTTCTATTTGCTAAGCATTTACCTTTCCAATTGTTGGCCCACAAGGCAGATGATGAAGGAGATATGTCATGGTCAAAGGCACTATTGGAGAACAGCTATACACCTTCGTCTCTATTTATCTCCCCAACCGCAGACAACACATAGCCCTTAAGACGATCATGTCTGTGGTCACTGACTTCCAGGAAGGCACTCTGGTGGTGGGAGGTGATTTCAACCTTCCCCTGGATCCTAAGCTTGATACCTCACGCGGGTCTACCTGTGTTCCCTTATCGGTCATCCGCTCGACACGACTAACATTATTAGACTCTACCCTGACGGATTGCTGGAGGGCGTTGCATCCCTCCACCAGGGACTATACGCACTACAGCTCTCTACACAAATCATACTCCCGCATTGACCACATCTTTCTCCCATTCGCACAATCACACCTTATTAGATATGCCGCAATTGGCTCGCAGACATGGTCTGACCACTGCCCAGTAGATGTAGAACTCGACTCATGCTTATACAGACCTAAGGCGTCCCACTGGCGGCTGAACGAAACTCTGTTGTCTGACCAGATGGTACTCTCAGGCCTAAAGGAAGCGATATCTCAGTACTTTACAGACAACTCAGTTCCTGACGTCACCCCTACCTTGCTGTGGGAAGCCCATAAAGCCACAGCAAGGGGATATCGCATTAAACAAGGGGCTCGCCTTAAGAGGGAGCACATAGCACGACAGGAGGATTTGATGGCCCAGATCCGCATATTGGAAGCCTCTCATAAAGCCACAAGCTCTGAGGAGGACTATGTGCGGCTCTCGACCCTTAGAGCGGATTTAAACTCACTGCTAAATATTAAAGCTCAGCGGTCCTTTACACACTATAAACATCTATTTTTTGAACACGGCAACAGGTGTGGCAGACTGCTAGCCAGAGTTCTACGTAAAAAACGCAGTTCGGCTTACATTTCTAAAATCACGGACAGGTTGGGGGGAAACTCTCTCTGCCTTCCTCAATGCTGGAGGTATTTCGTTCCCATTTTCATTCACTATATAATCTAGACAAGACGACACCGCCTACACTCACCTTGACACATAAGATTGAGACATATCTACAAACTCATGTTAAACGCAAATTATCAACAGCACACAGGCAACTTATAGAAGCTTTTTTTTATTGCACTTTATGGACACTAAATACACCGACTGAGGAAGGCTTTTTAGCCGAAACGCGTCTCGGTATAACTTGTCCAGGATTTTATTATTTCCAATAAATTTATTATTTTATATCTTGCATTCGCCACTTTTTCTTCATCTCCCTACTTTTTTGGACATCTGGATCAACTGCTGCTACACCAAAGGGGTTTGGGCCTCCACCTCAAGAGAGCCAAGGCGACATTCCTTGAGCCTGGTATTGAGAGGCTCTACACTCGGTGAGTGTGACCAATTTTATTTCAATTTTCCAAATATACGCACAGAGTTACGCCATGGGAGTGCCGTCTCCCGATTCTCTCTGTTTTATCTAGTAACCACCATAGACGAAAGGAGGGACGTGCCACCCTATATTTGGCCGCAAGCTATCTTCCTTGAGCCTGGATTTCCCTTAGGCTCAATAAATGTGAGTGGTACATACATCGATTCTATTGAATTACTCCATGTTCAGTACGACCATCTGCACTATTATTGCCTTTATGTTTTATTCCTTTTGAGGGACACCTTAAAGAGAAGATCTGGTATACATACCACAGAGAGGATTGATACACTTGTCTTCAATCAACAACACTCTTTTGAGTATTGAATTGCTGCACTTTTGAACACTCATTTGCACTAATTGACTCATTTTCATATTCGTATTTTTTGCACATTTTTACTCTCTTTCTATTTGGCACTTTTAAAGGACACTTTTATTCATTCATACATTTTATTCAATATTAACCAGTTGTCTATTAATCAACTGTTCACTATTGCTATACTAATTCATGCGCCGTATGGTGTTGTTTATCTCTTTAACTTATAGAAGCCCCTATTACGGATGAGGAACTTCGCATAGCCATCAAAGACACCCCTACAGGTAAGGTGCCGGGTCCTGATGGCTTGTCGCTTTTGTATTACAAAAAACTTCTAGAAACACTGATACCACAATGGTTATCCGCATTCAACTCCCTCACGCATGGTGGGTGCCTCCATCCCGCCACGCTTACAGCCACGGTCACCCTGCTCCCAAAACCAGGAAAGGACTTGGATCAATGCAGTGATTACAGACCTATATCGCTGCTTAACCAGGATGTCAAGCTGTTTGCCAAGGTGCTGGCCATCCGACTTAAGCCGTTCATCCCTGGTTTGGTACATATGGATCAGACGGGCTTCATTCCTGGGAGAGAGGCGAAGGATAGTACTGTCAGGGCAGTGAACTTAATACACGGTTCACCCCGTCTAACCACTGCTCCTTTTCTGCTCCTGTCCACTGACTGTGACAAAGCTTTCGACCGGGTACGTTGGGATTTCTTATTTCGAACTCTGTCACATATGGGACTGGGGGAGAATATGATTCTCTGGATCCGGGCATTGTACACGCACCCTTCAGCCCGCATTAATGTCAATGGGGTCCTGTCTGACTCATTCCCCATTTCAAATGGCACCAGATAGGGCTGTCCCCTCTCGCCTCTCCTGTTGGCATTATCTCTTGAACCCTTTTTACAAGCAGTCAGGGATGCCCCGGATATAGCCGGATTGAGGGTGGGTAATACAGAACATCGGCTGGCTGCATAGCCTCATCCCTACGGCACCTACAGATGACCCTCCCTCTCCGCTCCCGCGTCATTTCTTAACAGCTGGCGCTCAGGTGGCAGAAGATCGACTACCATATAGCAGCCCTTTAGGATTTCTGGGTAAATTCCACCTCCATCGGCTCATATCCTACCTGGGATCGCTGGCACCGCTAGATAAATATTGCAGACCCCTCACGATATTTGAATCCATCTCACATCGAGGGACAACCCCCCACACAGTATATCACTTCTCTATGGCCTCCTGCAATCACTTTCTACACCTCCGACTCAGTTCTGTGACAAATGGGGAGCCTCCTTTCGCATAGCTTTAAAGGATGAGGACTGGTCTAAGATCTACACCCTTGCCCACTGTTGCACCCCCTCCACTAGGATACAGGAAGTCAATTATAAAATATTGTATAGATGGTACCGCACACCGGACAGATTAAGTCACTTCTCAGGGGGGGTGGAGATCTGTGCTGGAGATGTAGGGCACCACATGCGGACCATCTACACATCTGGTGGTCGTGTCCGAAAGTGCAGACATTCTGGGAACGTATACATGAATACGTGTGTAAGCTGGTGGAGCCCTCTCCTCCATTCACGCCGGAATTTTATCTGTTACACCACATGCCTTACAGCATCTCAGGCTATAAAAAATCTATCATTCCGTGTTTGTTACATGCTGCACGGCTCACGATCCCCAGATTTTGGAAACAAGATATCTCCCCTCCACTCTCAGTATGGTTTGATGAAATGGAGTTCATTCGTGGGGTGGATGAACTCACTTTCCGTGCCCGAGATCGCTACGCGGAGTATTCTGCAAAATGGTATTACTGGTTATCAGATATACGCAGAATCTCTTGAACCCTTTACACCTTTTGAATTGTGTCATCAGCCTTGGGTACTCTGTTTTGTGTTTATACCCTGAGTCCTCGTTGCTCTCCTTCCCTGTATTATTGTCTACCCCTCCTTAAAGTTATAACTTTCATATGTATCATTACTTTTGAACTGGGCTCCTTTGGCCCTCTTTTATTGTTGGCTTGCTATTTGTCATTTGCCTGGTAACGTGATGCTCAATGTTTCCCTTGCATATCTGTAATGTGCCTTATTTTGAATAAACTTGAATATGTCTCCGCACAAAATGCTATTTCGCCTTGCATGAAGACAAACCGGGCCGCCTCTTAGCTTGCCTATTGAAAAAGCGCCGCCGACAAAACTACATCCCGAAGATTCGCACTTCCCCTGATACGGAGTCCTCTGACCCGAACCACATAGCCCACGCTTTTAGAGACTTCTATTCCTCCTTATACCACTCCGTGGAGGAACCTGGACCCCTCACCACCTCCCGAATTACGGAGTACTTAGAGACCCGGATTCCCCACCGATTAACATCGGAACAACAAGAACCTCTACGCTCCCCCATTAACACAGAGGAGATCGTCATGGCCCTGAAGCGACAGAAGCCTGGTAAAGCCCCCGGCCCAGACGGTTTCCCTCCCATTTATTATAAACGCTTCGGGCCACAACTGATACCACACCTGGCCGGAGTTTTCAATGCACTACTTACCGGGGAAGCCTTCCACCCACACTCCCTCTCTGCCACGATTGTAGTGATCTCGAAGGAGGGTAAAGACCCTCTCTCATGTGCCAGTTACAGACCGATTTCGCTCCTCAACAGCGATCTTAAAATCTTTGCCACAATCCTAGCTCAACGTCTTACAACTGTAGCTCCACTACTGGTGAGGAGGGACCAGGTGGGCTTCATCCCGAACCGAGAGGCGAGAGATGGCACAATTCGAACGCTGAACGTGATACACGCAGTGTTGGCGTCGGAAACGCCCACGCTCCTTTTGTCAACCGACGCCGAAAAGGCGTTCTATAGAGTCTCCTGGTCTTTCCTATTCGCCACATTGAAAGCCATGCATATACCACCTGAATTCCTACGGTGGACAGCCGCCCTATACCAGGCGCCGAACGCACGGGTACGGGTTAACGGTGTTCTATCCGACACGTTCCAAATCAGGAATGGGACAAGACAGGGATGTCCCCTCTCGCCTCTCCTGTTTGCTCTCTATCTTGAGCCTCTCCTGGAGTCAGTCCGCCTAAACGCATCCATCACGGGCTTGCAAGGGAGAACTGCAGTCCACAAAGTCTCGGCATACGCCGATGACCTCCTATTTTACGTCACCAATCCACTCGCTTCCCTCCCTGAGATAATAGTGGAGTTCCAGACGTATGGGGCTCTATCGAACCTGAAACTGAACATGGACAAATCGGAGATACTAAACATTAATGTTCGGGGTGTAGCGGAACGGGTTCTCCAACGGTCGCACCCTTTTGTATGGTGCACCTCCAAAATGAAATATCTGGGAATATGGCTCACGAACTCCCCTCTGACTCTGTTTCGGGAGAATTTGGTGCCGTTATGGTCGGAAATTGCCCGCAACCTCTCGGAATGGAACACCTTACGCGTCTCCTGGATTGGGAAAATTAGCATTCTGAAAATGAATGTACTGCCCAGGCTCCTTTACCTCTTCCAGACACTGCCCATACGTGTTCCCCTCTCCTTTCTCCGGAAGGCCCAGTCAGACTGCTCTCGATTCATCTGGAACGCATCTAGAGCCCGGATAAGCTCATCCACATTGTCTCGACCTAAGACCGCAGGCGGTTTGGCTGTCCCGGACCTTCGCCAATATTATCAATCCAATCACCTCTTGAGGGTGGTGGAGTGGACCACGGGAGGGAGACATGCACTCTGGCAGGATCTGGAGATGGAAGCCACGCCGCACCCGACCGGGGTTATAGCCTGGATAGCTCCAGACAGCAGATCACCTATGGCGAGTCGTCACCCCTTTGTGGGGGCCACCCTACAGGTGTGGAGGTCCACGTGCGACAACACACCCTCTCCTCCTACCCCTCGCCCATGCTGTGAATAACCCGGATTTCGCTCCTGGGGTAACTCCTCGCGTCAAACGCCGACTGGCAGGACTTGTTGCACCACGGGCCGGGCACTTCATCTCAGGAGGGGAACTGCATGCACCCTGGGATGGCACAGAACAGAATGCCTCCCCTACCCCCCTGGAACGCTTTAATTTCTCCCAAATCTCTCACTACCTCCTGGCATTGCCCGCCCGTCACCGATTGCTTCGAGCTCCCACTCCTTTTGAATCCCTCTGCACCTCCAAACACCCACTTAAGCACGGGATATCTACTCTCTATCGCCTCATGCAGACGTCGCGAGGACTATCCCCACCGTCCTTTGAAACTCAATGGGACCATCTTCTTGAATCGCCAGTGACTGAAGACCAATGGCGGGATACTTACGAGCTAACCCACCGCGGCTCCCCTCAGGCTCGCCTACAATCTACCTCGTACAAAGTCCTCTCAATGTGGTACAGCACGCCTTCCCTACTCTTCCGGATCGGACTCCGCCACACCCCAGACTGTTGGAGATGTGGGGGTGGGACGGGCACCTACCTTCACATGTGGTGGGATTGCCCGACTCTTGCACCCTTCTGGATTCTGGTACGGGACACGATTGCCGAGGTCACAGATCTGACCTTACCGCTGTCCCCCGGTCCATTTCTGCTTACCCACACCACATGCTCAACGGGTACCCTCAGAAAATCAGTGGCTCTACCGATGCTCATGACAGCGAGACTGTTGGTCGCCCGGGCCTGGGGGTCGCCGTCTGCCCCTTTATACAGAGATTGGCTTTCGAGGATGGAGGAGGTGCGAAACATGGAGGACCTTGGGGCCAGAGTACGGAACAATATGGAGACACACACCCATAAATGGTTCTATTGGAATACATTCCTGGCCTCGGCATCTTGCCGCTCGCGTGTGGTATGAGGTGCCTGAGAGACACGCGATCTGGGCCTTCCTGTACTGGATATCCCACAAGCCTCGCTTTTCTTATGAGACTTCGGGGGTCTCGGGGCGGGTGCCTGCCAGCATACCTGAAATCCCACAGCCTCACCTCCTCTCCCCCCGCCCCGTACATCAAATTTTCCCCCTCCTCACCTACCCCCCCCCTTTTTTTTTTTTTTCTCTCTCTTCTCTTTCTCTCTTTCTCCTCTCTCTCTCGCTCTCTCTCTTCTTCTCTGTTCCTCGCTCCTCCCCTGTCCCCTCTCTCACCCACTTCTCTTCTGTTCCTTCTTCTCCTTTCCCTTCCCAAACCTACCCCCCTGACATAGGGAACCCTACACATCTACACCACATGGACTCGGCGCTCTGGGGTCCCTTACAGCCTCCCTCTCCGCTTGGTGGTAACCTCCCCCCCTTTACCTCATGTGTAAGGTTGTTTATCAGATCTGTCATGAATCTCTTTGTGTAAAGATTTTTATACCCTCTCTGCACTATAACGAACCCACTATTCCGCTACCTTATGCAAAATCAGTGATATGCTGTAACATGGTACATTTACACGATGCCCACTGTTTATGCGGAAGATGCTCTGAATTACTTTTTACATATCTGTATTACTGTTCCTCTGCCTTGAATAAAAAAAAAAAATTGAATATGTCAAAAAAAAAAAGAAAAACACAGTCTGCTTAAAATAATACAACACAAACATTAGGTGTTTTCATATTTTTATTGAACAGAACATGTAAACATTCACAGTGCAGGGTGGAAAAAGTATGTGAACCTTTGGACTTAATAACTGGTTGACCCTCCTTTGGCAGCAATAACCTCAACCAAACGTTTCCTGTAGTTGCAGATCAGACCTGCACAACGATCTGGAGTAATTTTGAACCACTCCTCTTCACAAAACTGTTTGAGTTAGCAATATTCTTGGGATGTCTGGTGTGAATCGCTCTCTTAAGGTCATGCCACGGCATTTCAATCGGGTGGTGTGGAACATCCAGATGCTCTTTTGAAAACTTCAAACGTGCTGCAATATTCTTTTTGGATAGCAATGGCTTCCTCCGTGGTGTCCTCCCATGTACTCCATTCTTGTTTAATGTTTTCCTTATTGTAGATGTGTCAACAAAAATGTTAGCATGTGCCAGAGATTTCTGTAAGTCTTTAGCTGACACTCTAGGATTCTTCTTTACCTCATTAAGAGTTCTGCGCTGTGCTCTTGCAGTCATCTTTACAGGACGACCACGCCTAGGGAGAGTAGCAACAGTGCTGAACTTTCTCTATTTGTAGACAGTCTGTCTTACCGTGGACACATGAACATCAAGGCTTTTGGAGATACTTTTGTAACCCTTTCCAGCTTCATGCAAGTCAACAATTCTTGATCATAGGTCTTCTGAGAGCACTTTTCTATGAGGCATGGTTCACATCAGGCAGTGCTTCTTGAAACCAGTAAACCCAAAACTGGTGTGTGTTTTTAAAGGGCAGGACAGCTTTCAGCAACACATCCAATAATATCACACTGATTGGACTCAAGGTTGGCTCACTCCTGGCTCCAATTAACTCTTGGAGAAGTCATTAGGCTAGGGGTTCACATACTTTTTCCACCCTGCACTGTGAATGTTTACATGTTATTTTCAATAAAAACATGAAACATATAATGTTTGTGTTGTATTATTTTAAGCAGACTGTGTTTTTCAAATTGTTGTGACTTAGATGAAGATCAGAGCACATTTTATGACCAATTCATGCAAAACTCCATGTAATCCCAAAGGGTTCGCATACTTTTTCTTGCCACTGTAGCATTGCAGGAAATTATCCGGTGCCACTAGGGTACCAAATCATGACCAACATTGATTAACGATCTTTCACTATCCTACATTTGTTTCTATGAAAGATGGAATTCTCTCTGTGTAGATTTCAAGTTACCTTTTTTTTGTTGTATGGCATAGGACCTTTCATGATTCGTTGATTAGTGTAACAGCATTATGTACTTGATCTTGTTCCAATAAATAATTAAAAAAATGTACAAACCAGGATCTTGATGCCATCATTTCAGAACAAACGCACAGCTGATAATTGTCAATGTCCAAAAAATGATTTTCAATATGAACTTCTAGATTGTAAATTCCCACGGGAATAGGGCCCTCGTTTCCTCCTGTTCTGGTTTGTAAAATGTTGTTCAATGTATTGTAACCTTGTCTATGTTATACTGCGCTGCGGAATATGTCGGCGCTATATATATATAAAGAATAATAATAAAACCAGCCTTGTTAAACAAATGAAACCCCGTTCTGATGTCAAAATCAGCTTTTACAAACACAAGGCCTGTCTGGTATCTCACGGTAGATGGCTTGGTTTTTGTTGAATCCAATTAAGCATTCTATGCATTTGATTATTTGAGTTGATTTTATTTTGCTAAATGGTATGTTGTAACGCTGATAAATTGGTGCGGCATGCGTTGAATTTATATTCATACCATATTTGTCTCTAATAAAGATTTATGAGGCATTGTTATGGGATTATAAACTTGTGGCATATGACTTTTATGACACGGTGTTAGTTTGCAGTAGTGAGCAGGTGTGTGGACTTTATCTCTGATGTTTCATGTTTGCTTTAGTAGATTTGTGGGAAGAATGATCAACAAGTCTCAAAATCACTGTTTCCATTTGCCAAAGACTGAACGCCTGGTTGAATTCTTTATTTTTGGGTATTTGGCAGCAATATAGTATAAAGAGAATACAAAGATTTCCAGAAATAGTCACCAGGTGTCATACAACAGGGAATAATGATATAAACAAGAAAAAAGAAAAAAAAAAAAAAAAATACTCGCAAAAAACAGAGGTGTAGTAAACTGGGGAATAACATTGTCCTCTATGTAAAGGGCACTGTGTGCAAGGGGAGGAGGACAAAGGAAAAGAAAAAAATAGAGGATAAAAAAGGGTGCAGAAGAGTGGGTAGGCTGCCTCTGGGTAGAATGGCATTCATGGCTCACTCCCATTTCTCTGTGGGGAACAGGAGGCCATGGAAGAGTCCACATGGCTGGGTCACCTCAGGGCCAAGCTTGACAGGAAATGCCATGGTAACTGCCAGCATGGCATAACCAAGGTTGACTCTACCCCTGCACCCTCTCGGAATGGTACGAGTATCTCAACCCCCCCCCCCTCAAAAAAACACCTCCAACTTCCACCACGGCCACCTCTACAGGAGAAAACCTCAATGTGCACAAAACAAACATAAGAAAGGGAAGAGTAGAACAAAAAAATAAAGGGGGAACATGTCTCAGACAGCCTGTCAGCAAAGCCTCCAGTTATATGTATTCAGATACCGGTACATAACACTGCAGGAAAAAGAAGGCAAAAAAATGTGTAAAAGAGCACAGTGTTCTGTACATGCTACAGGGGTAGGGGGTTGGGGTAAAGGATGGTAAGGAATAGGAAAGTGGGGGACATAAATGTGACAATGGAGACAATCAGGGCATTCAGCGCAGCAAATGGGTAGGCAAGGCGGACCATAGACAAGCCGCTCAGGCAGACCATAGCAGAGTGAAGGCAGATCCATCCATGAAGCAGACCATTCACCGGAGTAACAGCAGAGGTGAAGATAGAATGGCCACTGCACTACCCAGACGACAGGACCAGCCTGCAGTCGTTGGAGATTTATGATGCTAACATGGGGGGCCAGATTGCCAGAAAGTCCTCCTTGACCACATCGGCTGAGAAACTGCTCACTGGCCACCTCTACTTGGACTGCAGAACCTGGAGAGCGAGCAATCAGGCAGCGAGCGACCTTCAGGGAAAGAGAGCCCTCCATCCTCCTCGACATCCCTCTCTGCCGTACCGCAGTTATCTCTGTAGGCAAAATTACACTTGCCATCCACAATCAGGCCTAATGCCACACAGGCTCCTAAAATGGCCACCAGGCAAAGTTTAGAGGTCCTGCAGGGAACAACAACAGGATCCTTTTTCAAACAAAAAACCCTGGTTTGGGATCTCTCGTGCTTCTCTCCAATAAAAGAGTCAAGGAGCGTGTAGAAACGGCCCACAAAAAGTTCAAAAGTGTCCTCAAAAAAGTCCAAATTGGGGAAATCCTGCAAAGCACGTCTACCCTCTACAGCACCCAAGCCCTGCCCTCGTGAATGCCTAGTTGAAACTTTTTAGGTTATTTTTCATTTAGCTGATGTGCTGTGTACTCCTAGAATGGGCATATTGTGTACTGAAATGTGATTGTTTTAAACCATAAAATGTTTTTATGAGGATGATAAAATGATAGTAATCAGGTCTGGAAGGATTGGAGTTGAATCCAGCAGGGTTGTATTCCTGGCATGGACCCAATCCTAAGCAGGCAAATTTAAAAGGGCATCACTTTTTGCCAAAGCTTTAGGTTGCCATCAAGTCTAACAGAACTTCACGGTGAATTGGACATTTGTCTGGGACACAGGTGTGAAGAAGACACTGAATTAACAGAGAACACATGAAATTAGCCATAATACTCTGGGATGGCATGCTATATTAACGGCCACCACTGCAGACAGGCAAGACCAAGGAGCAGGGCATCCTTAAGCCATTTAGTGATTCAACCACAAGGTTTGGTGTTCTACTGTCCAACTGTTATTCTTTGAACCCAAAGGAGATTGAGGGAAACGGACAGAATTTATCCACTGGTCAACATTTTACGACAGTGGATAAAGGAGTAAGTGCTATGCTGTTTGTAGCTGTGAACAGTAAATGGATTTATGCATTGACAATTACACAAGCTTGCACATAACTCAATCAGGGTCACACTTGTCTCCGGGGAGGCCTATACCGCTATCGTGTCGTGGCTCCTGTATATTACAACTTAGCCCGCTAATACAGCAGCTTGGTTGAAATACAGCCGGTGACAGGGAGCCACAAATGGTTCTCGGCTTGTTCCAATATTTACGTCAAGCAGCTTCCAGTTAACATCTACTTTGGAATAGGGTTCCCAATCTATTGAAGAAGCATTTCAGAAACTGTAACAATTTACTCATTTTCTGCCCACAAGTTATTTCTATATATGCAGCGGTCTTCAGGAACCTGCAGTCCTCTGCCCTATTATCCTTATCTTCCATGTTAACAACGGGGGTGTGTGAGTTCCTCATATGTTCAGTGCTGAGGATCATGAAGAGGGGGTATTGAGATCCTTTTACATCGGAAAAAGGAACAGAAATGGTAGCACACATAAGCAAGATGTAAAGAATCTGTTGGTGTATGGTAAGGATGTACAAATAGAGCCGTGGTGCAGTTTTGGTAGAAGATAAAATACATTTAGGGTGTAATTGAACTCTACGCAGCTATCTTTTAAAAAGAACATGAAATGTCAAACCTTACGTTGTTTAATACTTTATACGCTCACTTTGTCACGCTACAATAGTGGGCTGGATTCTATTATCCAGAAGCATGCTTTAACTGACTTTATCATTGTACTCCCTTGGAGTATAATAGGAAGTGTGTAGATAAAGCAAACAATCTGTACTATATTTATCATCGTAAAAGAACTTGGTTCGACTTTTCAAGCACTGTATTGTGTGTACATCTGAGCATCAATCAGGTTTAAAAAAATGTCTTTTGGCTTAGATGCACTTTGGGCTCCACCTAGTGTCTTTTTAAGTAATAATGTGAGTTTATTGGCAAATTACACCAATATCTCATTGGCAAAGTAAGTATAAACTCTGAAAATCTTGTTATAATTGTAACTTTATAGCAACTTACAAGAACTAATAAATAGACACTTGGCCAATGCCATGTTAGAATGGAAATAATAGGCTTTGTAAATCAGTCGTCAGAATGGAAACATCTGACTCTGAAACCACTGATTAATCATTAATAGAGCCTCTTAAAGATCTAGGGCTAAATTTCAATCTTTGCGCAAAAAAACATTAACGCGAGGGGTAAAACCATTTTATGCCGAATCCCGTATTACTTAGGCTAGGGTCAGAGTGGGGCAGTCGGAACGCGCGTGCAGACGCTCTAAATCACGGCGGCAGTAGCAGCACATAACGGCCAATGACGGCCAATATACGCAGTACGTGCGTACAAAAGTGCGCCGACACCACGCAACCAGCAAATGAACGCATTTTTATCAGAACGTGAAACCGCTGCTACTGACGTACAGAGTGCGCTGCGGCCGCATAGCGGCGTGTTTGCGTGATTAGGAGACGTCAGACGCTGCTAGTGTGCGGCCAACATAACGTTCAAACAGACGGATTTCCCTAGACTTCTTTTTACCCCACCGTCATGAAATACGTCCAGAATTGCGCATCGTCTGACCACTTAAGCGTATTCCGTGAAAAAATGCGTGCGCAAGCATCGACGTACATTTTGACGGTGGCTGCAGAAAATGCGCTCATCTGTCCCTAGCCATAGTCGGCGCAACAACTGCGCGTAATCGTCTACCGCGGGTGAACCTGTGCGGGTTTACTGTACTTTGCGTGTCCTATACTTAACATTGTGAGCGCAAATGCGAATGTGCGCTGGTACGAGGATGGTATTACAATCTATTTCGCGGTAATTACCGCATAGCCTTTGTGTGCATAATTTTAGCAACTCCTAAAAGCTGGTGTTAGTGGCAAATCTGAAAGACCTGGCCGAACCCAAATACACCAGCCCATAAAAAAAAATTTGGTTCTTAGTTCTGATTGGTTGAATCGCGAGAAAAAAACAGTGCGCACACTGATTTTTGCACACGATGGCACTGCGCGAGCATTTGGGTATGTCCTGTTTGCGCACGTTATTGATCGCTGGATGAAAAGACGCGGGAGGATTAAAATTCCAGCGGTGATTTGCACGCACAAAAGTTTGACACTTGGCGTAAAAGTTCACGCTTTGTGCGAGGGTTTTTGCGCGAAGATTGTAATATAGCCCCTAGTATCCTATCAGCAGGTCGCCACCTTGTGGCTAGTGATAAAATTGCTGTGGTAAAAAACGTCACGGTTTTGGAAGTGTAGTGTAACTTGGCTGTGTTACAAAAAGTCATTTGTCCACTGAAAAAAATCGATGCAAGCATGTCAATTATTCTAAGCAAGTTCATACCATGCTTGCATCATTTTTCTGACATGTTTGATACATAAATAATGCTACAGGCTTGTAAAAAAAGGAGCAGAATCTGTTGCCCAGGGTAGTGACCTGCAGATAGTAAATACAAACATCTGCATTGTTTTCAGGACCTGATTTTACGGCAGCCAAATGAACTGTAATGCGTTGTCACCATATTTTGTGCAGAAAAGAGTAATTTCTGCTAGTTTGCATTCTAAACAGCAGCGTAGGTACCATTATTTCCTAAATATTCTTAAGTATTTTCTGCCGTATAAGACTACTTTTTATACTTAAAAACATCCCTCAAAAACCGGGGGTCATCTTATATGCGGGGTATACAATGTCAACCTTTAGTTCGTTTGGGCCAACCTGGCTCGGAATGTCCCTGGTCTGTCAGCCCGCTGGATGTGCGGCAGTACTGTGTGTGCGGTGGCTTCGGCTGCAGTGTGCCGGGCTGGGCCGGTCACATTGAGCGATGTATTCTATTGGTGAATACAAAGCCTGCTCGGATTGGCAGAGGTTGTGACATCATTAGCCCGCCAATCCGAGCAGGCTTTCTATTTGGTGGAGTGCATCGCTCAACGTGATTGGCTCAGCGTGGTGTACTGTATGTGACAGATTGGGGAGAGGATTTTATGTACGGGTAAGTCATAACCATTTTAATATTATTTAAATCAAATCTGATGTTTTTAAATGTTGTTGCCTCGGAAGGGGGGTAGTCTTATACTGCGAGTATAGCCCAAAACCTATGGTTTAACTGTAAAATTAGGGGGGTCGTCTTATACATCCGGTCGCCTTATATGCTGGAAAATACAGTATATCAAATACACATTTTAGTGGTCTAAATTTAGCATCAATTCACCTTCATAGAAAACCAAAAGATCTTTATGTTCTTGAATTGATGATCTGAAGACAGCATTTTATCACTTTTTATCTCTTTGTACAATTTATGCAACAAATAGGGATAAAATCCAAATACTTCAAGCGGTTTTAGCGAGGGGCAGCTGAATGCTAATGAGTGCTCTAAATGTTTAGATGTTCCACATAACCTATGAGGCAGCTAGGGGCATTAAATGAGCCCCCAAACCCTTCAAGAATAATCAACTCCAAGTACACTATCACTATGACGATTATTGGAAAGGGATGAGACCACTTAATCAAAAGAAATGGCTTCTTCGAAATAAGGGGGTCTTCTTCCTATTCGCATACTGTACAAAGGGAAATAGAAGCTGCATAAAAATGTTGCTTCGTTGCAGAGCATATTAGTATGCAACAGATCCAATGAAGAGCACTGGCAACCATAGTTCTTATGGGAGCATGGCAAGGAAGATAATTACTCTGCTCCAGCACTGGGCACCACAATTTTCCCCTTTCATGGGTAGAGTATACTGAGGTCCATTGTGCAGTGCTACGTGATTGGCCAACAGCAGACTGGAGGGTTGTCTGGTAGGATGGCTCTTTTGCTAACAGCTGTCATTATTCTGCAGAATGCCACTAGAAGACAATGACAGCAATGTTTTTGATTGGGAATCACTCCATTTCTTACGGTCTAACAGGGTTATTCAAAGAGAATCGAAAAGTCACCGCAAGTTCGGTGACTTTTCGTTGTCTTCAATTCGGTGCGATTTGCCGATACCATTTCGGCGACCCTGCGGTGTATTCAGCAAGCTGCCGTCGTAGTGCAGGGAAAAGCTGCCACAAACCTGACGAACACTCATCACAAAACCCGGCGAACGTACACTGAAACCCACAAAAACATTGGATCAACCCTGCCGAACACGCTGGAGAAACCCGAGCAGGAGCCGATCACAGCGCAGAGCAGTCGCCGGAAAAAGCCGACACCGCAGACGAATGGAGTGAAAGAAAAAAAAACAGTACGCTTGAATGTTTGAAAAGTGAAACGCTGTTTGCAAAGAAATTACAGAACGAAAATGTCTGAAATTGACATATAAGATCCAATAAATGATAATAAAAAGGTCTGTTACAGAAAAAAGAAAAGACGATTTAAAAAAAAAAGGAAAAGATTTTTTCGCCAAAACATCCCGAAAAATGCCTAAAAGATCCTAAAACCTAAACAAATCTAAAAATAACGAGACTTTTTGCTGCAGAATAAAATAAACGGTTTCTTAGATAATGAATTAAAACGGGAATATTTTTAACATTGAAGTCTATGGGATTCTCCTGAATAAACCTGTTGAATGAAACCACCGAATAGCAGGGCATTTCGGCAACCTTTCTCAGCTGTTTTGTGTTCTCTGAATAGACGAAGCATTGCTTCTTTATGGGGATTTCACTGCCCTCGAACAGGCACCGTATGTGCAGGCAATTCGCCAACATTTAGGCTAGGGTCAGACTAATGCATTTTTCGCGTTGTCTGTGAAAAAGTGCGTTCGAACGAATGGACGCATTTTTTCACAGAATACGCGATAGCGGTCATACGATGCGCATTTTCGTCCGTGATTTTGTACGGATCATCAATAAAACCCTTTTTGTGTCTGGACGTTATGTTGGCTGGACATTAGCAGCGTCTGACGTCTCCTAATCACGCACACACGCCGCTAGCAGACGCAGCGCACTCTGTACGTCAGTACTAGCGGTATCACGTTCTCCAAAAAATGCGTTCGTTTGCTACTTGCGTTGAGCAGCCGCACTTTTGTGCGGCCGTTCTTCGTATGCTGCCCGGCATTGGACGTCATTTGCTGCTACTACGGCCGTGATTTAGTGCTGCTAAACGCACGTTAATACTGCGTTAGTCTGACCCTAGCCTTCGCAAACTGCCTGCTCTCTGAATAGCCGAATGGCCAGGAAAGGTAACCGAACGCTGAATTTCACTGTTCGGTTACCTTTCGGCTACAATTCGGATCTCTTTGAAAAAGCCTGTAAGTGTTATCAAGAAATGCTAACATATATTAAGGAGTAATTCCCAATCGTATGAGCCATCTTCCATTGACAGATACACGTTAAGCAAGTGAATTAATATTAATTTTATGTTCCTGCAAAGTAAGTTTGATAAAGTTTCAGGACTGTTCTTTTTGTTATTCTTTCACTCCTTCGGGTGAAAAATATTACACTTTAGAGTCATCGCAGACTGTTTTTAGAAGATCCTATGCTAGTGATTTAATACAGCCTTGTCGTTGATAAGTGCGATGGCAAGTTCTTTTGGGTTCCTTGAAGAACTGATAATAATGACACTTTAGAGTCAGCTGTAAAATAAACCACATTGGGGGAAAAAACTGTATTCAATCAGCTGTATATATATAAAAAAGTAAATAAAAAAGCAGCAAGTAAAAGATGTTCTTCTATCGTGTTTTTCTTTGACTGATTCCAGAAGAAATCATTCAGTGGACAAAAAAAAAATTGAAGAGAGAGAAAGATAAGTGTGGGTTTAATCAGACGTTGTTGGACATCTTTACATTGTTCGTTTTGTTATGTTGTTGTAGCTGACATCAGCTTGGTTCCATTCTGTTTGCAACAACAATGCTGAGGGGAAGCACAGTAACAAAAGCAAGACTGAAAAGAGAAAATTGCAGCCACGGACCCAAAGCTTGGATGATTACATCTGCTGACACCAGACGTCTGACAGTAATTCAAATCCAAGCATGAACATTACTGAGAAAATAGTGTCAATTCCCTGCAAGCTTATTTCATTTAAATTCTTGTGTAATGCGTTTCCTACTGAATGAATTATGTGAAACAAGATAACTTGAATATCAACCAGATCTCCTGCTCTGGGTCAGGCTTCGCCCCTGTAGAAAAATAGCTCTAACATTGATTTCTCTTGTAAGCATACTTTTAAAAATTAAGAAACGCATTTCTTGTTAAAACACAACAATTAAATCAGCTATTTCAATGCTGTTGCATTATTATTATTTTATTATTATGTGAATTATGACATGTTCCAAGAAATATCATAATGCTTCAATACAAAGTAATTTTCCATAAAAGGAATATCAGGAACCAGTGTTTTTGTGGAAAATTACTTTTCGTTAATCATATAGTAGAAATCATTGTGAATATTCTGAATCAATTTTTTACTGTAGTAGCCCTATATGACTGTAACGGGCGCTATGGTGCTCCCACTGGAGTAGCGTAGTTGGGATCATAATGGACAGATTTTTCTGATACAAGGTTACAGAGCAAAGTGTATTATTAAAACTGATCTCCCAAGCCAGGGAGTATATGAACAAGCCAGAGCAGCGCCTAAGCTCAAATGGTTTCAAGACCAAAAGATCGCTTAGTGCAAACACGTGAACTTTAGTCAACAGTAAACATAACCTGGATACCTGAGTATAGTTATTTTCACAACGGTTTACAAACAGAGTTTTGTTGCGGTTGATGAATTGTGCAGGTTGCAGGGCAGTCACATAATCGGCAGAATTAGTGTTTATGTTGAAACCAAACCGGGCAGAAAGCAGACCGTTGTAACAATAAAAGGAGATGATTCGTGCAGGCTTCAGGATGGTCACAACCTCGGTACACTTTGCGTTTATGTAGCAACCGAACAGGACAGAAAGCAAACCGCTATTATATCCCAATAATCTCACGGCTCTGCAGATATTCACATAATCGGATGCCTTGTGATTAGGAATTAGACTGGATAAGGTAACCAACAGTGACCCAGAGCGAGATGTGAATTTGCCAAGGTGGCGGGCAGAACCCCAACCAACACACATGCAGTAAAACATATAACCGCTAAACAGAACACCAACAGGGAATAAGGAATAGAATGGTCGAATGAAAAGTCGGGTCAAAAACGTGAGCAGGATCCTCAAACAGAAACGGGTTGGCAACTGGTAATCAAAGCACAATAATAAACAGGCGATGCAGGAACTAGACTCCACGTCAGGGCACTGAGCAATCTCTCGCGCCCTGCTTTAAAACCGGCGGCTCCTCGTGACCACGTCAGGCCCTGCCCCCTCAGACGTCGATCGGCCATCACGAAGTGCTGGCACCTGGCCAGCCAGCGACACAGAACTATGCCCAGACCCCCCAGGCAGCACTGCGGGGGCTGACGATGTAACAATGACAAGCAGAAGTTGTCACCTGTTGTCCAAATAGTGCTACTGCAGCTTGGGCTCCATGCTGAATCAGCTGAGGTTCCATGTTTTAGACACAGAGTCCCAGCTGCTTAAACTGTTTTCTCACCTCATCATTCATGCCCGAGATAATAAAACTTTAGGAACATGGTCTAGAGGCCATTGGAAAATTAATTTAATTTGGAATGAACAAAATTCCTCTGTATTGCTCCAGAATTAGACCAAATTGAGTATATTAAATATAAGGGCACCAGTAGGTGCTTGGAAGATCATGTATACACCACAGTGAAGAGATTTATAGCGAAACTGTAAGGTATAAAAGGTTAATAAAAGGTTAAGAATTTGAATCAACCATGAAGAACATTCTTGTGATTTGTATTTGTTTTCTATTAATTCTTATGTAGACAGATACTCCAGAAATGTTCTTAATATAAAAAAATATCTTTTTGTCCAAACACACTCCAATAAAATTTTGAAATACAGTAGCATCTTGAAACCTTTGAAAACAAACTCTAACAAATTAGATTATTTTAAAGCTTATTTTTATATACTTATAGGTTAATGAAGTCTCATCTTTGAAATGCAAAGCTGAAAAATTGATAATCGTAAAAATAGAGTGTTTGTAGAGAGACTACAGAAAGAAGAAATATGGAACAATAAAAGTAGACTTTAATAAAAAAAATTAAATTCAACGTTTGAAGGGTTCGTTTTATACCCAGCTGAAATGTATTCAGACTGTGTGTGGGTTTGTGCACTGGGAAAGGGTTATCCTAATGTATTTATGAAGCATTTTTTAAGAATAATGTACAAAAAAGTAATGTTTGCGTATTCAAGTGGAATTAGATGACTGTGTTCAATTATTTTCTGTAATGTACAAGGTGTTCAGAGAATTGTGAAATAGCTCGCCATTAGGTTATTTTATTGTTTTCTACAGAGCAATAATAATAATAATCTGTGTTTTACAAACGCCAACTTCATATCCGTGAATTGGAACTGTGCACTTACAATTTCTGTTCTCTTCCTACATGTTCCTTATATTTCGTTTCCCCATTAGTATAAATTAAAGTGAAATAAAAAGTTAGTAATTGCAGCTTCAGTAATAAAATGTTATAAAGCTGGAATAGAATGTTCTGTTAAACCACAAATCACCTGTGAACAATCTATGAAAATAATACAAATGACAATAATTATATTCAGTACGATGTTTAATGTGGACATTGATAGCACTATTGTTGCTAAATATACTGTAAAATTACAATGTAAGTATATGTTTCAAACTGATTTACTTTCTTTTAATTATATATTTATTTATAAAGTATTTTACCAGGAAGGATACATTGATATTTCTCTCGTTTTCAAATATGCCCTGGCTTCAAGAACATTGAATTTTTACAGTAAGTACAGACATAAAGTAATAAAAGCAAGATATTAAAAATAACACAAACATACAGACTAACACAGAAAATAAATATATAAGAAATATAGTCACTATGTTACATGTTTACAGGTACATTCTGTATCGAGGTATATTAATAGAGATCTCTTAAGTGACTTTAGACTGGGGGAAGATTTGATGGTGTCTGGGAGGTTATTCCATATTTGCAGTGCTCTGTAGGAAAATGAAGATTGAGCCACTTTTTTTGTATTGTAGTATTGCAAGTAAGGTGCAGGTCGAGGATCGGAGGTTATAGGATGAGGGAGCTGCTAGGGGAAGCAGTCTATTTATTATGAAATCTAAAACCAACAAAGGGAGTTATTCAAAGATTGTTGTTTTTTGTTGAAAATAATGTAAATTGGTTTAGTTTAGTGTATTTTTATGTATAATGCAGAGAATAGCAAGGATTGTCAGTGAAACAATAATACATAAAATACGTAAAAAAATACATAAAATATTATGCATAAAATACGTGGGTGAAATTGAGTGAAATCCTCAACGGGTGGCTTCTCTCAATTTCACCCACTACATACAGCCAAAATATAGTAAATATGAGTATCACTCTATAAAACATACATAAAGCAGTCCAGTAAAGGCAAATATATATAATCAACAAAAACTATCCTCCAACACTGAGGAAACACTAACAATTAAAATACAACCTTTATTAGAACTTCATAAAAACACTCATTTACCATCATTCAAAATCTCAAGGAGGTGACCATTAGCATATAGCACTGTAGTATGGTTTGAAGTGTAGTATTCTTAGGGCTAATTAGCTGTTATGTCCTCGGCCCCCGCGGCGCTTCCTGGGGGGTCAGGGCGCCCGGTGGCATTGCTGGCTGGCCGGTTGCCAGTAGTGAGAGCTGTCAGAACGGCATCTGAGTGGGCGGGGCTTAGCATAATGATGAGGAGCCACCAGCCTTTAAAGCAGGGCGAGAGGATCTGCTCGTCGCCCTGACGTGGAGTAAAGTTCCCACATTGCCTGCTATCTTGCTATATTCATTGTTGATACTCAGTTGCTGACCTATTTTTGTACGAGGACCCTGTATACATTTTGACCCGGCTATCCCAATTGACCATTCTCTTGCTTATCCCTATTGTGCTTTTGCCTTAGCGATTTGTTTTTCATGTTTATGTTTTGCCGTATGGTTTATGTCTGTTGTTCGTTTATCTGGTGTGAGTCCTAATCGCAAGGCATCCAGTTGTGTCTATTCTGTCAGTTTATGAAACAATATCATTGCTCAAATTGCCTGGTGTATTTACATCCTGCTTGCAGAAATCTGTCCAAAGGATCCAAACTACGCTTCTCCAGGGTAAGTGCCATAGCGCACTGTTACATTAGCCCTAAGAATACTACACTTCAAACCATACTACAGTGTTATATACTAATGGTCACCTCCTTGAGATTTTAAATGATGGTAAATGAGTGGTTTTATGACGTTCTAATAAAGGTTATATTTTAATTGTTAGTGTTTCCTCAGTGTTGGAGGATAGTTTTTGTCAATCAAGTTTGGTGTTTAATCACTAGTCCTTATGGTATATATCACTTGTGGGAGAATTACATCTTTCCTATACGTGGTTCAATGTATGAAATATATATAATCCCCTGCTTCTGGAAATGCTCACAGGAATTCCATATATTTAAGGCACATCAGTTATAATACTCAGTCATTCAGCACCACCGATCACTCTGCAGTGGACAATGTAGTCCTTCCTCGGATGCCAGTCTCTGTTCTAATTCGGTGGAGAAATCAGATATATGCGCGCATAAAGAAATCACACAGACAAGGAATAAGATATATATACTTGTCCACAACAACTCCAGAAAACAAGCTCCACACCAGGATTGAAGGATCTTGATCGGTCCACCACAATGGCAAAATAAAGATGCTGATATATCAATGTAAACAGCACTCTTTATTACAATATAAATTAAAAATCAATTTGGACATGAATATCCAAGGCATTTCAATATCCGACTTTCTCAAGGTAAATGTTCATATCTCTGTTCATGTCTAGCTCTACTTATAAATATCTTTCTAGTGCCAAAAAATGCAATCCAACTGATACTCGTTACTTTCCCACACCACAGGTGTGTTTAATTATCTCTACCAGTTGCCTGTGAGTGACGTAACCCTCTCCCCACCTTCAGTATCACTGCCTTGGTAACCCTCTTCAACTATCTTTAATTCAAAAATGCCCGCATTCTTCACCATATGTGATTAACTGTCACAGTTTATGGATCCATTTGCACAGTCTTCTAGGGTTATACATGACAGACACTGAAAAGCCTTTTAACATCTATTTATTTGTGTATTCAATATGAGTGTTTCTCATACACTTCACTAGAGCACTAAATATAACACAGTCATTCCCTGACTATCACTGGATGGCTAACTCCACTTACCAGTCTCTAAAACATACATGATTAAGAGGGGGTGCTGATAAGTATTGAGCCCTACCCATAAACATTTGAGCTAGGAGTCTGTAAATTGCAGGGTGTACTGGTCTATTTGTCTATATTCAATGGTGCAAAAAAGCAACTACCTAGGATTTTAACTTATCTTTTTTTCTCTCAGTCGAAAGTGAACATGGCAGCATCTCCAGAAAAGTTTGATGTGGAAGAGCATAGGACCATAATCAAGTTCCTGTTTCTCCAAGGAAAGGTGCAAAGCAGATCCATGATGAAATGTCACAAACATTGGGTGATCGGGTCCAGGAAACCTGACTCATTTCTTGCACAATGTTTCAAAACAGCCACTGATTTCTGCACACACTTCTCTTTCGGTTGTCAAAAGTTTATGATCCACTTTGCTGCAAGCTTTCTCATTTCCCAGTCGTTGTGGATAATGGCATCAACTCTATCACGTGATATTCCCAGATATGTAGCAATACTTTTGGCTGATATTCAGTAGTACCCCATGATTATGTCATGGATGGTTTTCACATATGCAGGCACAGAGACAGAACAGGCCTTCCACTGGTTTTATCACTTTCACCGAAATGGCCAGTTTTATTTTAAAAGATTTTTA
This sequence comes from Leptobrachium leishanense, assembly GCA_009667805.1. Classification (NCBI taxonomy): domain Eukaryota; kingdom Metazoa; phylum Chordata; class Amphibia; order Anura; family Megophryidae; genus Leptobrachium; species Leptobrachium leishanense. Next base: position 250,151,695 of record CM019067.1, read on the forward strand.
TTGAGATTTGCATGTAACAGTAAAAACAGAACATTTTCAATGCCTTGTTTGGTGCACAGTTAGAACATTCAAGAAAATATTGATCACACAGTCTAAGGCTAGGGTCAGAGTGGGGCAGTCGGAACGCGCGTGCAGACGCACTAAATCACGGCGGCAGTAGCAGCACATAACGGCCAATGACGGCCAATATACGCAGTACGTGCGTACAAAAGTGCGCCGACACCACGCAACCAGCAAATGAACGCATTTTTATCAGAACGTGAAACCGCTGCTACTGACGTACAAAGTGCGCGGCGGCCGCATGCAGCGGTGTGTGCGTGATTAGGAGACGTCAGACGCTGCTAGTGTGCGGCCTACATAACGTCCAAACTGCCAAAGTTTCCTGCATTCGTTGGAGTGTACCTGCGACCGTTGAACATGGCTGCTGGACCAGAGATGGACGTGGAGAGGCTGATAAGCGCTGTGGGAGAGCATCCAGGGATCTGGGATACGGCCTGCGAGCGTTATAAGGACAAGGGGAGGAAGGCGAGCGCATGGGTCGAGGTGTCCCGTCATGTGTACCCGGAGTACGATACCTGGTCCGAGAAGGAGCAGCACATACAGAGTGAGTATAATATTATTTAATTCATAATCCCATAAATGTAAATCACAAAAATGATAATAAACAAACAAATGAAATCATTGATGTGAAACTCAAATGCTCCCCAGCTGCCAGGGCACCTCACCTGCATCACTGATGAAATAATTAGATAGAGCATCGCGATACCTGTTGCTGTATCTATTCACAGCTATGATGTCATAGTTCACATCATCCTCAAGACCGACAACTGTGAGGGTATCGTCAAAATTAAAACCATCCCTGGCCCGCACATAATTATGTAGAATGCAACAGCATTTCACTATGTCCACACAGAAGTCCACATTTACATCCAGCGGTCTATGTAGAATCCTCCACTTGTTGGTCAGTATGCCAAAGGTACACTCCACATACCGTCTCGCCCGCGACAGCCTATAATTAAACACCCGCTTCTTCACAGTCAGGTGTGTCCCTGAGTAGGGCCGTAGGAGGTGTGTGGATAGGCGAATGCTTCGTCACCCACGAAGGCATAGGGGACTGTCACGTCACTGCCAGGCAATGGTGCGGGTCTGGGGATGTTCAGGGTCCCACTCTCAATTTCATTCCACAGTGTGGAGTTCCTGAACAGTGTGGAGTCAGAGTCCTTGCCGTATGAACCGACATCCACATACACGAAACTATAGTTGGCATCTGACACCGCCAGTAGGCCAATAGAAAAGTAATGTTTATAATTCTGATACAGTGAGCCGCTGTGCGGTGGCTTCACTATGCGGACATGTTTGCCATCCACGGCTCCAAGGCAGTTTGGAAAGTTGGCTCTCTCCCAGAATCCTGCTGCAATTTCCAGACATGCCGTATGTGTCGGTCTTGGCAAACATTCGCCCTTCATGGTCTCCCATATGGTTTGGCACACCTTGCGGACGATCTCACCAGCTGTTGATCTGCCAACGCGGAAGCTATAATGCAGATCCTTCAAACTGCACCCACTACCGAGATACCTAGAAGACAAAACAAAACTGTTTGAATATGATCACATACCATGAACACAAGCTAATGTCACTCTCATCATGTTTTTCAGCACAAGAGGCAATGAACAAATGGCGCACAGTACGCGACAACTACATGCGCGTCCAGAAGAAGCAGGCCATGGCTGCGCGCTCTGGAGCTGGTGCGAAGAAGGTCCGGGGGTACATTTACGCAGAGCAGCTATCGTTCCTCCGCAGGACCCAGGAGCCGCGCAGGTCTGTCAGCAGCATGGACCAGCCATCGACCTCCGGCACCCAGGCACAACAATTGGTGCCAGGAGATTCTGCCAGCTGCCAGGAGGAGGAGAACCAGGGTGGTGCTGAGTCGCAGATGGAGGAGGATTTGGCGACACCACAGGTGGCAGGTACCGCGACAACGGCCAGCACCAGACCTGGCCAGAAGAGAAGGGCACAGGCTGCAGACCTGGAGCAGGCCATGGTCATGTTCATGGAGGCACAGACCACCCATGCACACCAACGCTGCATGCTTGCGGACTCCGTCGACATGTCGTTCTCCAATGCATGTACGCTCCTCCTGAACAGGATGAGCGAGGCGGAGAAAATGGAGTATCGCCACAGATCTCTCGGGATATTGGAGGACATCCTTTCACGTCCCCATCACGCAGCCGCCTACCATGCTGTGCCACAATCCGCCAGTGGATCTTCCGTCTCCAGTGAGGTGCTGTCCACCCACCCAGCCATGCCCCCTGGAGCCAGGCCACACACGGAGTCGGGGTCCAGCTGTAGCCACACCACCGGCCCTCATGACCCAGATGCTCCGCGGTATCAGCAACTTTGATACATGAGCTAAATATGTTTGATTATTTGTTTGTTATGTGTTATTGTTTTGATTTTGTATATATACTGACCTTCACTTTACGACTTGTAATATATGTCCATAATATATTACAGTTTCTTTTCATATTATAGTATTATTTTTCAACATTGTTGTCGGAGTCATTTATGATTATGTACGTGTGATGTGATGCCCGTGTGTGTGTGTGTGTGCATGTAACAGTGGGCATGTGACTACAGACATGATGCACTCATGTCAGGTGACTGGCAGCGATGTCATGTATACAGGTGTGTGACAGTACGTACCTCAAAGTGATGACCAGCATCTCCTCCGGTGGTATGGCGGGCCGCATGTTGGTGTCCCTCTTGGTCAGCGGCTCCCGTACCCGCGACAACAGTTCATCAAAGGAGGCGATGGACATCCGCATGTAGTTGAAGAACTTCGCGGGGTCCCTCTCTCGCAGTGGCCTGTACAGCGTCACAAAGTGTCCATGCGGTGGGTCTGGCAGCGTTGATTTCATGAACCCAGGTTCGCCGCTTTCTCTTCCTCTTTAGGTACAGGTACCCCATCACACCAAACACAAAGACGTGTGCAGGATCCATCTTAGAAAAACGCCACCATCCCCGAAACGACTTTTTATAGCCCTTGCCCTTATTATTTCATTTTTAAAGGGATTAGATTCATCTGATTTTTCTCTTTTTTCACCCCACCGTCATGGAATACGTCCAGAATTGCGCATCGTCCGACCACTCAAGCGCATTCCGTGAAAAAATGCGTGCGCACGCATCGACGTACATTTTGACGGTGGCTGCAGAAAATGCGCTCATCTGTCCCTAGCCTTAAACATACATGCATACGACATCAGCACAAGGCACATAGCGTCAAGTATCTCAATTAAATTTTCATAGTTAAACAGAAAAAATATATAACTCTAAACAAGGAGGGGGGGATTTAGGGGGAAAAGGGTATTCCTCTGGGTATTTTCCGGGTACAGTGTGATGATTAAAAAAGGAGATTTTGTTATTGTTTGTAATGGGAACAGTCATAATTTAAGTTTATGTCAGACATCACTGTCCACATGCTTTGTATTGTTTATGAATATCCCATATAGCCCATGGATCTTTCTTAGGTGGGCGGAAAGCTCCTTCCAAAGTCACCTTAGATTCAAAAAATCTGTACTGATCTAATAAGGTGATAAGTTGTCGAGTTGTGGGAACATAAATTGACTTCCAGTTTCTCGCTATGAGTAGCATCGTGACAGATACTATTATGAATAACATTTTAAGATGTTGTTTGGGCAATTTAATCATTCCTAACAATAAGATTTCTGGTAAACAGTCTATCTGGGTGCTCAGGGCTTCCGTTGCTAGAATAGAGATATCCTTCCATAATGGTTGAATTAATGAGCAGTGCCACCAAATATGCCCCATTGTCCCAATCTCTGTAGAACATGTCCAGCACAAATCTGAGGTGAGAGGAGAGAAACGTTTCATCTTAGATGGGGTCAAGTACCACTGATACATCACCTTTCTTTGTGTTTCAATCAGCGTGGAGCATTTAGATGCTCCCAGAAATGGCCAGTTTTAAAATTGACAACCCAATGTTAAACTGTTGCAAAGGCCACTGTCGCCCAAAGTTTGTGACATTTCATCATGGATCTGCTTTGCACCTTTCCCTTGGAGAAACAGGCAGGTCTATTCAAAGAAAGGTGAAACTCAGGAGAATGACTGGAGAAGTGAAAATTCTAGGTCATAATAGCCAAACCAGAAAAATTATCCCATTTAGCTCACTTTCCAAATTGGCTATTTGGGCTACATTGTTCTCTTCTCCTGCCAGTTCTCCTGCTTTTCACCTTTCTTTGAATAACCCTGAGGAACTTGGTTATGGTCCTATGCTCTTCAACATTGAACTTTTCTGGAGATGCTGTGAAGTTCACTTTGGACTGTAAAAAAAAAGATATGTTAAAATCCTAGGTAGTTGCTTTTTGCACCTTTGAATATAGACAAATCGGCCAGTACACCCTGCAATTTACAGCTTACTAGCTCCATTTTATTATGGGTAAGGCTCAATACTTATCAGCACACCCTCATATTTATTTCTACCTTGGATGCCGGTCTATGTCCTCTCTGTTCACAGCAAAGTAAAACCAAGGCCCTGAGCGTTTCCTGCTCTGAACTTTTAAAACACAACTTTTCCTCCTCAATCAGTGTTAGGTGTGTCTCCTTAGGAATCCCTGCAGAGCTGCTTACTGGGAAATGTAGTTCAGACGACTCTCTTTTCTTCCATGTATTGGATACAGACTGTGTAGGATTCTGGGTCCTAAATACTTTTCTTCCATAACCACACCTCTGACAGTCACAATATATACAGTGGCAAGAAAAAGTATGTGAACCCTTTGGGATTACGTGGAGTTTTGCATGAATTGGTCATAAAATGTGATCTGATCTTCATCTAAGTCACAACAATTTGAAAAACACAGTCTGCTTAAAATAATACAACACAAGCATTAGCAGGGTTATTCAGAGAGCGTGAAAAGCAGGAGAATGACTGGAGAATGAAAAATTCTAGGTTAAAATAGCCAAACCAGAAAAATTCTCCCTTTCATCTCACTTTCCAAATCGGCTATTTTGACCTAGAATTTTTCATTCTCCAGTCATTCTCCAGTCATTCTCCTGCTTTTTACGCTCTCTGAATAACCCTGTATATGTTTTCATGTTTTTATTGAACAGAACATGTAAACATTCACAGTGCAGGGTGGAAAAAGTATGTGAACCTTTGGACTTAATAACTGGTTGACCCTCCTTTGGCAGCAATAACCTCAACCAAACGTTTCCTGTAATTGCAGATCAGACCTGCACAACGATCTGGAGTAATTTTGGACCACTCCTCTTCACAAAACTGTTTCAGTGTAGCAATATCCTTGGGATGTCTGGTGTGAATCACTCTCTTAAGGTCATGCCACAGCGTTTCAATAGGGTTGAGGTCAGGACTCTGACTGGGCCACTCCAGAAGGCGTATTTTGTTTTGTTGAAGCCATTCTTTTGTTGAATTACTTTTATGCTTTGGGTCATTGTCCTGTTGCATCACCCATCCTCTGCGGAGCTTCAGTTGGCAGACAGATGGTCTTACGTTTTCCTGCAATATGTCTTGATAAACTCTGGAATTCATTTTTCCATCAAAGACAACAATCCGTCCAGGCCCTGAAGCAGCAAAGCAGCCCCAAACCATGATGCTCCCTCCCCCATGTTTTACAATGGGGATGAGGTTTTGATGTTGGTGTGCTGTGCCTTTTTTTCTCCACACATAGTGTTGTGTGTTTTTTCCAAACAATTCAATTTTGGTTTCATCTGTCCACAGAATATTTTGCCAGTAGTGCTGTGGAACATCCAGGTGCTCTTTTGCAAACTTCAAATGTGCTGCAATATTCTTTTTGGACAGCATCGGCTTCCTCCGTGGTGTCCTCCCATGTACTCCATTCTTGTTTAATGTTTTCCTTATTGTAGATGTGTCAATAAAAATGTTAGCATGTGCCAGAGATTTCTGTAAGTCTTTAGCTGACACTCTAAGATTCTTCTTTACCTCATTAAGCATTCTGCGCTGTGCTCTTGCAGTCATCTTTACAGGACAACCACGCCTAGGGAGAGTAGCAACAGTGCTGAACTTTCTCCATTTGTAGACAGTCTGTCTTACCATGGACACATGAACATCAGGGCTTTTGGAGATACTTTTGTAACCATTTCCAGCTTCATGCAAGTCAACAATTCTTGATCGTAGGTCTTCTGAGAGCTCTTTTCTGCGAGGCATGGTTCACATCAGGCAGTGCTTCTTGAAACCAGGAAACCCAAAACTGGTGTGTGTTTTTAAAGGGCAGGACAGCTTTCAGCAACACATCCAATAATCTCACACTGATTGGACTCAAGATTGGCTCACTCCTTGCTCCAATTAGCTCATGGAGAAGTCAGTAGGCTAGGGGTTCACATACTTTTTCCACCCTGCACTGTGAATGTTTACATGTTCTGTTCAATAAACACATGAAAAAATATAATGTTTGTGTTGTATTATTTTAAGCAGACTGTGTTTTTCAAATTGTCGTGACTTAGATGAAGATCAGAGCACCTATTATGAACAATTCATGCAAAACTCCACGTAATCCCAAAGGGTTCACATACTTTTTATTGCTACTGTATGATACAATATTATGTATATGCAATTGACTAGGGCTTAGAAAGTTTAATATAATGCATATTTAATGTAATATCTATCTAATATATTATACTATATGCACCGGTGATTCATATAGACCAGTGTTTACCAAACCTGTCCTCAGGACCCGCTGCTAGGCCAGGTTTACCAGATATCTGAAGCACAGCAGAGGTGATATGATTTGCTGCTCAGTGATGGCAGGATTCAGTATGCATTTTCTCAAGGTGATCTGTAAAATCTGGCCTGTTAAAAGGCCCTGAGGACAGATTTGGGAATCACTGATATAGACCAATGAATGGCAATTAAGAAGACTTTCCAAAAACATACCTCTTGTTGAGCACATCCCATCACAGCAAGTGCTGGAAGTGGCCGCCGTTTTCTTTAGGCATATCTCAACGTGGTGTCGCATGTAACTTGCTTCACAAATAAATTGCTAGCTGGCATTCATTTCCCAGTCAGGGATCTCAAAATCACATGACATGTAGTTTGACTATAGTGCCTGTAACCAAAGCTCCCTCTACCTTTGCTCCCTCACCCTCCTTGGCCCTCTGTGCCTTTTGGAAAAGTGTAGATGCTGGCCCAAGGGTTAACGAGTTAAATGTAATTCTGTCTTGAAACTGTTTGTATTTTAGGAGTTCGTTTGTGTTAGAGATAAAATGTAGACATATTGTTCTTGCAATTTGTTTGTCCTTAGATTGATCGGATGCTATCTGTTTGCTAATCCCGTCTAGTGTGTACTAATTAGGTTTCTGCGTCTTCTGAAGGAAATCAACTCCCCCCTCATGTAGACAATGTATTCTGTTGATTGGGTCATGTAACCTCCCCCTCTCTGAGTCCCATATAACTGCTCTAATTTCCATTAAATATATTCATTCCCCTGCATTAAATTGTGTGTTTGCTGTTTGGGGAGAGATACATAGAAATATACAGCACTCCCTCAAATTTTGGCAGGTTGTAGGAAGAAAAGCTGCGGCGGATCAGCTTTTCTGAAGAGAAGGGACGGATGCTGTAAGAGGTTTGTGTCTGGTCCACAAGCTGGAGACCAGTTGCTGTTACAGTGCCCCTCAGTATAAATACGCTTTTACGACTGTTTGTTGATACAACTGACAGTTCTATTTAGCCTAGGGTCAAACAAACGCATTTTTCGCATTGACTGTCAAAAAGTGCATCCGAACGCATTGACGTATTTTTTTTACGGTGGACGCGAAAGCAGTCAAACGATGCGCATTTATGTGCGTGTTTTTTTACGGATCGTCAATAAAACACTTTTTGCGTCTGAACGTTATGTATGCTGGACATTAGCAGCGTCTGACATCTCCTAATCATGCACACACACTGCTATGCCGATGCAGCGCACTCTGTACGTCAGTACTAGCGGTTCTACATTTTCAAAAAATGCGTTCGTTTGCCGCTTGCGTTCCGCGGCCGGACGTTCGTGCGGCCGTACTTTGTATATTGGCCGTCATTGCCTGTCATTTGCTGCTACTACGGCCGTGATTAAGTGCACCTAAACGCACATTAAAAATGCGTTAGTCTGACCCCAGCCTTATCCCCACGTGATTTGCTGTTTAAGATTGGTTTATGATATAACAGTCTCATATTCATCTACAGAAATTGTTGTACTAAGTTTTATTTGTGCCATTTAAAACAAACTTTATGTTTTTTTCCTTAATCTCCATACAACATGTCATTAATTTTTTTAGTGGATGTCAATCTGTACCTCCCTTTGTCCTTATTTTTTATTTCTTCCAAACTGAATGTAATAATTAAAGCAATGAAAATCCATTTTGGTATGAGGAGGAACAGGAAAGCTTGAGTGTTTTGACAACTTTATGAAACGACAGAGAAGATGAACAGCAGGAGTAGTGCATGAGCGGTAAATCTGTCATCACGCTTGATTCTTTGCTGCTGGTGTAAAGGCAGACCGTAGAAGGTTCAAAGTATTTGCTTCCTTCAGCAATATACAGGGCTAGCAGTGAAAGTCACTAAGGCAATTGTTATCATCGGAGCAATGAACGTCTGAAAAGGTCAGTTGACATTTGTCACCTGTTGTGGATAATAATGTAAGAAGTGTCGGAAGACACATTTAATTGAAAGGCAGTGGTTTTCAGACAATAAACTCTTAATCCCCAATAGAAAGAAATTCTCTGGCAACAAATTATTTTTGGATTCAAAGGTCACCTAACAATTGATGCGCATATTATTGAAGGAAAACCCAACAATGATATATTATTGAAATGTACTTTGATCTGCCAACATATTGTAAGTAACCCTTTGAGTGCAAGCACAGACGAAACATGCCAGCAGCTAGTGAATTAAATAAATTATATTGTCTGCTTTGTATGCATTAATTCTAATTCTAAGTTTGGGCATTAACTCATGCTCAGAGGAACATTCTTTCACTTGACAAACAAGATTTTCTTGTACCTGCTTGAAGATTAATCGTCACAGTTCCAGCCCAAATTCGATCAGACATTAGGAAATTAAACTGTGTGCATTGCAGTGGAACGTGTAGATCTGCACAAATGACGATGGAGTCACTTGGTAAACATTATGAAGAACTGCTTTATTCTCATGACATTCTGTGCGTCTCTGACTCTGCTTCCTGTTTCTTCTTACACTTCCTGTCTCCACCCCCATGTCTCCACACATCTATGTATATATGCAACACACACATTCTACAGAACCCAACTAAAGCTTCCTTTTTCTGCTTTGCTGTAACCAATACACTATAGTATACTGTAGTGATCGCTGTGAAGATACATATTGTTACCTGTTAATAAAGCTATTTAATAGTTTTAATTATGTGCACTTGCATGTTGCATATAGGGTTAGGGTTAGCCTTGGAGTACCATCATATTGAGGGGTTGACTTGTAAGCTAGAATAAGGCATATTGATTTGCATTAACTCTTTAAAGCCAAAGGCCATCAAGACAATGTGGTCATGCTTTCATTAAATGAGTGGAATATTTATGGCACCATTCATTAAGAGACAGGTTACAGTTACAGTCATTTCTACAGTGCCAGCATATTGAGTAGCTCTTTACAATGAGCACAAACATGATAAATGAGGAAAAGGCAACCCTGCCCGTAGGATAAATGACCAGCTAATACAGCACTTTACAGTTACAAGTTTTTATAAAGCGCTAACAAGTTCCATAGCACTGTACATTGAGAGGCAGAATAACAAATATACATACAGGTTCAACACACTGAACAGTAGGAGAGAAAACCCTGCTCAAGAGCTTACAATCTAAGAGGAGAGGGATGACACACTAGGTGAGGGTTAATAGAGAATATGAAATAGTGGGGCGCATGTGGGCTGGGTGGGAAGATGGAGCAAGAAATGAACAGAGGGGGATTAGGGAGTGAGATGATAGGCTTTAACCAAGTGCTCAGACAGACATCCCGTGATTTTACAATCTAAGGGATGGAGGTAAGTGAAACAAATAGGAGCAGAGGGAAGGTGAAGCTGAAGTAGAATATAGCAGTGATTGCAGGGGAAGGAGCAGAAACCTTGGTTTAGTAAGAGTAATTAGGGAGAGAAGTGGAAACAGCTAGAAAGGAGACATGAAATTTGGGACCATGTCTGGGTGGAGGGGTGGGACAGCAGAATAGAATAATGGAGTTCAATCTGTGAGCTGGTGGGTCTGATGCTGTGTGAAAAAAGTAGAACAGTAGTAGTAGTGAGATTTAGCAAGAGTGGTCTGGCTGAATTGGAGGTATTTACGACATAGGAAGAGGGGGAGGTTTGAAGCTGAGGGGAATATTCTAACAAAAAGAGAGGGGAAAAATAAAAGACAAACTAAACAGCTAGTAATTAATAAATACAGGTAAGTGGTGAAAAGTGCAACCTAGCTTTGATCACCACGTTACACTTGTCAATGTCGGCTCTGCAAATCGCGTAGGTGAATCCAAAGCATTAGTCATTCCCCTAGGAGATTAGCTGTACCAACGCTGACAAATACAATTTGGCAATTATAACTGAGAGGCACTTGTTGGCACCAGTTTAGTGCTTACTTAGTAGAGCCCTTAATTTTGGAACAATGTCCATCAACTCTTAAGATCTGGAATGTATTGTGCTAACAACCAGATTGTTGTGATATTATAGATCATTAATGATCGTGTAAATGGATTACAGTAAGAATGCCTCTCCAAATCTCCAGAAGTAGAATGTGTTCTTTAGGTAAGATTCAATCTGCCAGAAAAACTGAAAAGTCAGGTGGTGCCTCGATTCTCAGTTTTCACACTCAGTCTAAAATGGGAAACACATACCACATGACATTTTATTTTACTGATTTACTTAACCCCTTCACTACCAAAGGATTTTCCAGAAAACCACGGTCAGGAACCAGTGTTTTTTGGAAAGAATTTTTACTGAATTATACAATAAGAAATATCTGTGAATATTACTAATGTATTCCTTACAGTGTTGGCCTATTTGGGAGACAGATGTCACCATCTGTTGGCCAAAAGAAGCTACTTCAGTTGTGGTCTCCATACAGCATCAGCTGTGGTGATATGAGGTAGATACATTCCTAGCTTGTTTTAATATTTTTTAGCATACTTGATATTGGTGCACCAGGTGGTGCCTTGCAGATCGAGTATAGACGATTTTGGCAGTGAAGGGGTTAAAGAGTTATTAACTAACCACTATTTATTTTTTAGTCAAACAACCCGTTTTTATTGAATATTAATTAAACTTTTTATTCTTTTAACCTGCAGAAAAAAAGTCTCTTTATGTAATCATTTGGAATTTCTTTTAGGCATTTTTTGGGCAAAATTATTTTTTCGATTTTTTTTTAAAATAGCTTTTTTTCTGTATCAGACCTTTTTATTATTATTCATAGGACCTTATATATTATTTACAGGCATTTTTGTTCAGTAGTTTTTTGCAAACAGCTTTTTAAAGTTGCGTTGGTTTTTTTTGTCGGCTTTTTCCGGCGTCTGGTCGGCGAATCGTCAGCTTTTTTTGGATGCGTTCAGTGGTTTTGTGGCGGATCGTCGGGTGTGTTTAGCTTTTTTTTTCGGGTCGCTCTGATTTTTTTTTTTCTGGCGGTTTTCTGATCGATGCAGCAGTTTTGCGGATGCGTTCGGTGGATTTTCCCTGCACTTCTGGGACCCTGCGGTGCATGCAGGGTCAGGGAATTTGATTCCCTGAAGTGCGGGGAACAAAAGAGCACCGTAATTCCGATGAAATTTGAACTCTCTTTGAACAACCTTGTAGAACGCTGTTAGAACAACCCAGTAGATGTTGAAGTCCATTGGAGTTGCACAACAGTGATGTTTAAAAGGTTTTGCGACTACAGTGACCCCTGGAAAAAAATAACATTGCTTAGTGATTAAACCTTAGTCGTATCAATAAAAGCAAGTCCAAAGCTGAGAAGAATTCACTTTAAAAATGTCAAATTTTAATGTTGCTAGATGGGGATCTATAGTCATGCCAGCAGCACTACAAAATCTTTCCAGGGGATCCCTACATTTTTTAATTTAAATAGCAGCAACCCAACCTACACTGATCTTATTGAATTTTGTTATAAGTTGCAATGTAAATGTTAAAAGGAGAACATGTATATTTTAGATAACATTTTAGTTCGACTTTGCCCCAAGGCTTAAAAGAGTTGCTGCAGTTTCAAATTTCAAATATGTGAGCGATTGAAAATAAAAAAAGAATTTTTTAAAAAAAAAAAATATATATATATATATATTATATTTTATATGTAGAAGCAAGTAGATTTGACTTCCTATTTCCAGCTGTGAAAATATAAACATCGTTATGATGAAAATGTAGTTACTTATTGCTACAGCGGCACATCTAATCACAAGACATAAAAACTAATCCGAATCCAGGTATCCTATGGTTCAATGACTTGCTGATACAATCTGTTAATATTCCTCACCAACATGTTGGAGGTGCTATATATGGAAACGTGTTCTAATTGTAATGCCAAAGGTTCATATAAATGGGCGCATTCAGTAAACGTGTTCTGAAAGAGCTACTGTGAAAATAGATTAGAAATCATGTGATGGTAAAAAAAAAAAATGAACAGAATTTTTTTTACAAGTCTGATTTGAGATTGTTAAGAAAATGCAAGAGTCTGCATATAGCTATACTGCATATGATGTATTAAACATTCCTCTTAAGAAGGATTTACAAGCGTCCACAGCACATTTCATTAAGTTGCGGAACCACTGAACATTTATAATTTACAAACTAGAATTTAATATATTTTTTTATTATTAATAATCAGCTCCAATACATTTAAAACGTAAGTTTAGATATGAGGCACAAAATGCAAATGTTTTACATAGCAATCAATAATTGTATATTATACTATTGAGATAATTGCACTTTTTTTTATCTTGAATAAGTATAAAAAAGTGTAAAGAGCAGTGGTGGCTGGTGATGATTGAAAATGGGGTTCCAGACCCTGCATAAGACGAGGATTGAAACCCTTGAATTTCTTTAATACTCAGAATACATTCCAGTGCTGGTCTGGTCTGAGCTGGCAGTAGCTGGTACGTCCTGTAGCATCACAGTAGCATGCCTAAGAAGGCAGGGGGCTGGACACTCATTCCCTTTCAGGCACTCTCCTGTCTGTGCTGGGGGGGGCGCCTAAAACTGATGACACCGCGCCCGGCGATGACGTCAGTGCGACTGCTGGGGTCCATAAAAGCGGTGGACTGACTTCAAGGACATCAGACCACCATATGACCCCAGCCGGAGAGGTGAGCATCTGGTGGGAGGGGGATTTAAAGCCATAACGTACCAGGTACGTTCTTGGTCATTAAGCGACCTTTTACTTAGGATGTACCTGGTATGTCATTGGGCCTTAAGGGGTTAACCATTACTTCTCTATGAGCCAATTTTTGCGGCGATCTGCACCGTATTTTGTTGTCCATTTGCCAGTATTTGGTAGTCTATTAGTGACTAAACGAACTGCCACGAAATTGCACCATACAGTGAAATTCACCGTTCGGTGCAATTCCGTGGCAAGTTTGCCGCTTATTGAATAACCCCTATAGTGTAACACTGTATGTATATGAACCAACAGCACCCCTTCTCAAATAACCCTCACAGAATGAATGAATCAATTTCACCCATTAAGATTATACCAAGCTTTTCCACAATTTCCATACTCCATCTCCTGTCCACTGGAACCAGCTCTCAACATAAATTGAAGATAACAGGAACCTTATGTTGCAGGTGGGCATTAGTAGGTAAAATTGTAGGCAACATGCACTAATATAAATAAAAAACAATTAATTATAAGTAAAATATAAAAATAAGATACAGGGAGGTTAATAATCCAACGCGTTTCGTCAAAATTACTTTCTTAAAGATTCAGGAAACTTGTCCATACAGCGTTATATATAGTCATCCAATAATTAGCTTTTGGTGCCACTGGACCCTCGAGTTTAAGTCTGTTTACTTATGAACGGTCTTTACTTGCCAAACACTGCTGGAAGTCTGCTCCAGCTGCTACTATGGACAAGCCTCCACAGATAAAGAGGGACTAAATGGTAATTATGGTGTGTCTAGTGACACCATACACAACCCCCTGTGCATATTCCTTGCAGATATATAAGCAGTACCATCATTCAAAAAACCAGGTGGTCTCAAGCATGTTTTGTTTAAAGACCATATTGCTAGAAGGAATAGTTAGGACATATAGCTAGGTAAATTTTTCACGGCTCAAGTAAATTAAAAGCCTTTCAAAGCAGCTAATCATTATGGAATTGTCATGAAGAATAATACTAACTTACACCAGTCACACATGGTTTCTCGTGTAGTACACTGTATTACTGTAATGGTTTCTAGCAGTGTTTTCCCCATTAGGTGGTCTCAGCAGGACTTTCTGGTGCCAAATGGCTGTCAGTTATCAAATTATTCTGGTAACGCTGTATGAAGTCCATCTGTTAGGTGCCTTATTATGGTCTTTCTAGTTCCATTTGGTGCATTCTGTTTTTGGGTGACTTTATCATTTGGTTCTCATTATTTCTGGTATCCTAATGACAGTAACCTGGTAGGTACAGAAGGTTGGAAAAAAGGTACATAACAGGGACACTTTTTGGATATTTTTAAAATTATTTTCATATGCTGACATGCAATATCTATATACAACAAAAAAACAAAACGGGTGGTAAACCAACCCTGGATGCCTATAATTGTAATAATGTTAACTAAAAATGATATCACAAATAAAACAACACAATGTATTACATTGTATTTCACATTTAATGGAGTAATTGTTTTGCAATACAAAATATTCCATAATTCACCAATGCATCTTAAACAGTTGCACCCACAAGGTTAGAGGTATCATAAAAGGGGCAGTAACAGCACATTTATAATACATTCCTACTAATATATCCGATGGCGAATGTGATTAAATACAGTTTGACTTAACCTTTCTTGTGCCAAAGTACTGTGCAAAATATTTCCTTTAAGAGGGGCACAGAAAGGGATAATGCAGCATAAAGTTATTAGTACAGCTTAAATTGAAAAATTCACAATCAGTAATTTTGTTTATTGTTTTTGCTCATTCTTTATCTCCAGCACAATCCAGAACTTTTAGGACAAATATAGAAAGCATTTTAGCAGCATCTTTACTATTCCACAGACACACATGACAATAGTACTAGAAAATGGGTTAAAGGTAATTCTAAGGACTTAAAGGCAGAAAGCTGGTTGTCTGGGAGCACCTGAGTCTCTGGATTCATAGCATAAGGCTTGAACAAACTGCCCTCTGTTATGAATTCTAGCACCCAAGCTCGTTACTTCCATCCTGGTACCTGTTCCGCTGTACTAGGAGGTGAGAGTGTAGGTGATCGTAGCTCCACAGACTGGACGACATGTAGTACTGTGACAAAAGGTTGAAGCTGATCCTTGCAGCATGCAACCCAAACTTGGAATGACTTTAGTTAGGTTTACAATACAAACATTCAAAAGTAAAACACGTCCCAGCGTTTCCATGCTGAAAATCCTCCCAATAGGTTCCTTCTCCACACATACACACCCCCTGCTCTACTAACAAAGACTGGGGAATATGGCCAGGATATCAAGTTCAAACCAGTTTCTTGGGGTTGGGTGGAGGCAGAGACAGTGTTTACATACAGGGAAAACAGCACAGTATATACCAAACAACACTCTTCCCTAAATACAGGGGCAACCAAATATAAGAAAATTAAATGCAAGTAAACATTGTGGCGGCCGTTCCGTCACAAGGGGGAATTTGTTACACTGGGTGGGCTCGGTTTCGTTATACCCTCCTTTACACTTAAGCCACCACATTTGTTTTGATTTTTGGTTTCAGTTGAGTTGTGATGGATGGAAAGGTAAGTTAAGAATAGTTGTATAGGCCAGGTTGTCTGATTAGTTCCTTACTCATAACTAATTAGCTAATCTTGATGAAGGGGTTGCATATACAAAAAGTAAATCGAGCTTATTACATGAGGGACTGTTTTTTGATTCCCTAGGAGTAGACATAATGGCGTTTTTAACAGGCTTTTACCTTTAATAAACCAAATACATATCTTTTCTTGCCTTTTCTTTGCCTCTTTATGGTTGAGTAATTCTATATAAGGGTGGAGGCTGACTGTGAACCATAGGGTTTGATTAAAAGGGTTTTTGTGGCATAGTGTGGGAACTAAGCACTAGTAGTATGGATTGATTATTTAATAAACTAAGGTATCCGTTACTCGATAACGCTCTCCTTCTCTATTCTTTCAGAAATAAGTGGCTCTTTCGAACGTATATTAATAAACATGATCTGTCTACATTTAGAACCAGGGCAAAATCTGAAGGTGGCCAGCTGTAATTTACAGGGTTATTCAAAGAGCTCCGAATTGCTTGAGAAAGGTAACCGGACGCTGAAAATCAGCGTTCGGTTACCTTTCCTGGCCATTCGGCTATCCAGAGAGCAGGCGATTCGCCAAATCCTGGCGAATTGCCTGAACATACGGTGCCTGTTCGGTGCCTGTTCGAGGGCAGTGAAATCCCCATGAAAATGCACTGCTTCGGCTATTCAGAGAACACAAACCAGCAGTGAAAGGTTCCCCTAATGCCCTGCCATTCGGTGGTTTAATTCGGCAAGTTAATTCAGGAGAATCCCATAGGCTTCAATGTTAAAAATATTCCCGTTTTAATTCAATATCTAATAAACCGTTCATTATAAAATTCTGCAGTAAAGAGTCTCTTTATTTATAGATTTTTTAGGATATTTTAAGCATTTTTCTTAAAAAAATTTTTAAAAGTCCAATTTTTTTTTTTTTTTTTTTTAAGTTTACTTATTTTTTCTGTAACAGCCCTTTTTATTATCATTCCCTGGACCTCATATGCAAATTTCAGACATTTTGGCTCAGTAGTTTCTTTGCAAACAGCGTTTCACTTTCACAGATTCACACAAACTATTTTGCTAATTTATTCACCTCCCTCGTCTGCGGTCTCAGCTGCTTCGGCTGTGTTCGGCTCCTGCTCGGGCTTGGTTTTCGGCAGGGTAATCCAGATGTTTTTGTGGCTTTTCTGCGTGCATTCGGTGGGTCTTGCGGTTAGTTTTCGTCGGATTTGCGGCAGCCTTTCCCTGCAATTCGGGGACCCTGTGGTGTTTGCTGAATACACCGCAGGGTCACCGAATTGAAGAGACCGAAAAGACACCGAACGTGCGGTGACTTTTCGAATCTCTTTGAATAACCCTGTTAGTTTAAGCCCTTTTAACTAATCAGTGGTGCATGGTATGTTCATTTTTTTCTTTTAAATATTTTTTGTGGAATTGTTCAATAAAGTTGGTTTGTCTTATATTTTGGTTACTTAATTGAGAAGTCTGTCTACAGGCAACTCTCTTTTTCTTGTCTGTATTGATGATTAGTTAATAAGTACACAGGAGATATGTTGAATTTTGCCTAATTATTTCAAGAATTTTCAACATTACTGGAGAAATAGCACCCTAAGACGAAAAGGGATAATACTATATTGTATAATTGTGGAGTAGTAAAGTGAATAAGTCACAATTTTGAGGTTTTGAATGGTAAACCCTTTTCAGTGTTGGATGAAGAGCTGGAGTTAGAGATTTAGTGGGACTTTGCAAATAACCCTCACCATCACCATCACTGTTCCAATTTCACAAGCCTTTCAGCCCTGTGATTCCATTGTATTATTTTCTCTCACCTCCAATGTGCCATTATCCTAACCCTCTCCAAGGGAGATACAGTTGGTACTACAAACTGGGTTTGTTTTGAAGAATGGGCCTGAAGGCTGCTGCTTCAATAGCCCCTGTGCTAAACTGGCCCTGTCCAGTCCCCTATCACGGTTCACACTATTGCATTTATAATTTGTGTTTTTAGGTTGCTGTATAGCCACTATTGTTTGGTATGCTGTTCATTTATGTGGTATGGAGATATACTGCAAAATCAATTTTGCCTGCGGCTTTTGTATTATCGTGAGGTATTTTGTGTTAAGTGTATAGCCTTACATAGTTTATGTACATCAGGACATAGTTGACACTGTTAGGCTAGGGTCAGACTGAGGCAGTGCGAACGCGCGTGCAGGCGCACTTAATCACGGCCGTAGTAGCAGCAAGTGCCAGGCAATGACGGCCAATATACGAAGTACGGTCGCACAAAAGTCCGGCTGCGCAACGCAAGTGGAAAACAAACGCATTTTGTCGAGAACGTAAAACCTCTAGTACGGTTGTACAGAGTGCGCTGCGTCCGCTAGAGGCGTGTGTGCGTGAATTGGAGACGTCAGACACTGCTAATGTCCAGCCAACATAACGTCCAGATGCACAAAGTGTTTTATTGATGATCCGTACAAAATCACGGATGCAAATGCGCATCGTATGACCGCTATCGCGTACTCCGTGAAAAAATGCGTCCATTCGTTCGAACGCACTTTTTCACAGACAACGCGAAAATGCGTTCGTCTGACCCTAGCCTTATTCACACTAATTCTACTGCAACAAATACATTAGGTTTTAATAAAATGTAACTCTTTATTGAATACAATACCCAATTGAATACGATCCTGCTTAATTTCCCCTGTTCAATCTTTCCAGTGTCATCATTACTCTGGAGCTGAATTCCAGCTGCCAGGTACGATCACTACATGGTTCAGAACTATACAGGCCTGATGTATTTTGTCCCTAAATATATCATCGGCGTGGTCACCAATCTCATCTTAAACTTAATGCTTTGACTTAAGCAATATATATATAAAATATATAAAATCATAATCCCAGAACATGCGTTTGTAGGCACAACTGCAACAAGAGTTCTGTGCATTTTTCCTCATTCTTTCATTGCATGGATATGGCCATCAGTCTTAGATTTTTTGTGAAGAGGCAGCTTGCAGCTCCTCCTCAAGGTACAGAATCTGATCCACTAGAAAACATTCGCTTGATCTGGACACATGTTTCTGTAGGTGTTCCTTGACCTCTTTTTCACTTGTGTTAGTTTGTCTTGCGCTCCTGAGAAAGTCATACACTTTGTCAAATGTTTTATTTCCCATAGACTGTATTGCTGACCTAAAAAGAGACACAAAACAAGAGTGATGATAAGCTAAATACATACAATTAGAAAGAATACATTCAGACACGGCCCAAGACTTTGTGCTGCCAAAAGAAAGGAATTCTGTATCTATCAATCCACCTAAACTCTCCACATCTAAATGCCAGAGATATATGTTCAGATTGTGTAGGTGACGTGTTATGTGGGAATCACTGCTAGAATGATCGTATATGGGGAAATATGAACCACGACTCAGATGACCCTCATGGCATGGGGTGGACACAATCCACTCTGCTGCTGGAACTGAAGTGGCAGTCTCCTCAGTGTGAAACAAAGGATCCAGTACATGTGTGATCCAATAATTATGATTTATTTAGGAAGTGGTCACTGGGATGTTTCACCCCATACATGGACGCCTTTGTATGGGCTGAATCATTGCAACCAACGCTTCCTGAAACAAATTACAGTCAGTGGACCACACATGGGCCGGATAGTTTGTTTCGCATATGGGCAAGTGTCAGGTACAGGCAAAAAAAAATCACCTGCTTTGATCATGCATTACTTTATTTAGCCAACAACATCAGTACTTCAGATAATACATACAGGTGTACATATATATATATATATATATAGTATAAAATAACTATGAATGTTCTATTATGTCATACTACACTGAACTCATTGTAACAAAAATTAACATAAAATATTTTTTAAAAGAACCTACTTTTTACTGGGAGGCACCTTTCTCTCATTTTTATTCGTGCCCTATAATTATTTATGCTATAACTATTATATTGATATTTATTCATTGAAGATTACTTAAAAGTGTTGGGAATTAATCATATAGTTTTGAGGTTTGGGGAGGCACTACAGCAGGTATATTTAGGACCAGCGTGCCCAATAGGTGATCTTGGCATCTACCTAGGGTGCCATTTTTGACAGGGTGGCATCCATGCGCCCTATTTAGTCTGACACTACGATACTGCACGAGTACGTAGTGTCAGTAGTCAACCGCAGCACGACAAATGCTTGGGTAGGCCTCGGGTAGGTCGACTGGCCACCTGGGTCTGGGGTAGAATGTTCACATGGCCTCCCAGCACCTCACAATCCTGGCCTGCCAGACTCTACCCTGGGCCCTCTGTGGATATGTGACAGGGTGTGTGGATATGTGGAACTGTGTGTGTGGATGTGTGACCGTATTTGTGGATGTGTGTAAGGGCAGGGACTGCGACCCCTGTATAGTGTTGTGCGTATGGAACCCAATGGCAAGCCGTCGAAGAAGGAAACCAGGAGATATATAAATAAGCAATTGAGTGTTTACTGAGATGAAACAAAAATATAAGTCCAGAACAAAAGACTATTACTCAAAAGGTATCCTTGGTTTAGTAGAAAGTCCAGAGCGGGGAATTGCGAGTAAGGGTCTTCGGGTTCAGAAGTGAGACAACATAAAGTCCAGAACGAAGGGTTGTAGAAGAAGGTAACGTGGGCTGTGGCCTTTGAGACAAGCCTGGGTTGAGGAGCTGGAGCTGGTACTATGGTCGTGGAAGCAAGCCTGGATACAGGATCTGGAACGGGTACCGTGGACGTGGAAGCAAGCCTGGATATGGATCTGGTACCGTGGACGTGGAAGCAAGCCTGGAGATAGGATCTGGTGCTTGTACCGTGGACGTGGAAGCAAGCCTGGAAATAGGATCTGGTGCTGGTACCGTGGACGTGGAAACAAGCCTGGAAATAGGATCTGGTGCTGGTACCGTGGACGTGGAAGCAAGCCAGGAGATAGGATCTGGTGCTGGTACCGTGGAAGCAAGCTTGGTGCAGGATCTGGAGCTGGTACCACGGAACCAGAAGCAAGCCTGGATATAGGAGCTGGAACTGGTACCGTGGTAGCGTAGGCAAGCCTGGATGCAGGGTCTGGAGCTGGTACCGTGGGGGTGGAAGCAAGCCTGGAGATAGGATCTGGTGCATGTACCGTGGACGTGGAAGCAAGCCTGGAAATAGGATCTGGTGCTGGTACCGTGGACGTGGAAGCAAGCTTGGTGCAGGATCTGGAGCTGGTACCACGGAAGCAGAAGCAAGCCTGGATATAGGAGCTGGAACTGGTACCGTGGTAGCGTAGGCAAGCCTGGATGCAGGGTCTGGAGGTGGTACCGTGGAGGCAAGACTGGACTGATCTGGAGTTCAGGATTCACTTGGAACAGGAATAACTAAAGCAGTGAAACCACAGTATAACCTGGTTAATGAACTTAGAAAGGCGGCAGGTTTAAATAGGGTTCAGAGGATCATAAGAACACCGTTCACCTGGGACTCGTAGGTGGAGCTGGGATACCGGAGTACTTGATAGGTTACTTGGTGGCATACGAGGATCTCCAGTACAGGTGTCATGCAGTACCCATAAGCTACCAGCAGCCAGAGTACCAAGCTCATCGCTTCTTAAGGAGGTATGTGATCGCGCGTGCGCGCTTTGTCTTTCACCATTCGGATCCTTTCGGCGGCGTGGGATGCACCTCGAGGTCTCTCCTCCATCTTGGGGACCGGGAGTGTGGAGAAGCGTGCCACGAGGGACCTCAGGTTAGGCTAGGGTCAGACTAACGCATTTTTCACGTTGTCCGTGAAAATGTGCGTTCGAAGAATGGACGTATTTTTTCACGGAATACGCAATAGCGGTCATACTATGCGCAGTTTCATCCGTGATTTTGTACGGATCATCAATAAAACACTTTTTGCGTCTGGACGTTATGTTGGCCGGACATTAGCAGCGTCTGACGTCTCCTAATCACGCACACACGCCGCTAGCGGGCGCAGCGCACTCTGTACGTCAGTACTAGTGGTTTAACGTTCTCGAAAAAATGCGTTCATTTTCCACTTGCGTTGCGCAGCCGGACTTTTGTGCGACCGTACTTCGTATATTGGCCGTCATTGCCCGGCATCTGCTGCTAGTGCGGCCGTGATTAAGTGCGCCAGAACGCGCGTTCGCACTGCCTCAGTCTGACCCTAGCCTGAGTAAGATACACGTCCCAACATGACGGCCGGGGCCGAGAGTGGGGCATGACAATGTGTGACACTGTGGATGTGTGCCACTGTGTGAATAAATGGATGTGCCACTCTGTGTGCGGGGAGGTACAGTATATGAATGCGTGAAGGTTTGTGTGTGGTATACGGATATGTGAATGTGGGATGGTGATTGAATGTCTGTCTGCATGAACTCTGACACACTTATACACACTCCACATTACTGTGATTTTTTTGCCGTGGAGCTCAGTGATACGCTCAAACAGAAAGCACATTACTGTGAGTTTTATTGCTGTGGAGTTTTGTGAGACATACACAGTTACAGTTACAACTGCACATTACATTAAAAATGGGATGTACTGAAAAATGAAACACTGATGGTCTGGAGTTGACATTGTGGACTTGGAGGGGTCCAGTGCATGGAGACAGGCGGGGGGGGGGAATTATTTTTTCCCTAGGGTGCCAAATCTATTGCACCGGCCCTGGATATTTATATACCATCTGAGCTATCTCCTCAGCTTACAGTGAGCTGGTGAATAGCAGGCTCACTATTTAGATGATGAGAAAATTGTACTGCGGATAGATCTAAAACTTAATTGTTGTTATTTTACATGAGCGCTGCCTTGGTTTAAAGTCACTTTCAAAGCCAGTAATTAAGTTGTGACCTCAGAGGCAAATGTTGATTTAATATGCACACAGAAATTAAAACCTTGACAGCAAACCACTGCCAAGAGACAACCGAGTTGAATGAGCCAAGAAAGCAGCAGGTGTTGTGAATACAAACATCTGCCATCTTTGTATATGTATCAGGTGACACGAAGACGGTAAAACCTTTCAACTCATTGTAATGTAGATGGGGTTTATTCATTAAATCAAGAATTGTGAAGGTTTAGAAAGAAATTATTAAGTTCAGGGTAAAACAATAAATTTGAACTCACGCCACATTGATTTTTTCCCTAGTTTCTCACATTATCTTAGATTTAGAAAAGATCTTGTCAGTTGTTCCCAATTTCTGGTCTAAGGGACAAACCATGGAAAGCTTGCAAGAGAAAGACATTTCATTGATATTGTTGTAAATAGATAGATTAAACCTAAATATTGTTGCGTAATGATGTGGCCCTATTCTGGTGGTACCATTAACAATAACAAGTGAGCCAGTAAGGAGAAGAGGCCCACTCGTTAATGGAATAGCTCTCATCCTATTTCAAGCCAAGTAGGAACTTCTGTGGTGGCTCAGCCTCTGCACCAGCTTACTGGACATTTATGTTTCCTATACTTTGTATAGAATGAGCAATTGTTGAGGGAACTGATGAACAACTCAAGATTCCCAGTCATTTACTATTCAGTATAGAGGGAGGAGGAGGGATTCCCAGCTCATTAAACCGGTCTTAAGGGATTTTTTCACCTATGCAAAAATCCCTTAACACTGAAAAAAATGCATAAAAACCAATTGCCTCTCAACCCTCAGCCAAGCGTAGAGTGTTATTCGCCACATCTTTCTCCACAAAAAACAAGAAGAACAAATAGCTTTCCAGTGTCCTTCCAACCAGCACTGCATGATGCTGCAAGATTGAGTTCTGTCAATTCTAGGAGGGACTACCAGGAGGTCTATAGACTCAAGTAGAGAATACCAACTGTGGCGTGCATTGGTACTGCCAATATTCATTGGCAGCTTCCTAAAATTATGTGTCAAACTGCTGACTCATAAATGAGCTGGTATAATAGAGAGCTCATATAACTTTTGGAAAAAAATTGTAGTGGCAAAAAAGCTGCCAAACTTTGGAAATGTCTGAATACCCATTGTAACCAATTGCTTTTTCAAAGATATTCTGAATATATTTGTTAAGCATGGAGATT
Organism: Leptobrachium leishanense; assembly: GCA_009667805.1. Taxonomy (NCBI): domain Eukaryota; kingdom Metazoa; phylum Chordata; class Amphibia; order Anura; family Megophryidae; genus Leptobrachium; species Leptobrachium leishanense. The sequence continues at coordinate 250,175,666 of CM019067.1, forward strand.
CTTTGTAAAGATGCTATAGCGATCCTGTTCTCATATCATGTCTTCTGTCCCTATGCTTGCTACCACTTATAACCTTCCTCATTGCCTTTATTCCCACCATTCTTTCAATCTCTGCAGAAACTGAAAAAAATGGTTGAGGGTCGGGAGGACAATCAGATGTACTTGTAGGTTGTAGAAATGTGCGTTTCGTTTCAGCCCGAATCAAAACTTGGACGAAATTTACCGATTCCTATCTTGGAAGTGCTTGTGAACTACGAATCAATTCCTTCTGAAACGGAACGAAAACAAATCGATTCAGTCCGAAACAGAATGAAAACAAAACAGTATATTAAACTCGGCACCGTGCCCCTGTCCATTGGCTGTGGTGCTGAATCTGTTGCATTCAGCACCACATTCCATGGACAGCGCCATGGTGCTGTTCAGTGCAGTTTGGCGGCAGTGAAATTCACCATAGACAAGTAATGGTTAATCTATTCAGAGAATGTCGAACAGCACCGAAATGTCAGTAAAATGCCAAATGCAGCGTTTCTTTCCCCCTTCCTTCAGTCTGGCTGCGTTTGGCGGGGGCTGACATTGCTGCTGAAACCTATTCAGCAGCCAAGCATAGCCAGACTGAAGGAAATTTTAAAAAAACGCTGGGTTTGGCAAACAAAAAAGCCTTGTTGTTATAAAATTTCTAGGAATCCCAAAATTTCTCCAAAAAATCCAGAAAACCACGTAAAAAATCCTTAAAAATTTAGTTTTTATTCATTTATGTAAAGCTTTTATTGCAATATACAAATGTTTATTAATTTTAGTGAATTATATTAATGCCCCATTTGTAGCAAACATGATAAAAGTGGTTTCCAGAAGGATTTTAATTTTTTAAAAAACATTTTATTTGGTTTTTACCATAAGTCTGATTAAGTACAAAAAAAGAAAATTGATTTTATTGTAACATTTGATTAAATGCTCTATATTTCCGATGATTTTATAAATACGAAATAGAATGAGGCAATCGGGTATTTTGAACTAATGTTTATAATAGAATGCTTATAACAGAAAAGAAATGCATGACAAAATGCCTGTGTAAAATCCAGCCAGATATCCGCGTGTTTGAATGCTATACCTCTTAGCTTAAGCCTTAATTCACCAGACAAATTGGTATCGATGTATAAATAATAGGAGCTGTCATAAGAAAGTAGGGCACATTTAGAAAAGATGACATGTGGATTTCTGTGCTACTTTACTATTATCACCTAGTCCTAGAATATTCATTTAATTCAGATTTGCAAAGGTATATTATAGGTATTCATTTATATTTTTCGATGTGGGACATGAAACAAAATGTGATGTATATTACACAAAAGTAGGCTAACAACAAGTCCGCACTAGCAAGCTCAATTTAGAAAATAAAATGCCTCGGCTCCTTTTTACATATTTTTGAGCTGCTGCTGTGCTGTTCTCAATAGGTAGTAGATTGGGAACTAGGTCAGGATGTGTATGCAGCACTGCTTGCGTAGAAACCTTTACCGAAGATAATTTTGGCATCAGACTTGATATTATCATGAACAGTGTAAAAAGCTAAGCCTAATGAAAATAATTCTCTTGCTTTGACCATTCTAAAACCAGGTATTGCAACCTATAACAAGCGATCCTATTTACACAGGACCGGCAGTCCTTCATTCCAGGCTACAGTCACCAATGCCCAAGGGAGAATAATGCAAGCAGTGGTGTTTCAACAATTATCCGCTATAATATTATCATCATTTGTATACTTTCAACAGTTTCCGGAAGCTTCCTAATAAATAATGGGGGATTAAACCAACAAAATTACAAACAAATGTAATAAACTGAGACATTGACTGTTAGAAAACTCTGCTCAGATAAGCTTACAATCTAAAAGAGTAATAACTGCAAGCATCTCATAACAGTATGCACTGCATTATGACATCACATCATTTAGAATGATGACATACCACCTGTAAATTATTTTATGGTGCGTTTCTATATGATTCGAACATTGTGTGATGCCCTTTAGAGCCCTTGTAATGGAAAACCATTCTTCCAGGCTGAACTGCAAGTTTAACTCCTTCTCCCACGCCAACATGAAATTAACTTTGCTGATTGTATTATTTTTTAAGGAGCGATAAAAAAAGGAAATCATATTACGCTGCTGTGGATTATGTAAGCAAATTTTTTCTAGGCCCGACAATTGCCAAGTTGTCATTTTGCGGTCTAACTCCGGGACGCAAAACCATTGCTTCGAAATAGCTATGATCTTAGTGTGTTGGTCTTCTAGATCCTCACACAAATGATATCTCTCCTTCATTATGTTAAATGACATCAGTGAGTTCCCTGAGAAAAACGCATCTACTTTAAATAATTGGTTGGAATGCCATATATTTGGGTCTACTTGTATATCGTATTTCTTTATAATTGACAGGGGCATCGCTCGGGAGATTAGACTCCTCCATTTCAAACAAGTGATGGAGAGAATGTGGAGGTGAAGGCACCATGACACACATTTGGTGGCATTGTTCAAAACTTTGTGGATACTGGAAAGAGGTATATAAACTCGTTCTTAGTGTCACATCTCATATTGGTCCTTTTTCACCCCAACTTTAACTTTTCAAACAATTTCCAGATAACACTCTTAAAGTGGACAAAATAATAATCGGACATATACTGATTGCAGCAGCACCTATCATTCCACGACATTGGAAAACTACCACAATCCCTACATGTGATGAAGTCATCCAAATGATCCTTGAAAATAAGGATTATGAGTTGGCATTAAGACAACAATCTCCGTTTACCATGAAGTTGAAATATTTTTGGAACATATGAGAAGATAATACTGTAGGTACTGTTAATGGCCGCGCTTTACAGGTTTGATTTGACCGTTTCGGTTTATGTGTGTACGTCTGTAAATAACTATGTTTAATGTCACTGTATACTTAATAGTACTTATTGTTGTACTGCTTGAATATTATATTGTAAACATTTTATGAGATGGAATTCTTCCCCCTCCCTCACTTTCCCCCTTTTTTTTCTTTCTTTCTGTATCCCTAATTAGTTGACTGCTTTTGTTGTGAATATATATTTTTGTGAACAGAAACAGAAAAAAGTTTTAAAACCTTTAATAAATATTAATTTGAAAAGAATGATGACATAACCATACCAAGAATTATTTAGAACCACACTGAGCTACCGGAGAGCAGAGGGAGACATTCCAGCCATAGAACCAACAGGGATCCAGCAAGGTACTTAAAGTTCACCAGTGTCAACCAGTTGCAATTTGGCTGGGATTTCCCTTCAGTGGATGGATAAATCATTGGTCCTAAAGATCAATGGTGACTCCTACCCTAGTATTAAGAATCTGTCATCCTAACAGGGAGCCACTAAATTTAACTTCAGCTGTTATATCTTTCCAGCTCCCTAATCCCAGGCTACAAAGGAATACTGGCACAGTCCATAGACTCCAAGGAGGTTCACACTTTACGGGGAAGGACACGGGAGAACTATTTGTTCATAGTGTTCTTTCCTTTGCAATTGCCTTCAAGATCTCCCATCACATTTGCACTTCCTATATAAAGTATAAGAATAAGTGTCTAGTAACCTGCTGGCCAATCGAGGTGTAACTCTTCTTGGCTTGGAATGGCTGTGGCGCCGCAGACATTTACGAGTGAAAGAGCTATAACTAATAGCTCACTCGTAAACACTAACTGCTCCATCAGTATCGGACACTTCAATAGTAGTAGACTGAAGGTTAGACATACAGAGATAGATTCCAAGCCTTGGGAGATTTAACAGTAGCCATTAAAGTCTATGGAGTTGCAATGTTTACAATAGTTCTGGTTAAGTGTTCACCAGGCTTGGAATCTAGCCCATAGTATATGGATGGCATCACTATACAATGAATTGTGGAATGGGTATACATATATTTTTAATTATGATCATTTAAGAGAGGTGTTACCACCAGTGAAAGGAGAAATTATTGCAAAATACTATGCTGATTCCTTCTTCAGAAATAAGGATATTAGAGGAACTACCACATTAAATTCAAAGACTTTTATTTTAGTGTAAAATAAATTGCAGGCAAAATTATGAATATATGACTAAATCTGATTCATATTAAATACATTTGTGGATAGATTGGATTTTCCATAAGAATATGCACAGATTTATTTTTTTCCAGATATATTCTAGTTTCCAACTGTGTTTTCAGTGAAGAATACAAAAATGTTATTAAAGCGTACTGAATACCAAGGCCTTGGTGACATGATAACAACTATAGAAGAGAAAAAAAATTACACAATGACTGAAAACCAAGACTATTATGAAAATAATAAATAGGGATATTCAAAGTGCATTAGTTCTGCTGCCATGGTTTTATATGATTTCTGTATTATTTCATTTTTTTAACTTCATAAAAAAATATATATTATTTAAACTCAGCTATGGTTTGTACTTTGTGTAGTTTTATTCAAAATTGGTAAAAATTTGGAAAACCAGCTTCTTCAGAACCAAAGACATTTTATGAAGTAATCAAAGTCTGGCCCTTGCATATGTCACCATTGACAGGATTGACATGACTCCCATGCAGAGCTGCGGTCATTGAAAGTAATTAAATATCAAGGGTATTTAGTTTCAGAATATAGTCTTTAAAATTATCTTTCAAGGGCCAGTGGAGATCCTATAAGCCTCGACTACAATAGAAAACCCTGTTGATTTAGGGAAAGCGAGTCTCCTATCCAGACATACTGAGGCCAAGTCAATTCAAAATTACACAGCAGTGAAAAGATACAAATGGATACAGCCAGAGTACCTTAACAGTTAAAACTGAATTTTGTTCATTATGATATATGAATGAAGCAGGAAGAGTGTGGCTGCTTTGTCAAGGAATAGTGTAAACCATCACACAAACCAGTCATTGAAATCCTATCATTAATTACTTGTACAGTCAAGCATAACATTAAATCTGTGACCCCTAATTGGCTCCTATATATTTAAAGATTTATAAATCTTGGAAATGAGAACAAACAGGGTTATTCAAAGAGATCCGAATTGCTTGAGAACGGTAACCGAATGCTGAAAATCAGCGTTCGGTTACCTTTCCTGGCCATTCGGCTATCCAGAGAGCAGGCAATTCGCCAAATCCTAGCGAATTGCCTGCACATACGGTGCCTGTTCGAGGGCAGTGAATCCCCATGAAAATGCACTCCTTCGGCTATTCAGAGAACGAAAACCAGCAGTGAAAGGTTCCCGAAATGCCCTGCCATTCGGTGGTTTAATTCGGCAAGTTAATTCAGTAGAATCCCATAGGCTTCAATGTTAAAAATATTCCCGTTTTAATTCAATATCTAATAAACCGTTCATTATAAAATTCTGCAGTAAAGAGTCTCTTTATTTATAGATTTTTTAGGATACTTTAAGCATTTTAATGATTTTTTTTTTTTTAAAAGTCTGATTTTTTTTTAAGTTTACTCATTTTTTCTGTAACAGCCCTTTTTATTATCATTCCCTGGACCTCATATGCAAATTACAGACATTTTCGCTCAGTAGTTTCTTTGCAAACAGCTTTTTACTTTCACATTCATACAAACTGTTTTGCTAATTTATTCACCTCCCTCTGTCTGCGGTCTCGGCTTTTTCCGGCGGCTTCGCTGCGTGTGATCGGCTCCTGCTTGGGTTTTTCCGGCGTCTTCGACGGGTTAATCCAGATGTTTTTGAGGGTTATCGGCGTGCATTCGGCAGGTTTTCCGGTTAGTTTTCGTCAGGTTTGCGGTAGCTTTTCCCTTCAATTCGGGGACCCTGTGGTGTTTGCTGAATACACCGCAAGGTCACCGAAATGGGATCGGCAACATGAACCGAATTGAAGAGAACGAAAAGTCACCGAATGTGCGGTGACTTTTCGAATCTCTTTGGATAACCCTGAAAATATTCACCAGATCCTAGGCAACGTTACCCAGCAAATAGATCACTGTATTGTTCGACAGAAGAATGAACCACTAGGCTAATTTTTCATTTGAAGAATTGGTAGCCAAACCAAAGTCAAGTGAACAATGATTCAACCTACAAGATAATTATCAAAGCATTAAGGAATGTTTTCTATCTTCAACAGTGATTTAGGAATAAGTAAGCATGAAAACACAAGAAGGTAATTAAAGCCTATACATACTCGTGTTTCGCGTAGGGACAATTATCTTTGGCCAAACTATGACATCAAGTTGATTAAGAGAACACTTGGCCTGTTAAAGGAGACTAAATTCGGCTACTCTTACATTTGTCTTTGCTGTCTCATGGTAATTTAAATGTAAAGAGCTTGAGAGTGTAAAACCTTCAAAGTCCAACCAGTACAGACTGTACCTTAACCCCTTAGGGACCAGGCGGTTTTACGCGAATCCGTCCTTTAGTGTCCGATGCTGTTTTTATGTTTCTGCGCTGTTCGTGTTTAGGTCAAATTTTCCTCTTACTCGTTTATGCAACCCACACATATTATACACCGTTTTTCCCACCATTAAATGGACTTTCTAAAAATACCATTATTTCCATCATAGCGAATAATTTGCTATAAAAAATATGAAATATGATGAAAAAATTGTAAAAACACACTCTTTCGCGATTTAATCCCCAAAATCTACAACCACCAAAAAAGACCCCGGGTAAATAGTTTCAAAATTTTGTCCCGAGAATAGAAAAACCCAATTTTTACATGTTTTTGCTTTTTCTCATTCTGACCGTTTTATGCTCATTATTTTTAGATGACAGCCTAGGTCCTATTTAACTAAACCCCCCCCCCCCAAACAAAAAAAAAATTGAAATTTTATTATTTTTTAAATTTAATTTTAACCCCTTAGTGACCGGGCGGTTTTACACAAATCCATCTTTTAGTGACCGATGCTGTTTTTACGTTTCTGCGCTGTTAGTGTTTAGGACAATTTTTCCTCTTACTCGTTTATTCGACCCACACATATTATACACCCTTTTTCCCGCCATTAAATGGACTTTCTAGAAATACCATTATTTCCATCATATCGAATAATTTACTATAAAAAAAATATGAAATATGAGGAAAAAAATTGTAAAAACACACTTTTTCGTAATTTAATCCCCAAAATCTACAACCACCCAAAAAGACCCCGGCTAAATAGGTTCAAAATTTTGTCCCGAGACTAGAAATACCCAATTTTAACATGCGTTTGCTTTTTAACCCCTTCACTGCTGAGACAGTTCACCTATGTGCGCTGCGCTCATTCTGACCATTTTGTGCTAATTATTTTTAGATGACAGCCTAGGTCCTATTTAATTAAACTCCCCCCAGACAAAAAAACTTTTAAAAAAAAATAAAAAAATTATTTTATTTAATTTTTTAATTATTTTTTTTTTATTTAATTTTTTTTTTTTTTTTTTTTTTAAAACCAAACCTGGTCATGTTTGGTATCATTTGAAAGGCCATAATCAGGCCTTTTAAATGATGGCAAATATGACCATCCAGCTGCCATGGATCGGGAGATAAATGGATCCTTAGGATCCCCTTATCTCTACATGGCAGCTAGAGGGTTAACTGGCCCACTGACATCCTCACACATATGGTGAGGTTGTCAGTGGGTGGGAGGGGACCTGGAGGCTTGGCTGACATCCAAGATGTCAGCCCCCCTCCAGGTTTGAATCGCGTTTTGGCGCCAATTGGTGCCGAAAAGCGATCCGGCGGCGAAACTGTTAATGCCATACACCGCTGGAAAGGGGAGGCTCTCCCCTCTCCAGCGGTGCAAACGGTATCTCCCTAGCTTCAATGGTTGGGGAGATAGAGGGCTCCGAAGGAGCCCCCCCCTCCCCTCCATTGAAACACATGGGGGCACCTTCTGATGACGTCACCACGCAGCGTGGCGACGTCATCAGCCCCGCCTGCCCATGTAAATCACATGGGCAGGCTTCCTCCCTGCCAGATCGCCGTGGGATCCGACGAGGGAGGTGAGTATCGGCGGGAGGGGATTTGGCGCCGCTGACGTACCCTGTACGTCCGCGGGTCTAAGGGAGACCCGAGGACAGGACGTACAGGGTACGTCAGGGGTCATTAAGGGGTTAATTATTTCATTTTTACACCAAACCTGGGCATGTTTGGTATCATTGGAAAGGCCCTCTAACTGCCACGGATCGGGAGATAAAGGGATCCAAAGGATCCCCTATCTCCTCTTGGCAGCTAGGGGGTTAACTGGCCTACTGATATACTCACACATATGGTGAGGGTGTCAGTGGGTGGGGGGGGACCCAATTAGCACCGAATCGCAATCCGGCAGCGAACAGGTTAATACTGTACACCGCTGAAAAGGGGAGACTCTCCCCTTTCCAGCGGTGCAACTTGCATCACTCTAGGTTTAACGGTTGGGGAGATAGAGGGCTCCAAACAAGCCCCCCTCCGCTTCCAGCTTGCCATACACGCCGTGGGAGGTCAGTATCGGCGGGAGGGAGGATAGGAGTCCGCTGATGTACCATGTAAGTCCGCGTGTCTAAGGGAGACCCGTGGGCAGGACCTACATGGTACGTCAGCGGTCCCTAAGGGGTTAAATAGTGTTACAATTGACCCTTCCTCATATTCCTTTATAATATTTATAAAGCGCTAACAAGTTCCAGCACTGTACAATGGGTGAGACAGAGTACCAAATATACAAACAAGTTAAACACACAGAACAGTAGGAGAGAGGACCCTGCTCGAGAGTTTACAATCTAAGAGGAGAGGGGTGACACACTAACTGAGGGTAAATAGAGAACATGAAATAAAGGGGTGCATATGGACTGGGTGGGAAGATAGCTTAAGAAATGTACAGTGGGGGATTATGGAGTGAGCCAATAGGCTTCTCTAAAGTAATGTCTTTTCAGAGACTTCTTGAAAGACTGGAGAGATGAGGAGAATACGGGAGAATAGAACATTTGTTATTCTTATACAGTAATTGGTAGTTCGCTTTACTGGTCTTTGTTGATGTTCTGTTATATGTTACTTTGTATATTTTGTATTTTTTGTATTTTTTTATGTTTTATTTTCTTTGGAGGCTTTCTTGGCTTAAGCATGAGGTCATAATTTCTACACATGGTCTATATGTTTGTATAGGCATTTTTCTCACGTCTTGCAAATGAATCTTAAGTGACCTCACATATGTCGAGCATCTTGTAAATCTGGACAATATTCTGTGGTTTGTTCTTGTTTTGTTCTCTAGGAAAGACAGGCGGATCTATTTTGGTTATAGCAGCAGTGGTTGCACAACTGAGAATACAGGAAAAATGCAAGCGTTTGCAGAGAAGAATGGAAGCATTAAATTAGTTATGGAATTAACTATAGTTAATTATAGTTGTTATTTTTAAACTGCAATATTTAAGTTAGAAGACATTGAAAAATAGACTACTGCACAAGTCTGATGGTAGAACAAGACTGCAGATTGCAAGTGTCCATAGAGGTATTGGCTCAGAGGAGGGAAGATAGTCACTAACAATGCTAAATACCGTACAACTGAAATGTAACACTGATCTAACACTATGTTCTACTTTAGATTAGAGCAGGAGAATTCTGAGAAACCTGATTCATACTGCTGATCATTTTCACATGATAGTGATAGCAGACTCAGGAAATTAATAGAAAGATAAAACTGTAACAAGACATTAGAAAAAATGGAAAACTGCCAATCATGCACACAAGAAAGTCACTTTACTCATCCTACTGGGACTCGGCATCATCAATCTGTCAGATGAACACTTTTAGAATGTGTCAAAATGTATTCAATAGTGATTATAAGAATCAGTAGATAATGATATCAGGAAGAGTAGAAACAAAGAACATGTTCTAACTAAATATGGAGAAACTAAAAGGAATTACATTTAATGTGCTTCTCAGAATCAAATTTCAGATTTTATTGGATTCCTTGCAAATAAAAAATGTAAAAATGTTTTGGCACCATGGTCAACCCCTAATTTAACCCCTTCACTAACAAGATCAAGATATCTCGGGCTTCAAAGGCACCATCCAGTGCCTCAATATTGAGATATCTTGATCTGCCGCTCTGTAGCCCAAAAGCAAATGAAACTAGTTTGCTGCAAATTAATTTTGTTTGCTTTTGAGGTGCAGAAGATGCCCCCAAAGTTTTAGCCCTGTGGTCATAATGCCCAAAGGAGCTAAAACTGTGTAAAATCAGCTAACTGGATGTCCTGATCGGGCATTCAGCAAGCCAATACAGTTGCAGCTCCTGGTTCACTGCAACAAATGTAACTCAATTTGGCAGTAGATAGTACAGTAAAATACTCATTGGGAGTACTTCTAAATATTTTTTACAGGATAATGAATTGAAAATTATTTTTCAAAAAACCACTGGTTCCTGGCAATGTTTTTTTGGAAAATCACTTGGTAGTGAAGGGGTTAATAATAAACCAGAACTGGATCATTCACTTTAAAATATATGAAGCCAAAGAGTGATTTATTCTGTAAAGATACACCAACACTATGCTATTAGTAATTGGTTATTCTGTTTTGATTCCTTATTTTGTTTTGATCTGTTATTTTGGAATGGTGAAATGGATGAATTAGTTACTGTTAGATTAGGGTTAAAAAATGAGGGTAAAAAGATACAGTAATACCCCTGTCCTTGCTGCTGAAATAGGTTTCAGCACCAAGGACGGCACACACCGAACAACAGATTCAGCACTACAACTACTGGACAAGGATGTGGTGCTGAATGCAAGTGAAACGGTATAACAAATCAATTCATAAAAACGAAATCAATTTGTTATATACCGTTTCATTCCATTTCTGACGGAAGCAATATGTTATTTCAGAAGTGCTTTTGAAATACAAATCGGTATAATGTCATCGGAATTGCGATTCGAAATGAAACGCACATATCTATTACATATCAAAAAACTACATTAGCACCAACTATGGAATAGAGCCCAATATTTTGAAAAAATATAATGAAAGCTACACATAATAAACATTTAAAGATGTAAACAGGATACAGGAATCAAGACATTTTTATATAGCACATTAAATAGATTAACTAGTGTTGTGAAAGAAAACAGTAAAATAGTAATATAGACGCATGTGTCTCTATGATTATCAAGAAAATAGCAAAAAATATCAAGGGCAAAAGGAACCCGGTAGGCAATTTACAGCACAAACTGTGTGTATATTTTTGAAGGTAGGAATGTATATGGCCTGTTGTAAATAAGAAAAGCTTAAGCCGAAACAGTCCTTTGAATAAGCTGTGATCATGTCATTGTGATTGAAACGAGCAAAGTGATTTCAGAGGATTTAACACTCAATTAGAAGTTGGGTAAAGTATTCAAGTGCATCATCAAAAGATTTAGGTATCTTCGATGCACAGTATAGAAGAGGCATATATACTGTATATCAGGAAAGGAAGATATACTAGTGCATCCAGAATAATGATATCTAAGGTGTTAAGAGTTACAGGGTCAGTGAGAACTCTTTTAGATTCTTTTATTGAACAGGCCAGCAGGGCAGAGGAAAAATACAGAAACTAATCTGACTGTTTATATACCACATAGAGTAACAGGATCTAATTTGGAAAAATAGAGTAATAAATGTCAACAAAGGAGGAACAAATGGTAAAATAAGAAAATGTAGCACTGTATCAGAGTACCTGTCTTTTGGAAGGTGGGTGGTATTCAGTTTTGACTGCTATGTACATAGAACTACAGTATTTGTAAAGGAAATTGGTAAATTACAATTAAAGGGAAACTGTAGGTTATTTACCACTTCTGAACTTATAATTCAGCTTCCCTTATGTGCTATAAAATACATTGAACTAGGGATGCACCGAAATTTCGGACACACTGAAAAATATCGGCCACATTATGGTGTTTTCGGTTTCGGCCGAAATGGAAATTCAGCCGAGAAAAACAGCTGAAAATTTCCATTTCAAAATTGGGCCTGGAGGCCCGGCCGAGCCTGGGGCTTGCCTGAGCTTAGAGGACAGCAGAGTTGCCTGCTCGGCCGTCCTCCAGGCGAGTCCCTGGCTCGGCTGGAGGGCCAACCAAGTTGTACGTTGGCGGTAACATGATAATTCTCCCCACTATTACATCAATTTATCAATGCTCATGCACCCTGCAAGTAAAAAGAAAGGTTTAAACTTACCTTTTAAGTCCCTCATTGTCTTCTACAGCATTGGTTCCCAACCGTGGTTGGGAATCACTGTTCTAGAGCCAGGAATCCATTTACCCTGTAAATTTTACAGCTAGGAGCTGTATGCCTGTCCATGCAATGTTACAGTTCTCATACATACATCCTCCTTTTGTTACTTACTAGCTGCAGATATTTTTACAAATCATTGGGGTTGACAGAAGACAGGGAAAGGTGACCTTTTTTCTCTAGGATATATACTGTACATTGAAGCAAATGTTGTTTTAATGCTTGACATATTTCTCTTGGACATTGGTAGGCGTGACAAATATGTGTTAAATGTGTAAAACACTATCAGGGTTATTCAAAGAGGATCAAAAAGTCACAGCACGTTTGGTGACTTTTCGTTCTCTTCAATTCAGTGCGATTCGGCGATCCCATTTCGGCGTCCCTGTGGTGTATTCAGCAAGCACCACAGGGCCGTCGTAGTGCAGGGAAAAGCCGCTGCAAACCCGCCGAACACTCACTGCAAAACCCGGCGAACGTACACCGAAACCCGCAAAAACATCTGGATTAACCCCACTGAACACGCCGGAGAAACCCGAGCAGCCACCGATCGCAGCGCAGAGCAGCCGCGGGAAAAGCCCGACACACAGACGAATGGAGTGAAGAAAAAAGAAACAGTATGCTTGAATGTTTGAAAAGTGAAACGCTGTTTGCAATGAAACTACAGAACGAAAATGTCTGAAATTTACATATAAGATCCTATGAATGATAATAAAAAGGGCTGTTACAGAAAAAACGATTTCAAATAAAATGGAAAAAAAATTCGCAAAAAAAATCCCGACAAATTACTAAAAAAATCTATAAATAAAGAGACTCTTTACTGCAGAATATTATAATCAACGGTTTATTAGATATTGAACTAAAACGGGAATATTTTTAACATTGAAGCCTGTGGGATTCGCGTGAATAAATCTGCCGCATGAAACCACCGAACAGCAGGGCAATTCGGCAACTTTTCACTGCTTGTTTGTGTTCTCTGAATAGACGAAGCATTGCTTCTCTATGGGGATTTCACTGCCCTCGAACAGGCAACGAACAGGCACCGTATATGCAGGCAATTCGCCGACATTTGGCAAACTGCCTGCTTTCTTGCTCTCTGGATAGCCGAATGGCCAGGAAAGGTAACCGTACCCTGAATTTCACTGTTCGGTTACCTTCCGGCCACAATTCGGATCTCTTTGAATAACCTTTGTATATAATATACTGCACTAGAGATAAAAGTTGCAGAAGTAGCTAAAATTTTCATTATTTTACAGGTAGCCTGATGGGGGTTATTCAATAAGCATAAACACCAATATGCGTCACAAAAGTAAAATCTAAACGGCAGGACGTTTCACTGAAGCTTCTCCTTTGGCTGTTTGAATCTATATTTTGCTTAATGCCGACATTTGCAACTTCACTTATTGAATAATTCTCCAAGTCTAAATGGTACCTTTCAATTACTAAAGTGGAAACCTTTTAAGAAGAAAACTCTTGGACCCTCCATGAGAATGTGCCAGACCTAACTCTAAGAGAATTGACTAGGCTTCAAAGTTGCACTTAGAAAAATCACTTAATTTTTTTTCTTTCAAGAGCTTACGTATTACGGCTTAGTAATTTAAATATATCAACATTTCCAACAATTAACAACAGTTGGGAAAAAAAATTGATTTAGACCACAATTGTCCCAAGATAAATTTCTTCATGAAGGCCCTTTGAGTTTATATAAATATATATGTATTTTATTGCAAAACCATGTACACTTATTTTGTATGTATTACCGAGTAATAGACTATTCTAGTATACTTTTCGAATACGTAACAACATATCCATATTGACTCGTTTCTATATAATAATGCATTGTAAGAGCACATATTATAATTTTGCACACTGTATATTGCATTAAAAACCCTCAGTATCTAACACACATTTTCAATGCTAAATTTATCTTCCATATGGTTAGGCCAACACTTTTTCAACACGGTCTTCCTCAGTTATAAACATCTAATGTGTTACAATCTAAGGATAAGACTACATTTCATTAGAATCTATCAGTCTGCGAAATTCACATATTCGCATATGCTCATCCTCCTAGGGAGAAATATAATCTACATTTATTAAAATCAGTTCTATGACTTCGTTCTAAAAGTGGAGCAGTCGCCATGGTTACCAGAGATTTTCTCTCACCTATATCACTTTAATGACTTTAACCAAATATTTTTCTTTTGAATATAATTGATAATATGTTTAATTCATTCAGAACACAAAGGATTAACTATAACCGGGATGTACTATTCAGTTCTGTCACAATATACAGGCATAGGATCCCAAGAACAGACATAGTGCGGATAGCTGAGCAGTATAAGTTCTTTAGATGGCTGGGTTTTAGTGAGAAAAAAAGAACACCCTAAAAGAAGCCAAAATACTAGCCGACTCAAGGGTTAACAGAAATCAAGTTAGTTGAACACAGAAAGCCAATAGTCAAGGAGTGGAGACTATGAATAAATCAAGGGAGAAAGCCGAATCGTGCAAACACAGATCTGTGATAATTGAAGAGCAAGTCAAACTGCATCAGGACCACAAAAATGGGCATGAAAGGTAGATTAGTCCATGAGGAGATGGAGTCAAGACCTTAAAATGGGTGGAACTGTGCCCTGATAAGGTTTCCTAAAATTACAACAATTAGTGATGCCGCAGCATCAATCCAATATTATTCGAGATGGTAGCAAGGCACACGGGTACACACATTGCCGGTAGCAAGGCACTCCACACACACAGAAACAATAGCACTCCAACAGAGGATGCTCATGAGTTCACAGGTGGCCATTGTCGATACATGAACAGTAGAAGCAAAAGAAGGAATCCAGGCACCCCTCAAAGCGGTTGAAAGTGACAAAACATAATTCAGATGAACAGGAGAAGACAATGTTTTGGCTAACTGTTGCCCTTTGTCTAAGCTTGACAAATGCTAGTACATTAGCCAAAACGTTGCTACCTCCATTCATATGAATAAAGTTTTGTCACTTTGAACCACTTTGAAGAGTGCCAGTATCGCCTTGTTTTGCTTGTACCACCTCAGCGTCAATTAACAGAATTGCTGCATCAATAAATAGTTCTGCTTTATCCTGCAACAATTTTACAGGGTTATTCAGTGAAAGGTGAAAACCAGGCAGGAAAACTGGCAGAAGAGAACAATCTAGACCAAATAGCCGTTTTGGAAAGTGCAAATTTTCTGGTTTGGCTATTTTGACCTAGAATTTTCACTTCTCCAGTCATTCTCCTGGTTTTCACCTTTCTCTGAATAACCCTGTTAGCATTGCAATGTACATTCTCTAGTGCTTTGCAGCAGAAACATCCAAATGGAGACGCAGCCTAAGTCGCTTTTGCTGACCGGCTGAGAACCTGATGCAACGCGCATAGATTTCTGAGTTCATCCTGGCTATGCTAATCACATTATTACTATTATCGTCATTATTTATATAGCGCCAACAGTTCCGCAGCGCTTTACAATAACCAATAATAAGGGAACGAGCCAGTCCCTCCATTGGCTTCCTGTACGTACCAGGCTACAGTTTAAAATACTGAAGCTCATGTTCAAATCGCTCAATAACTCAACTCCACCCTACATTTCTACATTACGCCGCAAGCACGTCCCATCCAGACAACTCAAGTCGGCAGGCGAGCTCCTCCTGTTATCTGTCTACACGCACGGCCAACTCTCGCCTCCAAGACTTTTCACGGGCAGCACCGGTCCTGTGGAATGACTTGCCTCGCCCTATTAAACTCTCCCCTGACCTTCAAGCCTCAAACTCAAACTTTACATATTAATACAGACGGTACCTGCCCTGATTCTCAGCATCTGGAGAGAGCAAATACACATGCCTTTCTGGTTAAAAATAACATTGCTCACTTTATGCTCTATACACATCCACATGCTATCAGCAGGGGCGTAACTACCAGGGGGTGCAAAGGGTGACATGGCATCCAGGCCCTTGAGTCTGGGGGGACCACAATTGGCTAATATTAACCACTTGGCTGTGGCGGACGTGCTGAGCGCGTCCTGCCAAGTGCTTCCCCTGTGCTATGGATGTGCTCAGCGCATCCATGCACAGGAGGCGGCAATCAGCTGGGATTCCGGCTGATTGCTGGCCCCCCCCCGGTGCGGGCTGACATCTTGGATGTCAGCCCGGCACTCGGGGACCCCGGCGGGACTAATATATGTCATCGTGCTGGCGCGATGACATCTATTTCAGGCACCCCCCGCGAGTGCGGAGGAGGTGCCTGAAAGGGAGGGGGGTCCTTCCGACCTCTCTCCCTCCCGATCGCGGGGCTGCAGCGGCTGAAGGCAGGCACGGTTTGGAAGGGCACAGCCTGCCTTTCCAAACTGTGCCTGCCTTTAACGGTTCGTAGCACGATGACGCCAGTCCTGGAGTTAACCCCTAACTGCAACCAATGGGGTAGATAGGTCTCCCGATCCGTGGCAGCTAGGGGTTAATGTTCGGTATTGCTGGATCGGCCAGAGCATGGCCTTTCCAACAATACCAAACATAATCATGTAAAAGTAAAAAATAAAAAATAAAAAATAAAAATGCAGCAATATTGTTCCCATTTCAATTATGATGTGAACAATGATGCTGCACTAACGATTTTTGTATGTGGTGCGTTTGTTAAAAATAGCTAAATTTTCCCCAAAAAAATGTAACGAGTCCCCATTTCTAATTTTTTGAACAAGCGCACCCCATAGAAAATATAACCGCAAATGCTCGCATGTTAAAATGTGAAAAAAAACCACTTTACACATTGTAAATTATTGAAAATTCTAATTTTATTGCATTTTTTGTTATAATATACAGACAGGACATGACGTATACATATAATAATGGTATATTATGAATCTGCCGAGTCTGCCGGAAAGAACGATATATAATATGTCTGGGTCATATATTAAAATAAGGCTTCAAAACGCGGTTAAACATGAGGAGTGAAACCAGTAAAAATTAGCCCAGCACAGAGGTGTGAAATGGCTCAGCAGCGAAAGGGTTAAACAAGTATGGGAGATTTATACAGCAAAAGTACATATAAATAACATAGGGTGTTATCTCCTCGTAGCAATATGAGCCAAATGCGGATTAGACACACTCACAGGCAATATTTAATTGCGATTCCATCTAAGTATCTTTGTCTCTTTTAAAAAACGCTCCCTTCAAGGCTGGATCCAATCATTTCCTTGGATTACAATTTGTGCAAACCTCAAATTCCCAATAACTGGGATTCGAATAAACCTCGGGGAGAAGAGTAAGGAAAAAATAGTGCAGATAGCCAACAAATAAATCACAAAAAAACTATTTATTGCGCAATAAATTGTTTTTTTGTGATTTATTTGTTGGCTATCTGCACTATTTTTCCCCCACAATTGGCTGCCTGAGCCAGGGTCCCGGCTTAATTATTAAAAAATAGATTAAAATAATATTTTATACTTATTTGAGTTTTTCTGCTGTGGAGCTCTGATACGCTCATACACACCGCACACTACTATATGCTTTATTGCTGTGGAGCTCTGATACTCATACACACCGCAGATTAGACATGTGCATTCGTTTTAGTACTAAAACGATTTAGTCCGAATTTTGGGATAATTTAGTTGTAGTATGACTCAAGAGAAACTAAACTGCTCAGTACCAAAAACGAAAGAAACTAAAATAAAATGCACTACATTTTAGTTTCAGTCCTTTTTGTGATATTACATTGATGAGTGAAGGAGACCAGCAATGAAGAGCGCAACATTGCAACATCTGAAGTTCTGCACCCTTCACATGCCAATGCAGTAGGATGTTCTATACAGAGAGGGGCATTAATTAATGCAGGAGGATGGTCTATACATTATACAGAGAGGGTATTAATGCAGGAGGATGTTATATACATTATACAGAGAAAGGTATAAATTGAGGAGGATGTTCTATACAGAGAGGGACATTAATTAATTAAGGAAGATGTTCTATATATTATACAGAGAGGTATTAATTAATGCAGGTGGATGTTGTATACATTATACAGAGAGGGTATTAATTAATGCAGGAAGATGTTCTAAACATTATACAGAAAGGAGCCTTTTTTTTTAAGCCCTTTAAATCCAGTGGCTGTGAGCGCTGAGATTGGCTGCTTGTTACATTATCTCTCAGTACAATGTATCAGGCTCAGCTGTTACAGTAACTGACTGTAACAGCGCTCAGAGTTTCAGTTAAACAAGGAAATAATATTGTTATAACCTCTTATATATAAAAATATTATTTACTAGTTTTACTGAAACTCTGAGCGCTGTAATGAGCAGCAGTCAGTTACTGTAACAGCTTTGCCTGACACGGGGCAGTATTACAATGTTGGTGCTAACTTAACCAGAGCTGTTGTAAACTGAAAACCTCCATAGGCTATAATGGCTCTGAGAAGTTTACAACAGCTCTGGTTAAGTTAGCACCAACTATGTAATATGGCCCACATTGTGCTGAGAGTGAGAGATACTGTAACAAGCAGCGATCTCAGCCCTCTGAGGAGCCACTACAATAGTTATTGTATCCACCGGTTTTCGGATGAATGAAATTAGTTTTCATATTAAAGAACTGAAAACGAATTTCTTTAGCAACTAAATAAATTGCATTTTAGGACTAATCCATTAGTTCAAAACGAAATTTTGTGCTGTGCACATGTCTACCGCAGATCACTGAGCTTTATTGCTGTGGAGCTCTGTGAGATACATAGTGCACATTACATTAAAATTGGAATGGACTGAAGTGGTCATAGTGGCCCTGGAAAAAAAATGGGACACTGATTGTCTGGAGTCACCATTGTGGACTTGGAGAGGGTTCAGTGCATGGTGATGGGAGGGGGGGGGTATGTTTTTATGTGGGGTGGGGGGGCCTGTCCTGGATTCCCGGACCTGGGCTCTTAGGTTTCTAGTTACACCTCTGGCTATCAGTATGTTTTAATGTTCAAAGTCAGACACAATGATTGCCTTTTATTAAAAAGGGATTAAAAAGAGGAAACATCTTTGTTGGAATGTGCATTTCTTTAATTTTAAACGTCTCGTCACATAATATTACAGAATGAGTGCTTTGCATAGCTACTGATAGATCTGGAGTACACAGCTCCTAGGACATAAACACACAAGTATAATCTGGTACTATAGTCAGTGTAATGGATCCTTATCGCAATTACCAATCCATAGGATTAAATAATAAATCACAGGAACATGTGTTTGTTTACTGAGACTGCAGACAGCACGCCTGAAATCTTATCATTAATTTTCTTTCCATGTCTGCTATGTAATCTAATGACCTGTGTTATTCAATGATTGTGTCTCATCTATTGTGTTTTACAGTTATTGGGTTTCTACAACAAGCCTGTCGTTTGAATGGCATTTGTTACTTTTAGTTAGCATAAAACAACACTTGGGGGCATGGATATGATTGGAAGCAATTTAAGCCTGAAATATGTGTTATGATTTAATTTCATTACCGTAGAACATTGGAGTATTGTTTTCATGTCTCTTCACTGCAATTACTAGGCTGTAAAGTGCACTGGAAATCAGAGTGAGTCAATGAAGTTGGATATTGGTTTGGTCGTAGTTAAAGGGTTTTGCTGTCATATGCAGGTTTTTTGTTTCATGGACCATCAATAAGATGGGCACAAATATAAGCCACATACAAAAAAGTAATATCATTTCATTCAAGCACTGCAACTGTCTCCTTGAAATGACTCATTTATTGTAAGATACAAATATATATTATTATTAAAAAAAGGAAAGAGGTATTTTATTTAAAGTCACAGTCCTCCCCCACCTGAACCATTTTGTGCACATCCACACCTGATAACTATATTTTATTTATTTATAAAGGATTTTACCAGGAAGGATACATTGAGATTTCTCTCGTTTTCAAGTATGTCCTGGGTTCAAGAGAATTGAAATTTTACAGTTGTTACAGAAATACAAAGTAATAAATGCAAGATATTAAAAACAAAACACAAATATACAGATTAACACGGAAAATAAATATGTAAGTAATATAGTCACTATGTTACATGTTTACAGGTGCATTCTGTATCGAGTTATGTTAATAGGGAGCTCTTGAGTGACTTTAGACTGGTGGAAGATTTGATGGCGTCTGGAAGGTTATTCCATAAATGCGGTGCTCTGTAGGAAAACGAGGATCGAGCCACTTTCTTTTTGTATTGTGGTATTGCAAGTAAGGTCCTGGATCGGAGGTTATAGGATGAGGGAACTGCTAGAGGAAGCAGCCTAGTCAGGTAGGGTGGTAGCTTCCCAGAGAAGCTCTTAAACACCAGGTTGGAAAGGTGAAGAGTGCGTCTAGATTCCAGCGACGGCCAGTTTAGCTCTTTTAACATGTCACAATGGTGGGTCATGCAGTTACATTGTATATGAGTGGAGTGGATGTGCACACCGAAACCCGCAAAAACATCTGGATTAACCCCCTCCGAACACGCCGGAGAGCAGCCGCCGATCACAGCGCAGAGCAGTCGCCGGAAAAAGCCGACACTGCAGACGAATGGAGTGGAAAAAAACCAAAAATCAGTACGCTTGAATGTTTGAAAAGTGAAACGATGTTTGCAAAGAAACTGAATGATAATAAAAAGGGCTGTTATAGAAAAAAGAAAAAACAATTTAAAAAAGGAAAAAACTAATTCGCAAACAAATCCCAAAAAATCCCTAAAAGATCCTGAAAAATCTAAAAATAAAGAAACTTTTTACTGAAGAATAAAATAACAAACGGTTTATTAGATATTGAATTAAAACGGGAATATTTTTAACATTGGAGCCTATGGGATTCTCCTAAATAAACCTGTCGAATGAAACCACCGAATGGCAGGACATTTCGGCAACCTTTCCCAGCTGTTTTGTGTTCTGTGAATAGACGAAGCATTGCTTCTCTATGGGGATTCACTGCCCTCGAACAGGTAACGAACAGCCACCGTATGTGCAGGCAATTTGCCAACATTTGGCGAACTGCCTGCTCTCTGAATAGCCGAATGGCCAGGAAAGGTAACTGTACGGTGAATTTCAGTGTTTGGTTACCTTTCGGCCCCAATTCAGGGCTCTTTGAATAACCCTGACTGTCTTATGTTTTCATATTGTATTTTAGAAAATTAATAAAACTTTATGACTTCAAATGTAAACTATGACAGCATTGTTGTGCTACTACAATATATATTCATCTACAGTTTGCGTAATGTTTGTCATTATAGTTCTGCTGTAATTTTAGAGTATTAAACTCAAAGAAGAAAGAAACCCCAGAGGTGGTGAGATAATCCTAATTATATGCCAAAATAGTTCTTACATTATAATATTTACTAAGACCATTGTAAGGATACAATGAATATGTGTCAGTAGGAATACAGGAAGAAACCAGGCATGATCCTTGAGCAATGGAGTGATGACCTAATTGGAGGTTGCAGATTTTACTAATTATAATATCTCTCCTTCTCACATGGTGTGAGGAATGATTACTAAGTATATCATAGAGTGCAATTAAACCACAAGGACATCTCATTTGTTATTATGAGTCCTTAAAGCATAATTTTGCACTATGGTGCTAAGTTATTAGCTATTTCCATTGCTAATTCAAGTCTTTTATTATTTTAATGAGTCATTCTTCTGTCAACCTTGATGAAGAATTTGCAGTCAACTGCAAAATATATACTTACTTTGCCATGACTCCCACCGGTATTTCCACAACATGGGATTTTTATTCTTTAAATTTAAATTAAATAATTTTATCTGCATCCTTAATTATAATTGGAGTCTTTTGGCTCTTAAACCTTTACTCTACCACAAGTGTTTTGTATTTGTTTCTTCTAGTGATTGGTTAGAGTATTTTTCTGGGATCACTTAAGCACTTTTAATTTGGAGAGTTTAGTTATAACGTTGTGATATAAATGCTACAAGTTGGGCACCCTTTATATAGTCAGGACCCGAGCGTCCTGGAATTCCTATTCTTCTAGATTTTGGAATCCAGAAGAATCTGTCATGCCCCATGGCTGCCACCATCCTGAAACCCCCCCTGGTGTTACATTTCCTATCCTGTTCCTGCCCTGCAGCTAGCAACCAGCATCCAGCAGTGTAAGAGTTAACACCAAAACACACGTGACTCACGAAATAAAGGGCTCAGCCCCGCACACACACACTGCTGGTTCATTACGGCTCATGCTCACCAAGAGTGAACACCCTTGCTATTGTTGCTATCTGCTACTTGATCCTGATTCCCCATTTCTGGTTCCTGCAAATTACAACCATCATCGCCATCATCCTCTGCAATCAACCTGGTTAGTCTTTATTTCCATACACCCTCCACCATCCATATCCTCTGTTTATCAGTGAAGACCACTGCATGCTGGGCTCATACTCTCCTCACCCCTGGTGCCACCCCGGTGCCATCCCTCACCGTGACAGAATCTGATGTTGGGGTGTACAGTGGACGCGGAAGGGGAACCACACTATACTGCCTGCTGCAGTACCAGCGTGTATACACTTGCAGCCCTTTGTGAGGGTCATAGTGTACTGAACCAACGAGTCTCTGTGCAGCATGTCACACGGTGGAGCTGCACAGTCTCCCAGCATGTTCCACATTGTGCTGCAGCTCTCTGAGAAGCGTCAGCGAGAAGCAGGACCCATACAGAGAATTAGTGAGAAAAATAAAACAGAAATTAGGAACACTCTGAAAACTCCATATTCCACAATGTATGCCCACCACACTGTCATATGTCAGACATGCAGGCCCCTCTTCCACTGTAGCTGTTGGAGGGGCAGTCACTAAAATGGAAAACCTTTATTGGTTCCCAGTTATTGGTTCTGTATCAACCAAGCCACTGTATTAGCTCATCAAATCAAAATAGTCGGGGGCCGCTAAATGATACTGCCACTTGGCGTCTTACAGGACTCCAAGCAGAGAAGCATAACCTTGCATAAACTCTGCATAAGTTCACGTAAATGGGGTCTTGCTGGGGTCGTGAAATGACCCTAGGAAATATTTGTGCTATCTGGACAGCCAGAGGATTGCAACCACCTCTGCACCTCATGGTCAGAGGTGATGTATGGAATTTTAAATCTAATTTACAATATTCCTATTTTATGGACATTATATTTTTATGGGCAGCATGCTTTGCCTGCTGAATGTGGTTTACTTAAAGAAATATAAACCCATATATGCACAATTTAAATCTCAATTTCTTTTGTTTTATCTGATATAAGGAAACTAAGCTATTTGGTGTGGGTATGGATAGACAGACAATTTCTGAGTAAATCACTGATAACACTATCCTGATTTCTAAGCAAACGGAGCAGCTTGGCTGTAATTATTGTTTTACATGCTTATTTCCAAATTGCAGAGATGCTACTCACTCTCTCATACGTTTCAGTTTGGTCTGTGCCATGGTATCGTTGATAGTTTTCAAACTCACGGGGATTGAAGGAGTCATCATGGTGGGAGCCTCTGTCTCTGCAAATCAATAGGAAGAAACACAATAGGATTCACTGTCCACCTCTATAACATTATAAAATATTGAGAAGCCCAAGAAACAGCCAGAACACACTGTCTTCTTGGAAGTCTTGGTAAAAGCACAGAAAAGAGGAATAATCCTGGAATCACAGAATACAAAAGACATTCATCCATTTTCTATTTTATTTATGTAAAGTATTCAGAATGCACTTATTAAAAGAATTGTAGATTCTAAGAACCCAATAACAGTGCTCGATCAGAAAAGGGCTATGCAACATCACATTAATATGGTTCATTCTCGATCTTAGAACCTGACACAAATAGATCAATATATTCTGTATGTCTATAAAACAGTGGTATAAGATAAATAATACAATAAAGCAATAACAAGAAATCCCATAGTAAACCTATAGAGAATGTGCAGACTTTCAGTTGAAGAACTATCTTGCTGTCAAGTTACTGCTCCCTGGGAGTTGTATCATTGTGCATCTTTACTGCTGCTGTGTGAAGTGATGTGTCATTCTGACAAGTGTTTGACAAGGATCGCTCACTTGTGTAACTTCATTATAGTCCTGAACCATTGCACCAGTTTGGTAAGACTCACTGTTTGTATCATTTTTTCCAGTTCTGACCCTGCACCTTCTGGGATATGCAAATGACTCTGACCAATGGAAACTCATTGTGACCTAATAAAATGTACTCGTCTTGCTAGTAGTTGCCCTAACAGTTTTCTGTTTTCCAGGGTCTGACCTAGTAGTCCATAACAGTGAGCAACTAAGAGAAAAAAAATGAGCCACTGTAACAGTACCTCAAGCCATAATAATAGGGATCCATCAAAACAGGCAGCATTGCAGTGTGTTTCAAAGGGCATCAGCTCCAGGAGTCCACCGTGATCCTGCTTGAGCTTTGCAAGAGCTCGCATGAGCAGAGACACCGGTAGGATCCGTAGAAGAACACTGTGATCCCTGACATTGTCTGATTTCTCCTGTCCCAACCTCAGTCTGTCTCTATCGTTTACCTGCTATTCTGGTTGCCCTGACGCTGATCTTACATTCTGGGTCTTATCTGGTATCCTTGAATTAATCTCGGGTGTCTAACCCAACCATTGCAAGGACAAGTTTTAGTATAGTCTTCCATATTAGGCTAGTTTTGCATCGTAGGGTTAGGAAATGTTACACTTGCATTACAGAATGGCAGAGGGATCAATTGTATCAATGATGAATGTAACAATTCAATGTTTGATGCTTCTACATTTGTGAGTGACTTTCTGGCCACTTTTTTTATTGTGTCTTTGTTAATCTATCAGGGGGAACTGGCCTAGCACTATATGCAGTAAGGTTTGTAGTTGTGAACCCAAGATGCAGTGAAGGGAATAGTCTGGCAGGTTACGGGGATACCAACAGGGTTTATTTACAAGAGGCAGATAAACAGACAAGAGACTTGAATTAGCACAGCAGTACACTCAGATATAAACCAAACAACAGGAGGAGGCTGGGTTATATAGGAACAGGTTAGAGCAGAAAGGGGATGCAGAAAAGGGGCTGAGGCAAAAGAATGATGGCTGACAGTAGTGGGAGTGGGAGAACTGAATAAGGGAATAGATAGGAGGCAGGAGAAACAAGGAGTAGCAAGAAAAGATAGAAATACTAGAAGGGGCGAGAGAAGCTGTAGACACAAGGGAAACTTAATAGTACACAGGAAGGGCAGATACTGAATGAACTAATAATACAAATAACAGATATTGCAGGCAACAGTACAGTAGGATCAGGCAATAGAATGGTCATATACAAAGCAGGGGTCTAGGCATCAATCAGGCAACAATAGTCAGGGTCTGAGCAGGGGGTCTGGTACATGGAAAGTCAAGCAGATAAGGGGATACAGGGGGGCAAAGGAGGGTACTGGTGATATGAGTTTGAAATGTCCAGAAAATACAGCAGAGGGTTCTGAGGAAAGTCTGTGAAAGTCCAGGAGGAATTCAGGCAAGGTATCAGGAGGTAAGTCTGCACTTGAACAAGGCCAAGACTTCAATGAGGAAGCAAAGTCTCCAGGGCGTCACTTCCTTTTAAGCAGGATTAATTAGAGAGTTCAGGTGAGGATCCAGGGCAAGTGCAAATCCTTCAACACAGAAAATCCCGAAACCTGCATATTCTATACAGGATCTGGCATATATGCAGGTTTTGAAGGGGGTGCCAGGGGTTGGGACGTCTGTGGCATGATATAATCTTTCAGCATTAGAATTTTTAAAATATTTTTTACGCTGCGCTTATCCCCCATTTTTCATTTGACTGAAATAAATACACTTGTCGTGTCCAATCATTCAATTCTTTTTTCCCAAATGCCTGAAATCTTATCTATAAACTAATAACTTTAACCACCCATAGTTTAGTTACCTTTCAGATTCCTCCAAAATTCTCTACAACAATCCCTTTCTTTGGAACAAATGTAAATTCAAAGGCCCTCCCGTTTGCCTTATCGGCAACTCTGGCCCTTATTTGTAATTTCACCAGTTGGCAAGAAGTAGTAAATTTAATTCTATTTGTAATATTCTGATTTATGACTTTTTAAGCAAAGTAGAACAAAAGTACTTGGCTTGCTTAATCAAATTTTCAGACTTCAGATTACGAAATATTATCTAACATTCTCCCATCCATTTAATTCAAATGATATTTTAAATAGCATTTATTTTGATATATAAAATGATTGATGTGTGTGACAGAAACCCGCTCTCTTCCACCTGTCCTGGCTCTCCAGACACCCCCTTGTGGCGGTCAGCCCGGCTACTGGGAAAGTGGCCCTCAGCGCCTCGAGCAGCTTGATCCGCTTGCTTCTGCCTGCTGGGAGACCTGGGCTGGCTGGCAGGGTTCTGTGCCAATGCTGGGCCAAAGTTTGCAGCAGCTTCTGGGGACCTGCAGGCTGTTCGCTCTCTCTGCCGATTCAATCTCTTGACTTGTAGCCCTGATATTAGGTCAGTCTTTCAGATGGTCGCTCGGTGCCTTCTGATGGTGAATGGAGGGGACTAGTGCAGAGGAATAACACACCAGACAAGCTACAAGTATTAACCAAGAACTATATGCTTTACTGAGAAAACCATATTTATATGGTCCAACGGGGATCATTTACATACCCAATGAGGAACATTGACTTACTAAAACTCTAATTACATTAGGTCAGTTAGATATTTACAGCAAACATTCCTTAGCATTCAGTTATCACACATCGTTTACATAATCTATTGGTTCAATAGATCAGATTAAAGTCAAACACTGCCCCAGACTCATGACTCCTCAAACATGCAACCAGATAAAGAGAAACGCCCTCTTGCATAATCACGCATTACTCAATTCTATTTACATTCTACACAAAAGAAGCACTGCAACTTCAAAACACATTTACATTTAACCCCTTAGTGACCGGGCGGTTTTACACAAATCCGTCTTTTAGGCTAGGGTCAGACGAGCGCAGTGCGAACGCGCGTGCAGGCGCACTTAATCACGGCCGTAGTAGCAGCAAATGCCGGGCAATGACGGCCAATATACGAAGTACGGTCGCACAAAAGTCCGGCTGCGCAACGCAAGTGGCAAACGAACGCATTTTGTCGAGAACGTAAAACCGCTAGTACGGTTGTACAGAGTGCGCTGCATCCGCTAGAGGCGTGTTTGCGGGAATTGGAGATGTCAGACACTGCTAATGTCCGGCCAACATAACGTCCAGATGCACAAAGTGTTTTATTGATGATCCGTACAAAATCACGGACGCAAATGCGCATAGTATGACCGCTATCGCGTACTCAGTGAAAAAATGCGTCCATTCGTTCGAACGCACTTTTTCACAGACAACGCGAAAATGCGTTCGTCTGACCCTAGCCTTAGTGACCGCTGCTGTTTTTACGTTTCTGCGCCGTTAGTGTTTAGGTCAAATTTTCCTCTTACTCGTTTATTCAACCCACACATATTATACACCCTTTTTCCCGCCATTAAATGGACTTTCTAGAAATACCATTATTTCCATCATATCGAATAATTTACTATAAAAAAAAATATGAAATATGAGGAAAAAAATGGTAAAAACACACTTTTTTGTAATTTAATCCCCAAAATCTACATCCACCCAAAACGACCCCGGCTAAATAGGTTCAAAATTTTGTCCCGAGACTAGAAATACCCAATTTTTACATGCGTTTGCTTTTTAACCCCTTCACTGCTGAGACAGTTCACCTGTGTGCGCTGCGCTCATTCTGACCATTTTGTGCTAATTATTTTTAGATGACAGCCTAGGACCTATTTAATTAAACCCCCCCAGACAAAAAAACTTTTAAAAAAAAATAATTTTTTATTTTATTTAATTTTTTTTTATTTATTTTTTTTAAAAAATTTTTTAAAACCAAACCTGCTCATGTTTGGTATCATTTGAAAGGCCATAATCAGGCCTTTCAAATGATGGCAAATATGACCATCTAGCTGCCATGGATCGGGAGATAAAGGGATCCTTAGGAGGGTTATTTTATATAACCCTGCCAGATCGCCGTGGGATCCGGCGAGGGAGATGAGTATTGGGCGGGAGGGGGATTAGGTGCCGCTGACGTACCCTGTACGTCCGCGGGTCTAAGGGAGACCCGAGGACAAGACGTACAGGGTACATCAGCGGCCCTTAAGGGGTTAAATTAAAACCAAGCAATTTACAATACATTTAAAATCACACCACGCAATATAAATGAACATAAAGTCTTTCCCAAAGAAAATAAAAGTCTTGGGGTTGAAGTGGGGAGCGTCATGTCAGTTCCATGACAACGTGTCTCTATATGGTTATCCTTAATATAAGAAAAAAAAATTATTTTATATAATTATTTTATATAACCCTCCAGGTTTGAATCGCGTTTTGGCGCCAATTGGCGCCGCAACGTGATCCGGCGGCGAAACGGTTAATGCCATACACTGCTGGAAAGGGGAGGCTCTCCCCTCTCCAGCGGTGCAAACGGCATCTCCCTAGCTTCAATGGTTGGGGAGATAGAGGGCTCTGAAGGAGCCCCCCCTCCCCTCCATTGAAATCCATGGGGACGCCTGCTGATGAGGTCACCACGCAGCGTGGCGACGTCATCAGCCTCGCCTGCCCATGTAAATCACCTGTACCCTGTACGTCCGCGGGTCTAAGGGAGACCCGAGGACAAGACGTACAGGGTACGTCAGCGGCCCTTAAGGGGTTAAATTAAAACCAAGCAATTTACAATACATTTAAAATCACACCACGCAATATAAATGAACATAAAGTCTTTCCCAAAGAAAATAAAAGTCTTGGGGTTGAAGTGGGGAGCGTCATGTCAGTTCCATGACAACGTGTCTCTATATGGTTATCCTTAATATAAGAAAAAAAAAATATTTTATATAATTATTTTATATAACCCTCCAGGTTTGAATCGCGTTTTGGCGCCAATTGGCGCCGCAACGTGATCCGGCGGCGAAACGGTTAATGCCATACACCGCTGGAAAGGGGAGGCTCTCCCCTCTCCAGCGGTGCAAACGGCATCTCCCTAGCTTCAATGGTTGGGGAGATAGAGGGCTCTGAAGGAGCCCCCCCCTCCCCTCCATTGAAATCCATGGGGACGCCTGCTGATGACGTCACCACGCAGCGTGGTGACGTCATCAGCCTCGCCTGCCCATGTAAATCACCTGTACCCTGTACGTCCGCGGGTCTAAGGGAGACCCGAGGACAAGACGTACAGGGTACATCAGCGGCCCTTAAGGGGTTAAATTAAAACCAAGCAATTTACAATACATTTAAAATCACACCACGCAATATAAATGAACATAAAGTCTTTCCCAAAGAAAATAAAAGTCTTGGGGTTGAAGTGGGGAGCGTCATGTCAGTTCCATGACAACGTGTCTCTATATGGTTATCCTTAATATAAGAAAAAAAAATTATTTTATATAATTATTTTATATAACCCTCCAGGTTTGAATCGCGTTTTGGCGCCAATTGGCGCCGCAACGTGATCCGGCGGCGAAACGGTTAATGCCATACACCGCTGGAAAGGGGAGGCTCTCCCCTCTCCAGCGGTGCAAACGGCATCTCCCTAGCTTCAATGGTTGGGGAGATAGAGGGCTCTGAATGAGCCCCCCCTCCCCTCCATTGAAATCCATGGGGACGCCTGCTGATGACGTCACCACGCAGCGTGGCGACGTCATCAGCCTCGCCTGCCCATGTAAATCACATGGGCAGGCTTCCTCCCTGCCAGATCGCCGTGGGATCCGGCGAGGGAGGTGAGTATCGGGCGGGAGGGGGATTAGGCGCCGCTGACGTACCCTGTACGTCCGCGGGTCTAAGGGAGACCCGAGGACAAGACGTACAGGGTACGTCAGCGGCCCTTAAGGGGTTAAATTAAAACCAAGCAATTTACAATACATTTAAAATCACACCAAGCAATATAAATGAACATAAAGTCTTTCCCAAAGAAAATAAAAGTCTTGGGGTTGAAGTGGGGAGCGTCATGTCAGTTCCATGACAACGTGTCTCTATATGGTTATCCTTAATATAAGAAAAAAAAATTATTTCATGAGCTGCCACAAATAATTTGCTTGCTGTGTAAAACAAGCTTCAACAAGAAGCAAACAGCAAATAATGAATTTATTATAGTGAAATGTCCCTGTGGAAGCAACATCGATGAATGCATTTTATATGGAAGAAATAGAACATTTTTCCATAATGGATATATTGGTTTATATGAAATCTTCATTTTTTTTGCATGTTTGACATTAAAGAATTAGTAACTTTAAGGCTAGGGTCAGACTAACGCATTTTTCACGTTGTCCGTGAAAATGTGCGTTCGAAGAATGGACGTATTTTTTCACGGAATACGCAATAGCGGTCATACTATGCGCAGTTTCATCCGTGATTTTGTACGGATCATCAATAAAACACTTCTTGCATCTGGACGTTATGTTGGCTGGACATTAGCAGCGTCTGACGTCTCCTAATCGAGCAAACACGCCGCTAGCGGACGCAGCGCACTCTGTACGTCAGTACTAGTGGTTTAACGTTCTCGAAAAAATGCGTTCATTTTCCACTTGCGTTGCGCAGCCGGACTTTTGTGCGACCGTACTTCGTATATTGGCCGTCATTGCCCGGCATCTGCTGCTAGCACGGCCGTGATTAAGTGCGCCAGAACGCGCGTTCGCACTGCCTCAGTCTGACCCTAGCCTTAAACTATTAACTAGAAGAGTTTATCTCGGAACAGTCAGATACTGGTTTATACAAAATACATTTATTGATTCATATTGTTGACTTTAAATAGGAATAGCTTGCTAATATAGTGAATCTATAGGTTAAAATTGTAATACAGGAAGGGCTTTATTAACTTCTTCACATAAATGTTAACGCAAGCGCATAAACGCATTAACGCGAGGGGAAAACTCTTTGCGCAGAACATCGTATTACAATATCCGCGCAAAAAATGCACGTTAACGTCTACCGCTGGTGAACGTGCGCGAACCCTTTGCGAGCGTAATGTACGTTGCACGTCCTATACTTAACATTGTGAGCACAAATGCGTTTGTGCGCTGGTACACGGATGGTATTACAATCTATGCACAAATTTTAACGGACAACATTTGCGCACATAATTTTAACGTTTTTTAAAAGCTGGTAATAATGGCAAATCTGAACGTCCTGGCTGAAACCAAATATACCAGCCCGAAAAAAAAAATACAGCAAAGTATAGTTACAGATTCTACACATACCCAAACAATAAAATTGAGAAGTTGTGTGTGTTTTTATTATTGCTGCAGCATATATACTCAGATCGATTTTGACAGGCGCAAAAACTGAATGGAAGACAATTGTGGTTCTTAATTCTGATTGGCTGAATCGCGTTAAAAAACAGTCCGCACACCAATTTCTGCACGCAGCGTTAATGAGCGTGAGTTTTTGCGCGTCTTTTTTACGCGCGTTATTTTTTGACGGATGAAAAAATGTGCGCGGATTGTAATACCAGCGTTAATTTACACGCGTTAACATTTAACGCTGCGCACAAAAAAAAATAGCGCTGCGCTTTTGAGTTTATCTTTTATTACAATTATTTATAAAGTGCCAACAGATTTCACAGTATTGTACAATGAACGGACCAAACAAACAAAAGACTGACACACATATAGAACGGCAGAAATGGGGACCCTGCTCAAGTGAGCTTACAACCAAAGACGAATGGGTGACACACAGAGGGGAAAGTAATTAGTGGATTATGAAAAGTAACGGGATACATGGGGACTGTGTGGGAGGCAGATCAGGAAAGATGCAATAGGGGATCACTGAGTGAGCGGATAGGCTGCTCTAAATTACTAAAGTAATGTCTTTTTAGAGATGTTTTGAAAGACTGGGGGCACAGGGAATGTCAGTGGTAGGAAGGGAGAGAGTTCCACAGATAGGGAGCAACTTTGAAAAAATCGTAAAATTTTCAATCAGCTCCGTTAATGGCACATGCATATCAACTATTTTCTGTATGAGACAATTGGAGAGATTCAATCTTGAGCAATAGTAGATCTAGAATCGAACCGAGAATTACAATAATATGGCATAAAGAGACACTCTAAAATGAAATCAAAGGCAGGAGAATTACCTATTAACCTATTTGGACCTCACATGTCCAATCAAATTATGTCCCTTTGCAACTTAGCCAATGCAAATGCATTGGCTGATTCACTCCGCACAACCTGTGTAGTGTGGATCATAATCCTGAAACCAGGGATGCACCGATATTTCGGCCACCGATAGAGTCTGCCGATAATGGGGCTATCGGTTTCGGCCTGAAAGTAAAACACCAGCCGAAAAAGTCAGCTGAAAATTGCTGACCCTGAGCGTGCACTCTTTCAATGCTGCTTAGCTGGAGATAATTGCAATTGGAAAGAGGCAGGAGCTGCTACACATATTTATTTCTGCACACAAAGGATTAACTGCATGAACCATGTTATCAGTGCAAGCAGTAACCTCTGGCCTCTCAGTGACAAGGAACAAGTGATTTATCACTGACCTCCTGCCAGCGGTGTCTGCACTTTAAAAAAATAATAGATTAAGAGAAACAGACTGATGTTTAGGCTCCATCTGAGCCATTATAGATTATAGATATATATCTACTCATTTAAGTTGTGTTGGAGGGCAAAAAAATTTAATTAAAATCCTCCACACAGCAAATAATAAAGTTTATAGTTGCAGAGTTCTCTGAATTGCTGGGATGTGTAAATGTCTTCTGCAACTATAAAATGTGTGTGTCCAAAATTATTCATGTATGCACTCAGGGCCGGTGCTAGACTATTTTGCGCCCTAGGCAAGACCAGCTACTTGCACCCCCCCAAAAAAATAAAGCTCACATGGGTATATTTGCCCCCAGCTCACACATGGATATATTTGCCCCCAGCTCACACATGGATATATTTGCCCCCAGCTCACACATGGATATATTGCCCCAGCTCTCTCACATGGGTATACTTGCCCTAGCTCACACATGGATATATCTGCCCCAGCTCACACATGGGTATATCTGCCCCCAGTTTACACATGGATATATCTGCCCCAGCTTTTACATGGGTATATTTGCCTCCAGCTCAGTCTCTCTCCCTCGGCACCTCGTCTGCTTTCCGACTCCTTCACGCCAGCGACTGACGTGAGGGCGCGCGTGCTGCAGCCAGCCCCAATACGTGCCGGCGTCGCCGCGTCAGTCTCTGGCGTCAAAGAGACGGAGGCGTGGCAGCACCAAGTCCATGCCTCCGTCTCCTTGACGCCAGCGGCGACGTCGGCACGTATTGGGACTGGCTGCAGCACGCGGCCGCCCGAGGCTGCCCCGCGGCCAATTTTTTTTTTTCAAGTGGTCGGGCCCGGCTGCGCCCTAGGCGGGCACTGCGCTCTAGCTCGCCTAGCGGCAGCGGCGGCCCTGTATGCACTAGATGCAAAATAACTCCACCAAAATTGGACAAAAATATCTTAAACATTTTAATGTGGATTAATTTAAATTCATGATATTAATTTAATAAAGTCTAGTATTAATACATTTCTACAAAAAAACTATCTTAAAATAAATTATAGGGGAAAAAAGTCATTTCCGGTTACGTTCCAAAATTTTCATTTCGGAGCATTATATATATATATATATACAGTATATATACAGTATATATATAAAATTACACACACCAGACAAATGTATACACAGTATGTGTATATATAGTCATATATAGAAAGTCGGTTTCGGTTTTCGGCCAAGCTCATCGTGCATTTTCGGTATGGGTTTCGGTCCCAAATTTTCATTTCGGTGCATCCCTACCTGAAACACTGTTCATGGTAAGCTGATTGACAGCCATTAAGGTGGAGTGATGCCCTTCGCTTTCGATGGTTAACACATCCCACAGAGACATTCAGGGTGGAAGGAGTCCACAGGGGACACTCAGTTCACCATGACCATCTAATTAATTTGGTCACAGAGAATAGAGTGTCCCTTCAAAAAAAAAAAAAGCATTCATTACCATTTTAAGTATAGGCACTCAAACCCACTGCTAATACCTGCCACAGCCCCTTGTGCTTAGAGCCAACACAGACCGAAGTGTGGTATCAAAGGGATGAAACACGTTGATGGCTGCCCTGGACTGCAGAGGATTTAACCCCTTTACAACCTGCAAATTTAAAAAATAAAAAATAAAAATCGACTGCCAGGAACCATTGGATTTTTGGAAAATTATTCTTAATTAATTATACAGTAAGACATATTTGGGAATATTCCCAATGTATTTCTTACTGTCATAACCTATTTGGCAGGCAGATGGCTCCATCTACTGGCCAGATAGGGTTACTTTAGATAGAACTGCATTTAACTGCAGCCCGTGTCTCCGTTTTGGCTGAGGAAGGCCCGATATGTCAGGCCATTCTTTAACCGATTTTAAATTGTTTTATCACCTTGGGCATTATGCCCACAGGGCTAAAAGATGTGAGCACCTCCTGGAGCACAAAATCAAATGAAACTATTTTGCAACAAACGGATTTCATATGCAATCAAATAGCATAGTCCCAGAACATAACACGATCTTGGGCTGCTGTGTCTGCTACCGCTGATCGTGTATACACGATCATGGTAGTGAAGGGGTTAAACAAGTCTCCTTGCTTTGAAGGGAGAAGTGGTTAACCTGTACTAATTATAAAACTGAAGTTTTCATTGTGATTTTCTGTTTCCCTGCTTGAAGAGCCTTTTATCAACCCCTTTCAGCACTTGGTGTTTTTCTGAATTTGGCTCACCGATAAAATTGAACTGAATTGCTAAAGCCAATAATTCCATTAGCGAGTAAAGCCAAGAGTGCTGATAATTGAGCGGCATTTTTAATGGGCTACGAATGCTGCTGTGACTTTAATTAAAGCTCCCAAGCTGAAAATTGCCGTATTGTGGTTGAAAGAGTAGCAGATTTCGACAACTGACCTGAAATAAATGGAACCCATGGTGTTCTTTAACTTTTTTCCCTCCCAGGGGCTACTGCCCAAAGAGGCTGGGGTAAGGTGGAGACTCCTTTTATACTTGTATACTCAGCATTTTTTTAATGCTCCTTTCCAGGCCACTGTCATAGCTAATGAAGACCATCTTACGGAGCATCCACCCGACTCATGACCACATTCCCATATGTAAGTGGGAGTGGTCCTCCTAAATGATGGAAGCACACATGAATATCTTAATAAGGTGAGTGGTATGGGACTCAACTAGGCATCCTCTCCGATAGCACATATGCACTGCAAGCACTGCAAATCATTCACAATGATAGACATACACACACAAACTCACAGAAGAACAAATGGCAAAACCCTATATCACAGAGCGCTCAAAGTGGGAAGTATTATACTTACTGATACAGTGTTGCTCTACAAATAAGTGTAGTGACACAGTTAATCCCCAAAAAAACTCTGTCAGGAAAATAGATAGTAAATCTAAGGAACACACTCAAGAGCGCAAAATCATCAGTGCTGTTTTCAAATATTGTAGTGAAATAAGTCACACCTGTGCAAGTGGCTTGTCTCAATGATCTTGATGAGTAATTATACCTATAATGTAAAATTTATATATATATATAAATAAATATATTCTATAAAATGCTGTGCTACTAAAAAATAACTTTTTCTATGTGTTCTTTTGAAACATTTGTGCAAAAATAGCAAGACATAAAATGACGTATGTGAGGGAATCTGTATACCTATATCTTCAATCAAGAAAGCAATAGCACTGAGTGGAGGGGGAAAAAAACACTTCTTTCACATGTGCTCTTTTGGACAATGTTTTGCTAAAAGTCAGCAAAGCATGAAAAACATGAGGAGAGGAATCTGTATATCCAAGTGAAGTGCATAAAGTGCTAGAAACATAAAACATAAGAAAATGTATAAGCAGTATATACACAATATATCAATATATTTATTTATTTATTAATTTATGAAGTATTTTACCAGGAAGGATACATTGAGATTGTTCTCGTTTTCAAGTATGTCCTGGGTTCAAGAACATTGAAATGTTACAGAAATACAAAGTAATAAAACGCAGGATATTAAAAACACAAATATACAGATTAACAGAAAATAAATATGTAGGAAATAAAGTCATTATGTTACATGTTTACAGGCGCATTCTGTATCGAGGTATGTTAATAGGGAGCTCTTGAGTGACTTAAGACTGGGGGAAGATTTGATGGCGTTTGGGAGGTTATTCCATAACTGCGGTGCTCTGTAGGAAAATGAGGATCGAGCCACTGTCTTTTTGTATTGTGGTATTGCAAGTAAGGTGCAGGTCCTGGATTGGAGGTTATAGGATGAGGGAACTGCTGGGGGAAGCAGCCTATTCAGGTAGGGTGGTAGCTTCCCAGAAAAGCTCTTAAACACCAGGTTGGAAAGGTGAAGGGTGCGTTTAGATTCCAGCGACTGCCAGTTTAGCTCTTTTAACATGTCACAAAGGTGGGTCATGTAGCTACATTGTAGCACAAAGCAGCAGAATGAGTTATACAATGTAGTAAGTTTCTGAAGGTGCGTTTGCGGGGCAGCTGCATACACTACCAGGGTTATTCAGAGAGCGTGAAAAGCAGGAGAATGACTGGAGAATGAAAAATTCTATGTCAAAATAGTCAAACCAGAAAAATTCTCCCTTTCATCTCACTTTCCAAATCGGCTATTTTGACCTAGAATTTTTCATTCTCCAGTCATTCTCCTGCTTTTCACGCTCTCTGAATAACCCTGTACATCTCCGTAATCAATAGCCAGCATAAGCATTTGTTGTACAATCTGCTTTCTTACCGCAGGGCTCAGGCAGGATTTGTTTCTGTACAGGGCACCTAGTTTGGGGTAAAGTTTAGATGAGAGTTTTTCAATGTGGGGGCCAAAGGATAGATTTGGGTCTAACCACGTACCTAGATATTTGAGAGAAGTGACTGTGGTCAGTGTGCCATTTGATTTTGTCCCAACACATAGATGGGGATTTTGCAATTTGTGTAGTTTAGGTGCTGTACCAAAGGCCATCGTTACAGTATATATATAATTTCTGCATTAACCAAACAATGGAGTAAGATCCAGTTAAATAGCCAGGGAATGGTTCAGAATAAATAGAACGTTCCTCAGTCCTATATAGTCCAAAATTGTTGAAATTCAGGATGAAAAGGTCTTTATGGGTGCCTATGGATCATCGATGGAGATCACTGGAGCTCCTTGTTCAAATGTTTTGAGCCCTTCAACCCGGTCCAAGGATGCAGGCCTGTGAGGTCTTTTCCAGGAAGCCTCCAACCCCTCTCTGC
Source organism: Leptobrachium leishanense (assembly GCA_009667805.1). Lineage (NCBI taxonomy): Eukaryota > Metazoa > Chordata > Amphibia > Anura > Megophryidae > Leptobrachium > Leptobrachium leishanense. The sequence goes on from CM019067.1 coordinate 250,213,105, forward strand.
GGCTTGTGGTCCTCCAACACTATCTGGCTTCAGATAAATAGATTTTGCCTCCAAAAGAGCAGCAGCATTCTATGGTGCATCCGCCATCTTGGTGGAAGGTGGTTCCTGACCTTCTATCGGCGATTAGCACAACATTGTCCAAAAGAGCACACGTGGAAGAATTTTTTTTTTTGCCTCCACTCAGTACTATTGCTTTCTTGATTGAAGATATACAGGGTTATTCAGAGAGCGTGAAAAGCAGGAGAATGACTGGAGAATGACGGGAGAATGAAAAATTCTAGGTCAAAATAGCCAAACCAGAAAAATTCTCCCTTTCATCTCACTTTCCAAATCGGCTATTTTGACCTAGAATTTTTCATTCTCCAGTCATTCTCCTGCTTTTCACGCTCTCTGAATAACCCTGATAGGTATACAGATTCCCACTCTTGCCATTTTTGCACAAATTTTTCACAAGAACACATAAAGAAAAAGTTATTTTTTAGGAGCACAGCATTTTATAGAATATATTTATTTATATATATATAATTTTTACATTATAGTTATAATTACTCATCAAGATCATTGAGACAAGCCACTTGCACTGGTGTGATTTATTTCACTACTATATTTGAAAACAGCACTGTTGTTTTTGCGCTCTTGAGTGTGTTCCTTACTTTTAACACAAACTCACAGGTCTATGCGGAGCACCAGGATTCTCATGATCTATGTGATAAAGCCATGTTTACTGCATTCCATTTTTTTTTTTATTATTTTCATAAACTTGCTGATTTTGGAACAGCTATAAATACCATAACCAATCAGCAAATTGGACCAGCACAAATATATATATTTATTTTTTTTGGGTAAAAATTATGTTAGCAATAGACTATAACAATTCTATAAGACAAACCAGTCTATCCAGAGAAAGGTGAAACTCAGGAGAATGACTAGAGAAGTGAAAATTCTAGGTCAAAATACCCAAACCATAAAAATTCTCCCATTTATCTTACTTTCCAAATCGTCTATTTGGTCTAGATTGTTCTCTTCTCTTGCCAATTCTCCTGAGTTTCACCTTTCTCTGAATAACCCTGTAAATCTATCTGGTTGCTTCCGATATCCTTACATAAAATAATATTTGCACATGGTGGTTTAATGCATATTCTCAAACTAAGGTGACCATGAAAATGTGCTTTGCTAAAATATTTTTACAATAGATTATTATTCTGTATATATGCAGAGTTTGGTGAAGTCACTCATTTAACCCCTGACCGAGGATACATTAGTAGTCTGGAAGATAAAGTGTCATCTTTAAAAGTAGTCTTCATTTGAACTTTATTAGATTATTAGAATCGTACATTATGGATGCCTTCTCATTTTTCCATTATACTTCTTGCACTTATCTTGGCATTTGCCTTGCAGTTCCTCTCCTAACTAGATTTCTATTTCACTCCGTAAGGACATGTTCAGCACTACATACTGAATAATAAGAACACTGGTAAGAAAGTGCAGTGTTTGGCAATTAGGTGTCATTGTACAGAGTGTCATATCTTTCTACCTCACTTGGTATTCTCTTTCTGATCAATCGTCCCATCCTAAATGTCAGCTTTAATAAAGTATTATAATACCATTTACTGTTAGATCTATGCGATACAGGTAGAAAGAATATTTTAACTATTTATACCTTAGAAGACAGTGAGAAATTCAGAGCCTGCCGAACACTGTGCCTTGTACATCAGCCGCCTTTCCATGCCCTATGGTGCTGGTCTCGGCAAGTTTTGTTCTACCGCTTCTTTTTGCCACTTTTTTATTTAATAATTCTCTATGATTTTTGTTTACCTATTGTAAATCAGTTTTTCTGTCTTGTCCGTGTTTGAACACTCTTTCCATGTTTTTGTTTTTGATCCCAATTGGGAAGTGTTTGGTGCGTGTATAAATAAAACCCACCATCTTTGTCTCTCCTTGGCTGAAAAGCAGCTGGAGGGGCTTGGAGCTGCTCAGTAGAGCGGCCTTTTGGTTACAATTGTTAGGTACCCACTCTAAAGAGGTGCCTTGAAGTGGCGAGTGGGCTTACGTTGCAATGGCCATTGAAACAAACAAAAACCTCATTTTTGTTGTACATGGAACACATAGAAACGAGCGCAGATGACACTCTTTTTCCTTGTTATGTTTGAACACTGACCATTTTATTTATACTTTTTATTATCAGGTCTATTCGCTAAAGGTGAAACTCAGGAGAATTGACAGGAGAAGAGAACAATCTAGACCAAATAGCCGATTTGGAAAGTGAGATAAATGGAAGAAATTTTTTGGTTTGGCTATTTTGACCTAGAATTTTAACTTCTCCTTCCAATTCTCACTAGTTTCACCTTTAGTGACCAGACCTGTATGAATTGCAGTGAAATAGGTGAATAACCCAACTTGAGATGGAATGACTTGTAGGGTCTTCAAAAAGTGTAATAACAATTAAATCTCTTATAAATCTCACCGTAACAACTGGAAGCCAGAACATGTTTCAAATTTTGCACCATGGCTTTGATATCACTGTCCTGTTGGTAAAAGAGCAATAGATAAGTGTTATGTTTTAAGTAAAAAAATACAATTAATACAGTGATGTCAAATGAACACAGACAGAATGTATCATCATATTATCATTATTTTATTTCTACAAAGGTAGTAGAATATAGAGGTAGATCCATATTTATTAATTTATTTTTTTGGGATCTCACAGTTAATGATTTTCCATTAAAAAACCTACCCAGAAAATGCACTAATGGTATTTACAAGGTAAACATCTATCCAAGCATGTCGAAAACCAGGAACTTGTCAAATAATCAAAAGAGCTGTACATATAATTGAGATGTGATTCAATATTTCCTTTTACATGAGCGGATTATAGAAGCAATTCCCCCACCCAATGCTGGGCCCTATCGCATAATACTGCAGGTCAGCGGAGTGATCATGGAGGGAGACTGGGGACTTTCCCCCCCCCAGTCTCACTCTGCTCCTGGTGGCCAAAAGAGGGGATTGGGCTGCCGTTCTCGCCGCGGGATGAGAGGTGTGTATTTGATTTTTGGATTTTAGCATCAGCTCTAAGCTGTAGCAAACATTTTTAGTTAGCGACAGCTGTGAGTAATTAGCGTTAGGACTTTGTGATGCTAACGCTAATCACTCTCTGCTTACACTTTTGCTCCCCATGTTAAGCATAGGGAGAGCAAAGTACAGTAAGTTTGCGCTAAAAAGTGCTAATACCGATGCGCTAATGGATTTTCTGATGTATACGCCATAATTAACCTAGCGGTAACGCTCATTTATGTGAGCGCTAGCACTAATGATTGGATAGTGCCCCCTGGCTTTAAAAAAAAAAAAAGAAAGAAAAAGAAAATTCAAAACATATACTTTTGTTCGAAAGTGTATTCTAAGAACATCTATTCTTGTTGAAGGAGAAACTTGTATTTTAGCTTATTGCGGATTATTTTTAAATTCCCTTTAAATGAAGAAATCTAAACCACCAAATGGCTGTTCATGCATTATTTACTTGATTGTGCTGTATTGATGACGTGCCCTAACTTATTCCCTACTGCAGAGTTGACAGTTCATCAATAACCTGCTGTGACTATATAGACAGTGAATCACCTATCAAGCCATGCACAGGGTAGCAGAAGAAAAATAAGCTTTGGGATTCAGAATAAAGGAATGAGTTGTGCGTAACAGTTTTATGCAGAAGAATCCTATATTTAATCATTTTAAACCAAAATGAGATTCATAAATGTAGGGAAAATAAAAAAACATTATCACTAATTGTCTTTCGTCTAACTAATGGAAGCTGCATCATAATAAACCAGTACTTAGCTGTCCCCAATCATGAATACAGGGCTATGAAAAAAATAAACTTTACATATTCTTGAAAATGATGATTATTTTTATTATTATTAACACTAACAACATTCCAACACATCGTACGACACTGTACAACAGGTTCACAATCCCACAAGGTTTAGAACCAATATTTTGTACTGGAACACAACTAAAACTATGGCCTTGATTCAGTTTGGCCCAATAGCCAAAACTGGCATCTTTTTGGCCATTGTTTGGTTCAGAAGATTCAAATTTGGGCTTACTGGCATTGTGATTCCCAACTCCTAAATTCACCCTATAGTGAATAGACCCATACGTCTCTCCATGTGTGATATTTGCTAAAGCTGGCATTTCACAGCCCAAAATTAGTGCATGGAAATATAATGGAACGGATCCGGACCTTTCATGGTGTCCTTTGAATAACAGTCCAGTTTTGCTACCGCCCAACCACCCCATCCAGTTTATTTCACTCTTCCTCACATTCATTCATGAATCAATATACATGTTGTGGTTATACATATGTGGTTTTTTTTGCCCTTTCTTTTAGAAGTGTCTATACCAAAAGTGAATAGACCTGTTGGTTTTCCCCACAGATAATCAGTATGGCTAATGGCTATAGCCTGATGTAACTTCATTTTAAAATGATAAAGGGAAACTCTACTCATCCTGACCACTTTAGGCTAGGGTCAAATGAACGCATTATTTGCAGCAACCGTCAAAAAGTGCGTCCGAACACATTTGCATATTTTTTCACGGAATGCGTGAAAACGGTCATAAGATGCACTTTTTCTTGCGTGATATGCTACGGATCCAAACCAGGAAACTTTGGGTGTCTGGACATTATGTTGGCCGGACATGAGCAGCGTCTGACGTCTCCTAATCACACACACACGCCGCTATGCCGCCGCAGCGCACTCTGTACGTCAGTACTAGCGCTTCTGCGTTCTCGAAAAAATGCGTTCATTTTCCATTTGCGTTGCGCGGCCGGACTTTCATGCGGCCGTACTTCGTATATTGTCCGTCATTGCGCGTCATTTGCTGCTACTGCGGCCGTGATTAAGTGCGCCTAAACGCACGTTAAAAATGCACTAGTCTGATCCCAGCCTTAGTGTCTTGAAGTGGTCAGGATGTGAGCAGTGCCCCTGTGCCCTTCCCTGATTTGGAGAAATTGCTGGCTGAAGTGGAGCAGTTTCCTCCACCCCAACCAGCGTCACCAGAAGTTGGAGATTTTGAATTTCCAGGCTGCCAGTCAGCAGATTGGTCACTATAGGCGTCAGCAAGCAGACAGCGTCACCCTCACCCTCTCTTAGACTGCCTGCAATAACAAGCGGTTTCAGAGAGGCAGCTAAATGATCTGATCTGCGCATGCGAGGGAGAAAAGTTGAGTGAAATAAAAAAATTTATAATAATTGGGCAGAGGCGAAAAGCAGCATTTGCCCCGTTGTTTAAGGGTGAAAAAGAGAACTATCAGGGTTATTCAGAGAGAGGTGAAAGGCAGGAGAATGGCTTGATAATGGAAAATTCTAGGTCACAATAGCCAAACCAGAAACATTCTCCCATTTATTTCACTTTCCAAATTGGCTATTTTGACCTAGAATTTTCCATTATCCAGTCATTCTCCTGCTTTTCACCTATCTCTGAATAACCCTGTATATTTTCAATATTGTATCCCTTTAAATGGTTTACCAGAAAGAAAAAATGACAAAAAATCAATTTCTCCCTATGAGTTCATTGGCCAGTACTCTGACATCACTACTGTTTGAGGCAAAGTAAGAGAATCAGGGTTTTCAGCAATCAGGTTTTTGACCTAGAAAGGGACAGGTTCACATAGGAGTTAAATCCCAGAACATATAATGCAATACTGGATTTATTTTGATTTTCTAGTATAACTTGGTATAATACTATGGTGGAGTTTACATGGACAAACTATGATGAATTTACTTTTTAGGAAACTGCCACGGTAGGTCTCCATACATTTCACCGTTCCCTCCACTGTAGTGTCCGCTGAAGTTTTCTGTTTCAGTCAAAGCTGTCCTACATTGTTTTCTACCGCAATGTTTGTCTATGGAAATTGCAACTTTAAAATCACCAAAGTATATTGAAACAAGTACATTGCAAACAACAGTAAATTGAGAATAGCCACAGTTTAACAACAGTATGGTTGTTCAACATTGTAGGACGTTTAACTACCATTGTATGATTTTCCTTCTCTTTCTCTGGATAGATAACGTTCACTATCAGGGTTATTCAGAGAGAGAGGTGAAAAGCAGGAGAATTGCCAGGAGAATGAACAATCTAGACCAAATAGCCAATTTGAAAAGTGAGATAAATGGGAGAATTTTTCTGGTTTGGCTATTTTATCCTAGAATTTTCAATTCTCCAGTCAATTCTCCTGCTTTTCACCTCTCTCTGAATAACCCTGTATACTTCCAAAACAGTGAATCTTACTGTTGTTTGCAAAGACACTAAATATCCATGCCTAATAAGTTACCCATACGGCAAACAATTCATAGCTTTGCTACATCTATGAGAAAACATGTGCTTAAAGCTGGAGATGCTGATGATAAAAAGAACTGAATAGGTTTTTGTGGAATATAACAAAGTTCCTCTTGAAAAGCATATTTTGACATTTTTGTATTCAAAATGGAATATCTCTAAAGCACCTATGCAAGCAGATAATGGAGGTGAAAATTCAATTAGCAAAATCAACTGGTTTTATAAATTGAATAAATCAAGTAATACACAGATATCGGTTGGCATGTCATTACTACTAGTGCTTATAGTTTTGTTCTGCCTTGCTTAATGTGACCATATTTTGTGCAACACTGATGATTTCAGGTGCATGTATGCAATAATTTGATAAACTCAATGAACTCTTTTAGCATCAACTGGGATCTTTCATTGGAATCATCTGTTAAATAATGTCAGATAGAGAGCAGATGACGTCTTGTGTCACACTGGCAGCACTACTCGGGGGTGGGGTTGGGTTGTACTGAGCATGTTGTGCTAATGTGCTCTCACCCAATGGTCTCCTTTGCAAACATTTACTGACACTCCTTCTGTCCCTCTCACCAATACTGGGCTAGATTATATTGCTCACGCTAAAATGGGGACGCTAACGGGGAAGACCTGAGCCTGCAGGTTTTCCTGTAGAGTTCCCATTTCAGTGTGAGATTTCGGTACAGGCACTACTTCAGCCCGTTTCCCAGAACTATTTGCTACCCTCAGGGATACTCGCGGTAGCGGTTCCACGCTGCTGCGAGTATCACCTCCTGGAGTCTCTAGGACTCCATGGAAGGTTGTGCTGCCAGGCCGAGAATTGCACAGTGCTGTGGAGTGATTGTGGAGGTAGAATGGAGAATCACTCGGCTCCGGCGGCAAGAAGCAGCAGATAGGGCCACCGTTCTCACCGCGATGAGAGAGGAGCAGGACTGGACTGAGACAAGAAATCAGCCCTGGACTGCATCCAGACCGGCCCACTTTAATTATGCAAACATGCACAATTACAGTATATAAACCAGCTGGATCACTCAACCAATTGCTCTACAGATACCGGAGTTGCTGCAGAGCGATTGGGTAAAGCAACAACGCGGCCTAGAGGTTGAGCACGCACCGTGTCTTAAGGTGAGGCGGATGCGCAGCGTATCTCCCTGGCATGGTGGCCCCATTATTAGACTATGTCAGACTATTGTGTTTTACAGAGTGGGCATTCACACTGGCCCACTGATTCCCATTGGGAATCTCCCTGTAGTCCCTATGGCCAGTACATGCCTGGAGAGGAGTATCAGATTTATTGGGGGGTTAGCTAGTGCTAACTGATTCTGCAAAAGAGGAATCTGTTAGCAGTAGCTTTTATCACTCGGTTAACATGGGGAGCGTAATCAGTACAGTCATAGTGGCAAGAAAAAGTATGTGAACCCTTTGGGATTATGTGGAGTTTTGCATGAATTGGTCATAAAATGTGCTCTGATCCTCATCTAAGTCACAACAATTTGAAAAACACAGTCTGCTTAAAATAATACAACACAAACATTATATGTTTTCATGTGTTTATTGAACATAATACTTAAACATTCACAGTGCAGGGTGGAAAAAGTATGTGAACCCCTAGCCTAATGACTTCTCCAAGAGCTAATTGGAGCCAGGAGTGAGCCAACCTTGAGTCTAATCAGTATGATATTATTGGATGTGTTGCTGAAAGCTGTCCTGCCCTTTAAAAACACACACCAGTTTTGGGTTTACTGGTATCAAGAAGCACTGCCTGATGTGAACCATGCCGCGCAGAAAAGAGCTCTCAGAAGACCTACGATCAAGAAGTGTTGACTTGCATGAAGCTGGAAAGGGTTACAAAAGTATCTCCAAAAGCCTTGATGTTCATGTGTCCACGGTAAGACAGACTGTCTACAAATGGAGAAAGTTCAGCACTGTTGCTACTCTCCCTAGGCGTGGTCGTCCTGCAATGATGACTGCAAGAGCACAGTGCAGAATGCTTAATGAGGTAAAGAAGAATCCTAGAGTGTCAGCTAAAGACTTATAGAAATCTCTGGCACATGCTAACATTTTTGTTGACATCTACAATAAGGAAAACATTAAACAAGAATGGAGTAAATGGGAGGACACCACGGAGGAAGCCGATGCTGTCCAAAAAGAATATTGCAGCACGTTTGAAGTTTGCAAAAGAGCACCTGGATGTTCCACAGCACTACTGGCAAAATATTCTGTGGACAGATTAAGCCAAAATTGAGTTGTTTGGAAAAAACACACAACACTATGTGTGGAGAAAAAAAGGCACAGCACACCAACACAAAACCTCATCCCCACTGTAAAACATGGCGGAGGGAGCATCATGGTTTGGGGCTGCTTTGCTGCCTCAGGGCCTGGACGGATTGTTGTCATTGATGGAAAAATTAATTCCAGAGTTTATCAAGACATTTTGCAGGAAAACATAAGACCATCTGTCCGCCAACTGAAGCTCCGCAGAGGATGGGTGATGCAACAGGACAATGACCCAAAGCATACAAGTAATTCAACAAAAGAATGGCTTCAACAAAACAAAATACGCCTTCTGGAGTGGCCCAGTCAGAGTCCTGACCTCAACCCGATTGAAATGCTGTGGCATGACCTTAAGAGAGCGATTCACACCAGACATCCCAAGAATATTGCTACACTGAAACAGTTTTGTGAAGAGTAGTGGTCCAAAATTACTCCAGATCGTTGTGCAGGTCTGATCTGCAACTACAGGAAACGTTTGGTTGAGGTTATTGCTGCCAAAGGAGGGTCAACCAGTTAGTAAGTCCAAAGGTTCACATACTTTTTCCACCCTGCACTGCGAATGTTTACATGTTCTGTTCAATAAAAACATGAAAACATATAATGTTTGTGTTGTATTACTTTAAGCAGCCTGTGTTTTTCAAATTGTTGTGACTTAGGTGAACATCAGAGCATATTTTATGACCAATTCATGCAAAACTCCACATAATCCCAAAGGGTTCACTTACTTTTTCTTGCCACTGTACGGATTACGCTCCCCATGTTACATATAGGGAACACAAGGTACAGTAGGCTCGTGCAAGAGATTTTTACAGGGTTCAGCGTTGGGAAGGTAATCTGGGGGCATGCGTTAAAGTCACTGATCCCGACGTTAACGCTTACATTTCCGAATGCTACAGATAGCGTTCAGTATGTAATCTAGCCCACTATTTTTCGATGCATTACATTTTACCTCCGGTATATGTTTTCACTCCACACAGCAGTCAGTTTCAACAATACATTTTTGTGAGTTCCCTTGAAATCGCTTCTGAGCGTGTTCTCTCCTCTCTGGTAGACTAATTTATAAGACACTACTGGCACCCAAATCATGTAGGTCCACCAAGTGAACGACTTCAATGTTTTATTACCTGCTCTAATCTGAAATAGTCAAGGAACAAATGAAAAACAATATTTATTCTTGGGAACTCAATGAATGTGTAAGCGAATAAGCTGTGGCAAACCAGTTTAATGAAGTATAAAATTAGAAAAATCTCACGTGTCTTCCATCAGTGTTATATATACAGAGTTCAAAATTTCCACTCATCCAGGTTGAGTAAAAGTTACAGCAAAGACAAAATTTGGCCTTGTGAGAATGTGCATTAAGAGTTTTCTGGATGTCTAAATGGTGGCTCAATGCTGCCTGCTTACAGATATCCACTCACAGCAACATATGGAAGAATCACAGGTACCACTTTTCTAAATTTCCTTCCAAACACTGCCTCTACAGCCAAGATGCCAGCATGTGTGTGTGTCGTTCTTAGTGTATGTACCTGTGAGTATGAGTTTGTAATTGTCAGTGACTGTATCTGTATTTCTTAATGTTAGTGTCTGTGTGTCAGTGTCTGTGTGTGTAACCATCAGTGTCTGTAAATGTCTGTCTGTATTTGCCATTGTCAATCTGTACCTGTGTCTGTATTTGTGTTTATTTTGTTTGTAACTATGTCATTGTTATGGGATAGATAAAGGGCACAGGGACAAAGTAGAGAAGAACGAATCACTGGCATAGCAGAGACATTGAGACCAGGGACAAAGTGAGGCACAAGGACATTTTTTTTTAAATCGGTCATAATTTACTATAAAAAAACTAGTTTAAAAAAATGACAGCAAAGGTTGTTTTAATCAAATATAAAAAGGAGTTGTGGCTGGATGCCAAAGTGAGAGGCAGCAGAGAACAGGGGCATGGTCCCTTTGCTGAAGATTTTCAGTAATTTTATTTTAATTGATTGTAGAATTTTTCCCTCACCTTGGCTCCACAGATCACATACATGGCTCCACAGATCACATACATGGCTCCACAGATCACATACATGGCTCCACAGATCACATGTTTTTCCTCTGCCTCTTAGTCATAGGCTTCTCTATAGGGGGGCAAGGGGGAGTGGTTTCCCCCCCCTAGGTTATTCCTTGCCCCCCCATGTGCCCCCCCACCAGAAATCATCACCCAGCTTCTTTCAAATATTCGGACCGCAGTATCTCCATCCTTATGCATCGCATATGGACGATCTAGGTGTCGTTTGGAAGGGCACATTCTGGCCTTTCCAATGATATCCAACATGACCATATTCAGTGTAAAGTAAAAGTCATAAAAAAATTCAATATAAAGGTGTACGTAGTAAACGTTTGCCCCCCGGTTGAAATGGTTCAGCAGTAAAAGGGTGAACATTCCGACTATATATTACATTGTGTATTACTTTCATTTTTGATTTAGTTGTGTATTAAGGGTTAATGGGCAGGCTTCATCCCTCACAGTATTCATTTTATTTTTTCCTTGATTTATGGCATTTATGGGGTTAATGGGTAGGCTACATGCCACGCTGTTTATTATTTTTATTGTATTTCCCTGGGTTTATGGAAGTTAGAATCTGAGGGGTCTATTCTTTAGATCCTTTGCTTTTCGTCACATTTCGGGGAATTAATTTCACCGAAAATATTGCAAATTCCTTATTTAGCGAATGGTCACTGTAATTTGCTGAATTTGGAAGCAATTATCGGACATTGGCGCACAGCACCGAACTGCGCCAAATAAAATATTGAATTTATGTATCAGGTTAGTACAATAAAAAGGCATCATTGCGTCACCTTACTCTGGGGTTTAGGAATCTTACTTATATATATTTATTTAGGGCACTATTACCTGGTGTGAGCTAGCCCTAGTGTTAGCATGTTTTTGCGCTAGAGATCTCTAGCGCTTTTGCAACTAACAGATCACTTTGGGCCTGCGCTAATTTGTGGAGCGACGGTAATCGCAAAATTTTCCCTCCTACTCAACCCTGGTGGTAACTCCAAAAAAACAGAAAAAAACAGGTCCTCGCCCAAAATTAACAGGCAATGGAAAGGAATGCAGCACAGGTGTTATCTTAGCCCATACACCGTAGTAATGGATCTGGTCAGCAATGTCGCTGCTGTTGCAGTAGGCTCTATTATAAATGTATCCTTTATTGATGGATTCTAATATATTGCCTAATTCTAAACATTTTATGCTGGGGGTTATTCACAATATGGAAGTGGTTGATTATTAGGGTGACCATGTGGACCATGTTTAAAGGGACACATGGATGTCTTGCCCAGAAACATGTATTGTTTATATGCTTGTGCAGGGAAGTTATTGTGGCTCACCTGGCCTTCCTTTTGGATCTATTAAATGCAGTGTATTGATTCTACATGCTGTTGGGGGGCATTTATCATGCAATGCCCATCAGCCTTAATTAATATATGTGTGTGCATATAAACATGGATGATATGGTCACCTTGGAGGACTTGAATAATGCAGGGGGTGAGGTTATTCACTGGACGTGTTCATACTTATACAAGCTTGTGAGGGCAGGGAATAGGTATGACCCAGCACTCTGCACTGGAAAAAAACAGTTCCATCCTATACACAACCGCATTAGCGCTGGGTCTCAGCCCAGGACTTAGCGTTTCCATAACGTGTGCTAAACGACCTTGTACATGGTCTCCTGTGGACAAGGTGATCTGTTAGTAGGTCGTCAGGCACTAAGTTTTAGCGACTCGTGCTAAATTTTTAAATTAGCGATGGCGTTTTAGCTCACATCAGGTGATAGGGCCCTTAGTTTTATTCAGTGGTATGATTTAGAGGCAAAAATTATTAGTGCCGCGGGGGCGTGGCCGGCCGCTCGTGGAGACGGACGTGTAATGGTGGAGCTCCACACGTCTTCTCCTCTAAGGGCCCCATAGCTGACTTTACCTGCTGCAAATTTTGGATTAGGGGTACCTGAGTGGCTGGCTGCCGGTCCTTTACTGTCCGGAACCCGCTCGGTCCCCCCTCCGGACCAGAGACTACCCCGGCGGCTGCTGGGGTGTGGCCCGGACTCGGTGCTGGCGGCCATCTTGCAGCCTATCGTCTGGCTCTGCACCCCTCCTAGATCTGCGGGACTGACTGCTTCTCTCCAGAATCTGAGCTGCTGGCTGTGGGGATGGTGGGCCCACGTCCCCCAGCCACACTAGATGTCATTTCTGCAGATGAGGTAGATGGAGCTGCAGGTCGACAGCGGGACGGATCCCCTCCCCCCGCTGGAGGAGAGGGGGCTTTTGTTTCAGGCCTCGAGGCCTGCCTGAAGATACTGACGGAGGGGGATGACGACGGTCCCCTCACCCACGGTGTCTGGCACCGCATGATGGCTGCACTACGTGGCTGCCGGGAGGCAGAGAACCAGGAGGTGGATGTTCTAGGAGATGACGCAACCTCATGCCCCACTGAACCCGACTGGGACATGGTTGATGTTCTGGAGGAGTGCGTTGGGACCGGCGACCTGACTGGGGCACCGACCCCGGAGCTGTCTGGAGGAGGCAAGCTGGAGCCTCGCATAGTCCGGGTGGTACTGGTCCCGCCGGACCCAGTGATGCTGATCCCCTGCCGTGAACCTAAGGAGACTGACCCCCTTCCGCTGGCCGTTAGAATGGCACCGAGGTACTCCCCAACAACGCTTGCGGCTATAACCCGAGCATCTGGCGGAGGAGGGCATGGAGAAGCTTGGGTCTGGATGAGACTTGGGGGTCGGCTTTGTGGCTGTGGGTCCGCTGAAGTTGGAGGCCCCGATTGCGCATGCAGGGCACTACCTGCCTCACGAATGCTACCATTTCGAGACACGGGATGATGAAGAGATCCATGGCACACTCTTTTCTGTGTTCTGATTTTCGCTTTCTTTTCTTTTACTGTGATATTATACGAGGACATAGCTGCGAGTTCCCCCCCCTCTCGATTTAGAGATGCTTCGACTATGATTTTATTTCCTTTTTCCTGCTGTTATTCCCCGGCTGGTGATAGATTTGAGCCTTTTTTTTGGTTTTATTTTTTCCGAAATGTTTTTTGATGACTTTTGTTATAACCCCCCATTTCTCGAAATTTTGCAGATTTTTCATGAGACCCCCCCTTTTATGTTATCTGTGTTTCTTATGAGCGCATAACATTTGACCCTGTGAGGCCAACTATGCTGGTGAGTCTGTGATCTTTTCTTTCTGAAAATAAAAATTAAAAAAAAATAAAAAAAAATTATTAGTGCCCCCCAGTTTTGACTGCGGTATCTTATGTGCCCCCCTAAATATTGTTCCTAGAGTCGCCATTGCTCTTAGTACAGAAGAGTGTGTGCGGTGGTCACCATACATCTGCATCCTTATAAGGGCAGTATAATTTTGACCGCTTTTCTGTTACCTTTGCTCACTATTGCTTTTGTTGTCTAGCCTGCAGGTTTTTGGGTTATGTCTCTCAAGGTCTTATCAACCCACGGGCTGACGATCAGAGATTTGCAGCTGTGGGTGCTTGCCTGGCTGCCATTTTACTGACCAAGTGATGGCTGGGCTTCCCCGGGGCCGGGTCAGATCCTCTGAAAGGCACTTTTAGAGCGGAAATGTGTATGGATTGCTGGGTTGGTGGGCCCCTGATGGAATCGGAGACACTCAGCTGGCAGGGGAGTTTGGTCGCAGCAGTGTGCAAGCCTGCAGTCCCCTGTGAGGTCACCATGGCAGAGTCGCTGGGCCTGGAGTCAACAGCGGCTGGTTACTGGCAAAGGAGACGATGACTCTCTACTGACGAAAGGGCATGTGTGGAGGCTGCTGTGGGCACTGCAGGAGACATGGAAAGATAAGACCTGGCCTGGGATTGTGTTGAAAGAGATATCTAAGTGTACATCCCAGACACTGGCCTGGGGTTGTGACTGAGGAGATTTCTGGGTGTGCGGCCGCACGAGTTCCCGGAGTGGAGGGGTCTGCAAGTGCCGGAGGGAAAGAGGAGTGGAATCTACTGGTGGGGCCGATTATTGGGATATACTGTAGCTGAGGAGAAACCTGCTGATATTGCTATGGTGCCCCTCGTCAGAGCTGAGACGCTAAGGTGTGCCCACGTGACAAGGTGAAGCTGTGCTTCCGTGCACCTGGGGAAATGCTCCAGTACCATCTGCCTGCTATGCTACTTGGCTTGCTCAGGACTCTGGGCCTGACTAGACTTTCTGATAGAAGTGCTTGCCCTCTCTCCGGGGCTTGTCGGATCCATTTCTACTCCTAACCTGTACGGATGAAGAAGTTGTGCACCCTGCCCTACTCCGGGATGCAGGCTGAAGAGGGGACCCTCATATATGCCTTTCTTAATGTGGTTTTTAAGTGCCTTCCTTGAAGCATAATGTTGAGTTCCCTAAGCATTTTCTGAGTTTTACCCCTCCCCCATGCTTCCTGCCGGATATCAGGACTTGTGAGTTTTTTCTTTTTTTACAATGAGTTGGACCTTTCTGTTTTTTGGGGTTCATACGGAGAATCTTAACTTGGAGGCTGGAGAGAGGTCCCTTTTTTCACTTCTGTGGGGAGTAAGGCATCGGATTTATTCTGGGTGTGCTATGCTGGCAGCTACCATGGCTCACGCTTTGCCCTGGGGTTTCCCGACCTTGCGAGCTCTTTCACAGATGGGAGGGAAATGCCGCAGCCTCCTCCTGCTTGTCAGGGAACACAATGCAAGCAAAGTGCGAGGTCAGCGGTGTAAGTACCAGAGGTCCCAGGGCTCCTCAGGCTGCCCCCTTCCTGCATCCTGTGGGTCGCCTTCACCTCCGTTTCTGTCCATGCAGAATCCCAGGCTGCTGCTGGGCGTCACGGCACCCTCTTCTAGCGCCACACTGCGGCCGGCCCCGTGAGGAGAGCACACCGCTCTGTATCACCAGAGGAGGAAGCAGAATCCCAGCCTGCTGGCAAAGACGGCTGCCCTGGCCCCTTGATCCCTGCGGCTGAGCTGCAGAGGAGCGCAGTGGGTAGTATCTCCCTCAACCCTCTCTGGCCGTGTTTCGTGCTGGGGTACCAGGCTCTCCCGCTGCAATGTTCCCCCTCACACACTGACCCTAAGTTACATATGCCAAAAAACAAATATTTAGAAAACTTTTAGGGTAAAAAGTCATTTTCTGGTTTAAGGCCGAGCTCATCCTGCATTTTCGGTTTTGGTCCCCAATTTTCATTTCGGGGCATTACTAGTATAAACCCTGCTTGTAAACTAAAGAAAATATATAATCACATGTTAAAAGATTTGTAAATAATCATCCACCTGCTGGTAAGTAGTTTGCGTAGTCTGTGTCTCATCCTCATCCTCCTCTTCCTCTTCATTAGACTTTTCATCACTGTCTTCAGAACAAGACTCAAACCCATCCTCATAGTATTCATCTGCTTCATGTGGGTCCTCTGGAATTGCTTAAGCAACAAAATATTTGTATACATGCATTAATAACATCCATAATGGTTCAACCCTTGCACATCAAATAGCAGATGTTATACAGCATGGTCTGCCAAAATCACAGATATAAATACAAATGGGAAAATGATAATTAGGCGCTTTAAACACATTTACAGATTTACTTGTTTTACATAAAAAAATGAGCCAACGAGTGTTTTTTTTTTCATTTTACATATTATTAATTATATTTTTTTACTTTAAACTCCTAGAGACCGTTTTCGTCATGGTCCAAAGCAGCAATGCCATTAATGTCACAAACTGTAATACATAACCCCATGCTATTGTCAGAGTCATATTTTTAGATATCCATTATGGTATCTGTCATTTGAATTAATTAAAATGTATCAGGTAGAGAGCTGCAATAAGGCAGTTCTTAGATCTTTATTCAATACCATAGTCATAGCATAGGCTAGGCTGGAAAAGTAGATATAGATAATTAATTAAATTATGAAATAAAAATGTAAACCATGCAAAAATGTAGGTATAAAATAATAGAAAAGAGTAACAATATTTAAAGTTTCTGGGAATGTACAGCCCAGACCAGGAAGTGGCTCAGCCAGTGAAGAGCCTTTCAAACTGGTCCATAGAGACTTGTATAACAGGTCGGTGGGTCCCTGTTGAGCAGGAAAGGCTGAGCTCAACAGCTTTGGAAGCTAGTTTGAGTAGGGTCCTCCTACAACATTCTTTTAAAAGGACACTCACTTGAGAGTGACCAGGCTGCGTGGAGTGTTCCCCCCTCCTTCTGCCGCCCTCCTCCATTGTGCCCCGTTTGGCAGCAATCGCTGTGTGAAGCAGAGAGGTTTCCACCCACCCATACACGCGTCACCAGGCAGTCGTGGTTTTGAATTTCCTGGTTGTCAGTCACCAAAATCGATCACTGCATGCTGACATCATCTTCTCTCAGACCGCTCACAATGGCAAGCATCCTCAGTTGAGGATGGCAGTTGATGTGTTGGTTCTATGTGTGTGTACTCCGCTCCAATCCATCACTCTGCTTCTGCACAGGTGCCAGGGCCGGTGCTCCCACTAGGCAAGATAGGCAACCGCACTGCCACCTAGGGGCGCAGCCGGCCCCAACCCAGGTTCCATTATTGTACCCGTTCCTCATGGTGTGGCTTGTTTAGCCGGCAGTGGCAGCTCTCAAAGCTGACATTGTCGGCTCGCGGACCCCCTTTAGCGGCTGACGGTGGACATCTTATGGTGATGCGCAGGTGCCACCAGATGACGTGTGGGCACTACCAGAGGCAGATGAAAGAGAAAAAGAGGCAGAAGAAAGCGAAAAAAGGCACAGAAGAAAATGAGAAAAGCACAGAAGAAAAGCACGAAAGAAAGAAAGGCACAGAAAAAAGAGGCATTGAAGAAAGCGAGAAAGGCACAGAAGAAAGAATGGAAAGAAAGAAAGAAAGAGAGGCAAAAGAGGCAGACGAAAGTAAGAAAGAGGCAGATAAAAAAAGAAAGAGGCAGAGGAAAGAGAGTCAGATGAAAGAAAAGGTGAAGGAAAGAGGCACAGAAGAAAGAGAGAGGCAAAGAGGGCAAGGGGGTAAGATGGGCACTGATCGACCATGTGCGCCCCCGTGCACAGTGTGTGTGCCCCCTGCAGTGTGTGTGTGTGTGTCCGTGCACAGTATGTCCACCCCCCAGCCCACAGTGTGTGTGTGTGTGTCTGCATTTCAACAGTTAACATTTTATTCTGGGGGGGAGCGCAAGTAGTTGGTCTTGCCTAGGGCACAAAATAGTCTAGCACTGGCCCTGACAGGTGCTACGGTATACAAATGTAAGCAAGTTACGAATGATACACAATTTGCACATCATATTATAACTGTGTATATAGCTGCAGGAACATTACCAGTACTGAAACCCTGAGCTGTAGAGGATAGGTATCCTGGCACCAGGGAACAAAAGATGAGTATTTACACCTAAAAAAAAAAATGTAAAAGAAAAACAATTGGCAAATGCCATCAACAGCATCTGCTCGATTATTTGAAGGTATGAAAAGGGGGGGATTCATTTCTTCATTTTCATTAGAGTGTCCCTTTAAACTGAAAAGTTTCTAGTGAATAAACACTGCAGTTTAACATTTTAGCAGATCAATGCAATTAAAAAATGATTATGTAATTCCTATAAAAATCTGCCTGATTCATGAAAAAATGCAAGCGTTTTTATTGATTCACCTGACAAATACTAAACTGCGGCTTTAAAAATCACCAAGTATCCTCTTAATAAATGCTCTGTTGAGATATAGATGCAATAAGCCATTCAGCTAAACATTAAGCAATATAAGCATTTACCACATTATAGTATACAAAATATGATATTATATTGTCGCTTTCAACTCTGGGCCTATGAACAGCTAATTAATCTGTAACCATTATACAATAAAATTAATTATAATCTGTACTTTTGTCACAATTCTGTAATAAAAATAATAGTTTATTTAGAGTTTAGGGTTTAATTTCTTAGCGTTCTCTTCGAATGTTTATGTAACTTATTGAGCTCTAAACCAGAAAATTATATAACAGCCCTGTAGCGGGATGGAAGTCCGCCTGCGGTCCTGCTCTATCTGACCCCCCCCCTTTGGTGGTGTCCGGCCCGACTACCGAGTGGCACGGCACTCGGCGTCACGAGCGGCCTGGAGGATGAAATGGCGTTGGTCCGGCGTCTGGAGAGATGGTGCGGTGTTGCCTTGGGGATCCCGTTCCTGGGTTGAGTGGTGATGCAGGAGACCGCTGAGTGTCTCCTGCAATAGTGATTGTAGCTCTGAAATGAAGACACCAGACGCGGCTGTATGCTTTAAAACAGTGAACTGAATTTTATGGGTTTCAACAGGGTCATTTATACAACTTCACACAAACAGATTACCAACTCCCCCACCCACACAACAAGCACTGATTGGCTCCTTTCCCAGCCTCCTGTTTCCTATCAGGTCCCTTTCAGCCTTCCCATTGTCCAGGGGATTAGGCAGATGAGGTCTTGGAAAAGCCTTCAATCCTCTGGCCCGCTGCATCCTCCATTTTGGGGCATGAGATCCTTTGTTCTGTGAAACCATACTGGGATGAGCAAAATGGCGACGGGGAAAAACACATACAAACGGTTTCTTTCATACTTTTACAGTCACATCATACAGGGTACATTTTTATTACATTACACCAATAAAACCACATCTAGCAATAAAATAAGAGGCCCATAGGCTCACACGCAAAACCAAAATGAAAACAGGAAAAATGGTCTTTAAAAAGGGTTCAGTCTTTAGTCCTGTGGCTCGCTGAAAAGAGCTCTCATGTCCGTTCCTTGACATTTCTCCCCCCTTCTAGAGTCCGACGGACACGACACGGTTGGACCCACACGGGTCGACTCAGGGAAGTCGGTGAACGGAGGTCTCCGGGTTCCTGGGCCGTTTTCCGCGATAATCCATCAGCATTCCCATTTTGAGGCCCGGGCCGATATTGGATTGTGAAGTTAAACGGTTGGAGGGCCAGGCTCCACCGTAGCAGGCGGCCGTTCTCCCCAGCCACTCGGTTCAGCCACACCAGGGGATTGTGGTCAGTCATGACGGTGAAGGAGCGCCCGTAAACATAGGGCTGGAACTTTCTCAGGGCCCAAACCAGGGCCAAACACTCCTTCTCCACTGTGGCATATCCCACCTCCCTGGGGAGAAGTTTGCGGCTGATGAACGCCACCAGATGTCCCCCCCGTCATCTCCCACCTGACTCAGCACGGCTCCCAGTCCAAACATGGAGGCGTCTGTATGGACGACGAAACATTTATTATAATTCGGAGCGGCTAAGAGGGGAGCTTGTGTTAGGGCGGTCTTCAGTTGTTGGAAGGCCGCCTCGCACTCCGGGGACCACAGGACTTGGCGGGTAGGGATTTTTTGGTCAGGTTAGTCAGGGGTTTGGCGAGGACGCTGTACTGGGGGATGAACTTTCGGTAGTAGCCTGCGGTCCCTAGGAAGGCAAGGACCTGAGTCTTGGTCCCGGGGGTGGGCCAGTTGAGAATCGCTTCTATCTTGGCGGGTTCCGGTCGCTGTTTCCCGCAGCCCACCCGGTGGCCGAGGTACTGTACCTCAGACATCCCTATTTTACATTTCTCCGGTTTAAGGGTCAGGTTGGCGTCCTTGATCCGCTCTAACACTACCCCTAGATGGTGAAGGTGTTCCTCCCAGGTTTGGCTGTAGATGGCTATGTCGTCTAAGTAGGCACAGGCAAACTCCTGTAGGCCAGCGAGGAGGTGATCAATCAACCGCTGGAAAGTAGCCGGGGCGTTCTTCATCCCGAACGGCATGACCTGAAATTGGTACAGGCCGAATGGGGTGATGAAGGCCGACTTCGGGGTCGCCTCCTCTGCCAGGGGAATCTGCCAATACCCCTTACACAAATCTACGGTGGTCAGATAGTGCCCCTGGGAGATCTGATCTAACAGCTCGTCAACTCGGGGTATGCGTCAGTCGTGGTACAGTCGTTTAACCTCCGGTAGTCCACGCAGAACCGAGTGGTCCCGTCCTTTTTGGGGACCAACACTACGGGGGAGGCCCATGGGCTGGCAGAGGGCTCGATAACCCCCAGCTCCAGCATCTCCCGGATTTCAGCCCGCATGGGTTCACGGACTGCCTCTGGGAGTCGGTAGGCTGGCTGCCGGAGGGGTCTCTGGCCTGGGGTCTCAACTTGGTGTAAGGCCCGGCTGGTATAGCCGGGGCGGGCGGAGAAGACCTCCTGGTGGTTGTGGAGGAGCTGTCTAATCTGGGCCTGTTTCTGGGGACCCAACTCCTCCCCTATCTGCACCTGGTCGACCCCTGCGGGCCGGTTGTCTATCCCGGGGAGATCTATCAGGGGAAACTGTTCTGCCTCCTCGGTGGCCGGGGCCGGGGCACAAATGGCAGCCACCGTCTCCGGGTACTCATGGTAGGCCTTGAGCATATTGACGTGGAACATCCGATGGATCCTGGTGTCTGCGCAGCTGACAACCACATAGGTGGTATCCCCCAGCTGGGTTACCACCCGGTAGGGGCCCTGCCAGGACGCCTGCAGATTGTTCTGCCGCTGTGGTTTTAACACCAGGACCTTCTGCCCCACGAGGAACGAGCGTCTGTGGGCGGAGCGGTCGTACCACGCCTTCTGCTGGGCCTGGGCCGTTTCCATGTTCCCTTGAACTAGTTCCGTGAGCTCCGTCAAGCGCTCCGGGAGCTCCAAGACGTAACTCAGGACGGGGAGCCCATCTGCCTCCTGTCCCCCTCCCACTGAGCCCTAACTAGGTCTAAGGGGCCTCGCACCTGGCGCCCATACAATAACACAAAGGGGGAGAATCCGGTCGATTCCTGTGGTACCTCCCGATAGGCAAATAACAAGTGGGGTAAGTATTTTTCCCAGTCCTTTCTTTCCTGGGTGAAGGCCCAGATCAGCTGTTTCAGGATCCCATTAAACCGCTCGCACAGCCCGTTTGTCTGGGGGTGATATGGGGCGCTGTGAAGTGCCTTGACACCACACAGGCGCCAGAGCTGTTGTGTCAGCTCAGCGGTAAACTGGGTGCCCTGGTCAGACAAAATCTCTCGTGGGAATCCTACCCGGGAAAACACCTGTAGGAGGGCATCGGCTATGGTGTCGGCCTGGATATTGGCCAAGGCCACAGCCTCGGGGTATCGGGTGGCGTAGTCCACCACGGTGAGAATATATCTCTTCCCGGTGGCACTGGGGCGAGGCAGGGGGCCGATTATGTCGACCGCCACCCGACTAAAGGGTTCTTGGATAATGGGCATGGGGTGCAGCGGGGCTTTCGGGTGGTCTCCGGTTTTCCCTACCTTCTGGCGGACCGAACAGGTGCGACAGTACTCTCGGGTATCCTCACTAAGGCGGGGCCAGAAGAACGCTCGGGTTAACCGGTGTCGGGTCTTCTTTATCCCTAAGTGTCCGGCGAGGGGGATGTTGTGGGCCAGTCTCAGGAGTTCCTGTCTAGGGGCCTGGGGTACGATTAACTGCTTGTGGGGAACCTGTTGCTTCTTAGTGCCCACCCTCTCAGTATACCTATATAGTAGCCCATCCTCCCACTCGATGCTATTGGTCCTGTCGCCTTCCAGGCCCTTGCCGGCCTGGTCTCGGTATCTCTCTAGGGTGGGGTCGGTCTGAGTCTGGTGTCGGAGGGTGGCTGGGGAAGCTCCATGTGAGGGGGTGGTCAGGTCGAGGGGACGGGGTCGTGGTTGGTCGGGGTTTGGGGGGGTCGAGGGGGTTTGGGTCGTGGTCTCACCTGGGTCCCGATTGGAGTGCCATAGTTGTTGCGGTGGCTTTGTTGCCGAGTAGTCACCGGGGCTGCTGCATCCGTGGCATAGGCGGAAACTAAGCGTCCCAGGTCGTTGCCGAGGAGGATTTCAGCCGGTAGTCGATCCAGTAAACCCACCCTCACGGATCCCTCCCCCGAACCCCAATCCAGGTGGACTCGGGCCGTAGCGAGTCGGAGCACTTTACCTCCGGCCACACGGACAGCGACAGTGTGGTCCAACCGGTCCTTTTTCTGTATTAAATGGGGTCGTACGAGGGTGATGGTGGCGCCGGAGTCCCGGAGGCCCTCGGCGGCCTGTCCGTTGATCCACACGGCCTGTCGGTGGTGTTGGCGGTTTTATCGGCCTCGTGTAACATCCCCCATTCTTCCGGGGAGTCCAACCACGGGGTTTCGATGTGGTAGCAGTGAGCCGCGGGTGGTGCTCGGGTGGGGGCCCGCGAAATGGGGGGGGGTCGGTGGGGGCAATTCCGGCGGTAGTGCCCCACCTGGTCGCATCTGTAACAGCGGATGTTGGCAGCCGAGTTTGGACGGCTCGCCGGTCTGACTGCGGGCCAGCGGGTCGACGGCTCTGGGGGAGGGGCGGGTGGTGCGGGTCGAGGGGGTGGGGGTCGTTCACCCCCGTTGGGTTTCCTCGTGTCTGTGTACTCGTCTGCTCAGGTAGCAGCTTGCTGCACTGTCTGGGGTTTCTTGTCCCGTACCCACTCCCGTACTGCTATGGCGGTGTGTTCAAAAAATTGTTCCAGTAGTAGCAGCTGGGTGATTTCTTCCACCGTTCTCGCCTTGCTCCCCTGGAACCAAGTCTTTAGGTCTCGTTGTAGCCGATGCGCCCACTCTACCTGTGTTGTGCCGTTGGGCCGGCGTGAGTTTCGGAACTTCACCCGGCTGGCTTCAGGAGTGATGGCAAAGCGGCTCAGTAAAGCTTGCTTTACGTAGTCATAGTTCTTGGCCTCTTCGTCTGGAACGGTCCGATACACCTCTGCAGCTCCACCTGTCAATTTACAGGCCAGAATACCGACCCAAGCGGAGCGTTGGACCTCGTGTACCTGGCACAACTGCTCAAAGTCCTGGAGGAAGCTTTCAATCTCTTCCTCCGCCTCACTGAAGGTTTTAAATGCCTGGAAGGGCACCTTCCGGCCCGCTGATTGTTCTGGGTTGGGGCTCTCAACCCTATGGTTCTGCATTTCGGCCAGCCGAAGTTCATGCTGGCGCCCCTTGTCTCGTTCCTCTTCCTGACGGATCTCCTGGATGGCGTTGTGTATAGCGGCTTCTGACGAGGCAGCTCCGAAGAGGGCTACCCGCTGCTGCACTTTCCTTTGGAAGGGATCTTCTGGGACCAATGCCTGGGTGGGTGGTAAGGTTGGCGTGCCCACAGCTCCCTGGTCCATTTCCTGCAGTTCCTCGATCAGGGCGGCTTTACTTTTTGAGCCCGGGGTGCCTCCTCGGCTCTCCAGGATGCCCCGCAGGGTGTCTTTTTTGTAGTTGGTGTACCCTGCCATGCTGAGTGCTTTTTCTGGGGGTTCAAAGAGCTATCCCACCGCTGCCACCAGTGGGGCGGGATGGAAGTCCGCCTGCGGTCCTGCTCTATCTGACCCCCCCTTTGGTGGCGTCCGGCCCGACTACCGAGTGGCACGGCACTCGGCGTCTCGAGCGGCCTGGAGGATGAAATGGCGTTGGTCCGGCGTCTGGAGAGATGGTGCGGTGTTGCCTTGGGGATCCCGTTCCTGGGTTGAGTGGTGATGCAGGAGACCGCTGAGTGTCTCCTGCAATAGTGATTGTAGCTCTGAAATGAAGACACCAGACGCGGCTGTATGCTTTAAAACAGTGAACTGAATTTTATGGGTTTCAACAGGGTCATTTATACAATTTCACACAAACAGATTACCAACTCCCCCACCCACACAACCAGCACTGATTGGCTCCTTTCCCAGCCTCCTGTTCCCTATCAGGTCCCTTTCAGCCTTCCCATTGTCCAGGGATTAGGCAGATGAGGTCTTGGAAAAACCTCCAATCAGCTGGCTTGCTGTATCCTCTATTTTGCCCTTTCAGGCTCCCCCATTGTCCAGGGGATTAGGCAGATGAGGTCTTGGAAAAGCCTTCAATCCTCTGGCCCGCTGCATCCTCCATCTTGGGGCATGAGATCCTTTGTTCTGTGAAACCATGCTGGGATGAGCAAAATGGCGACGGGGAAAAACACATACAAACGGTTTCTTTCATACTTTTACAGTCACATCATACAGGGTACATTTTTATTACATTACACCAATAAAACCACATCTAGCAATAAAATAAGAGGCCCATAGGCTCACACGCAAAACCAAAATGAAAACAGGAAAAATGGTCTTTAAAAAGGGTTCAGTCTTTAGTCCTGTGGCTCGCTGAAAAGAGCTCTCATGTCCGTTCCTTGACAAGCCCCAGTCTACCATTCTGCACGACATCAAAATGATGAATGCAAACTTGGGTACAGATAAGATTAAAGTTCATGAAAGAATACTTATAAAAACTGCGACCATGGGGAACAAAAAGTGATACTTGTTACTCCATCACTTTAAAGGCTGAACCTGATGGACACATGTCTTTTTTCAGCTTATGTAACTATCAGGGTTATTCAGAGAGCGTGAAAAGCAGGAGAATGACTGGAGAATGAAAAATTCTAGGTCAAAATAGCCGATTTGGAACGTGAGATGAAAGGGAGAATTTTTCTGGTTTGGCTATTTTGACCTAGAATGTTTCATTCTCCAGTCATTCTCCTGCTTTTCACGCTCTCTGAATAACCCTGTATGTAACCTAGATTCTCAAAAGTTATCAAGGGAAATCAGATGTCTGTCCAGGAAGAAACACACTGCAAAAGTCAATGAACTCCATTTGAAGTTTATTTAAGGACCTCACGCCTAGGCATTACATAAAATGTTACCGGAATCCACCTGGCTCTTTCGGGAGAAGACCGGGCCGGCACGGACAAAGACTGACTGGACACGAGTCTCTTCAGGAAAGGCAAACTTTATTGTGACGTCACCACTCAGCCAGGATTGAATCGCTAAAACTGAGCCCAGTTTACATTCAGACATGGGGTTTTATACCCCGAATAGATAATTAGGTACATCCCAATTATCCCACCCCACTGTGACACTATCCCACCCCACGTGGGTCTGTACCTCCCTTGACTGAATACAAAGACATTCCACACATTGGTCATAAATTGGCAGCTTTCACAGTATTTTGACAATTGAGAATTTAACACTCTTCTGGATTCTGCTTATGCCTACCTCCCTAGGACTTGTTTATTGTGTATTCTAGATAAGGCCTCGTCTGGTTTTCACATCTCTCTTTGTTCAGGCCCTAGCTTTTTGACCTTGATGTAACCATTTTCTCATCCTGTCACTCCGTGCCAGCATCTGCCCGGATCTAGTTAACTTAATTGCTCTGCCTGTTAGTTTAAAACATTCCAAAGAATCTATGCAAGCTAAATCCTAATTTGAACCAATATTTGCTATCTACATTCACATGAACCAATGTTCTGAATAAGATGGCCGCCTGGCTCAAGATGGCGGCCATCCTCTGGCCTGAGTCCCTTACATTCCCCCCTTGGCTAGAGTTTCAGGTTCTCCTCCTGAGACTCTTAGCCACTACACTCCACTATTGCTATTCTCAAACACTTCGTACTTAGGGGGAACCACCTTCACTGGGAACATATCTTGTGGAATCATCAGTGGTATCTTCTGTGTTTGTGTGGGTGTCAAAGCCTTCTTGCACATCGGCCATAGGCATAATCCTATGCGGTACAGCAGTATCCCTACCACTAGGATCACTATCAACATCATTATCATGGATCCAATCCGTGAGATGAATCCCAGGATCGATCCTAACCATTCTCCGAAAGCCCCAAACCCTTGAAAAGGATTCCAACCTTCCGTGGCAATCTGTCTAGCTGTGTTCTGCAGCTGGGCCACTTTCTCCTGGTGATCCTGGATTACCTGGTAGTAGTCAGGGATCTCGTGTGATGTAAGTGCAACATTCATAATGAATAGTCATTTCGCACAGTCCATTCAACGCTGCACTGATCTGTTCCAATGCCATGTCATGCACCATCTGCAACTTTCGAATCTCTCGTAACTCAAGGTTTAACAACTGAATATCTTACTTGTCTTATTCAAGATCTCATCCATCAGCATTGAGTAACTGTTCATTCTCCTCATCAATTCCCTTCCCCACCCAGTTCATGTTGGGAACCATGCCCATGCCTGGTCTTTCTTGGAAAACAACTCTCTCTTCTGTTTCTCGAACACAAGTGGGTACCTGGGGTGTAATGCAGTGTCTGATGCAACGTTATCGCCCTCAATTGAATTGGACTCAACCTAGCTAGATAGCACATCCCAGTAGCTGTAGGTGGTACCCACGTGTAACACACTTTCCCACAACACACTTGGTAGCCCCCTGTCAATATAAATGGGGATAGATGAAGTGTCCCCTTGCGCATCTCAATCATCATTCGCACTAACCGTGCCACAAGATCTCTCGCATTCCGCTTATTCACAGTCACATCAGCTATTGCCTGTTGCTGTTCTGGGGTTAGCTGCAGAGGCCTAACCACAAACAATCCGGACCCTGTCTCTGACAAAACAGTGTGTGCTGTAAAATTAAATCTACTTGACTGACATGGATTTTCACTCATACTCAGATTATTTGTCCCTATCTGGAAGCACCATTCTGGCGGATACACAGGGCCTGTTATCGGGTAATCTGGTGTTGTCTCATCTGGTTTAATCTGGGGGTCAGTGATAGTATGAATCATAATATTCCCAGTTGCGAATGTACTTAAATTCATAGGAATTGCAGCAAATGGAATATAAATTGTCTCTGGGTTTCAATCTGCTGCACACCCAACACGCTTCTTGTCCAGATTTCTTTGCGTAAGGGTATTTAAACTTTACGAGTAGGTGACCTCTTGGCGTGGTTTCGGAACCTAGGTCACAATTCTGCCTCCACATGGTATGATTCTCCATTACTGGGTGAGTACCATTCCAGATGTGGGAGATATCCACTCTCCCGGTCGTATTCGGACAATTAGGGAAGGTTCCACGTGACAGTCCATAGATAAGACTGGCAAGGAAAAGTATCAGCACCAGGAACGCTCCTAGTGTTAAAATCCCTTGGACAGCTCGTTTCAGTCACATAAACCCGATCCCTCCCCCCTGGTATCTCAAGAGTAAAGGTCATTTCAGCTTGGGCTTGGGGAAAAGAAGGTCCCTGAAAAATAGCCCTTGGGGTTTCTCTCTGGGTATCCCCATTCTCCCTCGTCGGTGGGTGGTCAGGCATTATTACGGCCTTCAAATCACCCACTTGCTGAGTCTTCAGATGCTCGGGACTGCAGTCTTTGTCAGCTTTAGCCTCAATGGATTGGTCTCGCTGGAGATAACCTTCCACTCTGGTTCAGGGTTGGCTGCAGCCGCTTTCAGTCTGGAGTGATGTATCCACGGGACCACCTCGGCAACCTTCACTGCTGTGGGGGTTGATAACAGGACAAGGTAAGGACCCCTCCATTTTGGGCCTAGTGGGTCATTTTTCCACTCCTTCACCCACACCGAGTCACCTGGACAATACTTATGCAGTGGGGGATATAAAAAGTGAGGTAGATTATCTCCCACCCAAGTATTCAACTTTTGCATAGATTGACCCAACAACAAAACTTGTTCATTCAATTTGGTTTCACCCAATGCCCGAAGGTCCCCCCTTAGTCCATTAATCAGAGGGGTAGGCCACCCGAACATGAGTTCGTACGGACTTAGCTTTAATTGTGGGGTTGGCCTACATCTAATATGCAATAAAACTATCGGCAGCACCTCCAACCAGCCCAGTGACGTTTCTTGGCACAGTTTTGACATTAGAGTCTTTAGTATTCTGTTCATACGCTCGACTTTTCCTGAGCTCTGGGGCCTGTAGGCTGTGTGTAGCTTCCATGTTATGTCCAACAGGCGGGCAAGCTGCTGCAAACAGTTCTGTACAAAAGCTGGACCATTGTCCGACCCAATTTCAAGAGGAAGTCCATAGCGTGGTATAATTTCTCTCATTAGGCTTCTCACTACTTCTGCGGTATTCTCAGTCCTTGTGGGGAAGGCCTCAACCCATCCGGTCAGAGTGCACACCATTATGAGGAGATACTTGTATCCTTTACAGGGCGGTAGCACCGTGAAATCTATCTGCAGCGATGCCATTGGGGACAGTCCGATAGGCTGCTTTCCTGGGGGCTGTGATGGGCCTACTCTCGGGTTATTCTTGGCACATGTCACGCACTGCTGAGCTATGGCCTTACAGATTACTGACAGTCCAGGCACATAGAAGTGTGGCTCCAACTGTTGTTCCATCATTTCTCGCCCCCCATGAGTGCTGGCATGGAGTGCTCTTACAATCTCAGGTGCCAATGTTGCATGTAGGACTATCTGGTTGCTTGCCAACTGGAACCATCCGTCTTCACCATATTTTCCTGATTCTTCTGAATACACAGGTGTATTCTCCTTCTCTGAATACATGGGTGTCCATTCGCTCAACGGAGCTGGCAACAGTGGGGCTACCATTGACGGTGTGGCCTTGTATCTTTCAAATTCCTCCTGACGTCCCCACATGAACTCTTCTTTTGGTTGGTAGTGTCGCCAGGCGAAGAACAGCAGGTCTTGCCTCTTCTGCACATCTCTCACCGCTGGCACAAAGAAGTTCATTGCACTCTTCTTCATTCTTGGCAAGTTGTGTTCGCCCCCCACTAATTTTACGCCGAAGAACTTCAGCATCATCTTGTATGCTCGAAGGAGTCTTTGCTGAATTTCTGAGGTGTTACACATTAGGATCTTCTCATGGGGGTTCAGCGGGGTAGAGTATAAATTTCAGCCTTGTCCCAGAGTAGGAAAGAGCCATTGAATATAATCATGGTTGTCTTCGAGCAATTCAAAGTTGGCACTCCATCTTTGCAGAATGATCTCGATGAATTCACCATTAGGCTCAAATTTTCTCCAATTCATATAGAATTCATAGTTTGGCATTGGCACTTGGGCATCTTGCTTGCAGAGGAAAATCCTGGAGGCTTGACATGGCGGTGACAGTGGTTTTGCAGCAGACTTTGCAGCTTGGTCTGCTCGTCTATTACTTTGGGAATTTCGTCATGCCCCTTTTGGTGACCACGGCAGTGCATAATACAGACTGCACTTGGCTTCCACACTGCCACTAGGAGGGCTGAGATTTCAGCAGCATACTTGACTTGTTTTCCCGATGAAGAAAGTAGGCCTCTCTCTTTGTAGAGTGCACCATGTGCATGGACAGTCATAAAGGCATACTTGGAATCAGTACAGATGTTCACTCTCTTTCCTTCGGAAATTTCTAGCACTCTTGTCAACGCTAGTATTTCGGCCAGCTGTGCTGACGTGTGGCCTGGTAAGGGGTTTGCTTCAAGAACTCCCTCTGTTGTGACAATTGCATAGCCGGAGACTTTCTTTCCATCATCCATATAGCTGCTACCATCAGTAAAGAGTCGCAGGTCGTATTTGTCTAGGGGTATGTCTTTTAGATCTGGTCTGCTACTGAATACTTCTTCCATGACTTGGAGGCATTCATGATTTGGATCCTCTTCACGGTCAGGCAGTAGCGTAGCAGGGTTCAAGGTAGCGATGAGGTCCAGATGAACCCGTGGATTCTCACACATCATTGCTTGGTATTTCGTCATCCGGCTATTGCTGAACCAGTAACTGCCCTTAACATCAAGCAGGGCCTTCACTGCATGTGGCACCTTGACATGAAGAACCTGTCCAAGGATCAGCTTGTCAGCTTCTGAGATCAGCATTGCTGTGGCGGCTACAGCTTTCAGGCACGGGGATAGGCCACAAGGTCAAGTTGCTTGGAGAGGTAGGCCACAGGCCTTGGCCATGAGCCAAAATTCTGGATCAGCACTCCTGTAGCTGTCTGGTTGTGTTCATGCACATATAGCTGGAAGGGTCTGGCAATCCCAGTGCTGGGGCTTCCATCAGGAGGGTCTTTAATTTCAGAAAGGCAGCCACCTGTTCTTCTTCCCAGAGGAATGGGTCATGCTCCCCTCCCTTGGTAGCTTGGTGGAGGGGTTTGGCAATCTCGGCAAAATTGGGGATTCACAGGCGGCAAAAGCCTGCAGCTCCTAAGAATTCATGGACTTGTCTCCTTGTCTTTGGCTGGGGTATACGGCAGACTGTTTCCTTCCGTTCAGCTCCTAAAGCATGTTTAGTACCTGTTAATTGAAAACCTAGATACTTTACACTTTGTTTACATATTTGTGCTTTCTTTTTGGAAACTTTATATCCTGCTTGACACAGCACATGTAGCAGTGCTTTTGTGGCGGAGAGACAGTCTTTTTCTGTGGGGGAAGCAAGTAATAAATCATCTACATATTGTAGTAGAACAACTTTGTCTGGCTGAGCGTTGAAGGACAGGAGGTCCTGGCTGAACGCGCACCCGAAAATTGTGGGCGAGTTTTTGAAACCTTGAGGGAGGCATATACACGTCATCTGATGGCGCGCTGCCGTTGTAGATTCCTCCCACTGAAATGCAAAGAGGGGTTGGCTTGCGGGAGCAAGGCGGATGCAAAAGAAAGCGTCTTTTAAATCAAGCACTGTGTAATATTTCGTATCACCAGGAATTAATGCCAATAAATTGTATGGGTTGGGGACCACGGGGTGGAGGGTTACAGTAGCTTTGTTAACTGCCCTCAAATCTTGGACTGGGCTGTATTCTTGCGTCCCTTCTTTCTGTACTGGCAATAGCGGTGTGTTCCATGGTGACACACAAAATTTCAATATCCCGTGATCTTTAAGTCTTTGTAAATGTGTTTGAATATTTTGTTTGGCTTTCTGTGGAATATGGTATTGTCTCAGAGCCACAGGCGTTGCGCCAGGTTTCAGATCTACATACACTGGGGGAATATTTACAGCCAACCCGGGCGGGTTATCTTCTGCCCATACTCCAGGGATACCCAGTAGTAGTGTGTATGGGTCTGGTGTGACCGGCGGGGTTGGTACCGTCCGCCATTCTTCTTCTCTGGGTATAATTACTGCAATTTTTACAGATTGGGTCTCCTGGCTGGCTGGGTTATGCTGCCGAACAGAGCTGCCACTCTCAAGCAGGTCTAGTCTAGCGTGACCCCCGGGGAGAAACGTAATCTGGGCTTGTAATTTACAAAGGATATCCCGCCTCAGGAGTTGGATGGGACATTCGGGCATATACAGAAATTGGTGTTCTACATTGTGTCCACCCAGACTACATTTACGTGAAGCAAGAAAAGGATACTTAGCAGATACCCCCATTGCTCCCATTATATCAACCTCGTTTCCCATTGGTGGTGCAATTGGCTGTGTTACAACAGAATATTCGGCGCCAGTGTCAACCATAAAAATTTCGTCTTTGTCTCCCACCCTTACTGTGAACGTGGGCTCATGATTACCGAGTGGGATGGGCCCAGGTCTGTGTCAATATATACATTGCCCTTCAAATGACGTTCCCGCCAATCCCACAAAACTTGACCCGGCAGCGTCATTCCGTTCATATCTGCCATTTGTCACCTGGCATTTGCATGGCCGTTTGATGCCGCGGCATCTACCTGGCTAATCTGCCCCCCCTGTTTCTCCAGTAGTCCGGGGCAGTCCCTTTTCCAGTGACCTTCACCCCGACAAAATGTGCACTGATTGTACCCCAGGGGTGGCCTAGGGGCTCCCCTACCTCTAGCACCCTGACCTCTCCCTCTCTCTCCGTCATGGGCACCTCTTCCATTTCCCATATAGGCAACTACACCAGTCTGCCCTCTTTGTTTCGTATCTCCTCCCGCTTCTCCTCTAAATCCCGGTTGTGATACACCTTATTTGCAATTTCCACTAACTCACTGATCCCTTTACCCAAGAAACCATCCAACCTTTGTATCTTATTGCGTATATCCCGCTGTGCCTGGCTCACAAAGGAGGAGTTAACTAACCGCTGATTCTCCACTGCCTCTGGGTCTATTGGGCTATACATTCTAAATGCATCTAGTAATCTCTCTAAAAACACACTTGGAGATTCTTTGGGGTCCTGTACTATATCCGCTTTTTTTACCCATATTTGTAGGTTTCTTCCCTCCTGCCTTTACACCCATCATTACTGCCGTTCGGTAGGTTTGTAGGTGAGCTATGCCTACTTCAGTATTGTACGGCCATTTAGGATCTGTTTTGGGATAATGCTCTTCTGCCCACGCTTCTGGGTTGGGTTTACTGTCTTCAACTGCCTGGGCCATAAGAATCTTTTGGGCACTGCTATTTATACGGGCTCTTTCCTCCGTAGTGAACATGGTCAGCAGCAACTGCTGACAATCTGCCCAGGTGGGATTATGTGTGAGCATGACTGATTCTATAATACTGGCTACAGCAGCGAGATTTGCAGAATAAAGTGTTGTATGTGTTCTCCAATTAAATAAATCTGTTGTTGTGAATGGGACATATGTGAATTGTGTTGGCCCCGGCTCTCCGTTCTCCAGAGGGGGACCCGGCACCTCCCTTAAGGGGAGCCGCAATTTACTTTTACCGGGGTTGTGCTGATATATATCCCGGGGTTTATATATATTATTATCAGTGCTCGTTGTAGCCCTGGGATCTGCATCACTCCCTCCGCTACTCCCAGGGGTCACCAGTTTAAATATTGCGCCATCGGATGTCTCAATTTTATCTGCAGGGCGCGCATTGTCTTTTCCCCCTGCAGCCCCCTCCATCCCGCCACCACCAGCCGGGGCCGAGGGAGCAGGCGAAGAACTAGCAGCAACCTGCCCCCTTAGACCCGCCCGTGCAACCGCAGCACCCAAAGCCGGGCCGCGCCGTAGCAGGACGGGTAAGGCGGCGGAAGAGAATCGGACTCCTCAGGGTGCCCTGTCAGCACCGGCTTGCACCCTGTCTCATCAGATGGGGACCCCTGTCTCTTATTCTGCCCAGCCATCATAACAAAATGGCTCTTGTCTCTTACACAGTACCTCCAAATGTCAATATAAGGGTACTGATCTGGGTGCCCATATCTCCCGGTAATTTGGGAGTGCATTTTCTGTATTAATGCTGGATCCATAGTTCCCTGTTCTGGCCATTCGGGGACTAACATTGGCCAGACTACGGTGCACAAAAGTTTAAATTTCTCTTCACTCAACTCAACACCATAGTGGTGCGTTGCATACAACGCTTCAAAATTGTGTACCATATATTCTAGGGGTGTTTCACCATCTTTTGCTTTCTTGGGTTTTGATGACTCTTACCCATGGTTACCCTTTTTAATAGTAACTTCTTCACAGTGCAGACACAATTCTTAACAAACACAATTTAAATCGACTGTCTGGTATTTCAATCAACAATTCAATCGTGTCGTATTCGCTTCCTCCTTGGGTAGCCAACTGCAGTCGCCTGAGCTGGGGCAAATATGAGCTAGGGGCAAATATACACACGCAGCCTATTGCTGTCTGCTGCGAGCTCATCTGGCTCTACAGGATGCGCGTGCAGCCTCTACCCGACTGCTGCACGCGCATCCTGTTCTACTGGATGCACGCGCGGCCAACAGGTAGAGGCTGCGTGCGGATCCAGCTTCTGTGAGCTGGGGTCATATATACCCATGTGAGCTGGGGGCAATTATACCCATGTGAGCCGGGAGCAAATATACCCATGTGAGCAGGGGGGCAATATATACCCATGTGAGCTGGGGGCATTATATACCCATGTGAGCTGGGGCAAATATATCCATGTGAGCTGGGGGCAAATATACCCATGTGAGCTGGGGCAAATATACACCCATCTGAGCTGGGGGCAATATATATCCATGTGAGCTTGGGGGCAAATATATATACCCATGTGAGCTGGGGCAATATATATAAACCCTTGTGAGTTGGGGGCAAATATACCCATGTGAGCTGGGAGCAATATATATACCCATGTGCGCTGGGCCAATATATATACCCATGTGAGTTGGGGCAATATATATATCCATGTGAGCTGGGGGTATATATATCCATGTGAGCTGGGGGCAATATATATATATCCATGTGAGCTGGTGGTCAGATACTGGGTGCGATAAACAGCCACATCATTGGGCAGCCATATGCTCTACAACAATAGACTGCCCTCCAGGCAGGCTTTATACCAAGTGATACATAAAGTACATATTTTTGGAAACAATATACCTGGCCACATCAAATAAGACACTGGCTGCATCATAATTTATGTTATGTTCATCACTGACTGTTTAGGTGATCAGCTTAGAGCCAGCAGGCAGATATTTCAGTCTTCACTTTCATTCATTTATTTTATACAATGTTGCTAGTACTGCCTTTGATCTCTCAGTGGTACCGCCAGAGTCCGCTCTCAGATTTGCTTCCTTGCTAAGCAAGTAGTAGGCGCACACTCACTCACAGCACTCTCAGCAATCACAGCACGCAGTATACCAGATACATTCAGCACAACAGGCACTTATTGCCAAGGGTACGTTGTCCCAACAGGCTCCCTATACCCGTACAATCACTTTTATACTACTAATCTCTAACTCTTGTCTGCTTTTAGCTATGTGTATCCCGTTCCTTGTCAACACGTCTGCTATTCCGAATTACCAAGGGCACATTGCCCGCCAGGCACCACTCCTCTGCAGCTATTTACTGGCCCTGAAGCTCAAAACTTCTCTTATTGGTCCCTTATTCAACTAAGATACACAATAGCACTGACTCAGGGCTCTCAACCCAGTCACAGAAATCCCTCTTCCTTCCTTTTGCCCACGTGCAGCAGTTCTAAAACCTAAAAATATCAACACTGCGCCATGTGGCCACTCTCTTCACTCTATTATTGCCAAGGGCACGCTGTCCCGACAGGCACCTCTGTCAATATCCGATCCCCCGGGTCCAGACACGCGCTAGCCACTCTCTGGCTCCCGTGCTATCGGCAGCGGGTTCGGTATACCGACGGGACCGTGTACGCGGATCCCCTCACCCAACTATGGCCGGGCGCATGACACTATACCGGTTTGCAAAAATAAAAATGTTACCTTACCTATCGCCGCGCTGTTTGCCGTTTCCTCAGACTCGGTGGCGTCTCAGCTTCCCGGGCCGGGTGTCCGTTTGGGACGAGTCGAGGTCCACTTAACAGGAAATCCTGCTTGGTGCCTGCAGATGTCAGCTCACCTTCAACGGACGCCCAACCGGCGGGATCACTCGCACCTGCAGTCAACTGTTACGGTGTCCAGCAGCCATTGCCGTACCGGAAGCGGTCGGATCCCGGACGAGCCCCCAAAAATGGTACCGGAATCCACCTGGTTCTTTCGGGAGAAGACCGGGCCGGCAGACTGACTGACTGGACACGAGACTGACTGGACACGAGTGTCCAGCCTCCCTGCTGTTGGCAGCATGCCCCGTCCTGCAGAGTTTGGAGGGAGATCAGAGCCAGATTATTGTAAATTTTTAAAGGAAGGGGTTAACACAGGAGGGGAGGGGGAGTGTAGAGTCTGGACATCCAATGTTGGCACCTAAAATGGATATGCAATAAGCGCCGAACTTGCCACCGAATTGCACCGAACAGTGAATTTCACTGTACGGTGCAATTTCAAGGCAGTTTGTATTTTCAGAGAGCTGTCAATTTGCCAAATACTGCCGAATTGACAGCAAGTACATTGCAGTTCGCCGCAATTCGGAGATCTTCGGCAGCAGCAAAATTGTTTCATAGAGAAGTAATAGTTAATCTATTCAGAGAATGGTGAACTGCATCAGTGTCAGTGAAATGCCCTGCTTTTCGGTGATTCAGTTTGACAGCTTTAAACAGGCGAATCCCATAGGATTCAATATAAAAAAATAACGTTTTTATTCCATTTTTTAGTCAACCGTTTATTCTTTTCATTTTCAGCAAACTGTCTTTTATTTACTTATTTTTTTGGAACATTTGGTGTAATATTTTAGGCAAAACTTTTGGTTCCCATTTTTTTTAGGCTTTTTTTTTATTATTCTGTAACAGATCTTTTAATTATTTTTTAAAGAACCTTTTTTATTATTTCCACACATTTTCATTGGTTTAAACACTGGTTTAGAAGAATAGCACAGTTCCGCTTTTTTTCTTTTCTGCAGCTCGGCGGTGGCCAGCGATCAGTTTGGCGCTCTTTGGAGACCCAGCAGTGAATAGTGAATTCACCGCAGCTCGGCAAACTGGAATCGCTGTAGCGCACCGAACGAGAAAGCACCAAAATTTTACTGAAATTTCGGTGCTTTCTGAAAGTGCACTTGCTCCATATGTATAGTGTAGATGCCTCCCAGGAATAAGCCCTAGATGGAGGGGGAAACTCTGTCGTATAACATTTGTAACCAATTCACTTTTTCCTTCCCTGTTCCCTGTGCTATTTTACTGGAGCATTAATGGATCAAATCACATGAACACATGCATCCATCATGTCACCCGTCAACATTACCAATCAGTTTGACACTATTATGGGAAACATCTATGTGCAACACTTGTATATTCTAAACCTCAATAAAATGAATCTTCTCTGAAGATAAAGGAGATGGTTCGAATTTAGGCAGGTGTTTATCATATTTATGAGCACTTGGTGTATGTAGAAATAGCACCGGAATCATTTTATTTTCTTTAGTTTTAGCTTGCATTCATTGCCGCAGCTGACACACAAATACGTTTTGATAAATAGCTTTAATTTTGCTTTTACCCTCAGGACTCACTTATAATGGACGTGCTAATATACTGAATGTCCCACAGACTCGAGTAGAGCAACCCAACGCGCCTGAAGAATTATGAGACAAACGCTATGTTTACTCACTCCAGCTGGCTGGTGGCAACTAGCGGGTTTGTCACATGAAGGCCCTGCAAGAATTTATAGCTAGAGTAAGGAGGTTTTTTTTTAGATAATTGATATAAATAGCAGATGCCATTCCAATTAAACATAAGAGATAGATAGTTTTTTTTTCAAAACAGTATGGTAATCCTTGAAACATAAATGCTTTCAAATCACATAAATTATTTCAACAATTTACAATCATAGTAATTTTTTCATTTACGATTCCACCACTAAAGCTAGAACAAGTAAATCATCAGTTGTCTTTGGAAAAACAAAAAAACATGTACTTATTTAAAATGTCATATTTTCATTAGCGCCTCATAGGTCTATTACATAATAAAAGAACTTGAACAATAACATGTCAAAGTTCAGATATAAATTTGTAATATACTGGCAAGTGAAAATTTACTTACAAAAAAAATTTTTGTACAATGATCTAAGAGGTCTTCCCTCTCTTAATGTATAGATGGCCCGTATATGCCATAATATCTCAAATGTGGAGACTGACAACTATCAGCCAGTGGCAAATTCTAAATATCTAGGAATATTGCCAAATTCAATTCCATTTAGCAATATGATTGATGCATATCCCTAGGCTATTTATGGAAAGGTAAATATAAGGTAGAAAACTTGTGATTGAGGGATGTTTTGATTTTTTTATTTAACATTCAAATAGAAGAATCTTTTATTGCTAGCAAGTCTTATAAATAATATTTAAAAAGACAAGTATATTTTTTAAGAAAAAGTGTTCAACTTAAAGTATACCTGCATTGCCCAACACATTATGTCAGAAATTGTTGAGTAATTCCCTGTTTTGTGTTTCAAACAGAGACGCAATTTCACAAGAGGATTGAATGTGATGCATTTGGAAATGGTATTGCATATGTGGAACTGTCATTTTGGGTGATTACAAACAATATATAAAAGAACAATGTCAATGGGGACAAAATTATACCAACCCGAGGAAGCCAAAACTCGTCAAAACTCGTCTTGGCATGATATTTTATTGCTTTTCAAAGCTTTTAATATATTTTATTTGATTATATTAAAGTTTCATCAAATCCAGAAACATTGCCAGTGATTTGGAATATTTGGTGTTCCGAGGACAAAGTCACCAATGTCTTACAGGGTTATTCAGAGAGCGTGAAAAGCAGGAGAATGACTGGAGAATGAAAAATTCTAGGTCAAAATAGTCAAACCAGAAAATTTCTCCCTTTCATCTCACTTTCCAAATCGGCTATTTTGACCTAGAATTTTTCATTCGCCAGTCATTCTCCTGCTTTTCACGCTCTCTGAATAACCCTGTTAAAGTTGAGAGCCTTTTCTTTAAAGAATCATACAGAGTGTTGGTAATGTTTTATCTTTGTTTTAATATAGTAAGTATATGGTGTGCACTATAGTGCACTCCTTTGTTTTTTATGGGTAAAATAATTTCCATCAGGAGATTTAGTGCTCCAATCAATGTGAGTAATATTTCACTTTTTTTTTGTTATTTGCAGTATAACGTTTGCACCGTGGGTTTCTCTTTTATGTGTCTCAAGACAATGATGTAACATTGGGCGAAAGCAGGGAGTAACTGTAAACAGGTTCATAACATAATTACTGATTCAAGATTTATCAGGCTCAGAAGAGTGTGAGTGTAAATACTGTATCATATTGTTTTACCGGAATTCTCTATACAGAAGTTGTTTTACACTATATAAGTTTACCTTTCCTTGAGGTGCGATTTATTAGAGGTCCAACTATAAAGGGGATTATGGAAACACACCCTGGACAGAGAAGAATTAACATATCGACAGAACAATGTGCCGACTCGGTAGAAACTATTTTGCCCTTATTATTTGAATATATGTTATTCTATGGCTTGGACATTCTAGAGTATTTAGTGTCATTGGCCATACTGTTTTTTTTGTTGTTGTTGTGTGCACTACTATTTCTATATTTAATTTACAATGTCATATGCATCACCTAATAAAACATTGCAGTAAAAGTTAACTTGTCAGGTTCACTTTATGGAATAGTAACAAAGTAAGGGTTACCCTTATTATACTAATTAGCAACACTGCTCCTGTTAAAGAACAATTTAACACCAAATAACACATTCGATTTGAGAAGCACAACCAAAAGCCTGAACTCACTGGAAGTGCTGATGCTGAAATTACCTAAATTTGTAGAAAATACTAAAAATGGGCTCAATGCACACAGAACCTTTGTTGATTCTTCCTTTTAAATGCATATACTTCTGCTTCCAGCAGACAAAAATTGACATTTATTTTAACTCGTGCAATAGTTCATATCTGCAATGCA
Source organism: Leptobrachium leishanense (assembly GCA_009667805.1). Taxonomy (NCBI): domain Eukaryota; kingdom Metazoa; phylum Chordata; class Amphibia; order Anura; family Megophryidae; genus Leptobrachium; species Leptobrachium leishanense. Next base: position 250,252,586 of record CM019067.1, read on the forward strand.
CCTTTTTTCTGCACAAACAGGGCAAATATTACATCATGGGCATGTGTTTCAGGGAAGTTGCAGAGGTCTTATGCCTCCTGATTTGCCAACATTATGATTTAGGATGGCATGCTTCCAATGAGAGTTTATAATCTGTATTTCTGATACATATTCTATTTACAGAAGAAATGTAACTTTGTTACACACATTTAGAACATTGGATTTCTATAATTTTAGTTCAGTGGACATAATGGAAAAAAATCTGAATCTGCATATGTCAATCCAATGTGAAACAGATTAAAAAATAAGTAGATAAACTTATAAGAGGGATCATGAAAAGTGATTTTATACTTATTTATACTGAAACTATTCAAGTGATGCTTGGTTGGCACAGACATGGCATATACTGCAATGATGCAAATCCAATCACTATTGACAAAAAGGATAATGCTTCTCAGCTCATACTATAAAATAATTACTTATATTCAACCTGGAATCCACAACATTTTATCCTTCAAAAGACTTTCAGAAAAATCCTACATAAACTTTTTTCTCTTTATCTGTAAGCTTACATGGGCAGGGTCCTCTTTTCCTATCATACTTTGTGTGTTGAACTTATTGTTAATTTTATATATGTTTTGTCCTGTCCATTGCATCGCACTGCAGAATATGTTGCCGCTTTACATATAATTGTAATTATCTCTATGCAATCATTAACAGCAATGAAGATGCATAAATAAACTCAGAAGGCATTAACCCAAAAAGTCATATCAAGTTAACAATCAGCATTCAATAAAACTTGTGTAATTAAATAGGAATCACTGCAGAATCTCATAATGATGATGAGAGGTGTGACCTTAATGGTAATATAATGTTACTTCACAGTACAAGGTCAGTTTTCATTCGCAACACACTGAATAGTGAACAGTAAAAAGGTAAATAATGAAAATACTGTATATAAAATAAACACAGACAGATGAACAGAAGGCTGTCTTGCACAAGTTGCATGCGAGCGCACTGAAAGCCATTGGCTGGTTATAAATGCCCAGGGCTGTGCATTCCTGACCTAAGTCCCAGAGGGCTGATCAGTCAGTTCAAGATGATTTATAGCTTTCTGGCTGGAGAGTTGGGTTTACACATTGAACCACCAATGACCATGATCTGTTGTGCTGTACAGTCATAGGAATGGTGATTGGTGATTGGTGAGTTAATGCTGTTGCTGGGTTTCTTCGCATCCAATGCACAAATCTCTATGTCCCAGTGCGTGTCATATCTGTGACTGCCAATCTGATTTGCCTCTCTTTCCCTCAGTGTGTTATAAGGAGGAATGAGAGATCAGATACATTGCATTCAATTGCTAGTTAGAGATTTATATAAAAAAAATTAAAAAATCACTTTAATTGCTCGATTTAAAGAAACCTTACTATTGACAGAAATGCAAATTTTCTTTTGCATTTTTTAATACATGAAAATGTATATATGTATATGACTGAGTTTTGAACAAGTATGTACAAGTATTCAGCTTACAAAAAAACTAATACACGTCTAGCTCAAATTAACCTGTTAAAACCCAATTGCCCATAACATAAAAGTAAAGCACTTTCTGTCCCTTAACAAACTATATATAATAATATCTGTGGCTACAATAATAGAGAAAGCTGGAAATTATGGTTGAACATAGGCAGCAAAACAAATCCAAAAATTGCTAGGGCTCTTCAAATAAGCAAAAAAAGAGTCTCTGTCATTAAAGGGTTAAGCTAACCTATCTCCCCTGTACTGTGGTCTCATATTCCATTCTCCGGCACTCCATCATCCATGTACAGGAAGTAGCTAGATGCCAGGTGATGACAACACGAATCGGGGGCATCATTGGAGTCAGCTGGTTGACTGCTCTGTCAGGAATCCGACCTGGCAGCAACAAACAGGATTCAAAGTACAATAAGGGTTTATTGAGGAACAGGTAAACCATATACGAGGGACTGGGCAGAAATAGGACTTGGCACCGGCAGTAAACAGGGAAGGAATGGAGCTGGACATGGGTGTTGGTGTCAGGGATTATTATTCAATAAGAAATTTATACGAGACACAAATATCAATCGTTTATATTTCCTAGAAATTCTCCTAAATTCTTTTAATTGTCTGTGTTTTGCTTTGAAGAATACACTAATCAATAATCGGATAAAAATATATATATATTTATTACGTATACAAAAAAGTTTCAAATCTCATATCATAAACAAAAATTTATAAACCACAAAATCAATCAGCACATAGAAACTAGCTCATAATATATGTATCTCGTGTTAGTAACTGCATATATGATTAATATGATTTACCTTATCAGTTAGTAACTATACACAAATGGTTAATAAACATTTCTGCTTAACGAAACATGTATTTCCCAGCAAACCAATGTTTAACAAGCTAGATCTTGTAGAGATATATGTATCTCTCTATGCTACGTGGATCAACAAAAGATGAGCTATCAGTTATTCTATTTTTAGAATGATAAGTAATAAAAACTTATTTAGTGAATCCTCCCCTAATATCGAGAATTAAACTTCTAATCTTCTGCTTTTTATATTGTAGTTATATAATTCCTTGCTTATTAATTTCAATCACAGTAATTTCCAAATTCAATATATATATTTGTATATCATCTTTGCAACAGTGTCTTTAGGATAAATCCTTATATCCGATTCTTCTTCATATCTCTATCTGCAGAATAGAAATATTTTAGATTCTGGATCTAACAATATCTGAGAAATCTCAGTCTATCTGTTGCAAGAAATACTCCAAATATATATAATTTATTAACCTTAAATTTGCTCTCTCATACATTACCTGTCCAAGAGTTACAGCGGCAATATTCTTTGATTGTTTTGGAATATGTGAAAATTATCAATGTCAGATAATCAATGCATGTGAGTTAGAGATTTGGTGTGAAATCTTGAGTGCATTGTGTCCTGGGATGGTCTGCTAGCGATGGTCTGCCTGCGATGGTCTGCTTGCGTGAATGCCTTGTAACGAACAGTGCGGCTCCAATTATAGTCAATTTGACGTCACTGACAATCTATTCTCTATATTAAATATAATATTTACTATCCTCAAGAGGGCAGTGTTGCACTTCAGATTAATTCCACCATTTAATTTTTATATCTCTTATCTCAGATCAAGAGGTCAATCTGACTTACAAAGACCCTCTATTTTCAATGTAGACTCTGAGTCTATCCTGTTCAAATTAGATTTATTTTTCCACTCCTCTCAAAGTTTTTACTAGGTCTCTTTATCAGTTGAATTCCTTTCTCTGTTAAAATCACAGAATCTATTCTTCAATAATTAAACTATTTACCAGTTATACTCAACAAATACTTATTGGAGTATCTATTTTCTACTGTAAATATAATAAAATGTACCTTGATTATAAGAATATATTTCGGGAATATAATCATACATTTGCAAGAATTTTTACTTTTATTCCTATACCCAAAGAGAAAATATCTTTTTGTTTTAAAGACGTAAGACAAACCAATAAATTTAAATATGACGTGTCTGGCACTTAGCTTCAGCATTACATCACACAAAGACATTTTAAGGTTCCCTCATGTCTGGTATTTCTAAAAACAAAAACATAAAATTTCACCTAGCCGTGAACTATTTAAAAAAAATCTCTGTTCATTTCTAAAACTAGAGAAAATTGAAAAAGAAAGACTTTACATTTAAAACAAGATGGCTACAGGCATCCATTTTAATTTTTCCATTCTAATATACTCGACATTGGACAGGGAAGGAATGGAGTTGGTCACGGGTGTTGGACAGGGAAGGAATGGAGCTGGACATGGGCGATGGACAGGGAGGTAGACACAGGAAGAAAAATGAGATATGAAGGTATATAGTCTGTGATGATGCAGGGTCTTTGATTAGGAGCTGGATCTCTGGTAGAAGTAGGGGGTTGCTGGAGTATGCAGTAGACAGGTCTTGAGACAAGACACAGCGGGTTTTGGAAGCAAGGACATGGCTTGGAGGGTCTTGGAAGCAAGGACATGGCATGGAGGGTCTTGGAACAGGATGAGCAGGGAGCAGGCTTATGGGGTAACTGCCACTAAGCTAGTCAGTGGATCAATGTTTGGAATACTGGCAATGGAGAAGCACTGATTTATGGGAAGTCCTCCCTTAAGTAAGGATGAAGCACAGGGTGGTGATTGAAGCACCTGTGGCTGCTGCAGTGCTGACCTGGGAATTAAAGGCACAGAAGGAAAAGGGCTGCCAGGCTGCACTAGTCACAGTTCAGGCCTTCTTGCGACGGCATGTTTCCTTACATGCTCATTCAACCAGCTCATTTTTTTCATAAATGCTTTTTGGATCCAGGAAGGTTTAACCATCAGAAAGCTGTCCATCAGCCCCTGACAGACAATCTTCAGAGAGGTAGGGAAACCTCCATTTCCAAGCCTCTCCCATCAGCCAGGGGCAGACGAAGGGGTAGAAGGGTAGACATACTTGTGCTATAATAGCCACAGAATTGGCATAAGCACCTGCGAAGGCTAGTGAGTCTCTTTAATAGATCCCTTTACCATACTTCAGCATTTTTTTATACTCAGATAACATATAACACTTGTTTCTATCAATTTGCATGGTTAATGTTAAACAATTTGATTATTCCCTCCTTACAGTACTTCCACTGTAGCATTCTCAAATATTAATCAAAACATACATCAGGGTGAATTATAGTCCCCTTACAATTGCAGAAAAGCTGGATATAGAAAATCAACTGTGAACTATTTACATAAATATGATTCTGTCATTTAGAATAGTAATGCTATCTTTTCATTTATTTTCTTTTACTATATTTACCATTTCCACATTTCCAAATTAAATTATGCATGGCTGCATAAAATAAATTAAACATTAAGTCACAATGTATGGCTTGTTGTACATCCCTTGAAAACTATGATTCTGCTACATCACTGACTAAATTTCAAGTAGAGACAGAAGAAAGTATTTCTGAAACAAACAAGGAAGTTATGGAGATAATGGATTCAAAAATAAAGTGCTAAATTATTTTTCATATTCATTTCCACTCTTCAATTGCTACACCCTGCACCCCCCTTCCCTGTTTCCTTGTTCCTCTAGCAGTTAATTGGTAATGAGCGGAAATGTTATATTGTGTATGTCATTAGTGAAATTGGAAACCATCTCATGGGCACATTAGTTAAAATCATAAAACCATTAAGGTTGTGTATCAAGCTTTACATTCACACAAACTCCAAAGGCCAGGAGGGAAGGAGTGTGCCAACTCTCAAAGATGTAAATTCAATTTAACAAAGGGTTTTTTTAAAGTAAGAATCATCCGCTGTAATCCATTTACGGTTTCTGAGCTTATTCTTTTTTGCTGAGTAAATCATATACAAGCTTTGTTTCAGTATCTTTTAAAAACCATTAAAATAATTCACATATAAAATATATAGACTACAATGTAGTGGACAATACCATTTGACCACTTCAATAGAGCCCAAAGTCTTAATGACCATAGTCGAACTGGCCAACTGGCTTCTTAATTGAGCTTTAGAATCTTTATGCATCATATTTTAAGGAATTACAAATCAAAAGGTGAACTGAATCAGACTATGTATGAAATATGTTTGATGTGAGAAACATCTCTCATGCATGATGGCAAAAAGATCCAAGCACCTCTTCTACAATTAGATAGCAATGAGGACCAGGCGTCAGTAGGTTTTCCAACTGGCATCAACAACAGACATCTGAAGGTAATATGTCATGTTCTCATCATCAGAATGGTGATTAACTAATTAGAAATTGAAAAAAATACCTGTAAAGGACATTCCAGCATCACAGCCGTTTAATGGATTTTAAATTGTCATGAATGGGTAAGTGTACCCCATTTCCCACACCAAGGCAGGCCATTCAACGTTTAAACAAGACAAGAGTAAATTTATTTTTGGCCCTGCAAGACCTTTTCTGCCGGTCGATTTGTGACCTTTCTCACAAAATAAAAATTATAAATGTAAATGTAAACAAGAGCAGTCAATCAGACTAGGATTTAGGTCTGGGTTGTACAGTTCTATATGACAGCCAGTGGGTTGGCTGGTGCTTAAGCGAGCGTCAGTACCCGGTCTTGTTTGGCACACCACTTTTGCAGGAAGCAACACTGGCATCACAAGATGCAGATCAGGATTAAAGTGAAAGTGAATGACACTCAAGGGTTACAATGAGAGAAGGGGTTAATATTTAACCTCGCTTTCCAATCCCCTGCCCCCATGTTAACCCCCTCTTTAAACTCAATGTCTTGAACCTTTTCTTCATTAAAAAAGAAACCAGAAATGCTCCCACCTGTAGAGGTCTTTGTCCAACCTCAGGTGGCTTCAGTATTGTTACACATCTGTCTTGGTACAGTATTAACCCATTTCAGATATGGTGAGGCCAAGACTTTAAATGATGAACACCACGGTCTGGGGTTAGTAGACACTAGGGATGAGCTGTTCGGTTCGGTTTGTGAACTTCGAACTTTTTGGCGTGTTCAGTTCGAGTTCTAAAAAAAAAATATTTAGAAAAAAAAGTATAAAAAATGCTTAAAAAATACTAAAAAATCTAGAAATAAAGAGACTCTTTACTGCAGAATATTATAAGCAACGGTTTATTAGATATTGGATTAAAACGGGAATATTTTTAACATTAAAGCTTATGAGATAAAACATTCTTGTTACTAAAACATCAGGCAGACATGGCCCTCTAATCAGGCACTGTAGAGGGCAGCCTGCAGGGGCCTCCCAAGGATCCCCTTGAGGAGCATTGAGGAGCATGCAGCCACCGGATGACAGAGCTGCGACTGTGCGGGCTAGCCGCCCGGGTGCATGTGGCAGAGACAGGCAGCGCAGGGAGGGAGCCACTGCACCTGCGGCGACGGCAGACCCCCCCCCCTACAACCAGGATCCAGGGAGCCCCCACTGACCACCAGGCTAAGGTAAGGCGACACATTTCTAAAAAAATAAAATCCGAGGACATTTTTAAATGTCCCTGGGAACATAAAATAAAACTTTTTTTTTCTTTGTCCACCTGGCTGGATGTATTTAATTACAGTGGCAAGAAAAAGTATGTGAACCCTTTGGGATTACGTGGAGTTTTGCATGAATTGGTCATAAAATGTGCTCTGATCTTCATCTAAGTCATAACAATTTGAAAAACACAGTCTGCTTAAAATGATACAACACAAACATTATATGTTTTCATGTTTTTATTGAACAGAACATGTAAACAATCACAGTGCAGGGTGGAAAAAGTATTTGAACCTTTGGACTTAATAACTGGTTGACCCTCCTTTGGCAGCAATAACCTCAACCAAACGTTTCCTGTAGTTGCAGTTCAGACCTGCACAACGATCTGGAGTAATTTTGGACCACTCCTCTTCACAAAACTGTTTCAGTGTAGCAATATTCTTGGGATGTCTGGTGTGAATCGCTCTCTTAAGGTCACGCCACAGCATTTCAATCGGGTTGAGGTCAGGACTCTGACTGGGCCACTCCAGAAGGCGTATTTTGTTTTGTTGAAGCCATTCTTTTGTTGAATTACTTGTATGCTTTGGGTCATTGTCCTGTTGCATTACCCATCCTCTGCGGAGCTTCATTTGGCGGACAGATGGTCTTACGTTTTCCTGCAAAATGTCTTGATAAACTCTGGAATTCATTTTTCCATCAATGACAACAATCCGTCCAGACCCCAAGGCAGCAAAGCAGCCCCAAACCATGATGCTCCCTCCGCCATGTTTTACAGTGGGGATGAGGTTTTGATGTTGGTGTGCTGTGCCTTTTTTTCTCCACACATAGTGTTGTGTGGTTTTTCCAAACAACTCAATTTTGGTTTCATCTGTCCACAGAATATTTTGCCAGTAGTGCTGTGGAACATCCAGGTGCTCTTTTGCAAACTTCAAACGTGCTGCAATATTCTTTTTGGACAGCAATGGCTTCCTCCGTGGTGTCCTCCCATGTACTCCATTCTTGTTTAATGTTTTCCTTATTGTAGATGTAGCAACAAAAATGTTAGCATGTGCCAGAGATTTCTGAAAGTCTTTAGCTGACACTCTAGGATTCTTCTTTACCTCATTAAGCATTCTGCGCTGTACCCTTGCAGTCATCTTTACAGGACGACCACACCTAGGGAGAGTAGCAAAAGTGCTGAACTTTCTCCATTTGTAGACAGTCTGTCTTACCGTGGACACATGAACATCAAGGCTTTTGGAGATACTTTTGTAACCCTTTCCAGCTTCATGCAAGTCAACAATTCTTGATCTAGGTCTTCTGAGAGCTCTTTTCTATGAGCCGTGGTTCACATCAGGCAGTGCTTCTTGAAACCAGTAAACCCAAAACTGGTGTGTGTTTTTAAAGGGCAGGACAGCTTTCAGCAACACATCCAATAATATCACACTGATTGGACTCAAGGTTGGATCACTCCTGGCTCCAATTAGCTCTTGGAGAAGTAATTAGGCTAGGGGTTCACATACTTTTTCCACCCTGCACTGTTAATGTTTACATGTTATGTTCAATAAACACATGAAAACATATAATGTTTGTGTTGTATTATTTTAAGCTGTGTTTTTCAAATTGTTGTGACTTAGATTAAGATCAGAGCACATTTTCTGACCAATTCATGCAAAACAACACGTAATCCCAAACGGTTCACAAACTTTTCTTGCCACTGTATATACAGTCAGGTCCAGAAATATTGGGACATCGACACAATTCTAACATCTTTGGCTCTATACACCACCACAATGGAGTTGGAATGAAACAAACACAATGTGCTTTAACTGCAGACTGTCAGCTTTAATTTGAGGGTAGGTACATCCAACTCAGGTGAACGGTGTAGGACTTACAGCAGTTTGCAGATGTGCATCCCACTTGTTAAGGGACCAAAAGTAATGGGACAATTGGTTTCTCAGCTGTTCCATGGCCAGGTGTGTGATATTCCCTCATTACCCCAATTACAATGGGCAGAAAAAAGGCCCAGAGTTAATTTCAAGTGTGCTATTTGCATTTGGAATCTGTTGCTGTCAACTCTCAAGATGAGATCCAAATAGTTGTCACTATCAGTAAAGCAAGCCATCATTAGGCTGAAGAAACAAAACAAACCCATCAGAGAGATAGCAAGAACATTAGGCGTGGCCAAAACAACTGTTTGGAACATTCTCAAAAAGAAGGAATGCACCGGTGAGCTCAGCAACACCAAAAGACCCGGGAGACCACGGAAAACAACTGTGGTGGATGACCAAAGAATTCTTTCCCTGGTGAAGAAAACACCCTTCACAACAGTTGGCCAGATCAAAAACACTCTCCAGGAGGTAGGTGTATGTGTGTCAAAGTCAACAATCAAGAGAAGACTTCACCAGAGTGACTACAGAGGGTTCACCACAAGATGTAAACCATTGGTGAGCCTGAAAAACAGGAAGGCCAGATTAGAGTTTGCCAAACAACACCTAACAAAGCCTTCACAGTTCTGGAACAAGATCCTATAGACAGATGAGACCAAGATCAACTTGTACCAGAGTGATGGGAAGAGAAGAGTATGGAGAAGGAAAGGAACTGCTCATGATCCGAAGCATACCACCTCATCAGTGAAGAATGGTGGTGGTAGTGTCATGGCGTGGGCATGTATGGCTGCCAATGGAACTGGTTCTCTTGGATTTATTGATGATGTGACTGCTGACAAAAGCAGCAGGATGAATTCTGAAGTGTTTCGGGCAATATGATCTGCTCACATTCAGCCAAATGCTGCAGAACTCATTGGACGGCGCTTCACAGTGCAGATGGACAATGACCCAAAGCATACTGCAAAAGCAACCAAAGGGTTTTTGAAGGGACAGAAGTGGAATTTTATGCAATGGCCAAGTCAATCACCTGACCTGAATCCCATTGAGCATGCATTTCACTTGCTGAAGACAAAACTGAAGGGAAAATGCCCCAAGAACAAGCAGGAACTGAAGACTGTTGCAGTAGAGGCCTGGCAGAGCATCACCAGGGATGAAACCCAGCATCTGGTGATGTCTATGTGTTCCAGACTTCAGGCTGTGATTGACTGCAAAGGATTTGCAACCAAGTATTAAGAAGGGAAAGTTTGATTTATGATTATTATTCTGTCCCATTACTTTTGGTCTCTTAACAAGTGGGAGGCACATCTGCAAACTGCTGTAAGTTCTACACCGTTCACCTGAGTTGGATGTACATACCCTCTGTGACAAGGGTCCTCCTTCAACCACGTCTTCTAGGGCAGTAATTGTAGCGAGACAGCAGGTCTTTTGTAAAAACCAGTGAAGTTTATTTTTTTACCTTCAGAAAGGTGAACAGCAAACAGTGGCAACTCGTGCTCCACAGCAACACAGCAATTCTGTAATTTAGCAAGTTCAGCAGATACAGTGATACGGCAGTTCACTCTGGTGGGTCCTCACCCACCCCCCTTTTTTTCACTCTGCAGGATCAGCTTCCTCTTGTTTCTTTTGAAACCCTTCCTGGTGGACCACACCTACAGTCCTAGCTGACCCTGCTAATACCTGGTCTGGAAGTGATCCAGGTTGTTGGGATAGCGGCCTGCCCTTCACTCCACTACCCCAACCCCAGGGACCCATAACACACTTTCCTGGGAGCCCCGTTGCTCCACACACTCACAAAACCAACAGTCTCCCTGGGGTTCTTTTAAACGCAGTGTACCAGGCCTGGTCTCAGGTATCTCCCATTCAATACCAAGCCCTGCTTCCTATCACACACCCTCCCCCTCAGCTCAGAGCCATCGGGAGGAGTGACCACAGACAGCAACGCATGTACTCGAGACAGCCCATCAACATTACCCTGTAGCAGGCCAGCCCGGTGCTCCACAGTAAAGTTGAAAGGCTGCAGGCTGAGGAACCACCTGGTGACTCTCGCATTCGTCTCCTTGTTCTGACTCATCCACGCGAGGGGAGCATGGTCAGTGACCAGCCTGAACCTCCTCCCCAACAGGTAGTACCTCAGGGTCTCCAAAGCCCACTTAATGGCAAGGCACTCCTTCTCCACGACAGAATAGTTCTTCTCCCTCGGCAACAGCTTTCTGCTGAGGAAAAGAACAGGGTGCTCTTCACCCTGATAGTCCTGGGAGAGGACCGCCCCTAAGCCAGCCTCGGAGGCATCAGTCTGCACCACGAAATTCTTAGTAAAATCAGGGGACACCAAAATGGGATAGGCACATAGGGCCTCCTTCAAACCAGCAAAAGCGTTTTCCGTCTCAGGAGACCATTTCACCATTATGGGGGCTCTCGCTTTCGTGAGATCTGTCAGGGGCGCAGCTATCGTAGCAAAATTCGGTATGAACCTCCTGTAGTAGCCGGTCAACCCAAGAAACGTCCTCACCTGTTTTTTCGTCAATGGCTGCGGCCAGTTTTGTATAGCCTCAACCTTAGTAGTTTGAGGCTTGACCAATCCCTTACCGATGGTATCGCCCAAGTACTTCGCTTCCTCCAGACCAATGGTACTTTTTGCAGGGTTGGCCACTAGGCCAGCAGCCCGCACAGCATCAAGCACCCTCTGAACTTTCGGAAGGTGGGTTTCCCAATCCGTACTAAAAACTACCACATCATCTAAGTATGCAGCAGCGTAGCGGGCATGAGGTCTCAAAACCCTATCCATCAGCCTCTGAAACGTGGCTGGGGCCCCGTGCAAACCGAATGGCAACACCGTATATTGAAACAAGCCCTGGGGGGTTGAAAAGGCAGTTTTTTCCTTTGCTTGCTCAGTGAGTGGCACTTGCATCTATCCCTTTGTCAAGTCAATGGTTGTGAAAAAACGCGCTTTCCCCAGCCTCTCAATCAGCTCATCAACCCTAGGCATCGGATAGCTGTCAAATTTAGAAATACTGTTTAACTTACGGAAATCATTACAAAACCTTATTGACCCATCCAGTTTGGGGACAAGCACAATGGGACTGTTCCACTCACTATGAGACTCCTCTATCACCCCTAGCTTTAGCATTTTCTTCACCTCTATCTCTATAGCTTGTCTACGGGCCTCCGGAACCCTATAAGGTTTCAGACAGGCTTTCTTCCCTGGCTCGGTTATAATATCGTGTGTCATTATTTTGGTCCTCCCTGGTATCGCCAAGAACACCTCCCGGTTCCTTCTGAGAAACTCGTTAACCTCAGTCTTCTGATGTACAGAGAGGGTGTCAGAAAGGCTTACCTCAGGCTCAGTGAGAGGGAGGTCTGAAGGCCTCATGACCACTAAGACCTCTCTATCCTTCCACGGTTTTAACAGGTTTAAATGGTAAATCTGCTCAGGTTTTCTCCTTCCAGGTTGGCTCACTTTATAATTAACATCACCCACTTTGTCGATTATTACATAGGGGCCCTGCCAGGTAGCCAAAAATTTATTTTCTACAGTGGGGACCAGGACCAATACCCTATCCCCAGGTTGAAACACTCTGAGCCGGGCATTCTTATTGTAACTGTACCTTTGGGCTTCTTGGGCCTTTCTCATATGTTCTCTAACCAGGGGTATGACCGCTTCCATGCGCTCCTGCATCTGAGATATATGTTCCACGACACTGCGGTAGGGTGTCGTCTCCTGTTCCCAGGTCTCTTTAACAACATCCAGCCGACCTCTGGGATGTCGGCCATATAATAACTCGAACGGGGAGAAGCCCGTAGAGGCCTGGGGAACCTCCCGGATAGAGAACATTAAATAGGGTAGTAAAAGGTCCCAATTCCTGCCATCTTTATCAATGACCTTTCTCAGCATACTCTTAAGAGTCTTGTTAAACCGCTCCACTAACCCATCAGTTTGCGGGTGATATACCGAGGTCCTTAGTTGTTTAATGCCCATTAACTTACATAATTCCCTCATAACTCTGGACATAAATGGGGTCCCCTGGTCCGTTAGTATCTCTTTTGGTATCCCCACCCTGCTAAACATTAGCATGAGCTCTTTGGCTATTGATTTGGCAGAGCTATTACGCAGGGGCATCGCTTCCGGGTATCGTGTCGCGTAATCAAGAACGACCAGTATATACTGGTGTCCCCTAGCAGATTTAACCAGTGGACCTACCAAGTCCATAGCAATTCGCTCAAATGGGATGTCAAGGATAGGCAAGGGTACCAATGGACTCCGGAAACCTGGAGTCGGAGCAGTAAGTTGGCATTTAGGGCAGGAGGTACAAAAATTCTTTATGGCAGCAAGTACTCCTGGCCAATAGAATCTCCTGAGGACCCTCTCCTTTGTTTTATCCACTCCCAAGTGTCCCCCCAGTACATGGTTATGTGCAAGGCTTAAGACAGTGTTCCTAAAATTCTGTGGTACCAATAATTGCTTAATAACGCCAGTACCTCTCTTTTCTACACGATAGAGCAGTTTGTTAGCCACTTCAAAATGGGGATAAGGCAATACCTTCCCGGCCTGGGTCACAATCCCATCCATATCTTGAACATTATTCCTGGCATCCAACAGGGTTGGGTCCTCCCATTGGGCTCTTTTAAAGTTACCAGGGCCACCCGCCAGTTCTAATAACTCTTCCGCCTGACCAACCTTGGTTCCTGGCTCATTACTCTGAGATGTTTGATTGCCTACTAACACCGGGATAGGACCACATGTCATGTGCTTTCCAGTGACCCCATCTTCCAAATCAGCATCAGAGAAAGGAAAAACATAAGCCTCCTCTACTGGCCTCAGTTCAGGGGCTTTCCATAGTTCCATAAAATATGGAAAATCTCTCCCTATAACAACTTCATGGGCCAGGTTAGGTACCACCCCCACACGATACTTCACATTCCCACACTGGGTTTCAATATCCACTTCACCTGTGGGGTACTCCCGTTTATCATCATGCACACAGACAATCCCCAATTTCTCCATATGATTGAACACCACCCCAGGTACTATGGATTTAGTCACCAGGGTGACCATATTAGCGGAGTCTAGCAAGGCTCTACGCAGTCTGCCATTAACCTTCACAGTACAAAAGTGGGGATCATAGTCATTACCAGCGTGGTCATAGCCAGACAACAAGGAATGTGCATCATTACAATCCATAGGCTCATCGTTCACGCAGTCTCTGGCTATATGGCCCACTCTATTGCATTTAAAGCACCTACTCATCTGGTTATACTGAGGTGCTTTCTGCACCCTGGGAGAAATGTTTCTGGTGTTTTCTACGTATCCAGGTTCCTCCACCCCCGCACCCTCGGTACAGTCTTACCAGTGCGTGTGGCATTCTGGGTTTTAGGGTTGCGGGCTTGGGTCGCTGCAGGCGGATGCAGAACTTCTCCAGAAGCTATAAACCTTTCTACCAACGCAATCAACTGGTCGGCGGTTTGGGGGTCGCCTTGGTTTACCCAGCGTCGCAGAGGGGTTGGCAATCCACGCTGAAAGCGATCCATGACCAGGTTTTCTACTATCTTCGTAGCAGAGTTCACCTCCGGTTGTAGCCACTTCCTGGCAAGATGTATTAGGTCAAACATCTGGGACCGTGCAGCTTGGTTAGGAGAGTACACCCAGGAATGAAATCTTTGTGCCCGTACTGCTGTGGTCACCCCCAGGCGCGCCATGATCTCAGCTTTAAGCTCCACATAGTCACTGGCCTGTGCTGGCTCCAAGTCATAGTAGGCCTTTTGAGGCTCTCCACTCAGAAAAGGGGCAAGTATACTCGCCCACTCAGCCGCCGGCCACCCTTCTCTCGTTGCAGTACGCTCAAAGGCCAACAGGTATGCCTCCACATCATCCGCTGTAGACATTTTTTGTAGATAATGGCTGGCCCGGATTATCTTAGGGCCTTGGTGGCCGCCTGCAGGATCAGACTCCAGCTTGTCTGACACGGCGCGAATCTCTTTGCGCAGAACATGCGTGGCAGATAACTGTTCCTCACGGACCTTGCCAATGGCCTCCTATTCGCTTCCTGCTGAGCAGCAGTAGATTGGACCAGAGCTTTCACAACGTCCTCCATGCTGTTTGTGGTTTATACTGCCCTCAGACTAGTGTGGTTACTCCTCACACAGGGCACCACGTGTGACAAGGGTCCTCCTTCAACCACGTCTTCTAGGGCAGTAATTGTAGCGAGACAGCAGGTCTTTTGTAAAAACCAGTGAAGTTTATTTTTTTACCTTCAGAAAGGTGCACAGCAAACAGTGGCAACTCGTGCTCCACAGCAACACAGCAATTCTGTAATTTAGCAAGTTCAGCAGATACAGTGATACGGCAGTTCACTCTGGTGGGTCCTCACCCACCCCCCTTTTTTCACTCTGCAGGATCAGCTTCCTCTTGTTTCTTTTGAAACCCTTCCTGGTGGACCACACCTACAGTCCTAGCTGACCCTGCTAATACCTGGTCTGGAAGTGATCCAGGTTGTTGGGATAGCGGCCTGCCCTTCACTCCACTACCCCAACCCCAGGGACCCATAACACACTTTCCTGGGAGCCCCGTTGCTCCACACACTCACAAAACCAACAGTCTCCCTGGGGTTCTTTTAAACGCAGTGTACCAGGCCTGGTCTCAGGTATCTCCCATTCAATACCAAGCCCTGCTTCCTATCACACCTCAAATTAAAGATGACAGTCTGCAGTTAAAGCACATTGTGTTTGTTTCATTCCAACTAAATTGTGGTGGTGTATAGAGCCAAAGATGTGAGAATTGTGTCGATGTCCCAATATTTCTGGACCTGACTGTATATTAGATACATTCAGCCAGGTAGAGGGGGGCGGCATGTGGGCTGCGCGGGGTCTCAGGCAGTGGTTTTTTTTTTGTGTGTATATTTTTAGCAAATTTATAGGGGAAGGTAAGGACAGGTATGATATATATATAGAGAAGATATATATCTATATTCTTATAAATATATATATCCAGACTTGTATTACACACACATTTTGGCAACTAATTGCCCCCCCATTTGGCTGATCCCTCCAGAAGAAATGTTGAACCCGATAGAGCAGAGAATAATATATATATTCTCTGCTCAGTCAGGTTCAACATTTCTTCTGGAGGGATCAGCCAAACGGGGGGGAGGGGGGCGCATTTAGTTGAGATTGTCCCCATGCCACCCCCCCATGTGCGTATGTGTATATATGGTCTGAGGTCTGTGGGTGGGTGTATATATATATCTCCATGTTGATATATACGTATATACTGTATAGGTCTGCGTGTTGATATATACGTATATGTCTGTGTGTGGTATCCAGGGCCGGTGCAAGCATTTTTTTTTACTCAGGCAAAGTTGCGTTTTGGTGCCCCCCTCCACCCAATCCGTGCCATGCCAATCGGGAGTGTTTGGTGTCCTCACGCATTGCCAATCTATGCTGTGCCTGGTGCCCCTCCTGTGCCACAGGGCCAATCTACAGAGTGTGTGGTCCCCTCCTTTGGCAATGTGGCATAGGAGGGGCACCAGGCACTGCACAAATTTGCAATGTGACCTGGTGGTGCCCCCTGGTCTTGCTGTGTGAATATACGCACGTATTTCAAACTGCCTGCCACTCCCAGTGTTTCCCTGTGATCCTGCTACCTACCACTCTCACTTTGTTGCTGTGGACCACTGTCTGACTCCAGGTCTCCAGAAGCAGACTGGCAGCAGGGTCCTCTTCCTCTAATTCAAGTCACTCCCCCTTAATTCATTTTTCCCCTTTAATTACTTTCATCCCCTCCCCCTTAAATTAATTTCATATAGCGTATGACAGCTCCACAGCAATAAACCTCACAGTATTGTACCGATATCAGTTTGTATACTTGTTACTGACCCTGCTTGTTCTGAGGACCCAATCTGTTGCAGACTTTGCCTGCCATTTGCCTGCCTCTTCCACAATACCACAGAGGGGTTACGGTGTGAAGACACTTGCTGCCACCAAAGGCACAATATTTGGGTGCACTGCCACTGACGCCTATATTACCAGATTTATATAATTTTAATATTGGACCGTAGGGTCCAACCCTGCACTATTCCACAATACCGCAGAGGGGTTACGGTGTGACGGCATTGTTGCCGACACTAAAAGCCCAATTTTAAAGCACCTATTGTTACTTTCATCCAAAGCCTGCATAAGTTTCACCATAATTTAGCCAAAAAATCACTAAACTTGTTCTGCGTGTCCTAAAATGTCTTTTCATACAGGCTACCGCCCCAAGCAGTTGTTTATGAATAGATTAAAGGAAAACCATTTACCGTCATTTGAAACATCATTTTTTTGTTTTTAAATGTTTCTATACATCCTACAAATCCGCCACTTCACGGGCAGGTTATGGGGACCTCCTAGGCACGATATTTGAAGGAATTTTTTGTTTTTATTTTTAACCCTTATTTCATGGAAAACTCACTGTTCCTTTAAAACTTTTATTTTTTTACTTTTTGTCCTTGTTTCCTGTCCCCCAGGGCACTACCCAAAACCCCCATACACCTTTTATGGCAAATATCGTGCATATATGCCCTCTTGGAGGGCACTCTAAAATTTGAACTTTCGAGTCCCATCGACTTGCATTGAGTTCGGTTTGTGTTCGCATTCGAACTTTTGAAATTGTTCGAGTTCGAATGCGAACCGAACACGGGGGTGTTCGGCTCATCCCTAGTAGACACGTGAAGATGTAGAAACCCAAGACAAATGAGCAGCAAACACCTGTCCCACATGTGACATGATTTTCTTGGTAACTATAGCTCGAAGTTTCCCAAACCTATCCTCGGGACTCTCGACCAGGCCAGATTTTGCAGATCACCTTGGGGAAATACAGATTGAATCCTGCAATCGCTGAGAAGCAAATCATATCACCTGTGCTGTGCTACAGATATCTGGCAAACCTGGAGTGTCAGCGGGTCCCAAGGACAGGTTTAGGAAACACTGGTCTAGATGGGTTTGGGTCGAAATCCCTACAACCAGGTTTCCTAATGCCAAAATCCCAACGACCATCTTCCAGACAGAACAAGTGCCGGACATACAAAGTTGCCTACACGGCCAACTTCCAGACATCCAAAATCCCAGCGGCTAAACCTAATACTAACACCCTAACCCTTAGGGAGTTAGAGTTAGGGCTAGGTTTAGGGGGTTAGGGCTAGGTTTAGGGGGTTAGGGTTAGAGCTAGGTTTAGGGGGTTAGGGTTAGGTTTAGGGGGTTAGGGAGAGGAGGTTAGGGTTAGGGCTAGGTTTGGGGGTTAGGTTAGGGCTAGGTTTGGGGGTTAGGGCTAGGTTTAGGGGGTTAGAGGGCTAGATTTAGGGGGTTAGTGCTAGGTTTAGGGTTAGGGCTAGGTTTAGGGGGTTTTCCCCCATTCTTTGTATTCCTTATATTGTTTTTATTTGGATTAAATTTTACTTTTTAAATTTTACTTTTTATGCATATGAATACTTTTCTAAACAACTGAGATCCAGGAACTCTTCGCGACCGCTATCCACAAAGTTTCAAGAAGGGTGACCTACCTAAAATGGTCTGAGGCCTCATCACTGAGCCACTCCAATAAGAGGCTCCATACCACGTGAGTGTGCTATTGCTTATTTGTTATAGAACACTTACGGCAATATTACGCTATATATTCTCCATTGTCCGAGGTTACATATGCCATTCCACTACTCGGCCAAGAAGGATTGTATGCCAATTTAAGAAGCGTGGTACAATTATTGGATTCTGTGGGTGAACCCCCCTCTCAAGTGGCTTGCAGGCCTGACAGAGAGCCTCACAGGCTCCACCTCTGTGAGTGGGCAATCATTTTTCTGTTCATATTCAATTTTACCCCTGGTATTGCGCAATTTTTTTCTTTGTTTCTTCTCTAATCCATAGGTATATGTTGTTATTTCTTCTACTGATCCACACCTGAGATGAGTACACTTTCTGTATTTTACCTCTAATACACCTGATGTGAGCATTGTAATTGTTCTGCGCTCCCTGATCTGCCTTTTTGGCATATCCCCTTTCCATCTTCCAGACAGAACAAGTGTCGAAAAATACCAAGTTCCCTACACAGAAAATTCCCTGACGGCCAACTTCCAGACATCCAAAAATCCCAGCAGCTAACCCTAACCCCCTAAACCTAGCCCTAACACTAACCCCCTAAACCTAGCCCTAACCCTAACTCCACTAAACCTAGCCCTATGTAACGTTGGAGGCTTCCAGCCTTTCCGGTGTGCTTGACGGCAGCATGTCTGATGCTGCTCGCTCACCAACGCCCGGTTTAAATTGAAACAGGCAGAGAGGTGGCTGCATGAGGCGCGGCTTGAGAGGGGGCGCAGTCTGGTGAAGGGCTTTTAAAAACCAACAGTTCCTTCTAAGCAGTGCCAAATCGTGGTTATCCATACCTGAGCTCCTTGTACCTGAATTCACTCATGATTTAACCTGTTATTGACCTCTGCTGGTTTTCTGACTATTCTGTCTTCCGTTGCCCTAGACTATTTTCTTGTACTACGTTTCTGCACTGATATCGACCCGGCTATTCCATTTGACTATTCTATACTCTGTATTCCTGATTCTGGCTCGTCTGACTACCCCCGTGTTGCTGACCTGGTTTTGTATTACGACATTGTCTTTGATGAACTCTTTCTGTCTACCTAGTATACATATACCTGGCCAATTTTTAAGGACCAGACAGTTAGGGATTCCTTTACGGCTACCCTGTTGGTAGTTTTTTGGCTCTGTGGAGTGTTGGGCTTTAAGGACTGCGTGGTGGGATCCGGGAACTATGACACCCTAACCCTAATCCCCCTAAACCTAGCCCTAACCCTAACCCCATAAAGCTAGCCCTAACCCTAACCCCCTAAACCTAGCCCTAACCCTAACCCCAACCCCCTAAGCCTAGCCCTAACCCTAACCCCCTAAACCTAGCCCTAACCCCCCTAAACCTAGCCCTAACCCCCTAAACTTAGTCCTAACCCTCTAAACCTAGCCCTAACCTCCTAAATCTAGCCCTAACCCCCTAAACTAGCCCTAACCCTAACCCCCTAAACCTAGCCCTAACCCCCACACCCCCTAAACCTAGCCCTAACCCTAACCGCCTAAACTTAGTCCTAACCCTCTAAACCTAGCCCTAACCTCCTAAATCTAGCCCTAACCCCCTAAACCTAGCCCTAACCCTAACCCCCTAAACCTAGCCCTAACCCCCTAAACCTAGCCCTAACCCCCACAGCCCCTAAACCTAGCCCTAACCCTAACCCCCTAAACCTAGCACTAACCCCCTAAATCTAGCCCTAACCCTAACCCCCTAAACCTAGCCCTAACCCCCCAAACCTTGTGCTAGCCCTAACCCCCTAAACCTAGCCCTAATCCCCTAAACCTAGTCCTAACCCTCTAAACCTAGCCCTAACCTCCTAAATCTAGCCCTAACCCCCCTAAACCTAGCCCTAACCCTAACCCCCTAAACCTAGCCCTAACCCCCTAAACCTAGCCCTAACCCCCAAACCCCCTAAACCTAGCCCTAACCCTAAACCTAGCACTAACCCCCTAAATCTAGCCCTAACCCTAACCCCCTAAACCTAGCCCTAACCCCCAAACCTAGCCCTAACCCTAACCCCCCAAACCTAGCCCTAACCCTAACCTCCCTAAACCTAGCCCTAACCCCCTAAACCTAACCCTAACCCCCTAAACCTAGCTCTAACCCTAACCCCCTAAACCTAGCCCTAACCCCCTAAACCTAGCCCTAACTCTAACTCCCTAAGGGTTAGGGTGTTAGTATTAGGTTTAGCCGCTGGGATTTTGGATGTCTGGAAGTTGGCCGTGTAGGCAACTTTGTATGTCCGGCACTTGTTCTGTCTGGAAGTTGGCCGTCGGGATGTTGGCATTAGGGAACCTGGTTGTAGGGATTTTGTCCGGAACCCAGTCTAGATAGTTCTTTTTTGATGCTTCACTATAAATAAGGTGTTATCACAGTGAAAATTTCAAGTTGTTTCTTTTCATATAGCAGTAAAATTCTCTAAACTACAGTCAGGTCCAGAAATATTGGGACATCGATACAATTCTAAAATCTTTGGCTCTATACATGGCGCTTCACAGTGCAGATGGACAATGACCCAAAGCATACTGCAAAAGCAACCAAAGAGTTTTTGAAGGGACAGAAGTGGAATTTTATGCAATGGCCAAGTCAATCACCTGACCTGAATCCCATTGAGCATGCATTTCACTTGCTGAAGACAAAACTGAAGGGAAAATGCCCCAAGAACAAGCAGGAACTGAAGACAGTTGCAGTACAGGCCTGGCAGAGCATCACCAGGGATGAAACCCAGCGTCTGGTGATGTCTATGCGTTCCAGACTTCAGGCTGTGATTGACTGCAAAGGATTTGTAACCAAGTATTAACCTCCCTGGCGGTCTGATTTTTTCAAAATTTTGTGTCAAAAAGCGTATCAATTTTTTTGGGAAGGAAATGTGTTGTTTCATATAGTAGGCCTGTAATCCATAGGAATAACTCACTGAAATCCGTACAAACAAGGGTCATGTAAACACACGGAGTCTGCAAACTGCTGTAAGTCCTACACCGTTCACCTGAGTTGGAAGTACATGCCCTCAAATTAAAGCTGACAGTCTGCAGTTAAAGCACATTGTGTTTGTTTCATTCCAACTCCATTGTGGTGGTGTATAGAGCCAAAGATTTTAGAATTGTGTCGATGTCCCAATATTTCTGGACCTGACTGTATATTCTTTCTTTTAGTCGATTTAGCTGTATCAATGTTTCCATAGTAGAAATATTCTCTCTGGGGTTATTTGAACTAAGAAAGACTGGAAATGTTGTCACATCTAATAAAATAAGTCTGTAAATGGGAAAGTTAAGGAATAGAAGTATTTTTTTTTGTAATCTTAGACCTAGCAGTAATTTACATTTCACATATTTATATTCCCGTTTTTAATCAAAAGCATATTAGCAGAGAAGAACCAAAATATGGTTTATGTTCTCATAGCAGATTTGTTCATTACATTTGGGAAGTTTTAAAAGTTCATCTTGTAATGCCAATGCTGTTCTCATGAAAACCTTTTTTCTGGAAACTAATCTCAGAAGGCAATAAATGACACATTCTGTCAAAATCAAATCATTTTGCTTCATAATATTATACTCCAAACTGCCGGATGTACCAGCTGTTATTAAACAGTAATGAATTCAGATTATACAAGAGAAGCAATTAAACTGCGTGCATTTTTAAATAGCAAAAAAAAAAAATGTTTTCTTTTGCTTCAAAAGTTTTTCTCTTAACAAGTAAGTAAAAATTAACAAGAGATGCATTTAATTTAACAACAGGGATTCTGTGTTTAAAGGGATGTTCAGGCCTGGTGTTAATTTCACATAATTAAGGAAATAATAAAGAACACTGTTCACATATAAGTTAAACATAACATGGGTATAAGCATCAGGAATACAGTCACTTTCAAGTAGAAGTACAAAACCAAACGCTGGGTGACTTTAGAATTGGATTATTGTATTTGAATATCTAAATTAGAGGTGTGCATTCGTTTCGTAGGGAATCTCAATTCGTTTGAAAATTCGTTAATTCGTATTTCGGAAGTACTTCTGAAATAACCAATTAATTTCATCTGAATTAAAATGAAACAAAACTGTATATAACTAAATTGATTCGTTATACTGTTTCACAAGAGAACCATCGACTGAATTGATTATTCTATGCACACTATGGCAAAACGGTAATTTAACCCTAGCTTGCCTTATAACCCTCATGTTTAACCCTAATCTAACAGTAAGAGAGCAGGATTTATTGTTTTGTTTTTTTCAGTGATCCTAAAATTCAAATCGATCCCAAATTACAAACGAAATTATGAAAATGAATCAGTTTCGTTTTACTGTTCACAGAGCACCCCGTCCCTGTCAACTGCCTGTGATGCTGATTCTGTTCTATAGGCAGCTCGATATTTAACCCTAGCTTGCCTTTTATCCCTAATGTTTAACCCTAAACAGTAATTGAGCAGGATTTGATTTATTTAATTTTTTTTTAGTCATCTGAAATTTAAATTGAATCAAAATTACGAATCAAAACAAAATTACGAAAACAAAGTTATTTTCAAGCTAAACTAAATTTTTCTGCTGTCCACACCTCTAATATAAATGCATGCTGGCAATGTAATGCTTTATTTGGACCATCAAGGCTTAAATGACAAATCTGCTCACTGGTACCAGTGTTGGAGATAAACAACATAATCAGCATCACAATAAATTGCTCTTCTTTTAGCCTCACAAAAGAATATCTCAATGTGAAATGGTCTTACTCAAAAGATTCAGCAAATGGATCAACACACAAACGTTCAACAACAAATGACATTCCAGAATTCCTATACTGCCTATGTTGACTATCCCTATGGAGACCCTCTAGAGGAATCACAACCCACGTTTTGTTGAAACCAGGCATAGCAGGCAAACCAACCAATATGAGTGCTCTATGCTAGGAGCAGGAAAGCCTTATAAAGGCCCTGAAGAGCTATTCTGTGTGCAGCAGCCTTGTCTGTTATTTCGGCTCTGGAATGCCCAATATGGTGCAGTCAGGTGATATTATCATGCAAAATGATCTGAACAAGTGGACTTATCCCTTGGAATAAATCTCTTTTTTCACTCTTTTCTTGCATGACATCCAGACGTTTCAGCTTACCATTTTCTTCTTCAAACTGACCCAAATTTGTTGCCAACTGTCATCTGCTAGAATTGTTTCCTGTACACCATATTTGGCAGCTGAGACTATGGCTGAATACACCTATCACAATTGAGTTCTAGAGAGGTTGGGAATAGGTCTTTAGCCTTTGTGTTCTGCTGTGTATTTTAAAGATGTATTCATATTGGATAATACAGGAAGCTCTGGCAGCTTTGGCATGTAACGCTCAATCCCCAACTTTACAGGAAATATTTCCAGTCCATTAGCTCATTAGCATTGGATGACCTCTATCACATCCTGCAGGTGAATATCCCCTGCTAAGTTCCCCTCTATGGTGGCATTCACCATGGCAGGTCTCACCCGGCATATGATACAATGTGTTACAAATGACATTGATACAAGGTGTTAATAATAACTCCGGTTCTTCAGGTTATAGGGTTTAAGTTCAAATGCTTGTCAAAAGACTGGATGTCTCTTTGTGACACCCATAGCTCTATCCACAATTTAGTTTTTCTTCTTTATAGGTATGAACTATTTTCTATTATGTTTATATGCAATGTATATAGTTATGTTCGGAAATTATATGATGACATATGCAGAGTAGGACTGAGATAGGGTGGAATTTAAGCCGCATTATTCACCCCTACATTTTCTTAACCCTTAGGCAAATCCATCAGGTTCAGGCTACTCCACTTTTGTCATGTGTATACTTCAACAGAATATTTACAATTATATGGATTTGTGGATGGACTCTGCCTGCCTCAGGTATGGTGATTTTACTATGGGGAGATTGCAATACAAGAACCTTTCCCACGTTGGAGAGTTCTGCTGACAACCCTGGTTCAGAAACACAAAGACAAAGAGTATTTGATTGATATATGGAGTCAGAAATCCCACTATGTGAGACTACAATGTCTTCTCCCACATAATTCCTCCTATGCGTGTTAAATTACTTTCTTAATTTACGCTCGCCTTTGTCATGTCTACCAAGGAGCAACTGGCACCAGAACAGGCAGATTTCAAGACTCAAGCACCTTCAAAGTACTTATCTCTAGATAGACATGTTTGACAGTTGCCGTCTTATTTACCTTACACAGTACTTTGAAAATCTGCCGCAAACCTGACGAAAACTAACCGAATGCATGCTGAAAACAAGCAAAAACATCTGGATTAACCTTTGAAAAAGCCGAACAGGAGCCGAACAGGAGCCGAATCACACAGAGCCGAAGCAGCTGTGACGTAGAGGAGGCAGTGAATAAATTAGCAAAACCATTTGTATGAATCTGGGAAAAAGAAACGCTGTTTGCAAAGAAACTACTAAGCGAAAATGTCTGAAATTTTCACAGGAGGTCCAGGGAATGATAATAAAGAGGGCTGTTACAAAAAAAATAAGTAAACTGAAAAAAATCAATAAAAAAAAATCGGACTTTTAAAAAAAAAAAAAAATCTGAAAAATGCTTAAAGTATCCTAAAAAATCTATAAATAAAGAGACTTTTTGATGCAGAATTTTATAATGAACGGTTTATTAGATATTGAATTAAAACGGGAATATTTTTAACATTGAAGCCTATGGGATTCTCCTGAATAAATTTGCCGAATTAAACCACCGAATGGCAGGGCATTAGGGGAACCTTTCACTGCTTGTTTGTGTTCTCTGAATAGCCGAAGCAGTGCTTTTTCATGGGGATTTCACTGCCCTCGAACAGGGACCGAACAGGCACCGTATGTTCAGGCAATTCGCCAGGATTTGGCGAATTGCCTGCTCTCTGGATAGCCGAATGGTCAGGAAAGGTAACCGAACGCTGATTTTCAGCGTTCGGTTACCATTCTCAAGCAATTCGGATCTCTTTGGATAACCCTGTGAGTACAACATCCTTTTACAGTTATAACAGCTTTTAAACGTGAAGCATAGCTTGACACAAGTGTCTTGCAGCGATCTACGGGTATCTTCGCCCATTCGTCATGGGCAAAAGCCTCCAGTTCAGTCACATTCTTAGGCTTGCGCACTGCAACTGCTTTCTTTAAGTCCCTCCAGAGGTTCTCAATCGGATTTAAGTCAGGTGACTGCGATGGCCACTCCAAAATGTTCCAGCCTTTAATCTGCAACCATGCTCTAGTGGACTTGGAGGTATGCTTGGGATCATTGTCCTGTTGAAAGGTCCAACGTCTCCCAAGCCTCAGGTTTGTGACGGACTGCATCACATTGTCATCCAATATCTCCTGGTACTGAAGAGAATTCATGGTACCTTGCACACGCTGAAGCTTCCCTGTACCTGCAGAAGCAAAACAGCCCCAAAGCATGATTGACCCCCCGCCATGCTTCACAGTAGGCAAGGTGTTCTTTTCTTCATAGGCCTTGTTCTTCCTCCTCCAAACATAGCGTTGATCCATGGGCCCAAACAGTTCTAATTTTGTTTCATCAGTCCACAGAACACTATCCTAAAACTTCTGTGGTTTGTCCACATGACTTTTGGCATACTGCAGTCGACTCTTCTTATTCTTTGGAGACAGCAAGGGTGTGCGCCTGGGAGTTCTGGCATGGAGGCCTTCATTACGCAGTGTGCGCCGTATTGTCTGAG
Organism: Leptobrachium leishanense; assembly: GCA_009667805.1. Lineage (NCBI taxonomy): Eukaryota > Metazoa > Chordata > Amphibia > Anura > Megophryidae > Leptobrachium > Leptobrachium leishanense. Next base: position 250,278,706 of record CM019067.1, read on the forward strand.
CTGAAACTTCAGTACCCACATCTGACAAATCTTTTCTCAGTTCCTCAGCAGTCACACGGGGACTTTTCTCCACTCTACGCTTCAGGTAGCGCACAGCAGTCGAAGTCAGCATCTTCTTTCTGCCACGACCAGGTAGCGTTTCAACAGTGCCCTTTGCCTTGAATTTGCGAATGATGCTTCCTATGGTCTCTCTTGGTATGTTTAACATCTTTGCAATCTTCTTATAGCCATTGCCCTTCCTGTGAAGAGTAATCACCTCTTCTCTTGTCTTCCTGGACCATTCTCTTGACTTCACCATGTTTGTAACCACACCAGTAAATGTCTAGAAGGAGCTGAGTATCACAGTCATTTTAAAGCTGCCTAATTGGTGCTTATTATGCTTTATTGCTTCTCCGTGACATCCACAGGTGTTTTCAATACCTGATTGAAAACACTTGAATGAACCTCTGTTCTTCAGAGTGGTAGTCTTTAAGGGGTTGAATAATTGTGTCAATGAAGAATTCACAAAAGAAACATTTACTACTGTATTACAAAACCAATTGATGTCATTTTAGTTGCATATGGTTCTTTAAAAAGTCCTTGTAGGATTTCATTCTGAATACAATTACAAATGTACACTAAATTCCCTAAAACCCTTTACAGCATTGGGGGTTGAATAATTTTGAACACAACTGTATATGGAGTGAAAAATTCCACTATGTGAAAATACAATGTCTTCTCCCACATCAATCCTACTATGCGTGTTTAATGACTTTCTTTATTTCCGTTCCCCTTTGACATGTCTGCCAAGGAGCAACTGGCAACAGAACAGGCAGATTCCAACACTCAAGCACCTTCAAAGTACTTATCTCTAGATAGACATGTTTGACAGCTGCCGTCTTATTTACCTTACACAGTACTTTGAAAATCAGGATACCATTCATAACAATGTCTAGATAAGAAGAAATTTGTATGGAAATAACGTAAATCCTAAAACTAACCAACACATTCAGCACAATTATTGTAGGAGTGTTACTACAATTTGATGATGGTGGCTTTAGTTTTAGGCAACTGATTCTGCTCCTATTTTTTGACTTGAGTGTCAGCTCCTTGATGTGAGGTATAAATGAAGGATAAAAATATGCTTAGATTTTATAAACTAGTTATTTCTGCGTTGAAAATTACTTTTTTTGACCTGTGATTTTTATCTGTGCATCCGTTTTAATGACGCAGCATTTTTTACTATTCACAACCTAAAGGTGGACCTGTTCTCATTTGGTAGTCCATAATCAATATAGAAAACCATCTTGACGTAAATGTTGCTTGTGTAAAAAGTTGAACATTACAACTCGAAACCACAGTTAATTAGCAAAGGTTATCTAAATCTACTCTACCTATAGACATACGAAGATGGAACTTACCACAATTAGCAGGTTCAGATGCACACAGTCGGTCTGACATTTTCTCAGCTTCATCTGGAGTGTTTTTAGATCTGTAGTGCCTTGCACTTAAAGGCGCGGATTGTATCAAATCATTCGGTGCATCATCAACCTGCTAAACAACAAAAACACAGTCTAATCATTAGTCAACAGCAAACATGCACCATAAATGTTCAGCAGGCTTAGGCAGGCAAACAAATCCTTGAGTAATATACATATACCCGATTCTTCATCCATAAACACGCTATTATATATCTATGACTTCACTGACCTTTCAGAAATAATGAAATGTATAAAATGTCAAAAGTGCACTTTTGTCCTATTTTCTTACTCCTTTTCATTTAGCCATGCAGCAGTGGAGTCTAGAGTATCTAACTACACCAGGCACATCTCTTGGCCATAGGTCACTTCTGTATGAGTACCAGAAGTGCAAGTGATGAACACGCACCTTTTTCCTATGCATTGGAACAAATTTACAAAGTCTGCTGTTATAATAATGCAACCGTTCTGGGAGTATATCCGATTGTGTTCATGCATACGATTACATTAGACATCTCCTGTATATTTTGGGGTTTGAACATTTTGGATATCGTTAGCACAAGTGCGTTTTTGCCATTTACAGGTCTATTCACTTGTAGTGCTCACTCCCGGAGGAGCCGCTGAATTTGAACCTCGGGTCAGTCTCCCCGCACTAGGGAATAAATATACTCCAGCACCGTCGTGGATTTTTATAAATTATATAGTTTACTGAATAAACTTGCATATAATGAGTAACACGGTATACGTATATATATTTACAATACTTCGTAATACGGGAAATGCGTAGCGGAAAAGAAATACAATACTTCGTAATGCGAGAAACGCGCAGCGGAAAAGGAAAAAAGTATTTTTAACCCCCTTAGTGGTTGGAGTGTGAGTCCCGTACAGGTTATGTCCCAAGGAATGTATTTGTATGTGTGTATTGGTACCCGGGTACAATATTCAACTGGCCAGTGAATTATTTATGAGGTATCTTCGACTAGTCACGTTGGGGCCCTGTGGGTTTTGAAGAAACTGCAGTGTGCTTTAGTATTTTACAACGGCCTGGAAGGCCTCTCACCCATCCGCCAGATACTCTGTGCTCCGCTCGATTTTGACTGGGGTTCTCTGTGTCACCGGATCCGCTGTCTTGCTTGTCTGCATCTGCCACAAGATGTCCAGCTCACCGCCTGCACTCCCTGTTAGATCGATCTGCGGTTCTCCTAACTCGTGGTCCAGCCGGAACCAGCTTCTTGTCCTCAGACCTCACAGCTTGGTATAGACAGATCTCTGCAGGGTCACTGTCCCGATCCCCCAGCACCAGCACCAGCGAGGTAGCCCCTGCGCTCTGGCCTGGTCACGATCCTTAACAGCTCTGCCTGCTTCCTTCTCCTTTCAGCTCCCAGCTCACTCTGAGCATGCTTTCCACGAGGCTGCTGATGCCTTTCCTTTCCTACCACCCACTTCCTGTCCTCACGCAAAGCATCATGGAAAATGTAGTTCAGTGCCTTCTGTGTTTGTCCAGCATAATCTTACCATGGTCTCTGTCTCCCTCTGGTGGCCATTGCAAGTAAATGCAGCAGAACAGTCTTTTTAAACACAGCGCTACACACTAAAGGTGAAACTCAGGAGAATTGGCAGGAGAAGAGAACAATCTAGACCCAATAGCCGATTTCCAAAGTGAGATAAATTGGAGAATTTTTCTGGTTTGGCTATTTTGTCCTAGAATTTTCACTTCTGCCAATTCTCCTGAATTTCACCTTTAGTGAATAGACCTGTTAGTGTGAAAACAAAAAAGAAACAAACAGGGCTATTCAGAGGGCGGTGAAAACATTGAGAATTGGCAGTATTTTGACCTAGAATTTTCAATTCTCCTGCCATTATGAAAGGTTTTCACCGCTCTCTGAATAGCCCTGAAAGAGTTTAAAGTTCTTTTGACGGTATCCTTTGCACACATCTTAGAAAGATGCCTTGAATTCTTTCAAATAACCCTTGAAAAAGTTTGTCACTTGATTAGACCTTATTTTGTAATGTTTGCTTCTAAATAAAGTACCAAAACATGATAACAAAATCACTGATGAAGCCACATAGAAAGAAGTTAGATTAATGCAATGAGCGCACGGTAATGATTATATAAGAGGGAAACATAAAAAAAAAAAAACAATAGATTGGCCGTATGAAATTTCTATTGATTAGGGAAAACAGTGACTCATTGTGTTCAATCTTCTTCTGATTAAGCCCACTGTAAAACCAATGTTATAACCAAAGAGCATTACTGCCATCTATACGGCTAGACTGTTTTAACAAAATGTTATAAAAGTTAAAGCCGGGGGTATGAAATGGATAAAATATGAGTTCGGCGTCATTCAAATAAGCTCATTTGACCTTTGGCTCACAGAAAAGATAAGACCGTTCATGGAACAGGGAATTGGCAAGCAAAGTTTAAACATTTGGTTGTGAAAGCTGAAAGAATAAAATCATTTGGATATTTATCAAATGTGATTCCTCTGGTAATTGTATCAGATGGCTCCCAGTTTGCACATATTTTATCATCAACAGACTGGTAAACCATTTTCCTTTAAAAGAGTTTGGCAAATTATTGCCTTGTGCTCTGAAAATGATACATGCCCGAATCTGTAAAGACACATGCGTTGCCAGTTATTTTGGAGTGCCAACTGAAAAGCTGAATATTAATAAGCACACAACATAAATGAATAAGCGCATATATTAATTCATAGGTATTAACCTCCCTGGCGGTCTATTTATTTAAGATTTTCTTGTCCCAAAGTGCTCAATTTATTCCCCCCCCCCCCAGCATCCCGAGTGTAGCTTGGGGTTAAATTTCTATGCTAGAAGCGGTAACCCCAAGCAACACTCGGGATGCCGCTGGACTCCTCCAGCGATCGTGACCTCACAATTCCTGGTTCCCTCCTCGCGAGAAGGAATCCAGGAAATAAAACGCTGCGATCGCCGGAGGAGACTGCAGAGATCAGCGAGGGAGCACACGGAGAGGTGATGTATCCAGAGTGTGTCTCGGGGTTACCGCTTTCAGCAGTGAAATTTAACCCCGAGACACACTCGGGATAACCGTCAGGGGGGTTAATTTGCTATTAATAATAGATGACTGATGCACTGTAACTTCTTGTCAATTTTGGTTGCTTGATGTTAGTTAAGTCCCCAACAGCCTTCTTTAGATACTCAATAGGTGTTTAGGATGGAGGTGTGTTCATGAGCCCCAGGTGGCTCTCCTTGTCATGAAGATCTAAAAAAGGCTGTTGGGGAGCCACAAATCTCCCAGACACCCACAAAGCCAGAGCCGCTAATAGTGCTCATTAAAGTGTGAGTGACCACTTGTTAATCCAGCTTACTATACCTGGTATTATCGGATATACTGCACAATGATATGCTGTATGTTTTTTCCTCTGAGGTAATGCCATATGAGAAGTATTGTGAATAAGGTTTGACATCAGCCTATCTGAAAAAGACATTGAAAACCCTGAATATTATTCTGATTGACATCAGCATAATTAAGAAACGGAGATCGCTACACCCTGCCTATAAGTATTGTGTACAATTTTTTTGTTGGTGTTATTTGTGGCGATAGCACATGTGGTGGGAGGAGAACATGTTTTTATGTACATTGCTTATGCTCAATCCAATAGTGTTTATTGTCGTAAAAAAAAATATGTTGTACAGTATTACAAAGTGCTAGCAATAATCACCACTGGTATGCGCAAGGAATATTTTTAGCTACACTTAGAAGCTGGTACAAAATGAGTCTGCATTGGCAAAATCATTTAGCACCCCTCGAAATCCACCCCCCCCAATTAATCTGATACCTCTCATCCTGTGGCAAGAACGGTGTACCGATTCGGCGCTTCTTGTCCCTGGGAGCAGAGTGAGACTGGGAAGAAATAGTTCCCAGTCTCCCTCCGCTATCACTCACGGGAGCGAGATCGCGCAGGGCTCCTGGCAGTAGAAGCGCAAACCTCCATGTAGTCCTATGGACTATAGAAGGTGATACTCACAGCGGGGCGGAAGCAGTACAGCAAGTATTACTGTGGATAGTGTTGTGTTCCAGAGCAAGATGCTGAGACAGCGCCTGCCCCGGAATATCACGCTAAAATGGGGACTCTACAAGGAAACCTGCAGGTGCAGGTTTCCCCGTTAGCATCCCCATTTTACTGCACAGTGCGGAATACAGCCTGATGATTGCAACATCTTGAAGCAGGTACTGATAACAGCAAGCAATTCCAGTTTAAGAACGTCATGGGTCTAGACCATGGTTGCTCAACCTTGGCCCCAGATGTTTCAGAACTTCATCTCCAATGAAACTCAGCCACTCATTAGGTCAACAGAGCCTTGTGGGAAATGTAGATACAAAGCATATGGAGCTCCTTGGTTGAGCAATCTGGTCGAAAGCTAAAAACTCTGGTGACAATCAACTCCAACCTTCTCACCACAACTGCATTTCTGATTCATCTCTCTCACCCTCATTGTGTCTCAGATGCATCCCTCTCACTAACATTGGGCCGATGTTCCATGCCTCTAATCTAATAGTTTGAGGCATTTGACCTGATGCCCTACCCTATATACACTCTCTTATTCTACGTTTTGAAGTCTGTAACATCCTACATATCCAAACATTTAAAGTTCCTTCACCCTAACTCCATACTTAAACCCCAGAGCAGGGGATGAGCAACATTGGCCCTTCAGATGGCTTGGAGCTGCATCTCATATTGATAATCAGACACTTATTAAATTAGCTAATCGGAAATGTAATCCAGAACATGGAAGTTCAAGGTTGCTCACCCATGCCTTAAACTGTGATTCTGGTGAACAGGAGCTGCCTTCTTCCCTGCAAACAGGCTGGAGTTTAGTTAATATATACCATTAATCAGAAGGATTACAATTAGAGACTGTGAGATAGACTGTGTGTGTGCATTTACATTGTTGAAGGGGCTATAACATGGGAGATTATGATTATTTTTATTATGGGCTGCTATATGGCTGTGGGATATAGTTTTCCTGGCAACAAAATATAGTGAAAAAAAGATATTCAAAATTATACTTTGGTTAGAACAGTTAGTCGATGTTTATGATTTATTGTTTACTCTGCTTTTACCTGTACACCTTAAAAATACCCTTTTGGGTATTACCCAAACTTCTTATTTTCAGGCAAACGATTGTTTTCATGTTTTTGCAAGAATACCTAAAGGTATATTTTCAGAAACAGATCTACATTTACGCAACTGGAAAAATCCAAGGAGAGTCTAAAAGAGCGCCCAGTCTTCAACAAACTTGTTTTATAGAGTGCAAGTTTGTTCCTTTGATCTACACAATCGCAACATACCAAAGTTTTTATGGCCTTATGGGGGGACTCAGGAAAAAAATAAACAAAGAAATAATACACACTAAGAAATATGCTTTCGATAACTAGGCTGCTTAAAGCCTGTGAGTTGGAACGAAGAGAACCATATTTCATATATATTTCCTATTTTATGTATTATACCTAAAGGGATACTTTAGCCACCATGACCACTTAAGTTACTTTATATGGTCATGGTGGAAAGGGAGAAGAGAAAGGCATTCTCTAAGGCAACTGCCAATGGCCACTGGTACATAACTCACCTCCACCCTGGAAGCTGTAGATCAGCAGCTGCAGGACACCTTTCTGGTAGTTGAGGTCAAGACATTTGGATAACAACAATATTAATTAACAAGTGCTCATATTTTAGAATTAAAGGGGCACCCTATCATTAAAACAAGGGAAGGGGTGAACAAGGGGGTTAAACATTAACCCTTCCTGACCGTACCCACACTTGTCTCCTGTTTTATCCATTTAATTGGTCCAGACGTGAAAGGCTGGACCTTCCACTCAAGCCGCAGCTGTTACATGACCAGGGGGAGGCTTGATGCTCTAGTGAGAGTGTAGCCAATCCAATGTCTCTCAGGGTGAGTGCATTGAGAGGCATTAGCTAGCGGCAGAAATGGTTTAGTGCTGACCTTTTTCCAGGATGCTTGATCAGCGCCTGTTGATCTCAGCTTTCTGGTCATGGCTTATCTAGCCATACTGCTGGGAAAGGTGAATTAGCCCTTTGGGACATCCAGGCTAGACTCTGGCCTTTCCAATGATGCCTCATAAGACTAACAGGTCTATTCACAAAAAGTTGAAACTGAGGAGAATTGGCAGTAGAAGAGAACAATCTAGAGCAAATAGCCGATTTGGAAAGTGAGATAAATGGGAGAATTTTTCTGGTTTGGCTATTTTGACCTAGAATTTTCACTTCTTCCAGTTCTCCTGAGTTTTACCTTTAGTGAAAAGACCTGTATGTGGGGTGTATGGAACCAGAACATGACCAAAGGTCCCTTGTATCTCTTACAATGGAATAGCAGCCCAGGGGGAGGGGGTATTGGCCTCGTTACCCACTCCCTTGATCCACCAATGGTGACTGCAAACCAATTCACTTGCCCATCAAGTTACCAGAAAAGGAAATGTTATGAGTGGTAGTTTGGAAAAGAGAGTTCCATCCATAAGAGGACCTTATTTTCTAGGGCTTGAGCTTTGGATAAAAGTCGAAAGATTGCTTGTTTTCCAAATATTTGTAAGTGCCTTGTATTTGGTTTGGAACAGAGTAGGAGCATCTTGTCAGCAGCAATGAAATACTGACATGTCTTACATGTTTATATACAGTCCAATATTTTCCACCTGAAAATCAGCAACCATCTTTGGTCTGGTGAGGATAGCACAGTAATTTAAATTGAAACATTGCTTTTAGTGATTCAATAACTAAACCAAAAACAAAGTTAGATTGAATCTTAAATTCTCTTTGTTGTGGGTCCTCAATGCCTAATGTCTCCAATAAACTCTTATTTTTAAGGCATATTTAATATTTTGAACTGTCTTTTAAAATATAATAAAAATTGACAGATAACTTTATTCTTATCCAATTCACTACCAAGATCGAGAAAACTCGATCTTCAAAAGCACCTGCTGGGGCCCCGATACAGAGTATACTCGATCTGGTATACGTTCTGGAGCAATGCAAAAGAATTTCATTTATTGCAAACACAATTCATTTGCAAACGGGCTCCAGAATGTACCCCAAAGGTTTCAGCACCTGGGGCATGTCAGCCAAGGTGCTACAACAGTTTGAACAGCTAGGACTAGAGTGGTTATTCAGAAAGCACCAAAATGTCGCACTTCGGGGAATCAAATTCCCTGATAATTTTGGCGGGTCCCAGCAGCTTATCGAATCTGATTCAGTTCGATAAATTATCAGATCCAATTCAATTAGTCACCGCAAACCCGTTGAACACGTCTGGAAAAAGCTGACCAGCTGCCGGAAAAAGCCAACAAGCTGACAAACGGGGTAAAAATATATAAATAAATAAACTGATTGATAGTGTCAAAATTTAAAAGCTGTTTGAAAACAAATTACTGTATGAAAATGTCTGGAATAAGGTCCTATGAATAATAAATTTAAAGATCTGTTACAGAAAAAGAAAGACTGCTATTTAAAAAAATATCAGAAAAAAAAGAATCCTAAAAAATTAAAGAGACTTTTTCCTGTAGATTAAAAGAATAAACGGTTTAATAGATATTGGTTAGAAACCGGAATATTTTTAACATTTAAATCTATGGGATTCACCTGATTAAACCTGACGAATAAAAAAAACCGAACATCAGGTAATTTCACTGACATTTCTCTGCTGTTCGGTGTCTCTGAATAGATTAACCATCGCTTCTCTATGGGGATTTCACTGCTGTCGAACAGGCACTGTATTTTGCTGGCAATTTGCCAAAATTTTGCAGACTGCCTGCTTTCTGAATAGTCGAATGGCCACGAAATTGCACTGTTCAGTGCAATTTCGGGGCCAGATCGTCTCCCTCTGAATAACCCTGTATGTGTCTAAAACACAGGTCTCCAGCTGATTCAGCACAGAGCCCTTGCTCCAGTATCAGTTTTCCGTCAGCAGATGGTGACGTATTTCTGTCAAATTGGGCTACTACAGTAATACTGCATTGTGCATAGTCCCAAAGACTTTTTAATTATATAATTAAAGGGACACTCTAAGCAAAAATCCCCCCCCTTTTTTATACTAAAATATACCTAGTCCCTCAATAACTAGGTAGGGAATTTTTTTTCTACACTGTAATACTTACCCTAAAATCCACTTGTTTCCAACGGCGTCTTTTTTTTTTATACTCACCTCCCTCCTCTTACGCTCCCGTCCTTCTAAATCTGTAACTTGGCTTATGGTTTACGTGAGAAGCGCGCATGCGCGCCTCTCACGTAAGCCAGCCAATCAGCAGGCTTCCTCTTCTTCTTGGATTAGTGTTACGTGCAACACTAATCCCAGCCGCAGACTATGCTGGCGGCTCGCTCCTGCCAGCTACTGCGGCGAGTTGGAGACGTCATCGCGCTGAAAGCGCGATGACGTCGCCTACTCGGCAATAGTCGGCAGAAGCAGGAAATATGAATCCCGCTCTGCTGACTGACAGCTGGGAGGGCGGAGTAAAGTCCTCCGCGTCTCTCAGCTGTTTCAGCCGATCGGCTGAGCGGAGTGTGGGGGGAAAGGCTAGGGCATACTCAGGGCATCATGACCACCTAAAAAAGCTTAGGTGGTCATGTTGCCTAGAGTATCCCTTTAACTTAACTTGATTTTCAAAAAAAACCATTGGGTCCTGCGACTACGCTCATTATGGAAAGTCGCTAGGTAGCTAAACTATAAATGTAATCCCTGTGACAGAATTTGTTGCCATTTTTGTGTATTCTGAAAAATAAGACTTCTATTACACAGACCAGAGTGTTATTTTTATGCTAACTGGGCAGCAGAAACGTCAGGCACAGATGAATGACGATGCTGTTATCCAATATCCCTAACAGTGCACACATAGTACTGAATCTATAAAACCAATTTGCATTTTGCCATTATTTCGCACAGTATAGGAGACAAGAAGCCAATCTATTCTAAAAACAAAATGCCATTGCAATAACACTGCCAGTTTATAAAGATAAATGGTACAATAAGTAAACTATCAATTGAAGTAATTACATCTATAATCATGACCTTTGCAAAGTAAAATATTTTCAGTTTATTATTTGAACAGAAACACGGGCATTTTTTTGGTTATTCATGAAATATATAAAAGGTAATTCATAGAGACAAATGTAACTTTGTGTACAGTGATGTTAATCATACAGGATGCACCTTAGCTTAGGCATCTTAGAATCTAGCAAATCTACATATTGCTCATAATTTGTAAAATACTGCAAACATAGGCTTCAGTTTTACAGAAAAAATGGTGTTGCGCCTGTACTCACCAGAGCGGCTGCAACAACCAAGAGTAACAACCCAGTTCATGTATTAAACATAACAAGAAAAAAAGATGTCATCTGCGCTCGTTTCTATATAGTTCCAAGTGCATAGGCTTCAGTTTTAGGCTGGGGTCAGACGAGCGCACTGATTGCGCACAGTAACGGGTGAACTTTGTAACGGATGAGATTGTGGTTACATTGTGACAGTTAGTTTTGACTGATGTTGAGAAAAAGGAAAAAAAAAAGCTGTTGGCAGGGGTTTCTCTACGTCCGTGTAGCTTTTTCACGTCAATTACATTTTGGCGTCCGTTGCAACAAGCATTGCCCGTGCGTGAAAAAGTGTGCACGTTGTTCGTGTGTTGTTCTACAACAGGCAGCAAACAGTGTGGTCAGACGGATGCAAAAAGTGCGCTCGTCTGACCCCAGCCTTAAATGGCCCAATAGCTGAAATTTGCACAATAAATCCGATACTCACCTCTCATCCCAGGCCGAGAACGGCGGCATGACCTGCTGTTTCTGGCCACCGATAGCAGAGTGAGACTGAGGACAAATAGTCCCCAGGCATGCTGCGCAATCTTGCGAAAACGAGATCGCGCAGGGCTCGTGGCACAGAAGCGGAACCCTCCATGAAGTTTTATGGAGCGCTTGGTTCTGGAGCAAGGTGCTGAGTTAGCACCTGCCCTGGAATCTCACGGAAAAATGGGATGCTACGAGAAACCTGCATGCACATATTTTCCCCATTACCGACCCCATTTAGCGCTACCCTTGTAATCAGGCCCTAAATCTTTTTTTATGCTGGCTGAAAATAAAAAAAATTAGCTTTTTACTGAGCCATCTTTTTTTTGGACAAGCATCATGTTTCGAATATTGGCCCAGGCGACAATATTCTGATATTTTTTCTCAAAGCTTTGCATGATAGAATTCTATCGAACCCATAGTCTGGCAGTTATATTATTTTTATATACATATATATGTGTATATAAATAAATAAATCTATCTATGTTGTATTTTATCCCACATCATTAGCGAAAACCAGCTAAAAATGATATATTGGTTATAAATTTTCACTATACAGTAGGATATACTTTTCAGAACAAAAAAGAACTTAACTTTCAAAGACAAAGGGATTATAACTAACCACCATTCTTTATTTGGATAAAAAAACACAATGGTTTATCTTTCACAAACTACAATGGAGCAAATACAATGGAACTATGGTGTGTAGGGACCTATCAACATAAAAAACAGTTAGCGCTCGCTAATAAGCGATTCCTTGTGCGAAATACAACAAAATATAGAGGCGCTGGGGTGGCAGATGGTGGAGGAGATGATGACACAGTAGTGAAGTAGTACAGCAGCTACGTTCTCCGTGGGTCTTCCCCAAAACCCAAGAAAAGTAAAAATACTGAGAAAGAGAAATGAGAACAGCGCCTATACAATACCCCACATCCGTGGGAAACTAATGGCACACCAAGAAAAGCACTCAATATAAAATATAGGTGAAAGAGGACAATATTACTGGTACAATTACCCTATGTGTGCTCATGTCCAATGTAGACAGATGATGGTCAAAGTACATGAAAAATAAAAAGACACATATATGGCACAGTATGTCTGTACACTTATATAAGTGTATACACTCACATATGGCGGAGCCTATACAATAAAGGCTCAATATGGACACAGTGTGATTATGAGCACTATATATGTACATCTGTTAAGTTTGCAAAGTCACTTCTTATTTTTATACCAACTGATGAAGCTGCCCTGGCAGTGAAACGCGTTTTGGTTTTATTTGTTTTTATTTGTGTATTAAATACATTTTTTATTATCTGTTGGAGAGTCTAACAGTTTTTTATACTTAAAGGGGACTGGTGTATCCTTCTTTACACCCAGGCGTTCATACGGAGCCAGTGAATCTGCACAGGCTCATAACCACGTAAGTTCTATAACCACCTGGCCCATATATCTGTGGTTTAACAATGCTGTACCATGGTCTGTGTCTGCTTTATCCTATGTATGGTCCACGCAAGTAACCTTTGGAACTGTACGAGGACGGGACGGGGTCATCCCTGAAGAGACCCACTGTGTCCATATTGAGCCTTTATTGTATAGGCTCCACCATATGTGAGTTAATTTCCCTCACGTACCCACCTTATATAAGTGTACAGACATACTGTGCCATATATGTGTCTTTTTATTTTTCATGTACTTTGACCATCATCTGTCTACATTGGACATGAGCACACATAGGGTAATTGTACCAGTTATATTGTCCTCTTTCACCTATATTTTATATTGGGTGCTTTTCTTGGTGTGCCATTAGTCTCCCACGGATGTGGGGTATTGTATAGGCGCTGTTCTCATTTCTCTTTCTCAGGATTCCTTGTGCGAGTTTACTGTACTTTGCACTACCTATACTAACATGGGTAGCGCAAAGTGCAAGCACAGAGTAACTAGCGTTAAGATCACTTGGTCCTAACGCTAGTTACTAAGAACTGGCGCTAACAAAAAAGTTACCACCAGCTCAGAGCTGTAGGTAATGGATTGCGCTGCTGCTGAATCTGTTACCTGCAGCTCAAACCCCCCCCAGAAATCACACGCTCACCTCTTATCCCGCAGCGAGAATGGCAGCGCAATCCGCTGCCTCTGGCTGCCGGGAGCAGAAGGAGACTGGGGGAAGGAAGTCCCCTGCCTCCCTCCGCGATCACTGCGCCGACCAGCAGGATCTCGCAAGAGGCAAGATCTTGCTGGTCATGTGACCCAGCATCACAATCCTCCAAGGAGTCCTATGGACTCCATGGAGGGGATGCTGAGGACGGCGCTGTAGCGCTGCCCCAGCATCTGCGAGTTTAGCAATCGCTAAGGGGTAGGCTGCCAGACTCGACGCCCACCCCGCGATCTGCTGGGGAAACCGGGATGCTAAGGGGACGTTAGTGAACGCAAATTTTTCCCCTTAGCAACCCAGTTTTAGCTCCGGGCAGCTGATAGGGCCCTATGTACTTTCCTCTGGCATTTCAGCCAAAGTTGCCTAGCATTGTTTTCACCGTAGTTTGAATGGAAGGTCTATGGAGATTGGCACTATAAAATCTAAGAAGTGCATTCACCAGTGTTGCCAACAGTAGAGAATCAATTTCAAGAATAGCTGCAGTTTACACTTACTGCAGCTATGGTGGTACTGTTGTAGCAATGGTGGTACTGTGGTAACAATGGTGGTACTGTGGTAACAATGGTGGTACTGTTGTTCAGAGCTGTTCACCAATTATTTTCACAACTTTGCCAGGAGTTGTTAGCTTTTCCTTCTGTGAATAGCCGAAGTTCAAATGCACTTTGTGAATTGACCCTTATACCTTATCACTTATCGGTTTATCACCATTGTTCAGAGCGGCTTGGACACATTAGAGTAAAAGCACATATACAATTTGTGTCACATACAGTAGGTGTGATACAGCTAAATGGTAAAATATCTACTTACAGGTATATGTAAGGATCTTATGATATTTTAGGAATACAGCTTTCTAAAACTGACAACGGGACGTGAAAATATTGCGTGTATGTGGGCAAAATGCTGATATACTGGTAGTTGCACCAAACTCCTTTAATAAACAAAACTTTGTGATTTAAAGTTTAATCATTTCCAGATGAAAAAGAATGAATAAATCTACCTGGCAAAACTAATAGAAGATGTAATTACTTGACGATATGGTCTGTGCTGGCCCACTGGAACAATTTATGAGTCTATTTTCAGTGAATTACATAAAATGTGCTTGAACATTAATGCACCCATGGAACTGCTCCTCTTATAAAAAATTATACATACCTATAGAGTCGACTCTTTAGAAAGACATTTTTGAAAAAATCTGTCCAGCTATTAATAACCAGAGAATGTGTTTCAAACATTATTGTTAAAAAATAATATTATAGGGATTATTCAGAGAGCACCGAAATGTCGCCGACATTTATCATGCTATCGTGTTCCCCGCACTTCGGGGAATCAAATTCACCAACCGTGCAGTGAATTCTGCATTCACCACAGGGTCCTTGGAGTGAAGGGAACGTATCCAAAAATCCTCGGCAACACCACCGAAAAATAACCAAAAAGGCAAAAATCTGCCGAAAAAACACAGCTGATACGTTCATAGGCGTCTCTACAGGGGAGCAAGAGGGGGGGCAATTGCCCCCCCCCCTAGATTATTCCTTGCCTCCCCCATTTGCCCCCCCACCAAAAATCAACATCCATATTCGGACCACTGGATCTCCATCTCTGTGCATCGTATATGGACGATCTAGGTGTAATTGGAAAGGGCCACCACTGACAAACCACCACTGACATTTCACTGCTGTTCAGTGTTCTATGAATAGATTAACCATTGCTTCTCTATGAGGGATTTCACTGTCGCCGAACAGCACTGTATTTGCTGGCAATTTGCCAAAATTTGGCAAACTGCCTGCTTTTTGACCAGATGAATGGCCAAGAAAGTGCACCGTACGGGGAAGTTCCCTGTTCAGTGCAATTTCAGGGCCAAATCGGCTCTCCCTGAATAACCTTGTATGTGTTTCAATCATGTTATTTTATCCTAATTACTCAAGGAATATGTGTTTTAGCTTTCGAGTTATATTTCCACTGCCAACGAATGCACAGGCTGACTATGTGCCAATCCGTGCACAAGCTAAATTTTGTTTTCACCTTTTTTTGAGGGTTCAAAACACGATCCCTATCAAAAATTTAAGGGGCTATTCAGAGAGCACTGAAATGTTGCTGACATTTTGGTGCTCTCCAGTTCCCTGCACTTCAGGGAATCAAATTTCCCCACCCCGTGGTGAATTCAGCATTCACTGCAGGGTCCCAGGAGTGCAGGGAAAGGACCTGAAAATCTGCTTCAAGACTGCTGCAAAACCGCCGCAAAGTCGCCGAACTCCCACCAAAAAACGCATCCGATATGATCCAATGCATTGGATCACTCGAACCACCACAAAATTGGCCAGGAAATGGCACCGTACAGGGAAATTCACTCTTCGGTGCCATTTCAGGGCCAGATCGGCTCTTTCTGAATAACCTCCATAGATAATTTTTTCCTCTAGAATGACCCTATAAGTGTTTTCGAAACAAGTGATATAATTGCCACTTACATGAAGCACATCTATACTGTGCTGCTGAAAATGACGAGACCTAAGTTGTTGCATTCTTTGATGATTTTCTTGATATTTATCCTCTGCGAGCTGCCTGAAAAAAAATAAAAGTAAAAATCAGGCTAAATCAATGATATGACTATAACCAACAATATCACGTGTAAAAACTAATATGAAGAGCAATAAACAGTTGATTTGTGCTTGGGAAGAATAATTAGGCATTACCAATTAAGAGTTGTAGATATTAGCAGCTAGAGAATATACATATCTTTAGCAAGGCATTTTCATATTTTCTATATAATTTGTTATCAACCTCTAAATTTTTAATAATAACAAAATAAATAATATATACTCAAAATGACACCATGATTCTATTTACTCTTGAAGATAAGGTATCTAATGGACCTTTTGTTTGCTATAGAGGAGCCTTCTGTCTTGCTCTATCCCTCTGCCTCCTAATCTCAAACCTGCTCTTACCTTGTTCTTCCCCAACTCAGGGCCATAGTACAAACTTCTGCCTGCAGGTTTTACTCGTAGCGTCCCCATTTTAGCACCATATTACAGGGCAGGTGCTAATTCAGCAGCCTGCCCCACAATGCAGTGCACCCCTCCTGGATACTCGCAGCAGCGCCACCGTGAGTATCACCTCCTGGAGTCCATAGTACTCCATGAAGGGTTGTGCTGCCGGGCCGTGAGCCCTGCAAAATCTCACTCTCGCAAGATCGTGCAGGGCAGCAAATTGATTCTCAGAGGAAGACTGGGGACTATTTATCCCCAGTCTCACTCTGCTCCCAGCGGCCAGAAGTGGCGGATCGAGCCACCGTCGTTCCTGCTGCAGGATGAGAGGTGAGAGGGGGGGTTTCAGCTGGTGCTAAATGATTCCGCAGAAACAGTCTCAGCACCAGCTTCTACCTGTGGTTAACTTTTTAGTTACCATTACCACAACATTGCAGTAATAAACGTCAGAGCGTTGTAATCCTAACGATAGTTACTGATTGCACTCCCTATGTTAAGCATAAGGAGCACAAAGCACAGTAATCTCTGCAAGCGAGCACAATCACCGATGCACCAACAGAATTTTTAACCCGTTAGCATTAGCAATGTAATATGGGGGGATGCGTTGATGGCACTTAGCCTAGCGTTAACACTCACATATCTGAGCGCTAACGCTAGTGGTAAGATTGTAATAATGCCCATACAGGTCTATTCAAAGAAAGGTGAAACTCTGGAGAATGACTGGAGAAGTGAAAATTCTAGGTCAAAATAGCCAAATCAGAAAAATTCTCCCATTTATCTCACTTTACAAATCGGCTATTTGGTCTAGATTGTTCTCTTCTCCTTCCAGTTCTCCTGGTTTTCACCTTTCTCTGAATAACCCTGATGAACTCTGAAGAATTTCCCTCAGTCCACCTTCCCTATTCGGTAAGTGCACAAAAACCAAGACTTGCTTATTAACTCTGCAAAGTGTGCAGACAGAATATAAGTAACTAGATTAAATTGCTAAAATGATTCTGATAATAGATTGCATTTATCAAGCATTAATTAAAAAGGCACTAGAATGATCCATTGTTGCATAGTTTGTCAAAGTAACATTAAGATTCTCCCTAGTACATCCTTTGTTATAAATGTTATTACCAAACTTTAATAATACACGCTATATTGACCTCCAAAGAACAGTAGGTTGTGTTCACCTTGCCACGAATCAAAATCTTTGATATGCTGTATGCGTATTTTTAAGGACTGAAGTTATTTTAAATTTACATTTCCAAGTGTTGGATATCTTAAAATTATTAGTTTTTTAATTTTTTTAAATGTAGTCTTAGACTATACAACTAGAGCTTGTTTATAGATCTAAATGTTCCCTAAAGACGATCAAGGAAAAACATTACATGAACTATTGTGTGAATGTATTTCTGTTCTGAGATTTATACAAAATTAAAATAATGTAAATCTGCAGAGCTTTACATTTTTTTCATTCATTGTTTCATCGATTTCAGGATTAAGAGAAGAATTGTTACAGATCAGGCTCAGCATCCCATTCCTGGAAAGGAGCTGCTGCTCCTTTCAAGCCCTCACGTCATTCCCGTAGTTCCTGTTGTCGTATTGCCGCGGTGCTACTGTTAGGTGGCATTAATGAAGCTGGGCGCCCGTTGGTGCCAAATTTTTATAGCTCCTCCTCCATGCGTCAAACATCTGGCAAGTTGAACCAATCACAGCCCTCTTGGCGCCAGAAAATGACGCATCACACGGAAATGTAGTCTATGGCTATATGTATCCTGGGCATCACTTTCTCAGTGCTGTGTTGTGGTTTATAATTACCCGAGAGCATGTTCCTTGTTACATTCGGTTTACATATTTACCAATTCTTGGCTTATATTTTGACCTAGCTGATCTCTGTATTCCAGTAACCTTGGCTTGAGAGACTACCCCTGCTATGTATGACCTGTGGCTTGTCTGACACTGATTATCTCTTCATCCTTTTCTATGTTTGTCTTTCCATAGACAGTCCTATGGTCCGGCCATTCTAAGGTCTGGTAGCTAAGTTGTGGCATAGTTTCTGTGTGTTAGGGCATTCTCCTCTTGGTATTCATGACAAAAATAGTTTTAAAACTATGTGGTACCATATTTTTTCTGTGGAATTTCGGCAGATGTTCGACAGTTTTGCGGCGGTTTCTCGGCTCTGTTCCCTGCTCTCCGGGGTCCCTGCGGTAAATGCTGAATTCACTGCAAGGTGGGGAATTTGATTCCCCGAAGTGCGGGGAACGAGAGAGCACCGAAATGTTGGCGACATTTCGGTGCTCTCTGAATAACTCCTATAGTCAAGTTGCATTTTGATCAACATTGGTTGGTTCTTAAAAGTAGTAGTAGTTGTTTGAATGTGTACAAGAGGAGATTATAGGGGTTATTCTCTAGTTCCCTGTACTTCGGGGGAATCAAATTCCCTGACCCTGCAGTGAATTCTGCATTCACTGCAGGGTCACCGAAGTGCAGGCAAAAGCAGCCACCAAACCGCTGATGGAAAAAAAAAAAAGGTTACAAAACCGCCGAAATGATCAGATCTGGGCAGGTCTGGGTGGGTTATTGAATCGAATTCGATTCAATAAGCCACCAGGAACACACGAAAACTATTGTATTTGTTAATTTTGGCGGTTTTGCTGCATTGTTTTAAAAATTCTGCATAAATTATTGGATCCGATCCTATTTGATAAGCTGCCGCAAACTCGCCGATCCGCGTCTGGAAAAAGCCAGCGATCCACCGAACACAGCCACGACCAGCAGCCGGAAAAAGCCGACAAGCAGACAAATGGGATAAAAAAAATAAAAAAACATTGGAAGTGTCAAATTTGAAACGCTGTTTGCAAAATTACTACTGAACGAAATTGTCTAGAATTTACATATAAGGTCCTATGAAGGGTAATAAAAAGGTCTGTTACAGAAAAACAGAAAAAAACTCTATTAAAAAAAAGGAAAAAAAATTGCTGAAAAACCTTTATAAAAATAAAGAGACATTTTGCTGCAGATTAAAAAAATAAACAGTTTATTACATATTGAATAAAAACGGGAATATTTTTAACATTGAAGCCTAAGGGATTCGCCTGATCAAACCTGCCGAATGAAACCACCGAACATCAGGGCATTTCTCTGACATTTCACTGCTGTTCGGTGTTCTCTGAATAGATTAACCATTGCTTCTCAATGGGGATTTGAATGCCGTTGAACAGACACCATATTTAGCTGGCAATTCGCCAATATTTGGCGAAACTGCCTGCTTTCTCAATAGCCAAATGGCCAGAAATTGCACAGTACAGGGAAATTCACTGTTCGGCCAGATCGTCGGAGTAGGCAGATGCACCTGACCATAGCAGTAGGGTTGCACTCACTAGGAGTCAACTTCTCATTTAAAGAATAGACCTCAGTCGTTTCAGGTCAAGTATCACACTGAACAGAGTTTAAATATACAGTTTGATATTCAGTAAAATGTGAAGATTGGACAAAAGTCTGAATACTTTTGCAATGCATTCCTATATACATACTGTATAAGAGTTCAGTGGGGGCTTATATGCTAAACCACAATCAAAAACAAAAGTAATTTGTGTCTCCAGATTATAGGGAGTGCATACCTAATTGCCGACCATTTGCTGGTCTTAAAATTTGCGTGGAAAGTTGTTCTTAATTTGCTAAATGAAATACAAAACTAGCTGTATTCATTTATAAATAAAACATGTCCCATCTATCAATACAGTCAGGAATACATGACAACGCCAATGTCAGAGATGGATGATCTGCGCCATTTTTCCACCAGAATCATTTAAAGGTTACATTTTGGTTTTATTCTTATTTTTCAATACAAAAGTACAGACATTTTGCATTTAAGTGGATACTGTCAACTGAAGGTCAGCTGCAATTTGAATTCTCCAAAAAAGTCATACCTTTTGCAGCATTCAAAATAAGGCTTATATTCTGCAAAAAACTGAAAAGTTCTGTCCTCATTTTTCTTTCAAACGGTTTTGTTTGACACCAAGGTTAAATGTTACTATTGAATAACACATTCCTAAAAAAAACGTGTAACTGCCTACTCTTTCCTATAATAATTATGGTGTGTGATTATATTATTATGACATTATGCCCTTATTCTGCTACTATGATTTGTTGTGTTGCAACATTCTATAACAGAAAAGCTATGAATTGGTTTACCTGCTCCACTTCTGTTAAGGCTGCGGGCACAAGAGCAACTTTCAGAGCGGAAGGAACATTTGTGAGAGTGGACGTTCCTTCCACTCTGATGCCCGTGTGGCCACCAAGCTGAGCACAATTAGTGCGCTTAGCGTATGGAGGATCCTCATATGGAGGATCGTGCTTTGTAGCCCTGGCTGCGTCTGTTGCAGTTTTTTTGACGGGGAGGGCTTTTAACGTCCGGTGGCAGCACAAAGCTGTGACGGACGGCAGGAAATGTGGTCACATGGACGCACTGAGTGTGTCGTGTGCCCGCAGCCTTAATGTGTATTTAAGTATAAAGACAAATGATCTATACATATATATTTTATACAGTATATAACAGCCCCAAACCTGCACGCGAGACTCCACTGCTTACGCCTGGTGCTTCCTTAGGCTCTATATAATCACCAGGTAAAACGGCACTCATGGGACTTCTCAAATCGGTGAGAAGTCCCGTGTGTACCATCTTACCTGACGATTATATATATATATATATATATATAGTGCCAGTGTTAGGGGCAGGGTTGTAGACCACAGGTATATTAGGCATCTGGAGAATGCTATTTTCCCACTAAAGGGTTAATTCTGACACAGTGCCTAATTAAGACTGCCCTGCCCATATAGGTGTATGCGTGTGTGTGGTTCCAGGAGAGAGACACAGACAGAGAGTGAGAGAGCTGTTGTATGAACAGTCTGTGTGCTGGCTGCAGCAAGGAGAGGAACTCGTGAACCTGAAAGGAAGTACTTTTTGATACCCTGTTCATTTGTTGGCAAGTGGCCTAGCTGCCCAATATATCTAGAGAGTGTATCCTATGTTTAGTTAGGCTCCATAGACAGAGTAGGCGTTTATTTGATGTTTTGTTTATTTGATTTACTGCTGTACCCTGCTGCTTTTATGATGGAATAAAACAAAAAGGGACAAACAAACCTTGCATTCAGTGCCTTTATCACAATATACACAGGGTTATTCAGAGAAATGTGAAAACCAAGAGAACTGGCAGGAGAAGAGAACAATCTAAACCAAATAACTAATTTGGAAAGTGAGATAAATGGGAGAATTTTTCTGGTTTGGCTATTTTGACCTAGAATTTTCACTTCTCCAGTCATTCTCCTAGTTTTCACCTCTCTCTGAATAACCCTGAGTGTATATATAATGACCCTACCATCTGTACATAAAGATTGTAAAGCTGGAGAGAAGATGTATAGAGAGTTGCATGGAAGTCAAATATGAAGCGAACAGCGATCATTGTGATCATTATTTTACTAATGGCTCCAAGAGGTCACTCCATATTTCTCTTACTTTAGTCTTCTAGCCTTCTCATCAGCAGCATTCAGTTTCCTCAACCTCATCCTTTCTCTCGGGGTCATTTTCTGGACCTCTGACAGCTCACGAAGTGTTTGAAGATGAAACTTCCTCTGTCTATAAAAGAAGAGAGAGAAAAATAAATCCAGTCTAAAAGCTTTGTAATCCCAACTATGTAAAGTTGCTCCATCTTTTATAGGAACCATTTAGGACAGACATTATTTGTATTGAATATTTTGAGAAGTTAGTTTTAGAGCTTAGATGGCATATTATATAAACTGGAAATACTCTGCATTAATATAGACACAGCAGGAAGTCTATGATGAATACTGCTAATTTTCCTAAATAACATAATTAGTTTATGTCCGCATTAACAAGGAGGCAGAGGTTGAAAACAATTAAAAATAATATAATAATGAAGCGAACAAATTATCTTTTAACAAATTAGCATTTTAGTTCAAAAATATTTACATAATAATAATATGAAAGACAATTAGTTTAACAACCTAAGGGGTTACTTTTACTAAAGTGGGGAAAGCGGTCGAATGAAGAAAACTGCAAATAATAGGCTGAAATTGTTTAGTCAGGAACATCGTCTGATTTTCTTTTTCTGGCCAGCATTTTCTAAAGTCGTCAAAGCATTCAGCAGCTGAATATCACAATAGTAATCTAAATAGTCTGCAAACCCAGAGATGTATTCGTTAATTCTTTTAAATGGCCAAGAGCTTAAAGGAACACTCTACTCAAAAATCACCCCCCCCCCCCGTTTTTTATCCTAATCTATCCCTATTCCCTTAATAAAAAGTCGTTTTTTCTGTTTTTTTTGTGTAACTGTAATACTTACCCTAAAATCCTCTGGTTTCCAGCGGCGTCTTTTTTTTTTTTTTTTATACTCACCTCCCTCCTCTTCCGCTCCCGTCCTTCTTGCATCGGACTTGCCTTCTGGTTTACGTGAGAAGAACGCATGCGCGCCTCTCACGTAAGCCAGCCAATCGGCAGGCTTCCTCCCGGCTCCCTCTGAGGATTAGTGTTGCGCGCAAGAGGATGCGCGCAACACTAACCCTCAGCCGCCAGCTACTGCGGCGTGTTGGAGACGTCATCGCGCTGAAAGCGCGATGACGTCTCCTACTCGGCAAAAGTCGGCAGAAGCGGGAAATATGATTCCCGCTCTGCTGACTGACAGCTGGGAGGGCGGAGTAAAGTTCTCCGCCTCTCTCAGCTGTTTTCAGCTTTTTCTGCTGAACGGAGGGAGGGGGGACAGAGGGCGGCATACTCCAGGCATCATGACCACCTAAAATAGCTTAGGTGGTCATGTTGCCTAGAGTATCCCTTTAACTAAACAAGTGTGATTTTCAATCACAAAAATGACAAGCCAAGAGATCTTTAGGGTCTGCATTGTGTGTGTGTGTGTGTGTGTTCTATGTTTACATCTGGGATGTGATCTTTAAAAAATTTATTAAAACAAAATATAGAATAAAAGAGCAGACATGTCCCCAGGACGCGTTCCGCCACTCCAGGCAGCTTCATCAACTTCATCACATCCCGGAATCCTGAGCGGTTTTTATTGGGTTTTTCCCACAATAAAAAATCCATAGGTGTTCACCTCGAGTTTTGGTAGCTCCACCAAGAGTAAGTTTCGACTCAGTAGAATATTATGCAAACTTAATGCTCTGATTTGCACTAGGAAAGTGTCTTTTTCCTCCCTTTTCTTTCCATATGCCTCCATCTATATAATGTGACTGGAGAAACATCGTTGCAACAAGGTGGGGGGGGGGGGTCACCTGTTAACAAGGAGGAAGAAAAATCACCCAAAAGTGCAGTTCCACTCAGAGCCAGTGTTGGGGCTCAATGTTTGTGAGTGGAATATTTGTATTAATTTTGTGATAATCATTATCTACAACACACTGCACTATACTTTTGTTTGCTTCTTTTTTAACCATATTATGGATTACGAATATGCCAGAATCATCTGAACTCCAAAAGCATCTGTTGTTGCGCTCACCAGATACGTATATGTTTTCATATAGTATGAGAATTTGCTGTAGGGATTCTACAGCAGATTCATAGTGTATGGCTAATGTAAAATGCTTTTCCATAAAACCACTGGTTCCTGACAGTGCTTTTATAGAAAAGCACCTGATAATTAAAGGGTTAATGATAGAGTTGTATCATAAGAATGCATCACACAGCCAAAGGATAACCTGTCACATCCCCCTGATTTGTGGCTCCCTAACCAGCTGATCTGTTCACTTGTCTAAAGTAAATGAAACCACAAAGTCCCCCAGATGAACTGTTCTGAGACATTGGCAAATGACATATCTTAGCATAGTACTTCTTCGGAAAACCTAACCACTGTCTCCTTAAATCAATAGCAATCTAATGCAAGACATTTACATATATTAAAATAATTGTGTAATACACAGTGTGCATCGCTTTAGCATATGTTTAAGTGCATTGTTTGGTCATCAACTTTACAAAACAGCTTGCTTCTTCCAGTATAATTTATTCCATGTGTATTGCTAGTAACCAATCAAGCTGGTAACAACATGGCTTTCGCTTACATTTTATTGTAGCATTAAGTATTTATAAAGCAAATCGCTTAATGGCTTAACAAGCAATTAGTGATTGCAGGAATCTAAGTTGTTTACTTACAGAGCTTTCCTTATTTGGTCCGCATCTTTCTGGCAAATTAAGGTCTTGTCATTCTGCGTCGCTCCATACAGCTTCCATTTAACATGCTAAAAACAAACAGCAACATGTTACTACACTGCTTCTGCTAAAGTATTTTTGGACATCTATTTTGTGTCCATGGTGGAATGTTTCTAATGATGGCGGAAAACCATAAAACGTTTGACTGCAAGCAAAGGCAAGTCCTTGTTTTCTGCCATTCTTGACATGTTCCTGATTCTGAAGTAGTACCGGCATCTTGCCATCTTGACAATGGAATAAAAAATGAATTTCATTGCAGGTACCTTGACATTTTGTATTATACATTTCCAGACGTGACGTTGTCACAGTTTGGGTGAGCGCAAGCTTATTTTTTTATTTTTTTTTGAGAAAGTATTTTACCAGGAAGGATACATTGAGATTTCTCTCGTTTTCAAGAATGTCCTGGGTGGCGAGTATGTACCGTTAGGTGTCTTGCCCAAGGACACTTACTGGAGAGGTGCTCTTGCCAGAATTCAAACCTGTGTCTCCATGGTCTTCACAGTTGAGAGCAGTGATGTTACCTCTACTCCACCCAGCCAGTACACTCCACCCTGCTTTTACACTTCACTCAGCCAGTACATTTCAATACTAGGGGGCTCTATTCACTATGCTAAAAACAAACCGGCTGGGTGGAGTAGAGGTACCATCACTGCTCTATGACTGTGGAGACACAGGTTCAAATCCCAGCAAGAAGACCTCTCCAGTAAGTGTCCTTGGGCAAGACACCTAACGGTACATACTCACCACCCAGGACATACTGGAAAAGGAGAAAAATCTCAATGTATCCTTCCTGGTAAAATATTTTCTAAAAAAAAAAAACAACAACAAACAACGAATAGCAAACAGCTATTGGTTCAGCTTACACTTGGAAGATACAGTTCCTCTTTCGTCGTGTGTAACTGACTTTTCAGACTGCCATAGCAACTTTATGAGCAAGTGACCCTCAAACAAGTTGCAACTGAGTTGTTGCCAAGCTTTCCTTCTGTCCACATAGAAACACACTTTATTTTACAAAAGAAAAAATGTTCTTGATGCGAACAATACTTAAGAGCTGAAAAAAATGAACACATAAACAAACCAATACGGAAGTACAATTTGCTCTAAACTAAAATCCGAAATCCGAACAAGGTTGATCTATCTACGAAATCGCATTTCCTAAGGACAAACATGATGTTATTTTTGTTTCATTTCTGTAATTAATCCACATCGCAGAATCAGCTCCTGATGCTCAGTAAATATGCATACTTTAATCAGATTTGCATCATTGTGTTGAATTATCAGATATTTTCATGTTCACACATTTTAGAATGTTTGCCAGAACAGTTGTTAAACAAGTTAAGACAATATGCAAAGCAGAAAAGCAAACTTTATTCCATAGTCACACAAACATGGTGCAGATGAAAAATATCAAATTTTGAAAAGAGTGATAGACAAAATGGTAATATTCTCAGAATAATTTCACTTATATAAACTTTACAAAACAATTGGACGGATAAAGGATAAAAATGAGCATATTTAAACAACGTTCATAAAGTTGGCGACAACTAAAGTTTTGATTAATTTAGACCTTGTGAAATTACAAGTCTTTGTTTCAAACTATTGTAGGTGCTAGGGATGCACTGTCAGGTATATTAGAAGGAAAAATTAAAATGGATGCCTGTAGCCATCTTGTTTTAATGGAAAATCTTTTCTTTTTCAATTTTCCCTAGTTTTAGAAATGGACAGAGATTTTTTTTAATAGTTCAAATTTAAGGTTAATAAATTATATATATTTGGAGTATTTCTTGCAACAGATAGACTGAGATTTCTCAGATATTGTTAGATCCAGAATCTAAAATATTTCTATTCTGCAGATAGAGATATGAAGAAGAATCGGATATAAGGATTTATCCTAAAGACACTGTTGCAAAGATGATATACAAATATATATATTGAATTTGGAAATTACTGTGATTGAAATTAATAATCAAGGAATTATATAACTACAATATAAAAAGCAGAAGATTAGAAGTTTAATTCTCGATATTAGGGGAGGATTCACTAAATATGTTTTATTACTTATTCTAAAAATAGATTAAGTGATAGCTCATCTTTTGTTGATCCACATAGCATAGAGAGATACATATATCTTTACAAGATCTAGCTTGTTAAACATTAGTTTGCTGGGAAATACATGTTTCGTTAAGCAGAAATGTTTATTAACCATTTGTGTATTAGTTACTAACTGATAAGGTAAATGATATTAATCATATATGCAGTTACTAACACGAGATACATATATTGTGAAGCTAGTTTCTATGTGCTGATGGATTTTGTGGTTTATAAATTTTGGTTTATGATATGAGATTTGAATTTTTTTTGTATACGTAATAAATATATATATATATTTATCCGATTATTGATTAGTGTATTCTTCAAAGCAAAACACAGACAATTAAAAGAATTTAGGAGAATTTCTAGGAAATATAAACGATTGATATTTGTGTCTCGTATAAGTTTCTTATTGAATAATAATCCCTGACAGCTCAGATACCATTTTTGTTAAGACTGAGTACGAGTACCGATATTTTTTTCAGGCACTCACTGATACCGGGTACCGATACTTTTATTTAATGTCATGTGACTGCTTTCCAATAAATAATTTAGGATTTTGCTGAAAGCCTGTCGAATTTATGTTAATATTGAAATGTATGGACAGACACCCCATTTAGCCACTGCACAGGCCTGCACACACCCTGACCACACACACACCCTCACCTCAGATATATATGCATACCCACATCAGACCTCAGACACATGAATAACAACAGACCTCGGATACATGTATACCCACAGACTTCAGATACATATAGACCCACAGACCTCAGATACCAAGAATCAAGTACTCATACAAATGCCGGTAACGGCAACGATGCTAGTATCGCTGCGTCGCTAGTAGGTGCCATAATGACGCTTGGTATCATATCAGATAAACGAGAACAGTGTGCTTAACGAAGACAAAATTTGAGTGTGAGTTACTTTTATATTTTTCATAATACAAAAAAATTGTATTAATTGAAACCAGTATTGTGGATATAACAAACCTAAAGCCCACTATGGTGTACCATAAACTAAACATAACCTTTAATATTAGTCTAAAATTATATATATACTCCACATACAACATAAGACAACAAAATAGATGAAAACATATGAACTAGTTAATTGGATAATTTTATGGTCAGCCCTAGACTGACATTTTGGGTACAATACATGAGACCAAATTAACCTGTGCAAGTAAATTACACCAGGTCAATTACTTAAATTATAACCAGGTCAAAAATCCTGTATAACAATCTTATGGTCAGTCACTCAAAACATCCGATTCAGTTTATAAATGGAAATAGTTACATAGTAATCAATCAGTACTTGAGGGCATCTTTTCACTCAAAGCTCAAAAGTAACTATAACCTATATAGCCATTATACTGTTACTTAATCCCTCAGTATTATTGGAATCCATAGTAACACTCACACAGGGTTTCCTATCTCAATCAACACTGGTATCAGGACGATTAGACAATGATACATGGATTGCCTCATGACGGTCTTAAGTATTCAGTTTTATGACCTGCTTGGTCTCCTTATAGTGTATAGTATAGGATATATTTAAAATGTGTTCTTCTGGGGGTAGACTGGTGGAGGATTGCCCTAGTCTCCCTTAGGGACGATTCTAAAGCATATTTACTCATGGTTTAGTTGTTTTTTCTAATAGGTGATAATTGTATGTTTACTGTTTACATGATATAACATGTGTTTTGTCCACATGGTCACTAGTGCGGCTTGACATTGTGACAGTGGGTGAAAATCTCTGCCCTGCAGTAAGTTGAATTTGCGTCCTGCAAAAAGAATACCAATGCATGAATCAATTTGGAATCCCAAATGGCCTGCCTTGAGTAGGTAATTGGTCTTGCAACATCTGTATGCTACAGGACAGCATTTCCCTATGCTTCCCCTCTGTGTATATGTCAACTTTATAAATACTGCAATGTCTCGGTATAATGTATTTATTTGTGAGTGTGAAATGTGTCAGTTTCACCCCTTCACTACCAAATGTTGTGGGTTTTTTTATCTGGAAAATCATTTGAATTATTCATACAGTAAGACATATTTGGGAATATTCCCCATGTATTCCATAATGTAATAATCTATTTGGCAGGGAGATGTTGCCATCTGCTGGCCAAAAAGGAGATATTGCAGTTCTGTTTTCTGTGCAGAATCAGTTGAGGAGGTATCATTTATACACATTCCAAGGTGGATTTAAAAAGTGTTAGCACCTCGTCCTCAGGTATCATGCCCAAGGTGCTAAAATGTTCAGGACATGTTCTGGAGCCCAAATACAAACAAATTTTGTATGGAATAACCAAAATTCCTTTGTATTTCTACTGTGGAACACCATATTGATTATCCTCGTTATCGAGGCACCAGGAAGTGCCTTGCAGATGGAGTATAAGATACTGTTAGCAAAGGCTTTTTAAAAATAAATGTGTGTGTTTGAGTGTCATTTTTTGTATATTTCCTGTCTTTACTCTTCTATGAGAAGCATTTGATAAAGAATGCTGGGAGGTAGCAAGTTAGTTGATTACATTTATTCCACATCACCCAAACAAGCTAATTTTTAAGGTTATTTTTGACAATTCTTTCAACGTATAAAATGGGAATTTTTATGGAATTATGTTAATGTCTGGAGAATAAAACAAGTTTACATTTTGCCATGTGTGTCCCATAAAATCCCATAATTTGCACAGGACAGCTTCAAATCTAAACTGTGATCCATTGTCTCACTCACTTGTAACTGTTCCTGAATATATGAGGTTTGTAGAAGGTCCCCTGCTCCTGGGCGAAGTAATGGGTCTTTATTCAACATTCTGAAATAGGCAAATAATTGATGTCATTATATATTGTATACCAATTCAGCGGGTGAAGATGAGAAAATCAATCTAATATTCAGTACCTGCTCATCAACAAATTAAGATCCCTGGAATAACGATCTGGAAGAGATGGTGTTTCACCTTCCACAATGTTAATAACAACTGCCAAAAAGCTGAAACCAGTGAATGCATGTTCTAAGCAGCACATCTCATGAAGAATACAACCAAGGGACCTAATGGGAATTGAGAAAAAATGCTAATTAGAAAACACATATCCTTAGATAGATATACTGGAAATAAATAGGAGATACATTTTCAGCAAGCATGATGTTTTCAAATGGTTAATTAAATTCTAATAAATAGAATCTGTTCTGAATTTCAAGTGAATATATATTTTTTTGCCTTTTACGCAGAGCTGAATGGTCTGCTGCATCATTAAGTTCAAACCCTGCAATTACCCAAATATGCTCCAAATCAAATATAGAATCCAATCATTAATGAACAAATTAAGTCCGCTTCAGCAATCAAATTAAACCAAGCATTCCGCTTTAAGATCACCTGCTTTACATCAACATGTCTGGAAAATTTCATTAAATAGCTTTCCTGGGTACCTTATTGCAAGATGTCAGGGATCTGTACCTGTATGTGCGCAGGAACCTGCCCTGCATGCGTGAATACAGGAAAAGGGCTGCCTCAGCCCTGTCCAGCACCTATATGGGTTAATCCCAAGTACAACAGTTAAGCACAAACACACACCACACCCCCCTGTCTAATAAAAGAGACTCCTTCCCCTGTGCAACCAGACTTCTCATTACAAGTCAATCCTTTGTACTATTAAGACCTGCTTTATACTTCTATTGATACCCGTGTACCAGACCCTGATTAACCAACCGACCTTGCCTCCTTGCTACCCGCCTATTCGACCCTCGACCGTCCAGACCATTCTACCTCGTCATCCCATTTGTACTACGCTATGGACTGCTACCAACCAGCCTATTCTAAGGTACAGTCACATTATTCCTGCCTAAAGGGCTCAAACCCCCTGCAATGGGGTCCCACCACGGCGTATGCCAGGTGCCACTCTGACAGAATGAGAAGTCCACAAACTGAGCCTGCAGGAATACCCCCAATCCTGGAAGATCTGGCCTACAGTTTGTGTGTTATGCTGGAGGATATATGGGCCTTAATGGACACTCTAAGGAGCGCCCTTCCCAAGGTATATGTTCCCCCGGGGAAGAGACCTAGAGGCCCGCTGACGCCAGAAGAGCGTACCAGGAGAATAGACCAGAAGCTATGCCTGTACTGCGGGGGTTCCAATCATTTTTTGATGGACTGCCCCATAAGGCCACCCAAGAAACAAGACCCTGGGCAAAGACTTGACAAACCTCCTATGCCAAAAAATACGCCCCGTGTCAAGATCACGCTGCCCCCGCGTGAAGAGACCAGGCTTGTACCATGGCCTAAGCCTGCAGCAATTCCCAAGTCTGCTGCAGTGACTAAGCCTGGTAAGGTGATCAAGCCTGCACCGCCGCCCCAACCGGTGAAAGCTGCCAACCCTGCACCTGAACCCAGATCTGCAAAATTACCAAAGTCTGCACTTGTGACAAAGCCTGAGAAAGTGCCCAAGCCAGCTCCCAGGTTACCTCCTGCACCGACACCTGCCCCCAGACGACCCATACCCAGGGTACCTAAAGATTCGGTGTCCCTGGAGGCTGACTCCGAGGAGGATGAGGACAAAGTACTGCCCATGGAGACAGAACCTACAGAAGTCCTGGAGTCTGAGTATATGAAGCAAGGGTACCCGGTGTCCGAGGAGTCTGACCCTCCTGTCCCTATGGAGATTATGTGTGTCCAGACTCCAGGTGCAACCACTCTTAGCCAGCAAGACTCAGCGATCTGTGAAGTGGACGGTGCTGGCTATGACTCTCTGGTTGATTTCTTGCCGTTTGGTCGCCTCTCCTGAGTATGTGGACCTAGAGCAGGTACCAAGAGATACCACCCAGGACATTATGACTTTGCAGACCCCAGGTACGACTCCCATCACTCCCAGGCAGCACCTCATGACCAGTGCTGCTGGAACCCCGAAACCTGCACCCAGAAAGCACAACGCACCTAAGGCAGAGGCTCCTTTCTGTGTACAGGGAACCTTCCTGGCGCCGGGATCTGTTAATACCTGTACCCCCCCCCAGGTTAATACCTGTACCCCCCTTGTTTCTCACTATAATTGTAAAGGGTCATCCAGACGTGGACCCCTTGCTTGATGTGCCTAGAGGGGTGTCAGCTATACCCTCCTGACGAGGCCCAATAAGGCCGAAACGATCGTCGGGGTTTGCTGCACCTCTCGTGCAGGGATGACGTCCTTGGCAATCAGCACTGGCCACCCTTTCTGGGTGAGAGCAGGCTGATTTGCATATGGAAAATTCATCCCTGTAATGGCACAAGCAAGCTAAAAACCTTGTTTGTGAGACCTGAGCGGGCACCCACCGCAGAGCAGGCCATTGTGCTGTTGCTTGTTCTCAGGACCCTCACAAACACCCCCCTTGTTTCTCACTGTTAATACCTGTACCCCCCCAGAACCTGCATGCGTAGGGGGCGTGACCGGAAGTCGAGCTGAGCGGCTGCAATTCTGAAGAACTCCTCTGCTGATGTTTAAGATTTGATTTTTGGGACTGAAATTTCCGCTCTCACTCGCTTCCTGACGCTGGGCACTTACCTGTGGTCCTGCAATTGGGAGATCCCCGCGACGTGCTATACCCTGGACTGACCTGGGCCTGTCTGGACCTGTGTGGCCTAGCCTCAGCGGCCATTTTCTTCGCCTGTGAGCCCCTCGTGCTGATCCCTCGTGTATTTTGCGGCGTTTAGTCCAGTGTGCCCGGCTCGTGGGTGAGGGCGGGTTCACATGGCCTGATATGCCTGACCCTTCAGCGGGGACTACTGTGGCTGCGCCCTCATGCCTGGATGCGGAGCTTGGGTCACTTCTGGAGTCTCCCTTTCCCCGCCGGAGGCCTGATGACGCCTCACTCCCGCTGATGAGGGGAGCTCTGGTGGACCTTCTAGCTGAGTTCCGGGAGGTATGGCGCGCCTCCCATCGGGAAGCGGGATGGGCGAGTGCCGCGAGTGGCCAAGATGAGTGTGGAAGGGGATCCAGAGACCCAAGTGGAGTTGCCCCTTCTGTGGCTGCTCCTGCTGCCGTGGAGCTTTCCTGTTCCCCGGCGGTTTTATTTGGGCCGGCAGCTGAGAACCGGTCCCTCAGTTGCTGTGTGAAGCCTCCTGGTTCCTTGCCCTCTCCTGCAGATCTGGAGCTGAATGGTGGCTGCAGTGTGCTCCAGGTTGCTGAGACGCGTGGAGGCTGGTCTGCACCCAAAGATGTTGTGGCTTCGGTGAAGGTCTTGTCCCGCGCCGGAGACCCCTACCACAATGTGAAGACCTCCCAAGATGTCTTGGCGCCTCTCCTGCTGTGCCGGCCGCTCGCTGTCTCAGGGACTCTGATGGCTTCTATGTCCCTGGACTCTGGAGCGCATGGTGATGTCCGTGACCTGCTGGAGGTGCTCGTCCTTCTACGGGATGCATTGCCGGCATTGGCTGCAGCCTTGTTCTTGGATGCGGGCTGAAGTGCGCCCTTCATCGATGTCTCCTACTCCAGAGTATTACCCCGATGTTGATAACACCCCCAACTTGATGAGTACACCCCCTCTCTGATGATCTGAGGCACTTTGGGGACACGTTAGATTTTTCTTGCTGCCCTTTTACTGTTTTTAATAATTTTTCATCTGATGGAGATTTGCTCAACCACTTTAGTCCACGCTGCTCCCCCCTTATTGCAGTGCTTCTCCTGCCCCCCTCATCCTGTTATATCTCCCTAGCACCTCTTCCCTGTGAATTAGACGGAGACCCCCCCACCACCACCCCAATACCGATGACATTTGAGACTTTTGTTTCTTTACCGACACTTACCCCACCAGCGATGGTGTCCCCTTCCTCCCCTTCCCCCACCCACCCCTTTTTTTTTTCTTGCCATTTTTTTTTTCTTGCCACTATGGCACCTACCATGGCTCTGGTTGCTATAATTAGCCCTCGGGCTCCTGGGCCTTGTGACAATATCCTTCCACGGCCTCCTTTGGGAGTGAGCCGGGAACGTCACGATCTTGGCCTTTGCCACTCCTTTGCCCCTCTCCCACACCCAACTATTGAAATTTTTTTTCCGTTCCCCCCACGCACCATTGTTGGTGTGTGGTCGGTATAGTTCACCTCCCCTCTCCCACGGTTTGTTATTTTTCTGTTATCAGATGTACTACTTTGAGGCAGACCTATATTTTTTTTTTGCCTCGATGATGCAATGTTTCTTGCTGACACGATAATATTTAATTTCTATTTAGATGAGACTCCCCAAATTGGGGATGTTTATTGTTTCTCCTCTGATGTACTTACGCTGTTTATGTACTGGCTGTGTTATTGCTGACCCTTTTTCAAAATTAAAAGATTTGAATATAAAAAAGAACCTGCATGCGTAGACCGAACTGTTGCTTCCACCATCTGTTCCCCAGACCCTATATCATCTGACTGTGTCCATGCATCCACTGGCACAGTGGTGCGTAGGGAAGATCTGGCACGTTTTGAGGAAGCGTTGAAAATCAGGCAAGCTGCAGAATCCCCCAAGGCTGCCCAGGTTACGCTGACTGTGACCCCCATCACTCCCAGCCAGCAAGATCTGTTTCCTTCTGCAGACTGCTGCACCCCATCCGATTCTGGAGCTGAAGAATGGGGCACAATGTCCTCTGAGGAACCACCACCACTCCAAACAGCCCGGCGTTCCAAAGGACCCCCAGGTCGGCATCCAGGATACCTTGGCACCACCTTCCCTGCTACGTCCCGCAGAGGGGCTCATCATCCTGCAGTGTCCCGGTACGATCCGGCTATGGAATTTTATCCACTCAGTGACTCACCCTCTGACTCTGAGTCAGAGTACATGTTTGATGTTGTGGCCCCGGTGAAGTGGAATCAGGCTGGAAGATGGTCGCTATTATGAGCCAAGCGGCCATCTTGTTCAGAATATTGGTTCACTTGCAAATAACTAGATAGATTTCACTAGACATTAGAATGAAGCTTACATAGAATTTTAGGAATGTGGTAGATTAGCAGAGAAGCAATAAAAACTGAGGAAAAATCCGGCCAGCTCTTGGCACGGAAAGACAAGATGACAAATGGATACTGCAAGGTCACTGAGACCTGTAGAAAGACAAAGAGAGCGTAGAAACCAGAACATGCTTTATCTGTAGCAAAATAAACATAGCCTTTAGGGAGGGGGGCACGGCCCGGATTGAGTGCGGCAGCAAATCACAAATGTCAGACTAACATGATGTTTGCCAATTTACGATCAATGTATGGAATTCCTTTGTACTAACAATGGGAGGTATTAACCCACGTGGGGTGGAATAAAGTGTCATCGGGAGGTGGGCTAATTCGGATGTACCTGATTATGTATTTGGGGTATAAAACCCCTTGTCGGGGGGGAGACGGGGCTCACTCTTTGCGATTCAATCCTGTGTGAGCATTTGTGTGACGACACAATAAAGTTTGCCTTTCCTGAAGAGACTCATGTTCAGACAATCCTTGCTTGTGTCCGGTCCGGCGCCGTCCTGAAGTGAACCAAGTGTTTCCGGTTACACCGGGTGTGCTGGCCTCCAGGAGGGATGTACACCAATCTACACCTCTGTACAGTGGAGCTATGTGGCCTCATCCCCTGCAGACTACAGTCACCACCAGAGGAGGTGCAAGACCCAAGACACCCCATACTGCTGGATCCAGGACATCTGTTTGTACGAACTGATTTCTTTTCTTTGCCCGCAGGTGCCCAGCATCAAGTCCAGTTTTGGATCGTCCAGTGGCTGCTCCTTTGGGAGGGGATTCTGTCAGGGATACAGGAAAAGGGCTGCCTCAGCCCTGTCCAGCACCTATATGGGTTAATCCCAAATACAACAGTTAGGCACAAACACACACCACACCCCCTGTCTAATAAAAGAGACTCCTTCCCCTGTGCAACCTGACTTCTCATTACAAGTCAATCCTTTGTACTATTCAGACCTGCTTTATACTCCTATTGATACCCGTGTACCAGACCCTGATTAACCAACCGACCTTGCCTCCTTGCTACCCGCCTATTCGACCCTCGGACCGTCCAGACCATTCTACCTCGTCATCCCATTTGTACTACGCTATGGACTGCTACCAACCAGCCACAAGGTACAGTCACAATATTCCTGCCTAAAGGGCTCAAACCCCCTGCAATGGGGTCCCACCATGGCGTATGCCACCCTGACACAAGGACAAGATGGGGAGAATATTAGCAGAGGAATCCCAATGGTAGACAATGAAGAAGAAGAAGACAATAACTAGCATGGCGTGAGAACATTATAAGCACTTTGCATTGAAAAAGGTATTGGTTGGTCCAACTTGACAGCAGTCGTGTTGGAGAGGAGCTCCCGCTTGTCACTAACACTTTTGAGCTCTCCCAGTGTTACTGTTTTGCAATTCTCTATCATACACTCAATTGTCACAGACCTCCTGACCTCCAGGATGAAATCCTAAACAAATCCTACAAGGAGCTGCAGTTGGCCCAAGTTTTTCAATCAAGATTAACAGCAGAAGGTATCCAAGGTGGCACCCGTCCCCCCCACACACCCCGCACCTAACTCAACATATGGATCTCACAGTGCTGAATGGCAAGATTTAGAAATATGTTTTACCAAACTAACAGAGTACTACTCCCACCTTTATAGTCCACCTCACAGCCTTGCTTGATCTGAGTTCAATATTGTGTCCTATCTCCAGGATAGGCCACCTTTTACACCTAATTCCAGAGGATTCTGCAGCCCTGGATGCTCCAGTATCAGAACTGGAGCTGAAACATGTGATAAAGAATAGGGATGAGCGTTCTGTTTGGATCTGGTCGGAGTTCGATTCGAACATCGCCCGTTCGGCTGTTCGTCGAACTCCAAACATTTCCGCGTGTTCGCCGCATGTTCGCCCACAATGCACCACAATGCACTTTTCCACTGGCCTGAAGCTTGTAATTGGCTACAGCCTTGCAGCTGACCACAGGTCAGGTGCAAGACTATGCCAATCACGGCTCAGAGTCCTGATTGGGCAAATTTTGCCCAATCATGGGGTCACAGAGCTAAGTCCCGCAGCACACTATATAAGACTTCCCTGCCTGCAGCCCCAGCGTGTGTGTTTGCAGGTGTGAATCAGAGAGGAGAGGAGATTGTTCTGTCAGGGTGTATCAGTGACGTTGTAGGAGATTTCTGGGAATTAGAATCTGTGTTGGCACTGCCAGGCTATCAGGGACAGTGAGTTCTACCAGAGTTCAGCAAATTTGAATCTGTCTTGGCACAGCCTGTTATCAGTGTGTATCAGTGAGTTATACCACAGTTCAGCAAATTAGAATCTGTCTTGTAAAATATTTGGGTGCACTGCCACTGACGCCTATACCAGATTCATATCATTTTAATATTTGACCACAGGGTCCAACCCTGCACTCTTCCACAATACCACAGAGGGGTTACTTACGGTGTGAAGGCACTTGCTGCCACCAAAGGCACAATATTTGGGTGCACTGCCACTGACTCCTTTACCAGATTCATATAATTTTAATATTGGACCGCAGGGTCCACCACTGCACTCTCCCACAATACCATAGAGGGGTTACGGTGTGAAGGCACTTGCTGCCAAAGATAAAATATTTGGGTGCACTGACACTGACGCCTGTACCAGATTCATATTATTTTAATATTTGACCGCAGGGTCCAACCCTGCACTCTTCCACAATACCACAGAGGGGTTACAGTGTGACGGCACTGTTGCCGACACTAAAGGCCCAATTTTAAAGCACCTATTGTTACTTTCACCCAAAGCCTGCATAAGTTTCACCATAATTTAGCCCAAAAAATCACTAAACTTATTCTGCGTGTCCTAAAACGTCTCCTCTTTTCATACAGGCTGCCGCCCCAAGCAGTTGTTTATATGAATAGATTAAAGGAAAACCATTTACCGTCATTTGAAATGTCATTTTTTTGGGTTTTTAAATGTTTCTATACATCCTACAAATCCGCCACCTCATGGGCAGGTTATGGGGACCTTCTAGGCACGATATTTGAAGGAATTTTTCGTTTTTATTTCCTAACCTTTATTTCATGGAAAACTCACTGTTCCTTTAAAAACGTTTTTTTTAAAACTTTTTGTCCTTGTTTCCTGTCCCCCCAGGGCCCCCATACACCTTTTATGGCAAATATCTAGCATATATGCCCTCTTGGAGGGCACTCTAAAAATTGAACGTTCGGGTCCCATTGACTTACATTGAGTTCGGATCGTGTTCGAACTCGAACTTTTGAAATTGTTTGAGTTCGTAGTCGAACCAAACACGGGGGCGTTCGGCTTATCCCTAATAAAGAATGCTAAAATGGTCAAAACACATGTTTTGACAGCATTTCAACGGAATATTATAAGGCCTACTTAGGTACCCTTCACGTTCATGTCCCCTTTCTGGAGGCAATAAACACAATCCAGTATTCTGCACTGTTTTACCCACATGCTCTCCTGGCTTCAATAGCCTCTATGCTAAACACAAACAGGGTTATTCAGAGAAAGGTGAAACTCTGGAGAACTTTGAGAAGTGAATATACTAGTAGGGTTATTCAAAGAGAATCGAAAAGCCACCGCACGTTCGGTGACTTTTCGTTCTCTTCAATTCGGTTCGATTTGGCGATCCGATTTCAGCCACCCTACGGTATATTCAGCAAGTACCACAGGGCCGCCAAAATGCAGGGAAAAGTCACCGCAAACCCGCCGAAAACGTGCCGCAAAACAAGGGCAAATGCACACAGAAACCCGCAAAAACATCTGGATTAACCCACCCTTTCGCTGCTGAGCCTTTTCACACCTCTGTGCTGAGCTAATTTTTACCGGTTTCGCTCATCATGTTTAAATGAGATTTGAAGTCACATTTTATTAATTGACCCAGACATATTATATATCGTTCTTTCCGGGAGACTCGGCAGATTCATAATTTATCATTATTATATGTATACGTTATGTCCTGTCTGTATATTATAACATAAAATGCAATAAAATTAGAATTTTCAATAATTTACAACGTGTAAAGTGTTTTTTTTTTCACATTTTAACATGCGAGCGTTTGTGGTTATATTTTCTATGGTTTGCGCTTGTTAAAAAAATTAGAAACGGGGAATCGTTACTTTTTTTTTGGGGAAAATTACGTGTTTTTTGGCAAACGCCCCCCATAGAAAAATTCGTTAATGCAGCATCATTGTTCACATTATAATTTAAATGGGAACAATATTGCTGCATTAATACATTTTTTTTTTAACTGTACATAGTCATGTTTGGTATCATTGACAA
Source organism: Leptobrachium leishanense (assembly GCA_009667805.1). NCBI lineage: Eukaryota > Metazoa > Chordata > Amphibia > Anura > Megophryidae > Leptobrachium > Leptobrachium leishanense. The sequence continues at coordinate 250,317,646 of CM019067.1, forward strand.
GGCCATGCTTTTCAATGATACTAAATGATGTCAAACATTAACCCCGTTCCAATGATGGCCGTTCCAATGATGTCAAACATTAACCCCTAGCTGTCACGGATCGGGAGATAGGGGGTTCATTGGAACCCCCTATCTCCACCATAGGTGGCAGCAAGGGGTTAATTGCGGGACTGGCGCCATCACGCTGTGCGCGATGACGCCAGTCATTAGGGCGATATCCCGGAAGCTTGGCCGACATCCAAGATGTCGGCCAGCTCCAGGAGGGGACCGCGAGATGGCGCATGTTAGCGCCATATTGCAATCCAGCCCCCTAGGGGTTAAAGACAGCCGCCGCTTGAAAGGGCAGGCTGTGCCCTTCCAAGCGGTGTCTACCTTTACTGGCTGGCCCGCACGGAGGGGGAGAGGTCCGAAGGACCACCCCCCCTCCCCTTCAGGCACCTTCCTCGCAATGGCGGGGGGGGCCCCTAAAATAGACGTCATCGCGCATGCGCGATGACGTCTATTGTGCCCGCCGGGGTCCCGGCGGCTGGGCTGACATCGATGATGTCAGCCCGCACCGGGGGCTGCCGCGATCGGCCGGAATCCCGGCCGATCGCCGCTGCTTAGGGAGGACGCGTTCAGCGCATCCTCCGCAGCGAAGTAGCCATGCGGCAGGACGCGCTGAGCGCGTCCTCTGCATGGAAAGGGTTAAAAAATCTCGAAAAATGCTTAAAATATCCTAAAAAATCTATAAATAAAGAGACTCTTTACTGCAGAATATTATAATGAACGGTTTATTAGATATTGTATTAAAACGTGAATATTTTTAACATCGAAGCCTATTATTATTATTATTATTATTCTTTATTTATAAAGCGCCAGCATATTCCGCAGCGCTGTACAATAAGCACAGTATAGACAGGGTTACAATACATTGAACAACATTTGACAAACAGTACAGGAGGAGATGAGGGCCCTATTCCCGTAGGAACTCACAATCTAGGAGGGTTGGGGTTGGAAACAGGAGGAGAGGACTGTAAGGTGAGAGTGATTGATGGTTGCATCAGTGAGTTGGGTGGTAGGCTTCCCTAAATAGGAATGTTTTCAGGGAGCGTTTGAAGGAAGAGAAGTTAGGGGAAAATCTGACAGCACGAGGGAGAGCGTTCCAGAGAGTGGGGGCTGCACGTGAGAAATCCTGCAGTCTATCATGGGAAGAGGTGATGCGGGGAGAAGCTAGGCGCAGGTCACTGTTTGACCTTAGGGAGCGGGCTGGGGTGTATTTGGTGATTAGTGAGGACAAGTAGTGGGGCGCTGAGTTAGTGAGGGTTTTGTAGGTAAGGATAAGGATTTTGAACTTAATTCTGCAGTGGATGGGGAGCCAGTGAAGGGACTCGCAGAGGGGAGCGGCAGAGACAGAGCGGCGGGTGAGGTGAATTAGCCTGGCGGAGGCGTTCAGGATGGATTGTAGGGGGGAGAGGCGGGACAGAGGGAGGCCAGATAAGAGATTATTGCAATAGTCGAGTCGGGAGATTACCAGGGCGTGTATGAGTTGTTTTGTGGTGACAGCGGTAAGAAATGGCCGAATTCTGGAAATATTACGCAGTTGGTATCGGCAGGAGGAGGAAAGAGACTTGATGTGGGGGATGAAGGAAAGAGCAGAGTCCAGTGTAACTCCAAGACAGCGAACTTGGTTTGATGGGGAGATGGTGATACCCTCCACCGTGATAGAGAAGTCAGGAGGTGGGGAGGCATTAGAGGGAGGAATAAGTAGGAGCTCAGTCTTTGACATGTTGATCTTTAGGTGGTGGGAGGCCATCCAGGAGGAGATGCCAGATAAACAGTCACTGACTTTTGAAAGGACAGGGGGAGAGAGATCAGGGTAGAGAGGTAGATCTGAGTGTCATCAGCGTAGAGGTGGTAATTAAAGCAAAGCTGTTGATGATTTTTGCCCAGGGAGGAGGTGTAGATGGAAAAGAGCAGAGGACCAAGGACAGAGCCTTGAGGTACACCAACAGATAGAGGCAATGAAGAGGAGGAGTTACCAGCAAAGGACACACAGAAGGACCTGTTGGATAAATAGGAGTCAACCCAAGCAAGTGCAGTGTCACCGAGACCCAGAGAGTTGAGGGTCTGTAGAAGGAGGGGGTGGTCAACAGTGTCAAAAGCAGCCGAGAGGTCAAGCAGGATGAGAATAGAATAGTGGCCGTGTTTTTTAGCAGTTAGGAGGTCGTTGGTGACTTTGGTGAGGGCAGTTTCAGTTGAGTGTAGGGGACGGAAGCCAGATTGCAGGGGGTCAAGTAGGGAATTGGAGGACAGGAAGAGGGAGAGGCGGTTGAAGACTAGTTTTTCTAAGAGCTTTGATGTGAAGGGAAGCAGGGATACAGGGCGGTAGTTGGATGGAGAGTTGGTGTCTAGGGATGGTTTCTTTAGTAAAGGGGTAACTAGCGCGTGTTTGAAGGCGGATGGAAAGGAGCCAGTGGAGAGAGATAGGTTGAAGATGTGTGTGAGAGCAGGGGTGAGGGAGGAGGAGAGGGGAGGAATTAGATGTGAGGGAATGGGGTCGAGCGGGCACGTGGTGAGATGTGAGGAGGACAATAAGGAATTGACTTCCTCCTCAGTGGTTGGGAGGAAGCGGCAGAGGGTGGCAGAGGGGACCTGTGGGAGTGGAGGTGGCAGATAACTATCTTGTGTTGGGATGTTGCTTCTGATAGTTAGAGTTTTATTGAGGAAGTAGTCTGCCAGGTCTTGAGCGCTGAAGGCAGCTGAGGGGGGAGGTGCAGGTGGGTGGAGGAGGGTGTTGAAGGTGGACCAGAGCCGTTTAGGGTTGGAGGACAGCGTAGATATAAGAGATGAGAAGAAGGATTGTTTGGCCAAGTGGAGGGCAGAGGTGTACGACCGGAGAATAAACTTGAAGTGAACAAAATCAGCTTCAGAGTGGGATTTCCTCCAGGCACGCTCTGCAGTGCGGGAGCATCTTTGCAGGTAGCGAGTTTGGAGGGTGTGCCAGGGCTGAAGCTGGCGGCGTGGGGCCTTGCAGAGTCGAAGAGGAGCAAGAGTGTCTAGAGCAGAGATAAGCGTAGTGTTGTAGTGATTAGTGGCAGCATCAGGGCAGGTGAAGGATGAGGTATGAGGGAGGTGGTGAAGTAGGTTGGAGAATTGATGGGGGTCCACAGCGCATGTAGATTTCTGCGAGTGTGTGTGCGGGGTGGGGAGCAGGGTGTTTAGGAAGTCCAGATAGGTTGAAAGAGAGAAGGTGGTGGTCAGAGATGGGGAAAGGGCGACATTTGAACTCAGAAATGGAGCAGAGGTTGGAAAAGACCAGGTCAATAACGTGACCATCGCGGTGGGTAGGGAGGAGGGAGGATTGTGTGAGTCCAAGGGAGGACGTGAGTGAAAGAAGTTTGGAAAGGCCAGGAGCGGAAGGATCGTCAATGGGAATGTTGAAGTCCCCGAGAATTAGGCATGGAAGATTAGAAGACAGGAAGTGAGAAAGCCAGGTAGCAAAGTGGTCAAAGAACTGGGAGGTTGGTCCCGGTGGGCGGTAGATGACTGCCACCCTGAGAGCCAGAGGAGAGAACAGGCGGATGCAGTGTGTTCTCGAAGGAGGAGAGGAGAGGGATGGGGGTGGAGGGAGATGTTGGTAGGTGCAGGTGGGAGAGAGCAGGAGCCCGACCCCCCACCATTTCTCTCACCCAGTCTGGGGTATGGCTCAAGTGTAGACCGCCATGTGAGAGAGCAGCAACGGAGGCCGTGTCAGAGGGAGTTAGCCAGGTTCAGTTAAAGCTAGGAGGTTGAAGGAGTTTGAAAGGAAGAGGTCATGGACGGCTGTGAGTTTGTTGCAAACACAGAGCGAGCGTCCCAGAGGGCGCAGGAGAAAGAGGACAGGCGCTGAGGGATTATGGGAATGAGGTTGCTGGGCTTGCAGGGAGGTGATTTATGTGCGATGGAGATAGGATGAGAGGGAAGTATTGGATGTGTTGTGGGGCCAGGGTTAGGGGATATGTCACCTGAATAGAGTAACAGCAGGAGGGTGAGAAAGAGAAGGTGGGAATGGGATTTGTGGGAGTGGGAGGCAGCACGAGAGTTAGAGGGAGACCATGTTCTGAGGAAACAAAGGAGCTCATGCGAGGCCATCATGTGGGACGAGAGGAGGGAGGGAGAGATGCAGATAGTGTAGGGGTCAGTGGTAGAGGGGCAGGAGTTCCATTTAAGGAGAAAGGTAGAAGTAAAGAGGAGAAGCGTGAGAGAAAGCATGATATAGACTTGCGTTTACCCAGAGTAAAATTGGGCCTTGCAGTTCCTTCCTCCAGTCTCGCAACTCCAGGAATCAACTCTAAGCGTCCACTTAAGACTGTCACAAGAGCCTGGCTCAAATAGAGCCTGGTATAGTTGTTATATAGGGCAGGCTGATTGCAATCAGGCAGTTAAAAGTCAACAGCTGAAGCTGGATGGGCTGTGTCAATAGGGCAGGAGATTCACATGCTAATTAGCAAAGCAAATGGTGGAGAAAACAATAAATAAAAAAATAAAAAAATCCTATGGGATTTGCCTGATTAAATCTGCTGCATGAAGCCACCGAATGGCAGGGCAATTTGGCAACTTTTCACTGCTGGCTTTTGCTCTCTGAATAGCTGAAGCATTGCTTGTCTATGGGGATTCACTGCCCTCGAACAGGCACCGAGCAGGCACCGTATATGCAGGCAATTCACCAGGATTTGGCGAATTACCTGCTCTCTGGATAGCCGAGTGGCCAAGAAAGGTAACCGAACACTGATTTTCAGTGTTCAACCGAACACTGATTTTCAGTGTTCGGTTCCCTTTCGGGAGCCATTCGCATCTCTTTGAATAACCCTGTAGGTCAAAATAGCCAAACCAGAAAAATTCTCCCATTTATCTCACTTTCCAAATCAGCGATTTTGACCTAGAATTTTTCACTTCTCCAAAAGTTCTCCAGAATTTCACCTCTCTCTCTGAATAACCCTGAAAAATATTGCAAACAGTGGTGCTCAACCTATTACCTCCAGATGTTTAGGAACTACATTTCCCCTAAGGTTCTGCAAAGAGTGGCTGAGAATCATGGAAGATGTAGTTTCAAAACATCTTGAGGGCCAATGTTGAACACCTTTGCAGTAAAACTCGTAATTTGGCCAGCATTTTCAAGGAGTTAAAAAGAATCATGCACCATGGAATGGTAGTAGACAGAGTATATTTAAGATATCAAGAATATTCCTTTACAAGAATCTTCCTTTATATCATCACAAAATTAAAGACATATAAACAAAGCAATTGACTGCATTAATTAATTTCTGTTTTTGTTTTATATGAAAGGAAATATAATTAAGAGTCAATGTACTGATAGAATATATAAAATGTAACTTTTATAATACAGTTACAAGTTATAGAGGCAGCTGTGGAGATAACTGATACAATGATTTTATTGCACAATGATTCCACAAGATTATCTAGTGCTGTTCCCTGGTGTCTAAAACAATGCAGCGATGATTCTCACATTTAGAGACGTATAAATAATGATGACCATAAGGGAGAAATTGTCACTGACTTCTTTATTGCTTGATAACAGCTTGCCTAGCAACCCCAGTCTATCAGCCTGGTAATACAATTACTGAAAAAGATAATATTAAGAAAGGAAATATTTCTGTCGCAGGCAGAATCTGAAATGCGCCGCAAACCTAAACCTGTCAAGTTCATTAATGGAGATTTATTTATATCTTAATGCATTGCAATGTCTTAACTGCTCAAATGAAGATACACAACACGAGCAATGTATGAGAAATGAAAGTGTCTACTCTATGAGTGAACATGGCGTGTCTTTGTTAGATGCCCATCTGTGTCTTAATAGTAAGTGCTAGAAATGGAAGTATTAACTTGATCATGCATAGTTTAAAAGAAGTGCTGCTGACATGAAGGGCCAGTGCTCCCACTAGGCAAGCTAGGCAACAGCCTAGGGCGCACTGCCGCCTAGGGGCGCAGCCGGCCCCAACCCAGGTTCCATTATTGTACCTGTTACTCATTGTGCAGCTCGTGTAGCCGGCAGTGGCAGCTTGCAAAGCTGAGCGAATACCCCCGATAGCGGTGCAGAAGGTGGGCATCTTATGGTGACACGCAGGCGCTACCAGATGAGGTGCGGGAGCCGCCAGAGGCAGATGAAAGAAAAAGAAACAGAAGAAAGAAAGTCACAGAAGAAAGAGAGAAAGGCAAGAAAGAAAGAAAGAGAGGCACAGAAGAAAGAGGCACAGAAGAAAGAAAAAATAAAAATATTTTGCCAGGAAGGATACATTGAGATTTCTCTCATTTTCAAGTATGTCCTGGGTAGGCAAGGCCCAGGCTGGCACTTTCCAGGGGGTGTCAAAAAAACCCACCACTAAAGGGGATATTCACAAAGCACCGAAATGAAGCAGACATTTCAGTGTTCTGTTGTTCCCCGCACTTTGGGGAATCAAATTTCCCCGGTGAATTCAACGCAGGGTCCCTTAAGTGCAGGGAATCAGCCACTGAATGCTGCCGCAAACCCGACGCCTGCTCTTTTCAAAAAAACTACTGAACAAAAATGTCTGGAATTAACGTCCTATGAATGATAATAAAAAGGTCTGTTACAGAAAAAAGAAACTGCTATTAGAAAAAAAATTGATTTTTAAAAAAAAAATGGCTAAAAGATACAGAAAAAAGAATATCAATAAATAAAGAGACTTTTTACTAGAGATTAAAGGAATAACAGTTTATTCGATATTGGATAAAAATGGTAATATTTTTAACATTGAAACCAATGGTGTTCGCCTGAATAAACCTGTCGAATGAAACCACCGGACATCAGGACATTTCTCTGGTGTTCGTGTTCTCTGAACAGATTAACCATTACTTCTCTATGGGGACTTTCACTGCCTTCGAACAGGCACCTCACCTTAATAAACCTCACAGTAATGTGCGCCGTGTATGAGCATTCAGTGTTACAGTGGGGCAAAAAAGTATTTAGTCAGCCACCAATTGAGCAGGTACTCCCACTTAAAAAGATGAGAGAGGCCTGTAATTGTCATCAAAGGTACACTTCAACTATGAGAGACAAAATGAGAAAAAAAATTCCAGAAAATCACATTGTCTGATTTTTAAATTATTTATTTGCAAATTATGGTGGAAAATAAGTGTTTGGTCACCTACAGTACAAACAAGCAAGATTTCTGTCTCTCACAGACCTGTAACGTCTTCTTTAAGAGACTCCTCTGTTCTCCACTCGTTACCTGTATGAATGGCACCTGTTTGAACTTGTTATCAGTATAAAAGACACCTGTTCACAACTTCAAACAGACACACTCCAAACTCCACTATGGTCAAGACCAAAGAGCTGTCGAAGGACACCAGAAACAAAATTGTAGACCTGCACCAGGCTGGGAAGACTGAATCTGCAATATTGCTAGAGAGCATTTGGATGATCCAGAAGAGGATTGGGAGAATGTCATATGGTCAGATGAAACCAAAGTAGAACTTTTAAAGTAGAAATATTGCAGATTCAGTCTTCCCAGCCTGGTGCAGGTCTACAATTTTGTGGCCTCTCTCATCTCATTCTACAGGCCTCTCTCATCTTTTTAAGTGAGAAAACCTGCACAATTGGGGGCTGACTAAATACTTTTTTGCCCCACTGTATATGGGAGTACTGAGTTATGAGTAAGAGTAGTTGAAAAAAGAAACCGTAAAATTCGGGGGGAGACACCATGAGTTACCGCACCGGGTGACACCAACCCTAGTGACGCCACTGAGAATAAGGCAGATGATTGAAAGAGAGAGGCAGAGGAAAGAAAGAGGCACAGACCGATCCCAACCAGCGGAGTGGTAAGATGGGCACCAAACGACCGTGTTTGGCCACCGTGCACCATGTATGTCTCCGTGCACAGTGTGTGTCTCTCCGCACGTACAGTGTGTGTGTCACCTTCCGAATGTTAAATTTTTTTCCTGGGGGTGCGGAAGCAGTTGGTCTTGCTTAGGGCGCAATATAGTCTAGCAATGGCCCTGCTGACATGTTTCATACAGTTTAAAAGATGAGTTAATCTACATACTTGTATTATAAAAGCTGTATCTTCCTTTTACCAGGGTTAGGCAGATACTATAAAAGTTTAATAATGGTAAAAGTTAATGCAGGGATGTAAAACTCCAGCCCCTCAGATGTTTCTGAAATACAACGCCCACGATTCTCTGGCCATCTATTGCATTCAGAGATTTCTGGGAATTGTAGGCCATTAACATCTAGATGGCAGGTGTTTGACACCCTAGTTAAATACTGAGGGTAATTCTGACCCAAATAAGCAGAGGAAATGTTTGCTTTAATACCCACAAGGGGCTTAAAACACACTTAACATTGTGCTCCAAGTCACACTTTGCCAATCAGTGCACAAGTAGGTTATATAACACTGCCAGCATTCTGTCGATTTGAACTTTAATTGGCTGCGTGCCCATCTGAGTGGTGCCTAATTAAGCTCTCAGCAATGTCGCCAATGGGTCTAAGGCACGCCCCTTCCACGTTCCCTGTAAAGCTTGGAGGCAGAATGTATACTCAAGGAGGGATTCTCCATTTGTTGAGTGCGTAGCTTCCAATAAATTATGATGGTTAAATGATGTGCTTGATAGTGAAGGGGTTAATCGAGTCCCATGTATTTTTCTCAGCTTATCGCCTCAATTTTTAGAATAGTTTGCATCCAACATCTGAATTTGAAAGTTTCCTCTTCCATAAAATAAAATCACTCTCCCAAAAAATATATATACAAAATTGAGAGACTGGTGACTAGGGATGAGCCGAACACCCCCGAGTTCGGTTCGCTTTCGAAGTCGAACTTTTAAAAAGTTCGAATTCGAACACGAACTCAATGCAAGTCAATGGGACTCAAAGTTCGATTTTTAGAGTGCCCTCCAAGAGGGCATATATGCTAGATATTTGCCATAAAAGGTGTATGGGGGTCCGGGTAGTGCCCTGGGGGACAGGAAACAAGGACAAAAAGTAAAAAAAAAAAAGGTTTTAAAGGGACAGTGAGTTTTCCATGAAATAAGGGTTAAAAATAAAAACAAAAATTCCTTCAAATATCGTGCCTAGGAGGTCCCCATAACCTGCCTGTGAAGTGGCGGATTTGTAGGATGTACAGTATAGAAACATTTAAAAACAATGTCCGGGTCCGGGTAGTGCCCTGGGGGACAGGAAACAAGGACAAAAAGTTAAAAAAAAATACGTTTTTAACCCCTTCACTGCTGACGACGTGTGGGACACGTCCTCAGTTACTCCCGCTGTATGCTGAGGAGGACGTGTCCCACACGTCATCAGCTTTGCGGGACCCCCGGCGGAGATACTCACCTCTTTGTCCGGGGTCCCACGGCGTTCTGATTTCAGCGTCCTCAGACGCTGAAGTCAAGCTCCTCCCGACGTAAATAAGGGGGGGATCTGTTCGGATCCCTCCCGATCGGGAGGTCCCACAAAAAAAAGCCAGGCACCGCTTAAAAGGGGAGAGGCTTTTCACACCTCTGTGCTGAGGTCATTTTTACCGCTTTCGCTCATCATGTTTAACCGCGTTTTGTAGCCATATTTTGATATATGACCCAGACATATTATATATCGTTCTTTCCGGCAGACTCGGTAGATTCATAATATGTCATTATTATATGTATACTTTATGTCATGTCTGTATATTATAACAAAAAATGCAATAAAATTAGAATTTTCAATAATTTATTATGTGTAAAGTGGTTTTTTTTCACATTTTAACATGCGATCGTTTGCGGTTATATTTTGTATGGGGTGCGCTTGTTAAAAAAATTAGAAATGGGGTCTCGTTACATTTTTTTTGGGGGAAAATTTAGCTTTTTTTAACAACCGCACCGCATACAAAAATCGTTAGTGCAGCATTATTGTTCACATTATAATTGAAATGGGAACAATATTGCTGCATTAACAAAACAAAAAAAAACTTGTTTATTTTTTTTTTCAAATATTTTTATTCTTTTATTTTTTTTAAAAAAAACATTTTTCATGCTCATGTTTGGTATCATTGGAAAGGCCATGCTCTGGCCGATCCAATCCAACGATATCAAACATTAACCCCTAGCTGCCACGGATCGGGAGATAGGGGGTTCCAATGGTGGCAGCTAGGGGTTAACTCCAGGACTGGCGTCATCATGCTATGCACAATGACGCCAGTCCTCAGGGGGAGTTCCTGGAGGCTTGGCCGACATCCAAGATGTCGGCCAGCTCCAGGAGAGGATCACGATCCGGCGCTTTTCAGCGCCGATTCGTGATCCGGCTCCCCAGGGGTTAATCACAGCCACCGTTTGGAAGGGCAGGCTGTGCCCTTCCAAACGGTGCCTGGATTAACGCTCTGCTCCCCGGCGATCGGGAGGGAGAGAGGTCCGAAGGACCTCCCCCCCTCCCTTTCAGGCGCTTCCTCCGCACATGCGGGGGGGGGGCCTGAATTAGATGTCATCGCGCCGCCGCGATGACATCTAATTGCTCCGCCGGGGTCCCGGAGTGAGGGCTGACATCGAGGATGTCAGCCCGTACCGGGGGGGGGCGCAGCAATCCGCCGGAATCCAGCGGATTGCTGCCTCCTGTGCATGGACGCGCTCAGCGCGTCCATAGCACAGGAGAACCACTTGGCTGGACGCGTCCATAGCAGCCAAGTGGTTAATGCAGTGCGTTTGCTAAAAATCACATAATTCCCCCCAAAAAATTTAATAAGTCCCCATTTCTAATTTTTGTACAAGCGCACCCCATAGAAAATATAACCGCAAATGTTCATGTGATAAAAGGTGAAAAAAAAGACTTTACACGCTGCAGATGATTAAAAATTCAAGTTTTATTGCATTTTTTGTTATAATATACAGGCAGAACATGACGTATACATATAAAAATTATATATTATGAATCTGCCGAGTCTGCCGGAAAGAACGATATACAGTATAATATGTCTGGGTCGTATAATAAAATGTGGCTTCAAATCGCGTGTAAACATGATGAGCGAAAGCGGTAAAAATTAGCTCAGCACACAGCGGTGAAATGCCTCAGCAGTGAAAGGGTTAAAGGAACAGTGAATTTTCCATAAAATAAGGGTTAAAAATAAAAACGAAAAATTCCTTCAAATATCATGCATAGGAGGTCCCCATAACCTGCCCGTGAAGTGGCGGATTTGTAGGCTGTATGGAAACATCGCCATCACAGACCCACACACGACACCTAGCACTCCCAGTCTGCATACAATGTATCAAATTCATGAGACCGGACTGATTAGAAGCACATGTTATTTCCAAACACTAATTAAACACCTGTTGTTTACGCCGTTTGAAAGCACAGGTCATTTAGAGGTGGGAATCTTTGCACCTAGACATTAGTTTTTAATTCAATATCTAATAAACCATTGCTTATAATATACTGCAGTAAAGAGTCTCTTTATTTCTAGATTTTTTAGTATTTTTTAAGGATTTTTTATACTTTTTTTAAAAAAAAATAGAAATTTCGAACTCGAACACGCCAAAAAGTTCGACGTTCGCGAACTTTCGAACTGCCGATGTTCGAATCGAACTCCGAACTGATCGAACCGAACAGCTCATCCCTACTGGTGACCTAGAACAGAGAGACATTAATTCTGACTTCTGTGAAATCTGTATCTTTGCTACTTTGTGGCTTTCACTGAATATATTAAAAATAAACTACTATTGGATCTCATTTCTCACATTCCACTTCATTTTAATTTTTATAGTCTCAATTGCTAGTTTTATAAATAATGCCATTTACAGATGTGAGACCTTATATACACACAGGAATGTGCCTTTCCAAATCGCACCCAATCGATGGATTTCCCACAAGTGGACTTCGATCAAAGTGTAAAAACATCTTGAAGAAGATTCAGAGAAAGGGGGGCAACTGAGCAAAATTTAAACTGTCATGTCTTAAAACATGTATTATTATTATTAATAATTGTGCAATTTTGTCAAAAATCTTGTTTTTGCTTTGTCATTAAGTTGTATTGAATCGAGATAGATGTGAAACATAATTTAAACAATTTTAGATAAATTTTAGCCCAGATCTGCAACACAAAAAAAATCTTTAAAAATAAGGTTTGAACTTTCGGAATGTACTAAATATACTGGGCACAGTACTTTGCTAAAACGGGGACGCTAACAGGGAAAACCTGCAGGTTTCCCCTTAGCATTGCCATTTTAGCTCCTTCTTCCTTTTTAGCGACTTCATGGAGAGTTGTGCTGCTGGGCCGCGAGAGCTGCACAATCTCACAGTCATGTGATCTTGGAGGGCCACAGAGTGATTCGTGGAGAAAGACTGGAAACAAAAACTCTGCTCCCAGAAGAGGCGGATCAGGCCACTGTTCAAACTGGGGGATGAGAGGACAGTATCTGATTTTTTATTTGGGGGGGGGGTTCAGCTGGTGTTATAGGATTCTGGAGAAACGGTATCAGTTAGGACCAGCTTCAAGCTGTGGTTAACTTTTTAGTTACCACGGCATTGCGGTAATTAGCGTTTGGACTTTGCAATACCTTACTTATCCTAACACTAATTACTGATTGCGCTCCCTATGTTAAGTATAGGGAGCGCAAAGTACAGTAAGCTCGCGCAAGAGAGCACAATCACATTGTGCTAACAGATTTTTTAGGCTAGGGTCAAACGAAAGCATTTTTACACGCGAACGTAAAAAAGTGCGTCCGAACGAATTGACGTATTTTTTCACGGAATTCGCGAAAACGGTCATACGATGCGCATTTTCGTGCGTGATTTTTTACGGATCGTCAATAAAACACTTCTTGCATCTGGACGTTATGTTGGCCGGACATTAGCAGCGTCTGACGTCTCCTAATCACGCAAACAGGCCGCTATGCCACAGCTGCGCACGCTGTACATCCGTACTAGCGGTTCGGCGTTCTCGAAAAAATGCGTTCGTTTTCCACTTCGTTGCGCGGCCGGACTTTCGTGCGACCGTACCTCGTATATTGGCCGTCATTGCCCGTCATTTGCTGCTAGTGCGGCCGTAATTATGTGCGCCAGAACGCACGTTAAAAGTGCGCTGGTCTGACCCCAGCCTTAACCCGTTACCGTTCGGAATGTATTATGGGGGCATTCATTACAATCACTTAACCTAGCGCTGGCTAGTGTTAAGAATGTAATAGGGCTCACTGTATATAAATGGAAATGTTATCATTTTGTGTGTCAATACTACTGCTGCTTAGGTTTCTAAAGTTCTTAATTATTTCCCTATGTAGTCTACTACCGTACCTATTATTAGTAACATATGTAATATATATCTCTATCTATGTTGTACTAGCAGTACTATAAAAGTTTCTATAGTGCTCATCTGGGTAAATAAATACCTCTCATTTATACACATATATGTATATATATAGAAAAGGTTCCTCGGGATTTCTCGTGGGAAGAATGCATAACAGTATAATGGTTCTTTTATGGATATATGTCTTCAGGAAACTTTATGGAAATGTTTTTAGGAGCCTACACAGATCATCACTCAAATACTGAAACTGTACTTATTGGGCACCGTTTCAGTCTTATGCTATTATATGCTATTATACTAAAAGCAATTATCATTTAAAGGCCACTGTCAGGGGCGAAATGGCCTCTTCCTTTCTATAGATCAGCGTTTTTCGCAGACCTATATAATATAAAAAACAGAGAAACTCTGGTTTTGCATTTTTCCCCTGCCCCCCCCCCCACATGACTGCGGCATGCCGCAGAGAGGAGCATGGCTGTGAGCAGAGAGCCAACCTACAGGACAGCCATCTGCTCGCTCTGAGTGCTGTGCTGTCTGTCTGTCACAAGCTGATTGACGGCGCACAGCCCATTCATTCTGCAGGAGGTTGTCCTGGAGGGCAACTTACTTCTGGAAGTGGCCTCTCCCCATAGCAACATGGCGCTGGCTACGGGGAGAGGGAAAGATGGAAATAGCTACAATTTGTTTTTATTATATAGGTTTGCAAAACTAAACAAACAAAAAAAACCACGACTGACCTATATAAAGGGAGAGGTGCCCTGAATAATGGGGAATCATTATTTTGGGGAACTTTAATGAGCGTGCCAACCACTTGAAACATTTATAATTATTTTTCTCTGATTTCAATGATTCGTGTTGACGTTTGCTGTATCAATCCAGTTTATTACATCCTTTATGCTAAGGAGAGCATGGGAATCTTATTTAAGAAGGTACATCTATATCTTTAAGCTGTTTATAACTATACATGTGTACTTTCCTTTCCTTAATCCCTTTATCTCCATTGAAACTTGTTTCATCTTTTTCACCCGCTATCTCTATTTCTGTTAGGAATTATTGTGAATGCCAAAGACATTCTGAAAAAGGTCACCTACATATGACTGAAATCTGAAAGTTTGCAATTATTTAAGATATTAGAGTGTCAAGAGTGCCTAAACAGAGCTGGCACGGTATCGTACGAGATGCCATTCAAATTTAAACATCAAGTAGAATAAGCAATAGCTATATAATCCCATTATTTTATATTTTGAGGCCGGAAACAAATGAGCATCAAGCTTTCCATTCTCCTGAGTTGACCTTGTCATTTAAAGGAGTAAAACTACAAACTGAGTTCCTACATATACAGTAACGACGGAAAGCCTAAGAAGGGCCTTGATATAGACAGCTGTACACAGTAGCCCAATTTCGCAAATCTTGGAACTAACCATGCATATGTTATTACAATCTGCTTTTTATCAAATACTAGGTTATTTAAAGCATAGTTCTAAATGAGAGTTATGTACTCATTAAGTCTCTGCTGAACATCTAATCAGGTTGCTTCATTACGGAAATGTATTCTAATTAAAAATGACATTTTAAGAACATAAAGCATGATTGAGAAGATATTGTGGACCCTAACAAGTTGAAAGTGGCCAAATATAAACTTTTCTTTTAAATAATCTCCTAATTTCCATATATTAGTGCTTTTCAATGCTATATAATTATTTTTGCAGATGCTAGCATCTCTTTATCATTATGCAGATTTCGGCTTTCCAATTGCAGCTTAATAGCACAGATGCTTTGGACACTTGTGGCTAATAATCTATAGTCCAATGAATAACCTGGTGGAGAATTTATGGTTATAAAGGATTGCTTTACATTGTTTGCAATAATATTACCATCACGGAAGGAGCTGAAGGTCAATCTAATCAAAATAAAAAAAATGGATACTCTAAGGTGAAAATGAACAGGAAATAACCATAAAATGATACAGACAAAGACTTTAAGAACTTAATGCTTGCTATATGCCAGAAACTCATCTGAATGTACTCCTGGAGATAAATGATCCATCTGCTCCCTGCAAATAGTGCCCTTACATCACCCACCTCAAAACTATTCTAGGTCATGCCACAGAGGCCCTAACAGGATTTCCCTTACGCTTTGGAAGGTTGTTCCACTTTGAAAGTGTCCTCCTAGGATAGGGTGTATCATAGGGTGGTATGCTTGTGGCAGATTAGATATAGATATATTGATACAAATCTATCTATCTATATATCTGTATATATACCAGGGGTCATTTTGCACAGCTGCACTAGTAAAAACCTCAGTTTTTAGTGTGTTCTATGAAAGCAATTAAAATGTTAATGATCCTTGTCTCTGTGAAGCCATCGAAGGTGTAAATGGGGGGAAATTGCCCCTTTGTTCTACTCAGCAGGTGGGGGAACTGCACTGCTCATGACAGAGGAACAGCCAGTCTGACAGGCACCATTGGGACCAAAAAAGTACATATCAAAGAAGCAATCACATCCTTTGATCACTAGAGACGATCTTTGGGGATGATTGATATATCTGGGAATCAAATTAATGAAGAAGTGCACTGAGCGTGCCCAGGAGTGGGAATTCTGGGAAATGTAGTGCACAGGCTGTACCAGCTAGGGGCTGTCCTTAGAGGAACAGGGCAGCCCTATATATATTCTGAGTCAAGCATGGGCTCTTTGACTTTGTCCACTTGGGGTTCATGTAAGACGTGAGGATTTTGGCCTGTGGTTTCCAAGCTCCAGCCCCAGGAGTCACAGATGTCTTTTAGCTTACTGACGTGTGAGTAGATTCTGTGTTTTAATCTTTTTAATTTCTTGCTGTTTGTGTGTGTAAATCCTTGATTATCATATCTATTTTTTCTGTAACTCAAATGCACTGTGATATATCATATTTTTGGTTTATCATTATAAATATAAAACTTATTAAGCTCTGCTTCTGCCTGATATGCGATCCACGCTAACTGAAGGACTGGATTATCATAGAGATTTGCCTTTGTTTAAGCTCGAGTCTATCGACTATACATTGAGTTGTGTGGGGTGCAGTTCTGGACTGTTTTTTCTATTTCGGGGTGCAGGACCAGAGTTTCAAACCGGCTCTGGGCTAAGCAGTAAGCCTCTTGAATAAAAAGTCGGTTTGTGGTGGCAGTCTGACGAATAGTATAAGGAAAGTGGGTACAGGGATTGTGGGAAACGTAGTCAGTATTCCAGGTTGAGTGTAGACGGATACTGCGTTGCAACCCTGTGATCATTTCATCACGTTTGCATGCCTGTCGCGAGCGATGGCGTTGCTGGGACAGTTAGGCAAGCGCGCACGGGGGAATGTGGGCCGCGTAGTCATTATTTTGAGTCTAGGGTAGACAGATAGTGATTTGCTTAAGCCTGCGTCCTTTGTCGCAGCGTGCGTTTTTCGTGATAACGCTCACACTGATTTAAAGCAGGTAGCATCAGTCGTCTCACTCCTTTGTAGGAGCATTCTTTATTTGGCTTGGAGATGTGTGCGCCTTTTGGCACCTTATGTAGGTGGTGCCTGACCTAGTCCCCGTGAGACCAGCTATCCTGCTTTAGAAGAGGGAAGGGATAATCCAAACAGAAAACTCTTAGGAGCTAAACTCCATAGTTGGAACTACCGTTAGTGTTCGGATGTGTAAGTGTTAACGCTAGGATATGTGGCTTTAACGCATGCCCCCCCATATTACATACCTGGCGCTAAACCCTTGAAAAATCTGTTAGTGCATTGGTGACTGCACTAGCTTCCACAAGCTTACTGTACTTTGCAAATCCTATACTTAACTTGAGGAGCGCAGTCATTAACTAGAGTTTCGATAAGGTATTACCTTGCAGCAATGCGCTAGCCAAATTTTTAGCAACACCTAAAAGCTGGTGCTAATTGATTCCACTTTTGTGAAATCATTTAGCACCCCCTAACCCCCCCACAATAAATCCGATGGTCAACTCTCATCCCGTGGCGAGAACGGTGGCCCGATCCAGAACTTCTTGTTGCTAGGAGCAGAGTGAGACTGGGGACAAATAGTTCCCAGTCTCCCTCCACGATCAGTCTGAGCTGCTGCGCAATCTTGAAAGACCAAGATCGCGTAGGGCTCGTGGCCCAGAAGCGCAACCCTCCATGGAGTCCTATGGATTCCAGGAGGTGATACTCGTGGCAGCGCAGAAGCACTACTGTGAGTATCACTGCGCACCTGCGTTCCAAGGCAAGGTGCTGAGGTAGCGCCTGCCCCAGAATATCACGCTACAATGGGGACGCTATGGGGAAACCTGCAGGCGCAGATTTCCCCCATTAGAATCCTCATTTTAGCGTTAACTTCGGAATTGGGCCCTATGTCGGCTTAAATAAAAGCAGAACAAAACCACCTAAAAAAGCAAAGATATAGAAAAAACGAATTGGGCGAATGCTGTCACCAGCATGCGCCCAATTATTTGAAAGCAAAATTTTTAATAGTGTGTCCTTTTAATGCAGAAATGTATACAGATCTTCTATACTGTTACGTCAGAAGAAAAATTACCTTTTTCAGTAATTAAATCAATTTTGTTGGGTCTGAAACAAGCGCAGATGAGAGAGCATCAGGTGCATGGGGGGTGTCAGTACAGTATACCTGAACTCGAGACACACCATCTGTTGGAGCACCCTGAGGCTTCGTATAGCAAAAACTGATGGATGATGATTAATTGCATTTGCAACAGGGACATCACAAAACTAGCACAATATAACTGAAATTAAGCTGAATGTGATCTACCAATTTGTACCGAGTGCACAGAAAAGAAATCATATACGTTTAAGACAGATCTTTGCTTTTAGAACCGTGAGGAAAAAAAAATAGCTCTGCCTGTTGCTTATATGCACTCATCAGAGCCTATTCATTGGTATATTGCTACGGCATTTAAAGCAAAGTGTGTGTAATTCACTAATGATTCCTCTTATAATTACAGGTGTAAATATTCTTATTTCAGCAAGTACTGTAGGTAATGCCTATTTTTCCATGAAATTATTTTCATATTTTATTATGCAAAGCATTGATTATTTATATTTAGAAAAGGTTGATAAACCATAAATTTCACTATCTTCTAAAAGAACTTATATATCAGGGCAAAAAAGACACAGTAATAGTATAATATATAGCATCTGATAATCTGTCCATATATGAATATAATATTATCAACTTACACATAGCAAGCTTATATATGTATTAATATATATAAAAAATCTATACCACGCACACACATAAAACATGAAAAAGTTATATTTTATAGTAGAAATGGCTTGATTTATATTTTAAAATGTAATTATATAAAGAAGGCAAACAGATGCATTATGTGTCGTCTGGCACAGGGCCATCAATCGTAAAATGCGCACCAGGGAAGCTTCTCCCAAAGCGCCATAGAGAATTCATAAGGTTAACCTAGCAGTTAGTCTGCAGAATACAGAACAACTCCTACTCACCAAATGTCTGACTTTGAGTCATATCCCTGGTGTTGCAAGGCTTCTGGACTCATATAGTATGGGGTCCCAGTGAATGTCGTTGCAAGCTCAGATGAACCCATTAAGAGTCGTGAAACCCCAAAATCCCCTGGAAACATTTGGAAGAAACAAATTTTTATATATTTATTATGGCAATCTGGCTATACTTATAACAATGCTTAGTATAGTGTAATTCCATTATATAATACTTTCACTCTCTGGGCTGTGATAAATACAGAAACATATTGCCGTGGTATCGGAAATACATTTTAAAATGCTGATAGGTCACATACATCAAGAACATTAGTAGTAAGTATATTACATACAAAAGACACAACTAAAATGTTATGTGATGCTACCTTTGGAAAAGCTTACAAAGCCAGAATAGTAGTAAACATTATTACTAATAAAAAATATATTTATTGACGATTTACGACTGGTAAAGAATAATAATAAAAGAAAATGAACAAGATGGTTCACGTGCATTGCAGACAATTGATTTTAGGGGTTTATTCAAAGAGCAGCAGAGTTTGCTGAAACTGGCCGTAAAAGCGTAATCTCAGCCAGCGTCGTACAGATTTGTGCCTTTTAAAGATTTCAGTCTACTTGGCTGAAAATGTATTTATCCACACCTTTTAGCTTTTGAAATATTGTTGGAAATAGGCATACCGATTGATTCTCATTGAATCTAGACAGCTGGTATTTACATTGAAAAGTACAGCCGCGACAGCCGATATTTGGTCCAAACTTATATCGGGAATTGAAATGCTAGTAAACCGGCATTTGAATCTCCGGAATTGATAAATGGCTGAAAAAAGTCTCAATTTCAATCATCTGAATGAATTAAATCAAGCCTAATGCTCAAAATAGTGACTCAACTGATCCTCTGCATAAACTGCATAATTAGTTAATCAATTAAACTTTTTTTGTGTTACCCTGTCTGGACTGCCAAAGTTTACAGTGGTTGCGACAAAGGTGATTTACCGTAGGAGCTCCATCCCTTAAATTAATGAGTGGGGCTTTTAAGCTTAAAGGAGCACTCTAACAAAAAATCCCCCCCCCCCGTTTTTTAATCCTAACCTATCCCTATTCCCTTAATAAATAGTTATTTTTTGTTTTTGTGTTTTTAACTGTAATACTTACCCTAAAATCCTCTTGTTTCCAGCGCTGTTTTTTTTTTTTTTATGCTCACCTCCCTCCTCTTCCGCTCCCGTCCTTGTTTCTTCTTCTTGCCTTCTGGTTTACGTGAGAAGCGCGCATGCGTCTCCTACTCGGCAAAAGCCGGCAGAAGCGGGAAATAGGATTCCCACTCTGCTGACAGCTGGGAGGGCGGAGTAAAGTTCTCCGCCTCTCTCAGCTGTTTTCAGCATTTACAGCTGAACCGCTGAGCGGAGGGAGGGGGGACAGAGGGCAGCATACTCTGGGCATCATGATCACCTAAAATAGCTTAGGTGGTCATGTTGCCTAGAGTGTCCCTTTAATGTCTCACTCGTTAACTTGTATAGCTGGGTTGGGGGAACAGAGCCTTTAAAGTACAAAAGAGTATCCAACCCTATTTGGGTACTTTGACTTAGTGGTAGCCTTAAAATGACATAGTATTATCCGCGTCTCAATCCCAAATTTTGTGTATATTCAGGAACCAGATTTTTTTAACATTTTTACAACACAGTTAAGGGGAAGCCACATAGAAGAGTCACTGTATACATAAACAGAATATTATGTCAAAAACAGGGGAAAGAGAAATGAAGGAAGGATTTCCAACTCCTGGGAAAGGTAACACAG
Organism: Leptobrachium leishanense; assembly: GCA_009667805.1. NCBI lineage: Eukaryota > Metazoa > Chordata > Amphibia > Anura > Megophryidae > Leptobrachium > Leptobrachium leishanense. The sequence goes on from CM019067.1 coordinate 250,338,174, forward strand.
GAAGAAGAGTTGGCCATGGAGAAAGAGAAAAAGAAAGTGGAGACAATGGGGACAAAAAACGATCAAAAGGATGAACGAGTCAGTCGACCGCAAAGTAATTTGGTGTTTCCAAACTCTGAACATACATTTTTGTGGTGGATTGATCCTACCTGGGCATTTTCTAAAAATTTTGATTACGCCAGAAGTATCACTTCCAGTAAATGTACATTCTTAGTTGTCTTTTCCAAATCCTATTTTTATATACAGTAAAACCTTGGATTGAGAGCAATTTAGTTTGAGAGTGTTTTGCAAGAAGACTTGATAAACGAGCAAGGTCTTTTAATACGAGCAGTACGTATGCTTTCTCTGCCGAGCGTCAGGTCACAACTGAGGCCGCTGTCACACGAGCGCACAGAGAGCCTCTGTGTGGCATCCGTCATAGCATTTTAACGGCTTGACGGGAAGGGCCACACGGTGTGACATGCGTAATAGTAGCACTCACTACACTGGACATGCTGAAATCCTCCCAACAGATAGCAGTGATTCCGTCCTGCACAATAACCCTCCTCCTCCTCCTCCTCCTCCCCGCTCCTCCCGCCAGCCACGATTCTTCTCAAAGGTAAAGTGCAGACTAAATTGTTTTATTTTTACTTTATACTGTACTGTATTTTGTATTACTTTAATCATTTTCATATCAATAAATGGTTGTGGAACGAATCGTCAGAGTTTCCATTATTTCTTATGGGGAAATTCGCTTTGATATAAGAGTGCTTTGGATTACAAGCACGCTGCCGGAACAAATTATGCTCACAATCCAAGGTATTACTATTTACTAGCAAATACAATGCTCATTTAGGTACATGAAGATTTCCACATAGTTTGAGAATACTAAATAATTTTACCTATCTTAAGTAGATTGTTCTTTAAAAAGATATTCTTGGCTTTTAAATCTCTGTGAAGTATTCGCCTAAAAAACAAAACAGAAAGGGTCATTTATAATGCGAAACCCAAGCCTATATTCTCCAACGCGTCTGTCTCTGGCTGGCACTGGATCATGTATACTTTAACCAATCTGTCGAGCTAATAATTAGGACAAACAGATAATCACATAAAATACAAGGGAACAAGATGAATAGGAAACACAGATATATAATTAAACTGACAACCATTATGGAGAATAAAAAAAACAGTAAATTATGGTAATCCCTTCTACTGAAAAACTAGAATAGAAACACAAAGCTAAACAGTGATAAAGACTCCGTGGCATAAATGAAGCAATTTAGAGGACGGTTCAGGCCTGAAATCCAGAGAAGAGAAAAAAAAATGAGGCTAATAGATATTCACTTTCCAGAATATAGAATATTAAACTAATCAATATAATGTACGCAATAGATAAACTTCGGATGAATAACGTGTATGGACTTAATCTATATTTAGTCTTATTTGTTATTTAAAGGTAATGTATGAAAAAGAGAAAAAGATTGGATTTTAACTGTTTAAGGAAAAGAAAACTGATGTTCTCTTAACTCTTTTGATGCCAAGCCATTTCACATCCATTTTGACCATTTTTGCTCATCACGTTTAACCATTATTTGAAGTCATGTTTTATTATAGCACCCAGACAAATTATATGTAAACCTTTTTATTCTGTGAACTCAGCAGATTAAAAAACAGCATTACTATGGGTATATGTCATGTCACATCAGAATGCTATAACAGGGGGCCGGCTGCGAGGGGAACAGGACGTGCTTCGGTGGCGCTCTGTCTAAACCTGCAGTTTATGGGACATATAGAGGACTTTTCCTGACGGATTTCCCCATCTTTACGGTCCCAGAGTGGCCGATCACCGGTGGTGAGTTGTCCGGAGGCCGTTTGATCCCCCCTCCGGACCAGAGACACACTCCCCTCGGCTGATTTCTGTGGTGGATGGGAGCCGCCGGTGGCAATATTGCGGCCTGCCTCTAGGCTTCTGTTGCCTTCTCGCACTGCTCCCCCGAGGACCCCGCTCACTGCTGTGCCCTTCACCCCCTCTACACTGGGGATCCAGGACGTCCCCCAGTGGCGACGCTGCAGACTTCGCCGCTCCAGAGCTCGGTAACGTCGGTGTTCCCTGCCGGCGCAGTTCCAGAGCGACCGTTTTGGAGCTCTGCCCCGCATCATGGCACCTCTTTCGCACCGATCCCTTCTCCCAACCTAGATGACTCGGGATGGAGGGCCCCTGCCCCGGCCGTTCTGATGGATCCGGTGGATGGGGCGATTGAGCGGCACACAAGACGGCAGATGGCTGACCTGACGCTCCGCCCTGGCGGCGGCTTGGAGGCCGCATTCTCAAACCTGGAGGTGCTGCTGCAGTCGACGGAAGATGATGGACGGCCACTGACGAGAGGCTTCATGTGGTGCATGACGGAGGCCTTACGGTGCTGCAGGGGCACAGACCCTCCGATGGAGTCTGAGCCTGGAGGTTCTCAGTGGGAGGATGCTGCGACTGGTGGTGGAGCCTCGATCGACATGCGGAAAGCGACTGGAGACGCAGAGCCCCGGCCGTTGCCAGTTGCCAAGCTGGTGGCTCGGCAGCCGACTCGAGGTGGCCATGAGGGACCCATCGCACGTGGAGCGCCGGATTGCGTGGAGTCACACGGAGAGCTGAAGCAGCCTGGGGAGCTGGGTTGGTGCTTGGAACTGCTGGAGGGCCCTCCTTTACATAGTTACATAGTTATATAGGCTGAAAAAAGACATGCGTCCATCGGGTTCAGCCTCTCCCACATAACCTACTGCTGTTGATCCAAAAGAAGGCAAAAAACCCAGTCTGAAATGCTTGCCAATATGCAACATACTGGGAAAAAATTACTTCTTGACCCCAGAATGGCAGTCAGATTTCTCCTTGGATCAAGAAGCTTTTACCCACATATTAAATATTATAACCCTTAATATTCTGTGTCTGCAGGAAGTCATCCAGTCATTTTTTAAAAGTCTGTACAGACTCTGACCCAACCACCTCAACAGGCAGAGAATTCCACAGCTTTATTGTTCTCACCGTAAAATAACCCTTCCTATGCTTTAAGCTAAATTTTCTTTCTTCCAGTCTAAATGGATGACCCCTTGTCCTTTGATGACCAAGATGAAGCGACGGCTTGGGCGCCACACCCTGGCTCCTGCTCAGTGGATGCCCAGGGCTCTTTGCTGGGACGGATGTCCTCCAGCGGTGAATTCTGGCGGTGACACAAAAATTAGACCCCGGGCGCCACTGTTCCGTGATGCTGGTTAAGGCCTTTTGCAGGACTTTGGATGGATTGGCTTCCCCGCCATATTTTTGGTAACAGGCCTGCCATATTTGGCTTTCTGCAATGACCTCCTCCCCACGATAAGCTTTCTGCCCCCCCTTTTTTTCCCCCTCCTCCCCTTTTTTGTTTTGTTTCTGTCCCCCCCTGTTATTCTCTGCTGTTCTCGATGACTCTATTCGATTACCACAGTAGTACAAGGACTCCTGTTTCTATCCTGATATAATTCAGAGAACTTTGTTATTTTTCTTCGATGTGCATCTTTGACAAACCGATTTGTATATGCTGTTGTTTTAGCTGACGTGTTGTGGTCTTAAGAGGTTATCGGCTGTTTTTGTTTTTTCTGTGTTTTCGGTTACACTTCCCCCCCCCTCTCTCTTTTTTGTGTAAGTCGGCTATTCGGGATAGTTCGGGAAGCGCTGTCGCGGCCTGGTGCCCGGCTTTGCCCCCAACTGCCCTGGCATAAGTGCCATTTTCCCCCCGTGGCTCCCCCGTGGTCGTTTGGCCGCATGGGTATTCGCCAGGGCAGGCACAATTTTGGCCATTGCTGTCTCTTCACCCTTTTTTTTTTCTCTTTCTATCTCTCCCCTCTTTTTCTTCTCCCCCTTCTTATATTGGAAGCCTATAACTGTCTTACTCTTATTTTAGTGATTTGTTCTCCTGCAGTGCATATACCGATTTGCTCGGTATTTTTTTTTTTTTTTTTTTGGGGTATAAATCACCAATTGTTTAAATTGTTTTTATTTTTTTTTAAATTTAAAGTTTTTTATTTTGAAATAAGTCAGCATTACATCATACTGTAAAATAATGGATGACCTCGCAGGGCCAAACAAGAAGACATAACAAGCAACGGAAACCACACATGGCCAAAAAAGTGTCATCGTAAAAACAGCGAATCGAAAAAATCTAAGGATAGCAATATGTTAGCAGAAAACATCCCCTAGACGGGGGGTCTCATCAAGGTGGGAAATCAAACATATATAAATGCAGCCACTTAAGGCCGGCCAAGGTAACTACGGTCAGCTGGTCAAAAAACATGCGTCGCAAAGAAGGACAGGGCGGTAAAAATAAGTAAAAAGGCAGAAAGTACCATGTGCAGGCAAAAAAGCAAAAGCCCTATGCAATGCAGGCTGGGACTGATCAAAACAAATTACGAACCGTCCTGAAAGTCCAGGCACTAGGCCAAGCTAGAGACCAGGGACACGTAAGCATATAAGAGAAATGCAGGGGAGGGGGTGTAATTCAGTAAAGCTCAGACCTGGAGAGGTAGAGGGCATAGAAACCAGCCTTCAATCCGGTCGAGGGTCCGGAGGATCTGGTGAGAGGCCCGCAGCCGCAAGGTCAATCCAAGCCACCGCGGGATCCGTGATGGTATAGGGGACATTTGCGTGGGTCACCACCAAAGCTCCTGCCAGACCCCAGCGATATCGGACACCCTGTCGGCGAAGAACTGATGTCACTTCACGAAAACGCCTGCGAGCCATCAGGGTCTGGAATGGGAGATCATGATACAGGGCCAGAGTGGAGCCCTCAAAGCGTACGGGATCCCTCGCGCCCGGAGCAGACATAACCTTGACCTTGAAAGCCACTTCACGGAAGGCCACTACGACGTCTCGAGGAGCCCCAGGTGGGTTCGTCGCAGGTCTCCTGACCCGAAACACCGACCCAAGCATGTCAGGTGTGTCAGGGGGAAGCCCCGTGACCTGAAGCACAAGACGAGTCACGTAGGACGGCAGAGCGTCGGAGGTAATAGAGTCCGGGACACCCCTGACCCTGATGTTTCGGCGTCTGTGTCTCGTTTCAAGCATCTCCACAGAGCGTGTCAGAAGTTCGACTTGGTATCGCAAACCAGCAACCTGACCAGACAGGTGAGTTTGTTCCGTTGTCACAGCAGAAGTCGTCTCCTGTACCACCTTCACCTGAGCACGCATCGCCGCTATCTCCGTGCGGACCGCCGCCACCTCAGGCTGCCACACCTCACGTATCACCCGAAGCTCCTCCAAGATCCTGCGGAGATCCCCCTTCGTGGAGGGGAGATGGTCGTCCTCCTCCTGCACCTGTTGCTGTCGAAGTCCCGTCCCCACTGCAGACCGATGATCCGAGGTCACACTATTACTGGCGGAGGTAAGGGGAATCTCAGTCGGGTCCCCATCAAAAATATCCTCTGTGTCCGGCGTTGCCCCGGACGATGTCCGCATTGCTGATTTTCTCTTCTTCTGTGCCCGTTTCCTAGCAGCCGCCGAGAGGGGTCGGGAGTCAGACGCCGGTGACTGCGGGGCAAGCCAGGGCATCCCAGTAATACCCCCCTGAGGTTCATAGTCGCTGTCAGCCTCCGAGGAGCCATAGCCCGGGGGGAGGGAGGAAGAAGCAGTCAGTCCCGTAAAAGCGGACCCACCTCGCAAAACATCCCGAATGTCCCTCTGTCGGGGGGCCCGTCGCTGGGAACGACCGGTAGGCATGGTTCCGGAGATGCTGGGCTGGCACGAGGTCGCAGGGCGGTGAGGGAATCTCAATACGCCTCGAGTAGGCTTCCAAGATGGCCGCTGTGACTAGGCCCAAATCGCGCTGCCGGCAGCAATCTGTCCCCGGGCACGAAACTCAGGGCTAAATCAGGTACCTCAACTCTCCAGGATCCCTCTAGCCAACCGGGAAGCTCACAGGGCAGTGCAAACGGCGAAAAAAGCAATAAAATCCGTGGTAGACACAGAGCTCCTCCAAAATGCTGCTGCTCGCTTCCACAGCTAGCTCCGCCTCCCTTTAAATTGTTTTTAATTGCAAATAAGAAACTGATATAGGAAGCTAACATCATAATGCGAAAAAGAGATAGGCTCCATTAGTTGGTCTGACCATGCGCCCGTGTCTGTATGGGTGACATTGCCGGGTACTCGATCGGGTTGGTCCTGGCGCCTCAACTCTTCCATCTTACAATCGGCTGCAGTGCTGGAAGAAGTGTCTGCCCACCTGAACAGGTATTTTGAGGAGAATGACCTAGACGATATCGGTCCTGACTCCTTGTGGCTGGCCCATAAGGCGGTCATACGAGGTCACCTGATTCAGATTGGTAGCAGGCTGAAGAGGGAGAGGATGAGTCTGCTGGTGGAACTTCAGGAGAGGCTAGCGGACCGGGAAGCAGCGCACAAATCCTCTCACTCTCAGGCTGATTTTGATGCCCTGACAACTGTACGTCGGGAGCTCCGGTCAGCCTTACTGACGGATGTGGCCCGGTCCTTAGCCTGGACCAGGCGGACCTTTTATGAATATTCTAACAAGGCGCATACTATGTTAGCGCGCAAATTGAGGAACCAAACTAGATCTAAATTGGTGACCTCGGCCCATACGTCCCAGGGTTCGATCACTACTATCCCCAGCGAGGTAAACCAGATTTTTACTGCGTACTTTGAGAAATTATATAACCACTCCCCGGATCACTCCCTCCGCAATCCGGAACATGTGCGGGAGGTGCAGGAATTCCTGGCCACGTGGAAAGGCCCGGAGCTCCCTCCCCTCTTGCTGGAGGGGTTGGGGTCAGAAGTATCAGAAGCCGAGGTGGCTTCAGTGATTAAACAAATGAAACCCCATAAGGCCCCGGGCCCGGACGGTTTTACGGCCTTTTATTATAAAAAATTCTCTCCTCACTTGAGCAAATATCTAGTTAAACTATATAATGGAATCCTGGAGGGACGACCGGTGCCTCCAGATTTCCTCCGATCTGATGTGATTTTGATTCCTAAAGAGGGCAAGGATCCTTCCTTCCCCCACAATAATAGACCGATCTCTTTACTGAATGTTGACTATAAGATATTTACGAAAATCCTGGCCAACAGACTAGGAGCACTCCTCCCCTCCATCATTCATCCGGACCAGGTCGGGTTCATTCCCACGAGACAGGCATACGAAAATACAAGGAGAAATGTGGTCCTGATCGAGAGAGCTCGCGCAACGGGGACGCCTTCTCTGCTCCTCTCCTTGGATGCGGAGAAGGCGTTCGATAGGGTGGGCTGGCCTTACTTATTTCACCTACTGGAGCACTGGGGATTTCCACCTGGTTTTTGCGCTGCTATCCGGGTCCTGTATAATTCCCCCCTTACAAAAATAATCACCACGGGGGCCTCCCCGGAATCTTTCCCCATAGGTAATGGAACGCGACAGGGGTGCCCCCTGTCACCCATGCTTTTCGCTCTAGCCCTTGAGCCCCTGCTGGATAAATTACGGTCCTCCACGTCTATCACGGGTTTACAGATTGGGGGGGAGGAATTCCTGGTGTCAGCATATGCGGACGACCTTCTCCTGACCCTCACGGACCCGGCTCATTCTGTACCCCATTTGCTCTCCCTTCTTCGGGATTTCTCGGATATTTCCGGGTTTAAGATAAATATAGATAAATCTCGCGCGATGCCGATAGGCATACCGAAACCGGAGGTCGACCGGTTGCGTATCCTCACGGGATTTCACTTCTCCACCTCCTCTCTCACGTATCTGGGAGTGAAGCTGACTAGTGATCCCAAAGCAATGATTAGAGCTAACTACGATGTACTGATCCAACGTCTTATAGCTGATATGGACACTTGGGATGCCTTTAATGTCTCCTGGGTGGGTCGCATTGCTAGCGTAAAAATGAATCTACTTCCCCGAATCCTGTACTTGTTCCAAACCCTCCCGGTGCCTGTCCCTCCAGCCTCGTTGGCGCATCTACAGTCCCATGTGGACCGGTTCATCTGGCATAATAAACGACATAGGGTGGCTAGAAGAGTGTTACATAGACCGAGGGTGGTGGGAGGCTTGGGAGTTCCGAGTTTGTTACAATATTATCATGCTGCCCAACTAGCACAGTTTGTTACCTTTCATGCACCACCTGGTACGCACCGTTGGGCGGACTTAGAGTCGCATCTCTTTGCTCCGGACTTGCCGCAATTCTATTTTTGGCTTCCCAAAACCTATCGTCCTATCCTTCGCTCCACTTGCACTGCCACCATTAACTCTCTCCACATTTGGGACACTGTGAACCGTCGCTTCACTTTAGCCAAAGAACACTCAGCTATGATGCCCTTTCTCCGCAACCGACAGTTTCCACCGGGTTTATGCCCTCGCCCTTTTGCAACTCTGGAGGACTTGGGCCTTCAGAGGCTCCACCACCTTTACTCAGCGGGGGCACCACTTCAGTTTGAGAACATCCGACAGAGAGGTCCGGTAGGACCAGCGGACTTCTTTCGCTACCTGCAGGTCATGGACTATGCGCGGACGCCTGAAGTCCGTACGGCTGCCACGTCTTCCTTGACGGCGTTTGAAGCTCGCTGTAATGACGCTCGCATCACGAAATCAATGATATCCTCGCTTTACGTCTCCCTCTGTTCAGGCTCTCCAATCTGGGGGGACCCAACTTATGTTGCACGCTGGGAGCGAGATGTGGGGGATGCCCTGCCCAGTGAAGAATGGGAGGATATTTGGGACAATGTGGCACACTGCTCCATCAATGTGGCCCATCAGGAACAGGCTTACAAGATGCTGTTTCGCTGGTATGTTACCCCCTCACAACTTTCTCACATGGACGGGTCTTCCTCTGACTTATGTTGGAGAGGTTGCGGCACTAAGGGCTCGTTCTACCACATGTGGTGGACATGCCCCCTGATCCGACGCTTCTGGCTTCAAATTCATGCTCTCATTCAAGAGGTCCTACAGTGTGGAGTGGCTTTCGACCCATGGACATTCCTTCTTCACCGCACCCAGGACGCCCTATCGAGACCGGAGAATAAGCTGGTGCATAAAATGGTCTTGGCGGCTAGAAGAGCGGTGGCCCAAGGCTGGAGATCTGTGTCCCTTCCGACTATGGCGCAGGTGTATCTTCGGATCAGAGATAATATGGACATGGATCGTTTATCAGCTCTTGTACATGACACCATGCCCCAACACAGTAAGATTTGGGACCCCTGGCTGGAGTTTGATGTGGGTTAAGAGCTGGACTGCTTGTTTTTCTGGCGGATTATGATACCTGGGTTATGCACTCCTTTGGGGCGGCACCCTATTCCCTTCCCCCTCCTCCCCTCCCTATGAGGTCTCTTCCTCTCTCTTTTTCCTCCATGTTTGTGTTTCTTTGATCTTTTTCTAATTTCTTCTTTTACCCCCTCCTCGGGGTCTACCCCCTGCGGTCCTTTGGCAGGGGCTCCTCAGGGCTAACCAGTAGCAATCTCTAACATTGTGGTTTTGTGATAAGATGCCCTTTTTTGTATTTGAAAAATGGAAAATAAAGAATTATAAAAAAAAATAATGCGAAAAAGAAGGAAGCCAATGAGGAGCTAACTTCAGTTTCATGAATAAAGGGTTAATGAATGGCCTGATCGTGCTGTGTCTCCCTCCCTGTCCCTCAGTGCTGGATCCAGCCAGCTCAGTGTCTGCCTGCTCGGTATTTTTGAGACTATCAGGGTTATTCAGAGAGCGCGAAAAGCAGGAGAATGACTGAAGAATGAAAAATTCTAGGTCAAAATAGCCAAACCAGAAAAATTCTCCCTTTCATCATCGGCTATTTTGACCTAGAATTTTCCAGTCTCAAGTCATTCTCCTGCTTTTCACGCTCTCTGAATAACCCTGTATGTATCCTAATTTGGCTCTTAAGTTTCGCGAATTTGTAAGGAACTAACGCGGTATTACGATCCGAGCGCATTTTTTCAGCCTTCAAGTTTTTTCGTGCGCAAATCCGACGCGCAAAGCCGGGCGCAAATGAACGTTGCGTGCAGGAATCGGTGGGCAGACTGTTTTTTCACGGGATTCAGCCAATCAGAATTAAGAACCACCATTTTCTAGGTTTCGGTTGTTGCGCTTGTCAAAGTCGATTTATTAATTTTATTGTTTGGGTATGTGTAGAATGTGTAACTGTACTGTGCTTTATTTTATATTTTGTGCAGGTTCATTTCGTTTCGGCCAGAACGATCATATTGTAAGTTAACACCAGGTTTTCAAAGACGTTACGATACTTTGCGCAAACGTCGTTCGTACGACGTTGCGCGAAGATCGTAATACCATCCGCTCGAACGCATTCGTGCTGAGAATGGTAAGTATGGGATGCGCGCACGAACTTGCACTCGCGCTGGATTTGCACAGGGTCAAACGCGGTAGACGATAACGTGCATCGTTTGCGCGAACGTCGTAATACGACGTTCAGCGCAAATGGTTTTGTCCTCGCGCAAAAGCGCATTTGCGCGCACGCAAATGCGCAAGGATTGTAATAGGGCCCACAATATCTCAAAACAAGCAGCAGTCGGTTTAATTCAGGGTGAAGAGCTCAATGGGTATATGTGAGGTGACCCATTTGGGGAACAATATAAAAATAAGATGCATTCAATGGAGCATACCGTATATGTTTGGCCTCTGTATGATGCTGTTAAGGTAAAAAAAAAAAAAAAGGGGGGGTGGAGAAAGAAGGGAGAAAAGTAGACGTAAGTATGGGTAAATGAGTATGAGCAAAAGAAATAAAAGAGGTCCCGTCTCATGGCATATCCCTACTGTACTCCATGCTACAACCGCTGTATCTCAACTCACTTCAGGACTGACTGGGAGACTGACTGGGAGACTGACTTATGTATGCACTTTGCTGATGAGGAATGGGAGAAGATTTGCACCCTAACCCACTCTGGTGCTAGTTCAACTAGATTGCAGGAATCGGCCTACAAATTACTGACCAGGTGGGACCGTACTGCTGCTAAATTGGAGAAAATGTTTAGCTACATTGACGCTGTATGTTGGCGATGCGGGTTGAAAGGGGCTACCACGATGATGCTTAGGATGCTTTAATTTGGACTGATACGAAGTCATGACTCTAAATTATCTATATGGTGTTACGACACCTGTATGTAGTTGTTGTATTTTGATTTTACATGCATCTAATAAATTGTGTTTAAAAAAAAAAAAGAAAGGGGCTACCACGATCCACATCTGGTGGGATTTCCTGGTCGTGATCCCCTTTTGGAAACAAATCCACGGCATTATTGATCGGCTAGTCTCGGATCCCGTCCCGTTTGCTCCTGAGGTATTTATTCTGCACCACACTCCGCTTGAGCCCGACGTATACAAGAAAACGGTTCTGGTTTGGCTGCTGAACGCAGCCAAAGCATTGATCCCAATACACTGGAAGGACCCCGCTCCCTCTACTGTCATTGAATGGATAAACGCTGTTGAACAGATTAGGGTACTTGAAGAGCTGATTTACTCATCTGAAGGCCAACTGTCTGCTCATAATTTGAGGTGGTTCTACTGGCTGCATTACGGCATCCCAAATCGACACAAAACCCAATCCCCCATTCCAACACGCAATGGTTTTAAGAGATGATTGACCTTTACCACTGGTTATGTTGACCTGTCACAATGTTCTGTATTAGTATTATTCCGCTGTCATTACTAAAATAATCACAATTGGGGGGCGTGGCCAGCCGCTCATGGAAACAGACATGTAATGGTGAAGCTCCACATGTCTTCTTCTCTATGGGACCTCTAGCTGACTTTACCCGCTGCATTTTTCAGACTTGGGGTACCCGAGTGGCCGGCTGCCGGTCTTGTGCTGTCTGGAGCCCGCTCGGCCCCCCCTCCGGACCAGAGACTACCCTTGGCGGCTGCTAGTGTGTGACCAGGACGAGGTGCCGGCAGCCATCTTGGGGCCTTTCATCTGGCTCCGGACGCCTCTTGGCTTTGCTGGACTGACTGCTTTGACCCGGAATCCATGCTGAAGGCTGCGGGGATGGAGGGCCTGCGTCCACCCAGCCACCCTAGATGTCATTGCTGCAGTTGAGGTAGTCGGACCTGCGGGTCGACAGCGGGGTGGACCACCTCTCGCCGCTGGAGGTGAGGGAGCTGTTGTTTCAGGCCTTGAGGCCTGCCTGAGGATATTGGCAGAAGGGGAAGCTGACAGTCCCCACCCCCGCGGTGTCTGGCGCCAGGTGATGGCTGCACTACGTGGCTGCCGGGAGGCAAAGAACCAGGAGATGGATGTCCTCGGATGCCCCGTGCCCCGCTGAACCCTGCTTGAAGGTGGCTGATGATCTGGAGAGGGGCGTCGGGACCGGCGACCTGACTGGGGCACTGACCCCGGAGCTGTGTGGAGGAGGCGAGATGGTGTTTTGCAATAATGTCCAGGTTGCACTCGTATCACCAGGCCCGGTGATGGTGAACCCCTACCGGAAGCCTGCAGAGACTGACCCCCTGCCGATGGCCATGAGGATGGCGCAGAGGTACTCCCAGACAACGCGTGCGGATGTACCCCGAGCATCTGACGGAGGAGGGCATGGAGAAGCTCGGGTCCGGATGGGACTTGGGGGTCGACTTTGTGACTGCGGGCTCACCGAGGTTGGATGCCCTGATCTCGCATGCAGTGCGCTGCCTGTCCAATGTTTGTTGCCATTTCGGGACACGGGGTGAAGAGACCCATGGCACACTTTTTTGTGTTTTGCTTTTCTTTTTGCCTCTCCCCTGCATTATTTAGTCCCCCGTGGCTGTGCTCTAAATTGAGGACACTTCCTTGTAATTTTTATGGCTTGAACCGAGACCATTTTAGATTCCCCCCCTATGTTTTCGATGTGCCAAAATCTGAGATTCCTATATCCCCCCCTGTTAGATTTTATTTTCCTTTTTGCTCTTCACCGCGACATTATATAAGGACACCTTTTTCTTCTGATTTTCTGCAGAGCTCTTTATTTTCAGACGACGTTTTTATTTTATTATATTCCTATGTGACTGTTGCAGTAGCTGACTTGTTGTGGCCCTGCAGGGCCGTTTCTTTTTTGATGACATTTTCCAAAATAAAAATTATAAAAAATTTTTACAAAAAAATAATCGCAACTAAAGTATTGTTTAATTGCAATCGCACACAAATGTGTTTTGATAACAGATTCTCATTTGCACCTGATATATTTGACATTCTCTGTATTCAAGATTTGTATATAATTATTTTCTTCTGAAAAAACAATAAAACCGTATATTTAAAAAAAAAAGAAATAGAAGAGGGTTAGATGAGAATAGTGGGTACCTCCCCCTTACTCTCCATTATAGCCAACCCAGGGCTTCGGACAGACACTTAGCTAACCAGGGGTTACAGAATTTCTTGCAATATTTGGATGTGTCAAGTATTATTGTGTTCAGTTTATCCATTTCCATGGATTCTGCAAATTTGGAATTAATCTGGAATTAATTGCCAGGACCCATGTGGGTGTTCCAGAGTTGGGCAATCACGCCGCCTTTTGACCGAGCTATTTAGGCCATTGACATTAAAAGATACACAATTTAGAGAGGCACGGAGCCCCACTGGAGTATGGTGGTCCAGGAACTGTATGTGGTAGTGGGGGGGGGGGGCAGCATGAAAAGAAAAAAAAAAGGTAGAGAGTGGAAAAAAAGGAAGGGAGTTGTATATAGGGATATACACATATGTATGGAGAGACACCTAGCCTTACTTCAGCACCAAGGAGAATAGAGAAAGGAAAAAGCAGGCCTTAAAAATAAAATTTGCATGAGAAAGAACAAAAAGCAAGGAAAATACAACACATATCTTGGGCTTGCTTCAGCACCAGGGGTACAGGGCATGAGAAAAACCGCCCGCAAACTAAATAAAAAATAATCAATAAACAAGAAAAATTATAGTTAATCTCCTGGGCTTGCTTCAGCTCCAGGGAGTTTGTAGCATGGGAAATGGGATCGCTGCAGGCCAAAGGCCAACTGTGTTTAGTAGAACTAAATTAATGTGTGAAACAGAAAGAGCTTCACTGAGTTGGATAGGTTTGGTTTTGTAATGCAATAAAAAAAGGCGTAAATGTCAACATCATTTTTCAGTTAAAGTCAATCTTATTCTTACACCATGGAGGTGGCCACCTTTATGTCGGAAACACTTTGGTTAGAAATAATACTTAACTAAAAAGTCTAAACAGATAATCATTAGTTCTTGGTACCTCCACAACTGTATAAGTAAATTTCCAACAAAATTGGAGTCAACCTCTTAATGATCGAGGATATTTCATTACATTGCCACATTCTGACCCCTACATTCCTGTATTAGCATATTTGGAGAGAATGGACGCAGAATGTACCGCTGATTTACCCTCTGGAGCTCCATTCATTTTGCCAAGATAAATGGATTGAGATTAAGTATAAATCCACAAATGTGCACTAAATAAATATAATTATCACAGTGTATTCTCTCAAATATTTTAAATGTCAATATGACGCCACTTCCTATGCATCACAAACTATGCAAATTAGCACACAATATGAAAATATTTTTCAAAGCTGACAGTCTTGATACATTAATGGTTTGATTACTGTGAATTCATAAACATATAAATATTATTCTGGAATTAATCTTTTTACCCTGAAGACCTAAAAAAGAGTGAAAAATGACAAAGTACCTTTCATGCATGTAGTGGACACCAAGTAATAGTTGAACGAACCATTCAACTACTTGATTTTCAGCGATTACTTCCCCATTCTGCTTGTACTCTTGGATTTTACAATCAAGATCTTTGCCCTGAAAGCAACAAATAAACACCAATTAATAATAAAAAGTGCGTGTGTGTGTGTGGGGGGGGGTCACCATATTACTTTACAATCATTAGAGAGCCTTGCTTTATATATATACATATAAAACATCCTACAAGTTATTTATTCTTGGGCATAAAAGTGATTATGAGAGGACAGAGTATAAATGCTTCTATAAACCAAATGAGGCAGGAAGGGTATCAATTAATGATGTATATATGTCCACAAGCCCTACAATTCAAGCATAATTTATTTACTAGGAGGTTTAACTGTGGACAGGTTTTTTTTTACACAAAGGTCTATGTACTAAAGGGGTTCATTCAGAGAGATCCGAACTGACCCCAAAAATGCACCGAACCAGGAATTTCCCCGTATGGTGCATTTTCGTGGCCGTTCGGCTATTCAAAAAACAGGCAGTTCGCCAAATTTTGGCAAATTCCCAGCGAAATACAGTGCTGTTCGACGGCAGTGAACTCCCCATAGAGAAGCAATGGTTAATCTATTCAGAGAACAACGAACAGCAGAGAAATGTCAGTGAAATGCCCTGATTTTCAGTGGTTTCATTTGACAGGTTTAATCAGGTGAATCCCATAGGCTTCCATGTAAGACATATTCCTGTTTAAATCCAATATTTATTAAACCGTTTATTCATTTAATTTGCAGCAAAAAGTCTCTTTATCTATTATTTAGGATCTTTTAAGCATTTTTTGGCAAAAAAAATTTTAATAGCATTATTTTTCTGTAATAGACCTTATTATTATTATTCATAGAATTTTATATGTTAATTCCAGACATTTTCATCCAGTCGTTTTTTTGCAAACAGCGTTTCAAATCATTAAAGTTTCAATCGTCTTCTTTTTTTTTACCCCGTTCGTCGGCTTTTTCCGGTGGCTGGTTGGCACTGTCTTCAGCGGATCGTGGGCTTTTTTCGGATACATTTGGTGGGTTTGCAGAGAATCGTCGGTTATGTTCAGCTTTTTCTCTGAGGTTTCTGGGTCACTCCAATTTTTTTCCAGCGGTTTTTCTGATCAATGCAGCGGTTTTGTGGCGGCTTTTCCCCGAATTTCGGTGCTGTCTGAATAACCCCTTCAAGGGTGAAGTCTGGAGAATTGGCAGGAGAAGAGAATAAACTAGACCAAATAGCCAATTTGGAAAGTGAGATAAATGGGCGAATTTTTCTGGTTTGGCTATTTTGATCTAGAATTTTCACTTCTGCCAATTCTCCTGACTTCAAACTTCAGAAAATAGACCTGACAGTATCATGTACCTCATGACACAGTGAGTACTCTGATATCTCGTATTCCAAAAGGAGGGCATGTAGCATTAAGAGTTGGGGGAGTCCCTGAAACGTTTGCTGTCCTACTGTTCTCCTGCATAATAAAAGCGTTGGATTAAATGTTTTGAAGAGCAATGAAGGAATATCTAAAAATTTTAATGAAATATTATCTCTCTTTAACTTTAAATCTAACCTAAAAGCACACATTGTAAAAGACTTTTTCCAAATGATCCAGGAATCAAGATGAAATGTATCTGCCATCATGGTAAAGCAGTGCCATCTACTGCTAATTCTTTAAGTCACATTCAAAGTTCCGACATGTTTCCAAAGATTGTGCATAATGGGATGTATTGCACCTTATGGTACTAAGTAAGGATGTACATATCGGGATTAAAATTAAATTAAAAACTTAGCAAACATGAAAGTGTTGTTGATGCTAGGACTGACGTTTTGTTAAAGTGAAGTTATGATGCCCAGTTATATATCGTTAATATCAAATGAGCCTATGGCCTACAGAGTTATTCAGAGATCGGTGAAAAGCAGAATGACTGGAGAATGGAAAATTCGAGGTCAAAATAGACTAACCAGAAAAATTCTCCCATTTCTGTCACTTTCCAAATCGGCTATTTTGACCTAGAATTTTCCATTCTCCAGCCATTCTCCTGCTTTTCACCGCTCTCTGAATAACCTTGATAATGTTTTTCTCTACATTATATACAGGTTGAGCAATGAGCATCCCCTATCTGAAATGCTTGCAACCACAAGCATTTTGGATTCTTACGGTTTTTGGAATCCTGCCAGGGTTCCACACAGCCAGAGGGGAGCAAGGGATGCAGCAGAGGCGCGTTCAATACCTCAGCCGCTGCAAGTGCTAAGTTAGCAACTTGTCATTGAACGCCGTTCTGCCGCTCAGCACTGCTAACTTAGCACTTGCAGCGACCCGAGGAGATGCTGCGAGTAGCTGAGTGTGACGTAGTAAAGATGGCCACCGCCATGAAGCAAGTAACAATTCAGTACGGCAATGTTAATTTTGAGGTTTTTGTTCACCAAAGCACAAAATATTTATTTATTAGTTACCCCTGCACATAGACATATATTACAGTTCAATTTATATTTTGTTTCAGAAGTAAACATAACGTTTATTCAATAAAAGCTATTATTTGTGGTGTGTGCATACAAAACGGAATTGTGCTGACTGCTTTTCTTTATCATATATACCTCAACTGTTGTCCGAGTGATACGAAATACAATCTGAATCTTTCATTAAGAAATCGTCGGCCAATTTGGATTCGAAATTTGCATCCAAAGCGTTCAATGACACTGCTGCAGCAAACTGAATTGCTGCGCTGCAGCAATTCAGCAGCTGCTGAGGTATTGAACAGGGCTCATGGCTGTGATGACATGCTGCGCAGTGCCAGCAAGTCACCCCAGCGAGTTTTTTCCCCAAATATCAGCCTATTTAAATGTCAAAATGTGTCCAGAGAAGACATTCATTTCAGTGTGATTTTCTGTTTCTCTGCCTTTTCGTTTCAGGGTTTGGATTTTTGGGGGGATTTCGTTTACCAATATTTTCTAATTAAATCACGGAAGCCGAAATTTCCATTGAAAAATATAAGTCGAAATTCGAACCGAATTTTTATCAAGTCTAATTAAGAATAATCTGTTTTCTGGACAACTGGAATAGCAATTATTAATTATGATTAAGAGCTGTATCTTAATTTTTTAATGCTGTTAGCAATATTCAAAGCCCAGCTTATGTTGAATGATATAAAAAAAACAAAAAAAAAAAACCAGTCCATGTGAGCTTTAGGTCATTTTAAAGGTTCCATTTATCATTCCTACGCTCTTCTTTGCACACTAAGCTAGTTAACCCACATTTGTTGAGACGACAACAATGAGCTTCATTTGTCATGATCAAACTTGTGTATGTGCCGGGGTTAAATTAGTTTGATATAATTGCCCGCAGTGGGAATACGAGAACAATATATTTATAGAAGTTAATGAAATAGAATATGCAAATTCTTTTTCAACACAACGCAGGGTCTGGACACATGACCTTTAATTGTGGTAATCCATCCATATAAATTAAATGTCTTCAAATGTTTCCTTTGAAAAATGTCACAATGGTGTGCAGAGACGGGGCAGAGTAGAGTGGCCACAACTGAGAAACACTAGATCCAAATTTTTATTGAAAAACAGTGAGGTTGCTCATGGGACATCAAATAAAAACCACACAGTGTAGTAGAGTACATGATCAAAGGTCTGTCGTTTTAACATTTTCAGAGCAACAATGGGGGGAAATATAATCAAGGTCTTAAAGGAACATTCCACTCATACATTTATGAAGTGGTCAGGATGGCGGTAAAGCCCCCGCCCCCACTCCCAACTTCACTGCTCTAGCGAAAAGGCTGGATGAAATGGAGGAAATTCCTCTACCCCATCCAGCACTACCAAGAGCCGAGATTTTTTAATTTCCTGGCTGATCGGTCACTAGTGATGTCAACCCGCAGTAGCAATTGGTCTCAGAGAGGCAGTCAATGGATCAGATCTGCACAACTCCGATCCATCATTCTGCGCAGCCACTACGGAACTTACGTACGTTAAGTGCGCAAGTCACGTCGCGGTGGGCAATTTGCAGTTCCTACGCTACGCAAGTAGTGTAGGAGTGCAATACGCATGGAAAATCTTAGGGACTTCTGTGTTTGGGAGTCCCTGAGCCAAAGAGGAGAAGCAGTGTGCGACGAGGAACAAAAGGTGAGTAAAAACCACCACAGAGAAAAAGAAAAAAATAGTGCGGCAGAGGCTGTCAGCAGCACCTGCCCAATTTTTTAAGCACAAAAAAAAGGAACCACAATTTTGTTTAATAAAGTGTACCTTTATTGAAGCATCCTGTATATAAGTGTCATTGTTATTATTATTATCATCATTTATACAGCGCCAACAGTTTCCACAGCGCTTTACAATATCCAAAGGGAACAAGACACAAATAAACAAACATGAGACGGAGACAATAGGTATAGAAGACCCTGCTCATATAATGTTTGTGTTGTATTATTTTAAGCAGACTGTTTTTCAAATTGGTTTGACTTAGATGAAGATCAGAGCACATTTTATGACCAATTCATGCAAAACTCCACGTAATCCCAAAGGGTTCACATACTTTTTCCATCTGCGACAGGCTGCAGGGAGGAGGTACTTCCAGAAAAAAAGACACTAAACTATCGTTGGGACAGGTAGGAAGAGCTTTACCTTGAAATCACGGAGAGTTTGAAAAAAAGAGTGCATGGCTGACCATTTCAAAAGGTGGCTGAAAGGTCAAAAAGGGTCAGCAGAGAGTAACACCCATTAGATTTAGCAGTTACAAGGTCATTGGTTAATTTAGTAAGAGTCGTTTCTGTTGAGTGCAGTGAGCGAAATTAGATTGCAGAGGGTCAAGGAGAGAGTGGGTGTTGAGGTAGTCAATTAGACAGTGTATGCAAGCTTTTCAAGGAGTTTGGAGGTAAAAGGGAGTAGAGACACTGGCCGGTAATTAGAGGGCGCAGAGCCATGATGTCCACCAGTGTGGCACGCCTCAGGGAGACCCATGGCTCCCCATGTTCTCCAAAGGAATAATAATAATTATTTTAAAATAACACCCCTCCACTCCCACAAGCATTAAAAATGTCCAACTTGCTGAGTTGACCATAGGTAACCCTTTATATATGTCCTGCACACTGCCAAGCAATGGAACATCTGTAAAAAGAAAGGCAATGCAACAAAAACTAAATTAAAAAAATACAACTACAAGACAGGGGAACTAAACAATGCTATATAAAAAGGAAAAAGTCGTCTCCAGTAAATTGCAACGAACATATAGGTGATGCGAATCAGCACAGCATCCTCAAAATATTACTTTGCGGCAAGAGAAAATAATGGGTTACAATTTACAAACCTCTCAAAATCTGCTTTTTGCCATCATAGTCATAAAGGGCAAATCACTGTATACTACCCATCCCCCCTGTATCTTTACCTCACTTGGTCCTCACTGTGTGGTTTTGGCCATATAATGGAGTCTATTGGTCAGGCAGCCGACTCACATCATTGTATTGTGTGGGATGTATTCAAAGGACATCACCAGGAGTTAGATTAGAAGTCTTCCCTGTCAGATCTCATTCAGCTGCCATCTCCTAGCTCAGGTAGTCTACAGCACACAATACACCCCCTGCTGCCTTATCTAAACACCTCCTCCACCTCATTTACTGTTAGATATTGTAGATTAAAAAAAACAAGTGCCACAAAGCAAAGCTTTTGGTAAATGTTGAATCATTGGGAAAATCCAGAAACTGGAAACCAGAGATAAAATATCTAACTTTATTTTTCCTTTTTACATGCAATTAATTCAAAGAAAAAAGTCAGCATCATGTGTTTTATAAAATGGTTTTGTTTGTAATGCACAAGTAATCTAGTTACAACTTCTGTAAGTGGTCATGTCCCTCCCTTTAATGAAGTTTATTAGTCTTAGAAATGCAGAAGAGAAGAGTGTGGCTTTGCTTGTGTCACTGCAACAGAGGGGAATTCTGTGAAGGAGCACCTGCAACTGCTAAGTAAGCTATTCTCCACTGAATGCAGTACTGCAAATCAGCACACAGCACTGCTACTTTACGGCCGCCAAGCAATGTGCAATCTTGGGAATCCTTAAAGATGCTGTCTTGACAGATATGAATTTCTAAGACAGGCAAGGCAGATTGTGCGATCTGTGCAGTTTTTCATGCCAAGACTGTCTGATATAAATCTTTGCCAAGACTATTAGGCTGGGGTCAGACGAGCGTAGTGTTCACGTCCGTGATTGCGCCTAAAAGTACGTCCGTGATAGCATGAAAGAAAGTCCATCGGAGCCTGACACATGAAGTACGTCCGCACTGAACTGCGGACGCACAACGGACGCTGCAAACGGACGCAGGTTAGGCAAGAACGTAATACTGCTAGAACGGACGTGCGGAGTGCGCCACGTCCACAACGTCTGCATAGCTTTGTGTGTGAGTGATGGAGCATGGTCAGACGGACTGCATTTATACGTCCAGCATTTTTGACGGACAGAATGTTTTTTCATTGTAATTTATTTTTCCCTCCTACATCCGTCAAAAATAACTTCAGTGAAAAAACGGACTGTGTGACCACTACTGCGTCATCCGTACTGACGATGTCCGTACTGCACGGACGTACAGTCCGTAGAAATCACGCTCGTCTGACCCCAGCCTTAGCATGTTTCAAGATAGAGAGCCCTTAAGGAAAGTCATACTGTAGGAATGTGACCCAAAATTTCTGATATTGCCAGAAGCTCGTTGGAGGCTCAAAAACCAAAGATTTGCCATCTGTGAACATGTCACATGAGGGGATCAAAGATTCACATTTAGGATTCCAGAAATTTGTCTCAGGTGGCGAACTTGTGGCCAAAATTGTACAGTGCGAACCAGCCCTGAACAAATACAGAGGAAGAAAGTGTAGCTGCAAAGCAGTTGACTGTTACGTAACAAGATGGCAGCCTCCATGGGGAAATTTACCAATGAAAATATATTATTTTATTACTTTGTAAATGTTTTTCAGATAAAAAAAATATTCATCACCACATCAAAAATACCAGGGCTAGCTGCTTCTCCTGTTTCGACAGTTGTGGAAGTCGAACAAACACTATTGTTTGATACGATACACAATCCTCTGCCACTTTGAAGCAAGATTGACAGCCTAAGCATTTATTTACAATATGCTGCTGCAGCACCCACCAATCCTGTATAATAGCAATTCATTAGCTGTTGCTCCACTGAACTCGCCTCAGAGCCTAAGTCTGACCCTCTCTACAGCTTGGCAGGAGAATATGCTTATTTCCCCAGACATAGGCCAGATTCCACTTGAACCATTAGCATTAAACAGTAAGGACTCTATTACATTCTTCACGCAAAAATGCACGGTAAACGCGTGAATTTTTGCGCAAAGCGTTAAACGTTAATGTGCGTAAATTAACGCCAGTATTACAATCCTCACGCATTATTTCATCCGTCAAAAAATAACGTGCATAAAAAAGACGCGCAAAAACACGCGCGCATTAATGTTGCGCGCAGAAATCGGTGTGCGGACTGTTTTTTCACGCGATTCAGCCAATCAGAATTAAGAACCTTAATTGTCTCACGTTAAGTTTTTGCGCCTGTCAAAGTCAATCTGCGCTTATATGCTTCATCAAAAAAAAAAAAACACGCACAACTTCTCAAATTTATTGTTTGGGTATGCGTAGAATGTGTAACTATACTGTGCTGTGTATTTGGTTTCGGCCAGGAGGTTCATATTTGCCATTAACACCAGCTTTTCAAAGACATTAAAATTATGCGTGCAAACGCTGTGCGTTAAATTTTGCGCATAGATTGTAATACCATCCACGTACCAGCGCACAAACGCATTTGCGCTCACAATGTTAAGTATAGGACGCGCAACGTACATTACTCTTGCGCAGGGTTCGTGCAGGTTCACCCGCGGTAGACGTTAATGTACATTTTTTGCACGGATATTGTAATATGACGTTCAGCGCAAAGGGTTTTGCCCCTCGCGTTAATGCGTTTTTGCGCACGCGTTAACATTTGCGCGACGAATGTAATAGAGCCCTAAGCCTTTAAGTTTAATGTCCCACTCGCAAATGCTGAAAGCTCCCCAGTATTCCATCTGAGCAGCAAACCCCTGTGCTGCACGGCTGTTATGGCAGCTTATTGTGCATATATACGCTTTCTATACATTCTACAGTAAGCACTAATGTAGAGGAAGCCATTGATTCCAAGGTGATATCTGGAGTACTAAAAAAGAAAAACATCAGCTTACAATCGCTGGTGTTGTGATTTTGCTTCAACACACAAAAAAGTTAAAAAATTCCTTATGGGATACCTCTGGTCCCATGATGCAGAGAATGGTGCAATCTACTGTCTCCTGCCACCTCAAACTGAAGGACACTGAGAACAAATATTTCTAACGTGTCCTTCTACTGACCCTACCTGCTCAGCTTACGCAACCTCGCCCAAGTCTCCATGGAGTCCTATGGGTACTAGTAGAGGATACCAGCACTGCATATTGTTTCTCACCTCACAGTATTCAGTTATTATACAGAAACTTTCTTTTTCCAGGAAGCTGGCATGGAATTTGACGATGGCCGGATGGTCTAATTTAGAGAGTAGCTGTGCCTCCTGATTGGCCTGGACTGTGTCATTAGGATTTAGTTCCCCAACAGGAATCTCCTTCAACACCTTCCTGTCAAAAAATGAATAACAAATTAACAACATGGCTCAGAGATACAAAGGTAAGTCACATATATGTGAACCGTCTAGTATTAGTTTAAAGCATGAATTGGTCATATAATGTTATTTCATCTTAATCAAAGTATAAGTATAGACAAACTCACTGTACTTAAGTTAACAACACCCAGACAATTAAAATCTTCCATGTCTCCATGTGTTTATTGAACACGTCCCATTAAACATTCACAGTGCTTTGGAAACAGACTACACTTGGATTTAATAGCTAGTTGGCCGTCCTTTGGTAGCAATAACATCAAAGAAGAATTGAAAAAAGCAGCCCCAAAACATGGTCCCTCCACTGTGCTTAAAGGAATAGTCTACACATCCTTACCACTTTATCGACCACTTTATCTACCACCTCCCTACCCCCCCATTTTTGCTAAAAAAGTTGGGTCAAACGAAGGAGTTTCCTCCACCCCAGCCAGAATCACCAGCAGACAAGGAATTTGAATTTCCTGGCAGCTGGTTACTACCGACGTTGGCGCACAAGGACCGTGTCGATTTCACTATCTCTGAGACCAATCGCTTTAGTGATCTGTCTCAAAGAGGCCACGGTGGATCGAAGCTGCGCACACGCGTAGCTCCGATCAATCATTCTGTGCAGGCGCTACAGGACTTGCATGCGTAAAGTTCTCAAGTCCCATTGCGGTGTGCAATTTGCATTCCTAAACTATGCAAGTAGCGCAAGAAGTGCAAATTGTGCAGGATAGACTCAGGGACCTCTGGGACCAGGAGTCCCTGAGCCAAAGAGAAGAAGCAGCGGGCGACGAGGGACAAAAGGTGAGCAAAATTGGTCAAAATTAAAAATATAATTGCGCAGAGGTTTTCTGTAGTGTTCCTTTAAAACTTGGGATGATATTTTTATGTTGGTATGCAGTGTCCTTTTTATGTTGCTGTTGTCTCTCATGCAGAAGAGAAAAATTTGGCATTCAGGTCTGGCCACTTGTTTTAGGTGAAGCAGACCGATTTATAGATTTTATGGTTTTCTCTGTAATGGCACCAACGACCTGAAACATCCTATGAGACCTGATAGGTATGGCCACTTGTGTCAACGCCTGTTCTCAGAGATCTGTTTTTGTTTATGAAAGTTTAAAGGGTAATCAAGATATGGACCCCTTGCGTGTCAAGAGAGGAATAAGCAATACCCTCCCAACGAGGCCTAACAAGGTGAACATGAACATCAGGGGTTGCTGTAGGTCTTGTGCAGCAGAGACGTGTTATAGCTGACTATACTAAACCTGTGCTATCACTTTAACTAGTGGCTCCGCCCAGGATGACACAGGTCAGAGGGCACGGCAGCCATCTTCAGGGTCAGTTAGTGTGATGCAGTTATGAAGGCAGATGCATGATCCTGTGTTCCTGTAGTTATCCAAGCCTGTATATAACAGTAAGTGTCCTGCAATAAAGCAATGGTGAACCTGACAGCCCAGCCTCATATCTGAACAAGCAGAGATCATAACAGTGGCGACGAGAATGAGATTTGTAAAGGTCTGCTCAGCCTGAAAAAAAAAAAAAAAACAGGGATTGAAAGCCAGATAAAGCACACACAGCCATCCAGCAGCAAGATCATGGCACTGATAGGCACATTAACTGAGTTTGATGGAGAGAAAACTTCCTGGAGCTCCTGGGCTGAGAGATTAGAGCAGTACTTCAGTGCTAACACCATACCCCCTGAGAGACAGGTTGCAGTGTTTCTCACAGCTGTGGGGGCTAACACATATGACACTCTAAGAGACCTTCTGTTCCCTGAGAAACCAGCAAGCAAGGCTCTACAGGAACTCCTGAAACCATTAGAGGATCACTTTCAGCCAAAACCGCTGGAAATTGCAGAAAGATTTCGTTTTTATCAACGGCAGCAGCAGCCGGGTGAAGATATTAAAGCCTATGTGGTGGCCCTTCGCAAATTGGCCTCCACCTGTTCATTTGGGGAGTACCTACCGACAGCTTTGAGAGACAAGTTTGTCCTGGGACTGAATAGTGAAACGATTCAAAGGAAACTTCTGACAGAAAAGGGACTCACCCTTACAAGCGCAGTTGAGATAGCATCAGTCATGGAGATGGCTGTCAGGGATACGGAGGAATTGCACCCTCAGATCCACAAAGAAGGGGTGAAAGAGGACGTTTTCAGAACCGCAGTTGCTACAACCAACTGGAGATACAGACCCAAACCCACGCCAGCTTGTTACCGGTGCGGTAATACAGACCATGACTCCAAAACCTGTCGGTTTAAGGATCAACCTTGTCATCAATGTGGAAAAATGGGCCATCTCAAACGGGTTTGCCGTAATAGGAATGTACAAGGACAAAAGCCGCGGTACCCTAAGAAGAAGACTTACAAGGTACAGAAACTTACATCATCTTTATCTGACTCAGACAACGATGAGGCATTACATAGTTTATCTATACATCGTATACACTCGTCACACCCTGCAATTACAGTACAAGTAACCATTGAAGGGAAGAGACTAAAGATGGACGTTGATACAGGAGCTGCAGTGTCAGTTATCACACAAAAACAGTGGAAACACCTTCAGATCCAGGCAACTGTCCGCCCCACTCCAATAAAGCTGCAGACCTACTCAATGCAAGTACTCCATCCACTTGGTTGTGCAAAGGTAAAGGTATCATACAAGGGCC
This sequence comes from Leptobrachium leishanense, assembly GCA_009667805.1. NCBI lineage: Eukaryota > Metazoa > Chordata > Amphibia > Anura > Megophryidae > Leptobrachium > Leptobrachium leishanense. The sequence goes on from CM019067.1 coordinate 250,364,159, forward strand.
AGACAAAGAGACTACCACTATATATCCTGAGAAACGGAGGACCGCCTCTCTTTGGCAGAGATTGGATCACTCATCTGGGAATGCCAGATATCATCAAGAATCCTTGCAACACCCTGACAGTTCCGTCAGGACATGATGATGGATGGGTGGAATCCTTAAAACAGCGTTTCCCTGAGGTTTTCGTTGACGAGTTAGGGAAAATCAAAAATGACTGTGTGAGGCTCAAGCTGAAACCGGATGCTCATCCCAAATTCTTCAAGGCTCGGACAGTACCGTTTGCCCTTAGAGCGGGAGTGGACGCTGAACTAATCCGGCTAGAAGAACAGGGTGTCATTTCCAAGGTAGAGCGCAGTGCTTGGGCATCACCTATTGTTCCAGTAAAGAAATCAAATGGTGAATTGCGCATCTGTGGGGATTTTCGTATGGTACTGAATAGCCAACTGGAGGTTGACCAGTATCCTCTACCCAGAGTAGATGATATCTTCGCTTCACTTGCTGGGGGACAAAAGTTCACCAAGATTGATCTACGACAAGCTTACTTACAGTTTGAGGTCCACCCCTCTTCTCGAAAATACCTCACCATTAACACTCACAGGGGTTTGTACGAATACAATCGAATGGTGTTTGGCATTGCATCTGCACCAGCCATCTGGCAAAGAAAGATGGATGAAATTTTAGCAGACATTCCCTTCACTCAGTGTCTATTAGATGACATGCTCATCACTGGTCGCACGGACCAAGAACACAAGCAGAATGTAGAGCTCGTTTTACAAAGACTTCAGGACCAAGGTCTCAAGGTAAATTTGACAAAATGTAAATTCATGGTGCCTAAATTGGAGTTTTGTGGCCACTTAGTAGATGCAGAGGGCATTCATACTGCTGAAGACAAGGTCGATGCTTTAGTCAAAGCTCCAGCCCCAACAAATGTCCATCAACTACGATCCTACCTTGGCCTGCTTAACTACTATAATAAATTTCTTCCAGACCTTGCTACATACTGGTCACCCTGGAACCACGCGGATGAAACAGAAAGCACGGGGCTATGTGTGGTGGCCGAACATAGATGCAGATATCACGGCATATGTCAATGCTTGTGTAGGATGTGCACAAACTGCCAGAGACCCTCCTCGAGGATGCATTCAACCCTGGACTTGGCCCACAGTTCCCTGGTTTCGCCTTCACTTGGATTTTGCGGGTCCCATAAGGGGACAAACCTTCTTGATTATAATTGATGCCCACTCAAAATGGCCAGAGGTCATTCCAGTTACCCAGCTGACTACAAAGGCAACAGTTGCCATATTATTGCATCTTTTTGCTTCGTTTGGGTATCCCAGGGAGATTGTCACAGATAATGGTGCCCAATTCACTAGTCAGGAGTTCCAGAGTTTTGTTACGGTCCATAATATCAAGCACAAATTAACCGCCCCCTATCACCCAGCCACCAATGGGCAAGCAGAGCGGTTTGTACAAACTTTCAAGAACTATTTCAAGGCCTCAGTAGCTGTGACTAGCCAGAGGTCCATATCGCCTCAGCAGTTAGACTTTTTCCTGTTTACTTACAGAACTACACCACATGCCACCACTGGTACAACACCAGCTGAGCTTATGTTGGGAAGACAGCCATGGACTGCTTTTGACATGCTTCGCCCTCAGACCGTTCATGAACATGTATTACAATCCCAAGAAAAGATGGTGAAGTCCAAAGAGTCTCCTGTTTTTGCAACCCACCAGGAGGTCTGGACTCGATCGTATGGATCTGCCAACACTCGGTGGCTACCTGCTACCGTTGCAGAATCTTTGGGACCCAAGATGTACAGAGTCCGCCTGGAAGATGGTTCCATTACCAGACGACATGTAGACCAGCTACGGTCTCGTTCACGGGTGCCTGAACCCTTAACGTCCCCAACCCTACGGGGTCCGGTGTCCACATCTAATGCGTCGGAGGACATCTGGAATGGTGTCTGGGTTGACTCGGAAACTTTGGACTCGTCTCCTGTGGGTATTTGTGACTCTGGTTCAGAGGTGCCCCCTGACCCCTCTGTACCCTCCTTGACCCCACCAGTTGATCTTTCATCCAATCCTACCGCCTCCAACACCCCGCCTGCTGGTGGGCATCCCCAACGTCACCGACGCCCTCCTGACCGCTTACTTCTTCAAGAACGGATAAGAGACTTCCGTCGGTCCTCGCGTAGGGCCCAGAAAGATGTGGATGATGATTTGGCCCCGCAATTTTCTTCAGAAGACTAGTCATCAGTTTTTCAGTGACACTCTCCAAGTTCCTCAGATGAACTGTGTTCAATTGTTCTGGTTGTTGATTTGTTACTAGGTTTTTGTTATGTTGTTCTGGTTTTGTATTTGGGGTGGGGAGGAAGGTGTTATAGCTGACTATACTAAACCTGTGCTATCACTTTAACTAGTGGCTCCGCCCAGGATGACACAGGTCAGAGGGCACGGCAGCCATCTTCAGGGTCAGTTAGTGTGATGCAGTTATGAAGGCAGATGCATGATCCTGTGTTCCTGTAGTTATCCAAGCCTGTATATAACAGTAAGTGTCCTGCAATAAAGCAATGGTGAACCTGACAGCCCAGCCTCATATCTGAACAAGCAGAGAGCATAACAAGACGTCCTTAGCAATCATTTCTGGTCACCCTCATTGGTCAATGGTAGACTGATTTGCATAATGTGTAATGGCACCATCAAGCTAAAACTAGGGATGCACCGAAATGAAAATTTGGGACCGAAACCGAAAATGCACGATGAGCTTGCCCGAAAACCGATACCGATACCGAAAATTACTTTCTATATATGACTATATATACACACATACTGTGTATACTGTATATAATGTGATGCTCTCAAATGAAAATTTAGGAACGAAACCGAAAATGACTTTTCCCCTACAATTTATTTTAAGATTATACGTTTTTTTTGTATAACTGTATTAATACTAGACTTTATTAAATTAATATCATGAATTTAAATTAATCCAGATTAAAATTTTTAAGATATTTTTGGTGGAGTTATTTTGTATCTAGTGCATACCATTCATGTGTAAAATATTTAGACACACACACACATATTATAGTTGCAGAAGACATTTACACATCCCAACAATTCAAAGAACTCTGCAACTATAAAGTTTATTATTTGTTATGTGGAGGCTTTTATTCTAATTTTCTTGCCCTCCAAACACAATTTAAATGAGTATATTTATATATATATAATGGCTAAGATGGAGCCTAAACATCAGTCTGTTTCTCTTAATCTATTATTTTTTTTAAAGTGCAGAAAAACGTTCCATTAGCTTTTTGGAGGCATGGATGTAAGCTCCCACATTAACCCCCCCTCTTGTCCTCAGAGCAGACACCACTGGCAGGAGGTCAGTGATAAATCACTTGTTCCTGGTCACTGAGAGGCCAGAGGTTACTGCGTGCACTGATACTGTGGATCAAGCAGTTAACCCTTTGTGTGCAGAAATAAATATGCGTAGCAGCTCCTGCCTCTTGCCAATTACAATTATCTCCAGCTAAGCAGCATTGAAAGAGTGCTCGCTCAATGTCAGCCAGGATCATCAATTGTCGACTGACTTTTTCAGCTGGTGTTTTGCTTTCGGGCCGAAACTGATAACCCCATTATCAGCAAAATCTATCGGTGGCCGAAATTCTGGTGCATCTCTGGCTAAAACTACTTATGTAGCATGAACAGGACACACCAAAGAGCAGGCCACTAGTGCTGGTACCTGTTCTCAGAGTTCTCAAAGATCTGTTTTTGTTTGTTTTCCCAATTTTTAAATATTTCCAAGAATTGATAAGTATATTGATTAATTAATTGGTGAGTGCTCATTTTCCACAGTTTTTGTATTGTTTGATCGGTGTTATACACAAGTGAAACACTTGATAAGGTTTGCTGTCAGAGCATACAATTTATTTTACATTTGTATTGTGCCCAGGGCTTTTTTTCAGGGGGTACTCGGGGGGTACTCCGTACCGGCACCTCACCACCAGCCAGAACTAACAGGAGAGCATGATGCTCCTCCTGCAGTGGCAGGCAGAGAATCGGAGGTGCTCGGCAGCTCATATTGCTCCTGAACGCTTCCATTTGTCAGGAGTGTATGTAGGGACTGATAACCCCCCTCCCCAGTAAGTGACAAGGGAGGCCTTCTCCCCCTCTCTCTGCAGCCGCTGAAACTTTGAACAGCATGGGGAGGGGGGTGCAGCATGTTTACACACATCTGCCAGAGCTGCGGATTGTCAGGCAAGCAGTGTGATCAGAGGAGCTGGCACTGTAAGGTGGTAGCGAGTTTTATTGCTGTGGAGCTCATACAAACTGCGCATTACTGAGAGTTTCTTTGCTGTGGAGCTCATACACACTGCGCATTACTGTGAGTTTTATTGCTGTGGAGTTCATACATACTCAGCAAAACTGTGAGTTTCATTGCTGTGGCGCTCACAAATGCTAGGGGATTATCCACTCAGTGCCATCGTTGCAAAAAAAACCCCCAAAAACCCAAGCTAACAGCCCTGCAATACAGATTTTTCTTGCAACAGAGGCACTTAGTGGATAACCCCCATAGGGTTACAACAATAGTTGTAGTTCATTTAAAGGAACACAGTATTAAAAAATATGGTTCCCTTTTATAGTGTCTTCCTTTAAGTGAACTACAACTATTGTTTATGAGGACATGAAAATAGTCATAATAATCAGTTTTTTCCCCAGGCGTGAGAGTACCCCACCTATTTTTCCAGAAAAAAAGCATTGATTGTGCCATATGTCACTTTGAGATACATAAATATATATTTACTTTTTCTTATAAGGACTAATACTAAGCCCTCTAGAATTGCAATGGATAAATAAAGTGCACAAACACTGGCAACACTTAGCAATGTACGACCTGTTGTGCATCTATAATGTGAGGTATGAATAAAATATTCATTGAATACATTAGAATAAAATGATTTTATTGTTATATAAATTGGTTTTACGCTTCAGAGGGAAGATATAGTGATCACTTTGTTCTTTATGTCGCAGCTTTGGAATACACCCTGGGAGAAATTGCATTTCTTTACTTCCCATGTGACTTATGATAAATAATAATTTTAATATTTAGTAGTAACTGCTCTGTTTAAATGTCTGACAGCCAACTTAGAAGAGCGCCACTGCAAAAGGTCAGGCATGGAAAGGTTGTTTCTAAAATAAAGCCAAACTGTGATCTATTATTAAGATATAGACAAAAGAAGAAATAGACTGTTGTGACAAAAGTTCACATTAAAAGCTAAAATAAGAAAGATGGATGGAGAATTATCTAAATAACTGCATGACCTACTGTTGTTGCCTTCACTTAATTCAAAGAAACATGCTTCACCTCTTAAAATATTTGGCAATTGTTCATATTCAATATTTCCACCAGATCTAGCCTCTCCATAATGAATTTCCATAACTAAGTATTTCACAAATCATATTGATTTTGCTTTTTCTTAGTACTTATTCCTAAAATTCCTTATTCCTTATATTCCTTATATATTCCTATATTCCTTATTCCTAAGGTGCTGGTCCTGGATCTGAGGTTATAGGATGAGGGAACTGCCGGGGGAAGCAGCATATTCAGGTTGGGTGGTAGCTTCCCAGAAAAGCTCTTAAACACCAGGCTGGAAAGGTGAAGGGTGCGTCTAGAGTCCAGTGATGGCCAGTTTAGTTATTTTAACATGTCACAATGGTGGGTCATGTAGTTACATTGTAGCACAAAGCGACAGAATGAGTTATACAATGTAGTAAGTTTCTGGAGGTGTGTTTGCGGGGCGGCTGCATACACTACATCTCCGTATTCAATGGCTGGCATAAGCATTTGTTGTACAATCTGCTTTCTTACCGCGGGGCTCAGGCAGGATTTGTTTCTGTACAGGGCACCTAGTTTGGGGTAGAGTTTAGATGAGAGTTTATCGATGTGGGGGCCAAAAGATAGATTTGGGTCTAACCACATACCTAGGTATTTGAGAGAAGTGACTGTGGTCAGCGTGCCATTTGATTTTGTCCCAACACATAGATGGGGTGTTTGCAATTTGTGTAGTTTAGGTGCGGTTCCAAAGAGCATTGTAACAGTTTTGTCAGTATTTAGAAAAAGTTTGTTATTTGCGATCCACTTTTCTACCCCTGTGAATTGTTCTTGCAGCACTGCCTCCAGCTGTGGGAGATTTGGTTTGCTGGTATAGATTACAGTGTCGTCTGCGTACATGTGTACAGTAGAAGCTTTGCAGACATTGGGCAGATCGTTTATGAATATTGTGAATAGCAGTGGGCCAAGTATCGAACCTTGGGGTACACCGCACGTGACTGGGAGGGGGAGGGAAGTGCTGTCAGAAATGGACACAAATTGAGACCTATCAGACACATATGATTGGAACCAGGTTAACGTACTATCACCAATACCAGAGTTCTTAAGTTTTTGTAATAGGATGCCATGGTCTACTGTGTCAAAAGCCTTGGCAAAATCAAGGAAGATGGCTCCAGTTAGATTTCCTTGTTCCATGCCAGATTGGATATCATTACAAACTTTTAAAAGGGCAGTTGTAGTTGAATGGTTTGGACGAAAGCCTGATTGATCTGGGGTTAAATAGTTCTGATACTGATAATAATCACGTAATTGAGTGTAGACACATTTTTCCAGAATTTTTGACATTACAGGGAGCAGTGATATTGGGCGGTAGTTGGATACCAAAGTATTGTCTCCACTTTTATAGATAGGTACCACCCTTGCAGTCTTCCAGAGTTTGGGTATGTATCCAGTCGCCAGTGATTCATTAATCAGGGTTGCGACAGGTTTTGCAATTGCTGGTGCACTGATTTTCAGCAGCATTGCTGGGATTTGATCAGGTCCAGACTGGTATTTCATTTTTTGGTTATGGAGAAGTTTAGTGATGGCACTGACAGGCACTGGCCTAAAACTGAATTTCTCTGGGTTACGGGGTCTTTGCACTGTTGGTGGGTCCTGACCTGCGTGCGGCCTTTCTGATTGTGTGTCATTTCCTAGCTTAGCAATCAGGGTGGTGGCGCATCCAACAAAATAATTATTAAAAGCATTTGCTACATCTAGGGGGTGTTGTACAGTTTGGTTGTTTACTTTTAAAGCAGCTGGTTGGGAGTGGCTGGGGGGTGCTTGTATGTTACTTATGATTTTCCAAAAATTTCTGGGGTTTGATATGTTATTGTTTAAATTTTCATTGAAATATTGGGCTTTAGCCATTTTTGTTTCTTTTGTGCATTCATTCCGGCATTTTCGGTATTCACAGTGATCGTTCATGGATCCAGTACTCTTGAACTTTGACCACAGGGAGTCTCTAAGCTGGTACATATGCGTGAGGTCAGCTGTAGCCCAGGGGAGATGGGCCCCTTTTACTCACACTTTGCGCAGTGGGGTATGGGTGTTCCAGACTTTCAGGAGCTCGGCTTGAAAGTATTCAGTTGCACAGTCCAGGTCTGGGATTAGGTTTAGTCTGTACCATGGGAGCTGTTTGAGATCATTTAGGAAGGATTCAAGATTAAATTTCTTGAAAGACCTGGTGATTATTACCTTTGGTGGACATTTTATGGCCCTTATTTTGCGCACACAGTACACTATATAAGTGTATGTATTGACACAGCCCCATCATGCTGAAAGAAAGAGAAAGAGAAAGGAATACCAAACTTTGCTGTTTTTTATTGCATTGTGCATTGAGTGGCACTTATTTAAAAACTCAAAATGAGCCAATTGAAAATTGACATGCAGCTAGTCATGAGCAAAGTTAATTTTATTGTCTGAAAAGTGCTGAGTCATCAACAGGTTAGCCAATTGCTCGAGGACTATGAGACAGGCTATGGTGACTTGTCTCAGAAGAATTCTAGGGTTTTCTCCTCCAAATACACAAATTCATTGAGAGCAAGAGGAATACTTTTTTTGGAGAAAGTATTTTTTACCAGGAAGGATACATTGAGATTTCTCTTGTTTTCAAGTATGTCCTGGGTGGCGAGTATGTACCGTTGGGTGTCTTGCCCAAGGACACATACAGGAGAGGTGCTCTTGACGGGATCGAACCTGTGTCTCCACAGTCTCTCTCCACACAGAGCAGTTATGTTACCTCTACTCCACCCAGCCAGTACTGAACCAGAATTAGAAGAAAGCCAAGTAGAATATACAGTCAGGACATCTGAATGAAAAGGCATGCCACACAAATGCATTTAACTTGGTACTCTAAGGAAGAGATAAGGTTCAGTTCAGGTAACATAAGTCAGGTAATGAAAGCATTCCAGTCGAAATAACAACACTATATACCTGATAAATAATTTGTTCCAAGATTACGAGCATTGACAATAAACAGTCAATACTGCAAATCTAAAGCAAATTTGTCAAAGTGTTGGCAGACTGGAGGAGAGAATTTTAATCCTGGTCCACGAATGATGTCTATGTTCATAAATTACACTGAGGTTTTCAGTTTCATTAACAATCCCTTTCATGTACCGGAGTAATCTTCTACTTCAGCTGTTCAACTCAGAGCAGCAATGGTATTGTTTGGAAAGTGAAATTGTTAAGATGCAAGCAAAAGATTTACTCACGGAACAACTTAAGAGTAGGAGGTGGCCACTTCTGGAACATAGTTTCTGGATTTTACATCCCCACCTTGAAGACATTTGTACAAAACGTGAATTTGTGAATAGACCAATTATCGACTTTTCCGATTATTAGAGATGTGCATTCATTTCGGAAAAATTCGGAATTTGGAACGAAATTTGATAATTCGTATTCGGAAGTACTTCCGAATAACAAATCGATAAGATACGAATTCGAAACGAAAACGGTATATAACGAATTTATTTTGTTTTACACTGTGTCATCATCATAAAAGAAAAATTTTAATAACTGATATCAACTATTGAATTTGAAATGAACTATCAAATTGATATCAACTATCGAATTTGAAATGAACTATCAAATTGATATCAACTATCGAATTTGAAATGAACTATCAAATTGATATCAACTATCGAATTTGAAATGAACTATCAAATTGATATCAACTATTGAATTTGAAATGAACTATAAAATTGATATCAATTATTGAATTTGAAATGAACTATCAAATTGATATCAACTATTGAATTTGAAATGAACTATAAAATGATATCAACTATCAATATTGATCTTAACTTACTATCCAAGTAATAGTAAGAAAAGGACTTTATGAAACAAATTAATTTTGTTTCACTGTTTAATTTGACTCAAATACTAAATCTGTGACACAGCTTAAAATTTAACCCTAGCTTTTCTTTTAACAGCAAAATTTGATTAAATGGGGTTTTATCTAGTGATCCAAAATTCGAATTGATATCAACTATCGAATTGATATATGAAATTCGAATCGATTTGAAATTTCAAATCGATCCGAAACGAAACACGAAACAAAATTAGTTACGAAATTCCAAAAACGAAATGATTTAAAAACGTAACGAGTGGGGCGGAGCCAGCTTCCGGTGGATGCAGTCGCATGGTGGAGAGCTCCCCAGCTAATTTTTGATCTATTTGTGTACCTCACCGACTCAACCCCGTCCAACATTTATATCTGGCAGGTGGAACCCGGCTGACATATCTTACATGCCCAGGACTGTTGTTTGGGACCCGAACGGCGCTGGTTTGGGAAGTTTTGTGGATTGCGGCCTACAGCCGGCGGCCATCTTTGCGGCGCTACTCACGCTGTCGGGGACATCTCATCCCAGTCGCAGCTTACGCCTGACCTCATGGGGAGAAAATCGGGTAAGAAGCCCCAACTACCAGAAAGCCCCCGACAGAGAGACATCCGCGATTCCATGGGGGATGGCCGACGGAAGAAGCAGGCGACACCGCAAACCTATATGTCCCCAACGATGAGTTCATCTGACGGTGAGGATCCGTACTGGTCGGGGGCCTCGGCAGCAGCCCGGAGATCGCCCCGTGATCCGGGGAAGGTGAGAGGGCCAAAGGATGGTCCGGGTCCCTCGAAATCAGCGGTAGCTGGCACGGTGGGGATGGACCCGATGACCTCCCGGGCTGCAGCGGAGGCGCCCCAGGCCGCTCGTGGACCCCTACCCCTCCTGGAGAGCGATATTCGACGCTTATTAGGCGAAACAATGGCGGAGATGAGAGCTATGTGGCAAGCTGTTTTCAAGACCATGCGGACAGAACTGCGATCTATAAAAGGACGGCTCTCGGTCGTCGAGACGCGCGCTGAGGAGACTGCGGTGACACAGACTCTCCTCGTGCCGCAGATTGAGGCCTTAAAATCCCAAGTCTCGCTGCTCACAGGTGCGGTGGAGGCGGCAGAGGTGCGACATCGCAAGAGGAATGTCCGGATTAGGGGGATCCCGGAGTCGATCGGCGCAGATGCCTTGCTGGCATATGTCAACAAATTTGCAGTGCATGTCATGGGGACGCAGACTGGGACTACCCTCATTTTTAGACACACTGCCCGTCTTCGGAAGGCGGCCACAGCTCCGGTGGAGTCCCCACGTGACGTGCTTGCAATCGCTGTGGAGGAGATGGATAAACGCCGGCTGATGTCTAACCCGGTTGCCCGAGCCCCGATACTTTATGAGGACCTCTCTCTTACACTTTTTAACGACCTTCCCTTTGTGACGCTTGTGGCCCGGCGGCAGTTTAGGGAGATATCCTCCTTTCTGAGGAGCAAGGGGGTTCGTTATAGATGGGGGGTGGCGGGATCGATGCATATTTGTTATGACAACATGTCCCATCTGGTGTCTACCCCAGAGGCGGCATGGCACCTGTTGCGCACCCTGGGCATTTCGCCTCCTCAGACGACACCTGGCTTAGATCACGGGGGTTCTCCCATTGCCTCGTTGGACCCGGGTTAGAAGGGTTGGACGGCAGTGCAGCCTTTTCTTTTTTACCTGGCTGCTACTCACGAGTCGTGGCAGAACATGACTGAGTGCCCTCCATTTCTTTTGGTCCTTATCTTACATCTTTTTCCACTTACACTCTTATTTTATGATAGGTTATGTTTTTTCTGCACTATCTTTGCCTTTATATTTTTTTCTGAAGAGCAATGTGTTACCTCCTAGGTGATCACAGTTCCTTGTATTGGCCCTCCGGGGTCCCGCTTATGATGTATCTTCTATTTTGATATGAGTGACTTACTCCTGATTTATATGCACCCTTATATTTCCTTGAAGAGCGAAATGTTATCTTTATGGGTTTACTGCTTCTCGTATTGGCCCTGCAGGGTCTCAATGTAGATGTGCCTTTTATTATGTTATGAAAATTTTTAAAATAAAGAATTTAAAAAAAAAAACGTAACGAAACAAAACTAAACAAAACAAATTTTTCATCCATGCACATCCCTACCAGTTATCGGTAGCCAATATTCAGGAAATTATAGAAAATCCATATCGGCCTTTTATTTGCCAATATTAAAGATAATTGGCCAAATTTTCAAACAGCAGTCACTCCACATGAAGTCCTGCAGATCGGTGCCGATCTGAGGCTTCTCCCACAGCAGGCTGATATCTTGGCGGTCAGTCCTCGCTGTAGGACTTCCCCTGCACACTGTGGGTATTGTGTATAAGGGTGAGGATATCTGAAATGGGACTTCCCTCCCATGTGGAAGGGAATTCCCTATACAGAGATGCAGAGGTCTTTTGGACACCTATATCTCCACTACCATATATCCTACAGCAGGGGACAGAAACATTGGCTCTCCAGATGTTTTGAACTGCATTTCCCATGAGGCTTTAAAAACCCTAATGAGTGGTTTAGTGTCATGGGAGACGTAATTCCAAAAGCTATAAATGGACGAAATATCAGCACCAGCTATTGGCCATAAAGGATGCCGATAATTAGTATTTGTACTGGCTCTGAAAAAATTATGGGCCCCATTCCATAGATGCCAATAAGATAACTACAGGGAATATTACAGATAATGTCTCCTGTAGTTATCTTATCGAGGGTAAACGCTATTCTATTCTTGCCGCAAACTGGGCTAGTGGCTTGAATGTAGCGTATCCTTACGCAAGGTTACAGTACATTAACGTCTCCTATACTAATTATAGGAGGTGTACACCTACACCTTCCCACATCTTCATGTGGGAGTGCAGGCTATTCCAGTGTAGCTTGCATTTGAACCCGGGAGACATTATTTCACTGTGAAATAACATCTCCACAAAGCTGGTGTTAAGTGATTTTGCACTTGCAAGATCACATAAATGTTCTGGAAACCCCCCCATTAAATCCCGTACTCACCTCTCGTCCTCGGGGGGAGAGGACACCACTATCCTCCGTTTCCTCTTGTCGCAAGCAGGGTGAAACTGGAAACAAATAGTGCTGTGCTGCTGCCAGCATCTAGCTTCCTTGCGCTGTTCCGGGGCTAGGTGCTAATAATGCAACCAGTCCCGAATATGGATGGTAAAATGGAGATAAGAAAAATCTGCAGGTGCTTACCGTCTCCATTTTACTGTCAGCTATGGAATAGGGCCGATATCTGTCTATCCCTAATTTGAGTCAACATTCTCACAATGAATATTATAAAGAGGAACAAAGAAACAGACAATGACCATCTTGAGTGCTTTACATGGATTGCGACGAACTATAAATACAAAAAAGAGGGGTTAACCCCAGTCACTATCAAGATCAAGTGTACTTGATCTTCAAAGTAACTGATGGTACCCCAATAGTGAATACACTTGATTTGGTGTAACTTTGGAGCAGTGCAAAGAAATTCTGTTTATTGCAAATAAAATTAATTTGCAAATGGCCTCCAGAATGTACCTTAAAGGTATTAGCAGACCGACAGACCACTTGAGTTTCCAGAACAGTTTGGACAGCTGGGACTCGGCGCCTAAAACATGGATCCCCTGCATATATTCAACACAGAGCCCCAGCTGCAGTAGCTCTTTTTGCCAAACAGATGGTGACATCTGCTTTTCTGCAACTACAGTAAGAAGAACGTTGTAAGTATTCTCAATGATTTTTTTACTCTATAATTAAGGAAAAGTCATTTTCAAAAGAAAAAAAAACAACTGGTTTCTGACAATGTTTTTATGGAAAACCAGTTGGTAGTGAAGGGATTAAGGAGATTATACATGCACGGTGGTATTTTTTGTTTCAGATCTTTTCGGGCCATGGGGTTTCATTTCGGAACATTTAAAATCGATTTCCGTTTTGTTTCGGATCATTTTGGATGGTCAGCGATTTGTTCTTTGGGATCGAATCGAAATTTCGGATAGATTTGTTTCCATTTGATATCATTTTATAATGCTTAAAATCAAAAAGTGAGTGTAAAAAAATAAAAAGATACAGGGGACCCTGTAAGATGTCCCCATTAACCCTGTGCTGGGACGTATGCTGTGCCCTGTGAGATGCCCAATGCCATTAACCCATTGCTGGGACATACGCTGTACCCTGTGAGATGCCCAATGCCCATTAAATATTTGCTTGTGACGTATTATGTGCCCTGTGAGATGCCCAATGTCCATTAACCCTTTGCTTGGGATATACTCTGTGCCCTGTGAGATGCCCAATGCCCATTAACCCTTTGCTGGGACATACGCTGTACCCTATGAGATGCCCAATGCCATTAACCCTTTGCTTGGGATGTAATCTGTGCTCTGTGAGATGCCCAATGACCATTAACCCTTTGCTTGGGACATACTCTGTGCCCTGTGAGATGCCCAATGCCCATTAACCCTTCACTGGTACATACTCTGTACACTGTGAGATGCCCAATGCCATTAACCCTTCACTGGTACATACTCTGTACACTGTGAGATGCCCAATGCCCATTAACCCTGTGCCCTGTGAGATGCCCAATGTCCACCAACTCTTTGCTTGGGACATACTCTGTGCCCCGAGAGATGCCCAATAACCCATTGCTTTGTCTTGAATTACTCATTTAGGATCAATTCAAAATTTCGGACGGCCGAGTATCGTTCGTTTCAGTATTAGGTGAATAAAGGTACTTTTCTTCTTTGTAAAATCATTTTAAAAGGGGGTGTTGTGTAATAAGTATTACAGTTGAATCCAATATATGTTTAAATCGGGTTTTCAGTCAGAATAAACTAGCTAAACTGGCTACAGGGAAATATGACGTTCCTATTGCTGGTCTCATGCCAATGCAATCCCTTTAGAAATGTGAGAAATGGTAAACAACACTGCAAGAAATAATTGATTTTTTTTCCTCATCTTGAATGGGCTACGTTTTCTTACTTAACAAAACTGGTCTCTCTGCTGTCCTCAGAGAAAGAGATTTAAAAAAGTGGTCCTATAATAGAGATCCATAAAGGAATTCACTAATTAAGCAGTGCATCTCTACTACATTAAATTCCTACTGCGGATGAATCTTGCAGATACACTATATCTTCTTGTTTGTCTTAAAATGCATTTTTCAGTATCTCTGGAGATAACTATGGTACTGAAAGATTGTTGTTCAGTACTGTGTGTTTCTTTATGATTTTTTTTGTTTTGCATTTTCGCCTGAGGTTTGCTCTTATTTTCTTTGCCAAATCCCTTAAAGATAATTAACAATGGCAGACAGCAAGATTATTTTACAAGTCTATAATTTCAGTTTATAGGTGGAGAAAAATAGATTAAAAAAACAACAACAACAACAAACACACCAATAACAACATTTAATGGGTTATTCAGCGAGTACCAAAATGTCGGCTCTCCTGTTCGACGCACTTCAGCGAGTTCAATTTGCCAACCCTGCGGTGAATTCAGCATTCACGCAGGGTCACCGAAGTGAGACCCGCTGAATCGATCCGAAAAACCGCCAATTGCATCCAACGATCCATCGGATTAACAGCATGCTGGAATATTGTGTATGAAGCATAATGTCCCTGCTCATTAATAGTAATAGCTTGGTTTAAATAGGCTTTATAAATCTTACATAGTATGTAGTGTGTAACCATGTCATAATATTGGCCAAAAAAAGTCACACAATCTAATATTTGATTGGACGACCTTTTGCTTTGATTACGGCACACATTTGATGTGGCACCATTTCTATAAGCTTATCAAATATCACAAGACCTATTTCCATCCAGAGCTACATCAATTTCTCACCAAGATCTCGTATTGATGGTGGGAGAGGCAGAACGCTGTATAACGTCTTCTCCAGCACACCCCAAAGGCCAATCCATGTGTGAAAACGATTTCTCATGCTCCCTGAACCACTCTTGCACAATTTGAGCCTAATGAATCCTGGCATTGTCATCTTGGAATATGCCCGTGCCATCAGAGAAGAAATAATCCATTTACGGAAAAACCTGCACTTGCTCAATCAGTTTATTCAGGGAGTCAGCGGACCTCATTTTTTGGGCACATAACATTGCTGAACCTAGAACTGACCAACTGAAGCAACCCCAGATTGTACCAGGCTTGTACAGTAGGTGTTTGTGTTTTTTTTTTTGGCCAGGCAGTATATTCATTTGGGTCCATATATATATATTTGGACACAGGTAGAATTTTCATACTTTTGGCTCCGTATGCCCAGTGGTGTATTTAGGTTTTGTGCTGCCCTAAGCCTGACTAAACTCATGCACCCCCTAATTTAAATTTGACGCACCCCTTCCTGTCACGGGCACACCTCTTCCTGGTTAATCCCCACCCTTCCTCTTTAAGCTCCACCTTTTCCTCTTAGAACTCCGCCTTTTCCTCTCTTTATATTAAAAGTGAATACCAAGTGCCTACTTGTATATTTTGTATACCATTTCAAATGTATCTATTGAGATAAAGAAAATTATGAAATGTTTAAATTCAAGCATTTTTACAAAGAACAGCCACGCATGTCAAGTAAACAGGATCACAGCCGCTCTAATTGGTTGAACAATAAAATCCACAGAAAACGTGCACTGCACATGAGCGTATCACAGAGCTGCACAGCAATAAAACCCACAGAAATGGGCACTGTGTATGAGCATATCACAGAACTGCACAGCAATAAAACTCACAATAATGTGCAGTGTGTATGAGCGTATCCCAGAGCTCAAGGGCAATAAAACTCACAGTAATATGCAGTGTGTTTCACAGAATCCACAGCAATAAAACTCCCAGCAATGCAATGTGCAGTGTGTATGAGTGCATCAGAATTCACAGCAATAAAACTCACAGCAATGCAATGTGTGGTGTGTGTCAGCGTATCAGCATCCACTGCAATAAAACTCCCAGCAAACCGAGTGTATATGAGCACACAGCAATTATGCTGTGGAGCCATCTTGTCAGCAGTGGGGTGCCACTGCCAGAGGGTGCACTGTAGCTTTGATTGTCTTTCCGGTGGGTGTTCAGTCCAGAATAGAGTCTGTGTTAACGAAAGGGCGGGCAGCTGCGCGCGTGCGTTTCAGGTGGTTCAGCCAGTCATGTGGTACTGAGACTCAGAGAAATGGCAGTGAAATGCCCTGATGTTCGGTGGTTTCAATCAGCAGGTTTATTCAGGCGAACCCCATAGGTTTCAATGTTAAAAATATTCCCGTTTTTATGCAATATCTAATAAATCATTTATTATTTTAATCTGCAGTAAAAAGTCTTTACTTATTGATTTTTTTAGTACCTTTTAGTCATTTTTCAGTTTTTTTTGGGCAAAATTTCCCCCCCTTTTTTTTAATAGCAGTTTTTCTTTTTTCTGTAACAGAACTTTTTATTATCAATCATAGGATCTTATATGTAAATTCCAGACATTTTCGTTCAGTAGTTCTTTTGAAAACAGTAGGCCACGGGTTTGCGGTGCAGCATTCAGCGGCCGACTCCATGCACTTTGTGGACCCTCCGGTGAATGGTGAATTCACTGCAGGGTGGGGAAATTTTATTCTCCTAAGTGCAGGGAACTACAGAACACCAAAAAGTTGGCGTCATTTCGGTGCTCTGTGAGTAACCCATTTAGTGGTGAGGTTTTTTGCTGCCCCCTGGAAAGTGAAAGCCTAGGCCTTGTCTACCCAGGACATACTTGAAAATTTGTGAAATCTCAATGTATCCTTCCTGGTAAAATACTTTGCAAAAGTAAAAAAAATAAAAAAACTTTTTTTTTTAGGGGTGGGGCCACCCAGTGCGGGCCGCCGCCCCCTGGAAAGTGCCGCCCTAGGCCTGGGCCTAGTCGGCCTAGGCCAAAATACACCACTGCGTATGCCACAAGAATAAAATTAAAACGAAACAATCCAAATGAATTTGAAGTGCAGACTTTCAGCTTTAATTCGAGGAACATAAATATCAAGTACAAATTTTAGGATCTCCAACCATTTTTATGCACAGTCCCCTATTTCCAGGGGCTCAAATTGTAATTGGATGTACATTCTGTGCCACTGAGAAAGTGCGGATTAGCGCGAAACGCGTCTGACCACCTTTTATGCTTTTTTATCTAACATATATTACTTGTTTTTATGCAAATAAATCAATTTGTTTTATATCCCCGGAGTTCCGTTTTTTTTCACGGAGGGGAACAGGACGGATAAGGGAGGAGCAAGCTTTGGAAGGTTATGCCTAAAAACCATATCTGTGTGTGTACTTTGATCTAAGTAAAGCTCAAAAAAGGGTGAGTAGGGCACCATACCCTCATATATTTATCAATGGTGGCACTGTACTATGCCATAAATGTTTTCCCTTTTGTCCTATGAGGATATACAGTTGTGTTCAAAATTATTCAACCCCCAATGCTGTAAAGGGTTTTAGGGAATTTAGTGTACATTTGTAATTGTATTCAGAATGAAATCCTACAAGGACTTTTTAAAGAACCATATGCAACTAAAATGACATCAATTGGTTTTGTAATACAGTAGTAAATGTTTCTTTTGTGAATTCTTCATTGACACAATTATTCAACCCCTTAAAGACTACCACTCTGAAGAACAGAGGTTCATTCAAGTGTTTTCAATCAGGTATTGAAAACACCTGTGGATGTCACGGAGCAGCAATAAATCATAATAAGCACCAATTAGGCAGCTTTAAAATGACTGTGATACTCAGCTCCTTCTAGACATTTACTGGTGTGGTTACAAACATGGTGAAGTCAAGAGAATGGTTCAGGAAGACAAGAGAAGAGGTGATTACTCTTCACAGGAAGGGCAATGGCTATAAGAAGATTGCAAAGATGTTAAACATACCAAGAGAGACCCTAGGAAGCATCATTCGCAAATTCAAGGCAAAGGGCACTGTTGAAACGCTACCTGGTCGTGGCAGAAAGAAGATGCTGACTTCGACTGCTGTGCGCTACCTGAAGCGTAGAGTGGAGAAAAGACCCCGTGAGATTGCTGAGGAACTGAGAAAAGATTTGTCATATGTGGGTACTGAAGTTTCAGCTCAGACAATACGGCGCACACTGCGTAATGAAGGCCTCCATGCCAGAACTCCCAGGCGCACCCCCTTGCTGTCTCCAAAGAATAAGAAGAGTCGACTGCAGTATGCCATAAGTCATGTGGAAAAACCACAGAAGTTTTAGGATAGTGTTCTGTGGACTGATGAAACAAAATTAGAACTGTTTGGGCCCATGGATCAACGCTATGTTTGGAGGAGGAAGAACAAGGTCTATGAAGAAAAGAACACCTTGCCTACTGTGAAGCATGGCGGGGGGGTCAATCATGCTTTGGGGCTGTTTTGCTTCTGCAGGTACAGGGAAGCTTCAGCGTCTGCAAGGTACCATGAATTCTCTTCAGTACCAGGAGATATTGGATGACAATGTGATGCAGTCCGTCACAAACCTGAGGCTTGGGAGACGTTGGACCTTTCAACAGGACAATGATCCCAAGCATACCTCCAAGTCCACTAGAGCATGGTTGCATATTAAAGGTTGGAACATTTTGGAGTGGCCATCGCAGTCACCTGACTTAAATCCGATTGAGAACCTCTGGTGGGACTTAAAGAAAGCAGTTGCAGTGCGCAAGCCTAAGAATGTGACTGAACTGGAGGCTTTTGCCCATGACGAATGGGCGAAGATACCCGTAGATCGCTGCAAGACACTTGTGTCAAGCTATGCTTCACATTTAAAAGCTGTTATAACTGTAAAAGGATGTTGTATTAAGTACTAAGATTGAATGTCACTTGGGGGTTGAATAAAACTGATAATGATGTGAGCACAGAAAAGACATTTGTGGTTATTTCATTATAAATGTTATGTTATATTTGTCTGACCTACACGTGCCTCTTTGATTTAATTGTAAGCAAGATGACTGAATGATCAAAATCAATGTCAAACTGGCCAAAACACTCAATTTCAGTGGGGGTTGAATAATTTTGAACACAACTGTATGAGAAGGTACTCTCGGGAGATTTGTGGCAGATGGATTGGCCCATTACAATCTGAATGGCAACACCATTAGAGCTGGGTAGCTCTCGAAGATTGTGAGTGCATACTAGCTTGTCACATATTATTCTTATTTTTTTATTTTTTTTGAGAAAGGATTTTACCAGGAAGGATACATTGAGATTTCTCTCGTTTTCAAGTATGTCCTGGGTGGCGAGTATGTACCGTTAGGTGTCTTGCCCAAGGACACTTACTGGAGAGGTGCTCTTGCCGGGATCAAACCCATGTCTCCACACGCTCTCTCCACGCAGAGCAGTGATGTTACCTCTACTCCACCCAGCCGGTTTGCCTTATTGATGCACACTGTCAGGTATATTACACACAAAGGAAATTTAAAATGGATGCTTGTAGCCATTTTGTTTTTAAAGACAGTTTCTTTTCTTTAAAATTTTCTCTAGGTTTAGAAATGAACAAGATTTTTTTTTACAGAGTTCATTCCTGGGTGAAGTCTTTTATATTTTTTTTAAGAAGTGCCAGACACGAAGGAACCTAGAATGTTTGTATGTGATAAGGCTAGGTTTAAGTGCTAAGACGTGTCATAATTAAATTTATTGGTCTGTCTTAAGTTTCTAAAACAAAAGATATTTTGTCATTTGGGTATAGGAATAAGAGTTAATATTCTCTAATATAGATTTATATTCACAAAATATATGTTTATAATCAAGGTATATTTTATTATATTTACAGTAGGAAATATATATTCCAATAAATATTGTAGAAAGTATATAATTGGTAAATAATAAAAATTATTAAAGAATAGATTCTGTTGAGTTAACCAGAAAAGAATTCAGGTGAAAGGACTAACCAAAAGGGAGTAGGGATAGAAACATAGAAAAATGTCGGCAGATAAGAACCTTTCAGCCCATCTAGTCTGCCCAATTACATGGATACTTAACCTGGATTTATCTTTTGTTTAGGATAGCCTTATGCCTATCCCATGCTTGCTTAAATTCAATTACTGTTTTGGCCTCTACCACTTCTACTGGAAGAGTGTTCCATGTATCCACCACCCTCTCAGTAAAATAATGCTTCCTGATGTTACTTTTAAACCTTTGCCCCTCTAATCTAAGACTATGTCCTCTTGTTTTGCTATTTTGTTTCCTTTTAAATATACTCCCTTATAAATCAAAGATGACAGATGGAGACACTGTGTCTAATAGCTGGGAGAAGAGATGGTCTTTGTTAAGTCAGATTGATCTTTTGACCCGAGATAAGAAAATTAAAAAGAAATGGGGGAATTAATTAAGAGGATAGTAAATATAATAATTGATATAGCAATAATGCAGCCAGTGACGTCAAATTGGCTATAATAAGTGGCAATGTTGGTTACAAGTCAGTCGGAGATTCCAGCATTCACAGACTCACACTGCAATGCATTACACATGACCCTCTGAGAGTCCAAGATTCCAACACTCAGACTCACACCACGATGCAGGCAGATCCCAAGACATGAGGCAATCAAGATTCTCACCAAATCTCTAACACACATGCATTGATTATCTGATATCGATAATTTTCACACATTCAAAAATTACTACATCAGGAATTCCAAGGCAGACTTATCAACATCCAAATTGGACAGGTAATGTATGAAATAAGGAATTAATGTAAATATATATTTGTAGATATTCTTGCAACGTAGACTGAGACTTCTCAGATACGGTTCGATCCAAATTCTAAGTATTTTCTATTCTGCAGATAGAAATATGAAGAAGTGGATATAAGGATTTATTCCTAAAAGAAATGTTGTAAGATTGATACCAATATATATTGAATTTGGAAATTACTGTGATTAAAATAAAAATAAGCAAGGAATTATATAACTACAAAATAAAAAGCAAAAGATTAGAAGTTTAATTCTCGAGATTAGGGGAGGATTCACTAAATAAGTTTTTATTACTTATCATTAAATTAGCTCATCTTTTGTTGATCCATGTAGCATAGAGATATATATATATATATCTATAAGAGCTGGCTGGTTAAACATTGTTTGCTGGGAAATGCATGTTGTATTAAGCAGAAATGTTTATTAACCATTTGTGTATTAGTTACTAACCGATAAGGTAAATGATATTAATCATATATGTAGTTACTAACCGGAGATACATATATTGTGAAGCTAGTTTTTATATGTTGATGGATTGTGGTTTATAAATTTTTGTTTATGATATGAGATTTGAAACTTTTTTGTATACGTAATAAATATATATATATATATATTTATCCGATTATTGATTATTGTATTTTTTAAAGCAAAACACAGACAATTAAAAGAATTCAGGATAATTTCTAAGAGATATAAACGATTGATATTTGTGTCTCGTATAAATTTCTTATGAAATAATAATCCCTGATAGATTGGAGGCAACTGCCGAGGTAGGAAGTCCAATATAGACATATTGGAGGCTTGGCTGATAAGTCCAATATATATATCGTGTTGTATTCACGTGCAGAGATTATATCCGACAACACTATGGGCACTATTACATTCTTCGCGCACTTTTTTGCACGTGCGCAAAAGCGTATTAACGCGAGGGGCAAAAAGGGTGAATACGAAGCGCCTTAACGTCTAACGCGAGTGACCCTGCGCAAACACAAGTTCGTGCATGCATCCCATACCTAACATTGTGAGCGCAAATGCGTTCGTGCGCTGGTACGCGGATGGTATTACAATCGATGCCCAACTTTTTACGAACGATATTTGCACGGCTAATTTTAACGTCTTTTAACCCTTTCGCTGCTGAGGCATTTCCCGCCTCTGTGCTGAGGTCATTTTTACCGGTTTTGCTCATAGAAACATAGAAAAATGTCGGCAGATAAGAACCTTTCGGCCCATCTAGTCTGCCCAATTACATGGATACTTTACCTGGATTTATCTTTTGTTTAGGATAGCCTTATGCCTATCCCATGCTTGCTTAAATTCAATTACTGTTTTGGCCTCTACTACTTCAACTGGAAGACTGTTCCATGTATCCACCAACCTCTCAGTAAAATAATGCTTTCAGATGTTACTTTTAAACCTTTGTCCCTCTAATCTAAGACTATGTCCTCTTGTTTTGCTACTTTGTTTCCTTTTAAATATACTCCCTTCCTCTACCTTGTGGATTCCCTTTACGTATTTAAATGTTTCTATCATATCTCCTCTGTCTCGTCTTTTTTCCAAGCTGTACATGTTAAGATCATTAAGCCTTTCCTGGTAACTTTTCTGCTTCAAGCCGTACACCATTTTAGTAGCCCTTCTCTGAACTCTCTCTAAGATGTCTATATCCTTCTGGAGATACAGTCTCCAGTACTGCACACAGTACTCCAAGTGAGGTCTCACCAGTGCTCTGTACAGTGGCATGAGCACTTCCCTTTTCCTACTGCTAATACCTCTCCCTGCATTTTCTGCTGCTCTATTACATTGACTACTTACCCTTAGATCCTCTGAAATAATAACCCCTAAATCCCTTTCCTCAGATGTTGAGGTTAGGACTGTATCAAATATTCTATATTCAGCCCTTGGGTTTTTACGTCCCAGGTGCATTATCTTGCACTTATCCACATTAAAACTCAATTGCCACAGCTCCGACCATTTTTTTAGTTTACCTAAATCATTTGTCATTTGGCTGATCCCTCCAGGAACGTCAACCCTGTTGCAAATCGCTCCCCTGATGCCTTGATGTCCCGGGGAGCGATCACAAGGGGCCCCGGCACTTCTGTCCGCCATTGCACGGATGCCTGGACTCCCAGGCAGCGTGCAATGGCCCTGGAGCT
Organism: Leptobrachium leishanense; assembly: GCA_009667805.1. Taxonomy (NCBI): domain Eukaryota; kingdom Metazoa; phylum Chordata; class Amphibia; order Anura; family Megophryidae; genus Leptobrachium; species Leptobrachium leishanense. The sequence goes on from CM019067.1 coordinate 250,387,213, forward strand.
GCTGGAAGCGATCCGATCTCTAGAAGTGCGGGCACCTTTCCGGTCAAACCGGATGTTGATCGCTCCTGGGGAGCGATCACAAGGGGCCCGGCACTTCTAACCGCCATTGCACGGATGCCTGAACTCCCAGGCAGCCTGCAATTGCGTTTGAGCTGCTGGAAGCGATCCGATCGCTTCCAGCGCTCAAAAGACCGCAGGACGTACCATGTACGTCAGCGGGTCTAAAAGAGACCGGCGGCCGTGACGTACATGGTATGTCCGCGGTCACTAAGGGGTTAAATATTTTTTTTAAAAAACTTTTTTCATAGTCATGTTTGGTATTGTTGGAACAGCCATGCTCTGGCCGATCCAACAATATCAAACATTAACCCCTAACTGCCACAGATCGCGAGATAGGGGGTTCCAATGAACCCCCTATCTCCACCATTGGTTGCAGTTAGGGGTTAACTCCAGGACTGGCCAGTCCTCAGGGGGCATTCCCGGAAGCTTGGCCGACATCCAAGATGTCGGCCAGCTCCGGGAAAGGATCACGAACCGGCGCTTTTCGGCACCGATTCGTGATCTGGCCCCTATGGGGTTAATTCCAGGTACCGTTAGGAAGGGCAGGCTGTGCCCTTCCAAACGGTGCCTGGATTAACCCCCTGCACCCCGGCGATCGGGAGGGAGAGAGGTCCGAAGGACCTCCCCCCCTCCCGTTCAGGCGCCTCCTCCGCACATGCAGGGGGGCGCCTGAATTAGATGTCATCGTGCCGCCGCAATGACATCTAATTAGGCCGGCGGCGGTTCCGGGTGCTGGGCTGACATCGAGGACGTCAGCCCGCAACGGTTGCACAGTGATCGGCCAGAATCCGGCCGATCGCTGGCCCCAAAGGGAGGACGCGCTCAGCGCGTCCTCCGCAAGGAACGCTACCTGCGGGTGGACGCGCTGAGCGCGTCCTCCGCAGCGAAGGGGTTAAAAGCTGGTGATAACTGCAAATCTGAACTTTCTGGCCGAAACCAAATACACCAGCATGAAAAAAAAAATACAGCACAGTATAGTTACACATTCTACGCATACCCAAACAATAAAATAGGGAGATTGTGCGTGTTTTAATTATTGCTGCAGCATATATATACACAGATTTATTTTGACAGGCGCTAAAACTGAACGGGAGACAATCGTGGTTCTAAATTCTGATTGCCCACGATTTCTGCGCGCAACGTTAATGCGCGTGCGTTTTTGCGCGTCTTTTTTACGAGCAATATTTTTTGACGGGTGAAAAAATGTGCTCGGATCGTAATACCTGCATTAATTTACACGCATTAACGTTTAACGCTGCGCGCAAAAAAAATTGCACTGCGCATACGAATTTGTGCGGAGAATGTAATAGAGCCCTATGTGTCTATGTTTTTGTTATCTTCTCTTTTGAGATACGTGGGAAATACAAAAAGAATATTATTTCCCTTGTGAAGTTATCTATACAGTACCCCACACTACGCAACAGGAACGTAAGCAAGTGTTTCTAACATAAGACCACAAAAGGTGTGGGTTTTGAGGAAGCGCTGTTCCTTTCTTTCTGTGTATTTGTATGATATTTTTGGTGGAGGGAAGCACCATACGTAAAGGAACATGTAGCGAATCTGTTATTTCGTCTATGCGTCAGAAAGCAAAAGTTTGCTTTGGATCATTGTCCACCTGAAATGTGAAGAGTTGTCCAAACAACATTGCTGCATTTGGCTGAATCTGGGCTGACAGTATATCTTTAAACACTGCTGAATTCATCCAGCTGCTTCTGTCACATCATCAATAAACACCAATGACCCAGTGCCACTGGAAGCCATGCATGCCCATGCCATCACACTGCCTCCACCATGGTTTACAGATGACGTTGTGTGCTTTGGATCATGAGCTGTTCCAAGCCTTCTTCACACTTTTATCTTCCAGTCATTCTGGTACAGATTAATCTTAGTTTCATCCGTCCAAAGAATGCTTTTCCATAACTGGTCTAGCTTTTTCAGATGTTTTTTGGCAAAGTCCAATATGGCTTTTCTATTCTTCAGGCTTATGAATGGTTTGCACTTTGTGGTGAACCCTCTGTATTTGCCCCTGAAGTCTTCTCTTGAGTGTAGACTTTGACAATGATACTCCCACCTCCTGGAGAGTGTCCTGCACTTGTCTGGATGTTGAAAATGGGTTTTTCTTTACCATAGAGAGGACCCTGCGATCATCCACCACTCACAAGTGCGTTCTTCTTTCCTCAGAATGTACCAGACAGTTGATTTGGCCACTCCTAATGTTGCTGCTATCTCTCTGATGGATTTGTTTGTGTTTTTGAAGCATTACAATGACCTGTTTACACTTCTATGGACAGCTCCTTTGAACGCAAGATGTAGGTTTGCAGCAATAGATTCCAAATGCAAATACCATACTTAAAATCAACTCCAGACTTTTTACCCGCTTTTTTGATTAAGAGATAACGAAGGAGTGGCCCACACCTGGCCATGAAACCGTTTTTTATTCAGTTGTCCAATTAATTTCGGTCCTTTGAAAAAGGGGGGATGGTTACTCTTAAGAACTGTAATTCCTAAACCCGTCCTCCAATTTGGATGTACACACCCTCAAATTAAACCTGAGAGTGTGCACTTTCAGTCCATATCCATTATATAACTACAGCTTGAATATGTTTTGGTAAATACCAGTAAAAACTAAAATTGTGCCTGTGTCCAAATATATATGGACCTAACTGTATAAATAAATAAATATATATATATACTGTACACAGCCCATCCAGCTTCAGGTGTTTACCTTCTAACTGCCTGAATGCAATCAGCCCGCCCTATATCACTACTATCCCAGGCTCTTTGAGCCAGGCTCTGAGTGTCATTTGCAAGTGGCATTTTTAAGTGGACATACAGAGTTGTTTCCTGGAGCTTCATCCAAGATCCCCTACGCCATCACGATCCTAAGTCCTGTGTCTCCTCTCTCCACAGGTAGGACATTATCACCCATCATCCACAGTCACCCACATCTCATCTGATCGCCTGCATACTTTTGCTGGTAGGACATTATCACCCATCATCCACAGTCACCCACATCTCATCTGATCGCCTGCATACTTTTGCTGGTAGGACATTATCACCCATCATCCACAGTCACCCACATCTCATCTGATCGCCTGCATACTTTTGCTGGTTAGGACATTATCACCCATCATCCACAGTCACCCACATCTCATCTGATCGCCTGCATACTTTTGCTGGTAGGACATTATCACCCATCATCCACAGTCACCCACATCTCATCTGATCGCCTGCATACTTTTGCTGGTAGGACATTATCACCCATCATCCACAGTCACCACATCTCATCTGATCGCCTGCATACTTTTGCTGGTAAGACATTATCACCCATTATTCAGACACCCACATCTCATCTGATCATCTGATCGCCTGCATATTGGTATTTTCTATTTTTTATTTATATTTATTTTTGTTTTTCTCCACCATTTGCTTTGCTAATTAGCATGTGAATCTCCTATCCTATTGACACAGCCCATCCAGCTTCAGGTGTTTACCTTCTAACTGCCTGAATGCAATCAGCCCGCCCTATATCACTACTATCCCAGGCTCTTTGAGCCAGGCTCTGAGTGTCATTTGCAAGTGGCATTTTTAAGTGGACATCCAGAGTTGTTTCCTGGAGTTGGGACTGGAGGAAGGAACTGCAAGGCCCACTTTTACTCTGGGTAAACGCACGTCTATATCATGCTTTCTCTCACGCTTCTACTCTTTACTTCTACTTTTCTCCTTAAATGGAACTCCTGCCCCTCTACCACCGACCCCTACACTATCTGCATCTCTCCCTCCCTCCTCTCGTCCCACATGATGGCCTCGCATGAGCTCCTTTGTTTCCTCAGAACATGGTCTCCCTCTAACTCTCGCGCTGCCAATCACTCCCACAAATCCCATTCCCACCTTCTCTTTCTCACCCTCCTGCTGCTACTCTCTTCAGGTGACATATCCCCTAACCCTGGCCCCACAACACATCCAATACTTCCCTCTCATCCTATCTCCATCGCACATAAATCACCTCCTGCAAGCCCAGCAACCTCATCCCCATAATCCCTCAGCGCCTGTCCGCTTTCTCCTGCGCCCTCTGGAACGCTCGCTCTGTGTGCAACAAACTCACAGCAATCCATGACCTCTTCCTTTCAAACTCCTTCAACCTCCTAGCTTTAACTGAAACCTGGTTAACTCCCTCTGACACGGCCTCCGTTGCTGCTCTCTCACATGGCGGTCTACACTTGAGTCATACCCCCAGACCGGGTGAGAGAAATGGTGGCGGGGTCGGAATCCTGCTCTCTCCCACCTGCACCTACCAGCATCTCCCTCCACCCCCATCCCTCTCCTTCTCCTCCTTCGAGACACACTGCATCCGCCTGTTCTCTCCTCTGGCTCTCAGGGTGGCAGTCATCTACCGCCCACCGGGACCAACCTCCCAGTTCTTTGACCACTTTGCTACCTGGCTTTCTCACTTCCTGTCTTCTAATCTTCCATGCCTAATTCTCGGCGACTTCAACATTCACATTGACGATCCTTCCGCCCCTGCTGCCTCCAAACTTCTTTCACTCACGTCCTCCCTTGGTCTCACACAATCCTCCCTCCTCCCTACCCACCGCGATGGTCACGCTATTGACCTTGTCTTTTCCAACCTCTGCTCCATTTCTGAGTTCAACTGTCGCCCTTTCCCCATCTCTGACCACCACCTTCTCTCTTTCAACCTATCTGGACTTCCTAAACACCCTGCTCCCCCACCCCGCACACACACTCGCAGAAATCTACAGGCTGTGGACCCCCATCAATTCTCCAACCTACTTCACCACCTCCCTCATACCTCATCCTTTACCTGCCCTGATGCTGCCACTAATCACTACAACACTACGCTTATCTCTGCTCTAGACACTCTTGCTCCTCTTCGACTCTGTAAGGCCCCACGCCGCCAGCTTCAGCCCTGGCACACCCTCCAGACTCGCTACCTGCAAAGATGCTCCCGCACCAGAGCGTGCCTGGAGGAAATCCCGCTCTGAAGCTGATTTTGTTCACTTCAAGTTTATTCTCCGGTCATACACCTCTGCCCTCCACTTGGCCAAACAATCCTTCTTCTCATCTCTTATATCTACGCTGTCCTCCAACCCTAAACGGCTCTGGTCCACCTTCAACACCCTCCTCTACCCACCTGCACCTCCCCCCTCAGCTGCCTTCAGCGCTCAAGAGCTGGCAGACTACTTCCTCAGTAAAACTTTAACTATCAGAAGCAACATCCCAACACAAGATAGTTATCTGCCACCTCCACTCCCACAGGTCCCATCTGCCACCCTCTGCCGCTTCCTCCAACCACTGAGGAGGAAGTCAATTCCTTATTGTCCTCCTCACATCTCACCACGTGCCCGCTCGACCCCATTCCCTCACATCTAATTCCTCCCCTCTCCTCCTCCCTCACCCCTGCTCTCACACACATCTTCAACCTATCTCTCTCCACTGGCTCCTTTCCATCTGCCTTCAAACACGCGCTAGTTACCCCTTTACTAAAGAAACCATCCCTAGATCCCAACTCTCCATCCAACTACCGTCCTGTATCCCTGCTTCCCTTTACCTCTAAGCTCTTAGAAAAACTAGTCTTCAACCGCCTCTCCCTCTTCCTGTCCTCCAATTCACTACTTGACCCCCTGCAATCTGGCTTCCGTCCGCTACACTCAACTGAAACTGCCTCACCAAAGTCACCAACGACCTCCTAACTGCTAAAAAACATGGCCACTATTCTATTCTCATCCTGCTTGACCTCTCGGCTGCTTTTGACACTGTTGACCACCCCCTCCTTCTACAGACCCTCAACTCTCTGGGTCTCGGTGACACTGCACTTGCTTGGATTGACTCCTATTTATCCAACAGGTCCTTCTGTGTGTCCTTTGCTGGTAACTCCTCCTCCTCATTGCCTCTATCTGTTGGTGTACCTCAAGGCTCTGTCCTTGGTCCTCTGCTCTTTTCCATCTACACCTCCTCCCTGGGCAAAATCATCAACAGCTTTGGCTTTAATTACCACCTCTACGCTGATGACACTCAGATCTACCTCTCTACCCCTGATCTCTCTCCCCCTGTCCTTTCCAAAGTCAGTGACTGTTTATCTGGCATCTCCTCCTGGATGGCCTCCCACCACCTAAAGATCAACATGTCAAAGACTGAGCTCCTACTTATTCCTCCCTCTAATGCCGCCCCACCTCCTGACTTCTCGATCACGGTGGAGGGTATCACCATCTCCCCATCAAACCAAGTTCGCTGTCTTGGAGTTACACTTGACTCTGCTCTTTCCTTCATCCCCCACATCAAGTCTCTTTCCTCCTCCTGCCGATATCAACTGCGTAATATTTACAGAATTCGGCCATTTCTTACCGCTGTCGCCACAAAACAACTCATACACGCCCTGGTAATCTCCCGACTCGACTATTGCAATAATCTCTTATCTGGCCTCCCTCTGTCCCACCTCTCCCCCCTACAATCCATCCTGAACGCCTCCGCCAGGCTAATTCACCTCACCCGCCGCTCTGTCTCTGCCGCTCCCCTCTGCGAGTCCCTTCACTGGCTCCCCATCCACTGCAGAATTAAGTTCAAAATCCTTATCCTTACCTACAAAACCTCACTAACTCAGCTCCCCACTACCTGTCCTCACTAATCACCAAATACACCCCAGCCCGCTCCCTAAGGTCAAACAGTGACCTGCGCCTAGCTTCTCCCCGCATCACCTCTTCCCATGATAGACTGCAGGATTTCTCACGCGCAGCCCCCACTCTCTGGAACGCTCTCCCTCGTACTGTCAGACTTTCCCCTAACTTCTCTTCCTTCAAACGCTCCCTGAAAACATTCCTATTTAGGGAAGCCTACCACCCAACTCACTGACGCAACCATCAATCACTCTCACCTTACAGTCCTCTCCTCCTGTTTCCAACCCCAACCCTCCCAGATTGTGAGTTCCTACGGGAATAGGGCCCTCATCTCCTCCTGTACTGTTTGTCAAATGTTGTTCAATGTATTGTAACCCTGTCTATACTGTGCTTATTGTACAGCGCTGCGGAATATGCTGGCGCTTTATAAATAAATAATAATAATAAATAATAATAATAATAAGAGAGAGAGATATGTTATAAGAATATTTCAAATGATACTGTAACATCCTCTGGAATACAGATATTCAATGGCCATGGTGGTGGAGCTGTACAAGTAAACATGACATGAATACATTTCTCTTTTCAGTGGAACGAATTAAATTTGCTGAGAAAGACAATGTATTTTCACTAACACACATTTTAAAAAGAGGCAAGCAAGAGGAAATCACCCACCCTTACAGGAGCAAGAACATGAATCCATGTGTGTTGTACATCTGGCAATAACATATTCTACCTGTTTCGATGAAATAACCCATTGCGTGTTTTGTCTTCACTTTTAATCTCTCTATTTCAGTGCTATTAAATCAGGTAATCTCTAGAGCAATCTCCCAATCTTCAGAGATGGCAAGGATTTCATAGTTTTCTGCCTCACACATATTATGATGCTTATATGAGCTGTCAGTCCTGGTGAGCCCTTTGTTAAATACCACTTAACAAAGGATTCTTCCAAGACTCGGGATGCCGGGAGAAAGCAGACATGGCAGGCTAGCTTTTCGTGTTTCCTACTTACCGACTTTGATGATGCTGGTAAAATGACAGGTACTTGTCTTATTAGGACATGTCACTTTCTACAAGTACCTTAGTAATATCTGCTTTCCTCACAATGAAAAGCTTTAACGCAGAGCATTGAGTTATAGCTCCATGAAATGGATTTCCGAGATCCTTCTCAATATGATTGGATCACATAATGACACCCGCTTCAAGTCAAAGCTATAATGGACTAGAAATAGAAAGGAATTTCACAAGATATGTGAGTATTTTGAAAATCTATCTCATCCTGGAGAATGTAACCTTATCATGAAATTAAAGTGCTCATGTGTTAATAACATGGGGCGGTGTCTTCTACCTAAATGTAAATCTACATATATACAGATCAGCCTCAAAATTAAAACCACTTGCCTAATGTCATGTAAGTCCCCTTAGTATTGCCAAACCAGCTCTGATGTGTCAAGATATGGACTCCACAAAATCTCTGAACATGTCCTGTGGTATCTGGCACCAAGACATTAACAGCAGATCCTTTAAGTCCTGGGAGTTGTGAGGTGGGGCCTCCTTGGATCAGATTTGTTGTTCCAGAACATCCCACAGATGCTCAATTGGATTGAGATCTGAGGAATTTGAAGGCCAAGGCAAGGCTTTGAAATCTCTTTCATGTTCTTCAAACCATGCCTGACAATTTTTTTGCAGTGTGGCAGGGGGTATTATCCTGATGAAAAGAGCCACTGCCATCAGGGAACACCATTGCTATGAAGAGGTGTACGTGGTCTGCAACAATCTCTAGGTAGATGGTACATGTAAAATGTGTTCTGCCATCTTTCGATCATGGCCAGGACTAGGTTTCTCAGCAATTTGAGCCACATTTTCTCTTCTGTGTAATCGGACAAGTTGGGTTAGCCTTTGCTTCCCATGTGCATCAATGAGCCTTAGGCACACATAACCATGATGCCTGTACACCAGTTGTCCTTCCTTGCACCACTTTTGGTAGGTATTAACTATTACTAACATACCAGGAACACACCCCAAGACTTGTGGTTTTGGAGATCCTCTGACCGAGTCGACTAGTCATCACTATTTGGCCTTTGTCAAAGTCACTCAGATCTTTTCGGTTGCCCATTTTTCCTGCTTCCAACACATGAAATTCAAGAACTGACTGTTCACTTGCTGCCTAAAATATCCCACCCCTTGACAGATGCCATTGTAACCATATAATCAATGTTATTCACTTCATTTGTCAGTGATTTTAATGTTGTGGCTGATCAGGGTATGGACATTACAGTGCAGATGACTATCAGGTCTATTCACTAAAGGTGAAACTCAGGAGAAATGGCAGGAGAAGAGAACAATCTAGATCAAATGGCAGATTTGGAGAGTGAGATAAATGGTTTTTCTGGTTTGGCTATTTTGACCTAGAGTTTTCATTTCTGCCAATTTTCCTGAGTTTAACCTTTAAAGGGTTATTCAAAGAATGACTCTTTCGTTCGGCACACTTCCGTGCGATTCGGCGATTCCAGTTCACCGACCCTGCGGTGAATTCACTATTCTCCGCAGGTCCCAAAAGTGAACCGAACGTGGAGCCGCCAAAGACCAATGAATGTCGCCGCCACCCTCTGATCAGCATGCTGAACGCGGCGAAGACCGTCAATTAGTCCACCGAAGACTGCCTAACTGATTGCAGAACGCCGCTTAAGACTGCAGAACTGACCGGTGAACACCAACGAAGTGCAGGGGAAAAAAAAGGAACTCTGCTATTCTTTAAAAGCCGTTTAAAGCAATAAAAATGCATGAAAATGTGTGGAAATAATAAAAAGGTCTGTTACAGAATAATTTTTTAATTTTTTAAAAAAAAAAAAAATTAAAAGGCTTTTGGCTGAAACTGAAAAAAATAAACGGTTGAAAAAAAATAAGCAAAAATAATATTTTCTACATTGAATCCTATGTATGGGATTCGCCGGTTTAAACCCATCAAACTGAACTAGGGCTGCAACTAACGATTATTTTCATAATCGATTAGCTGGCCGATTATTTTTTCGTTTAATCGATTCATTGGAGAAAAGAATACAATTTTTTTGTTTCCTTAACCCCTTAGTGACCGGGCGGTTTTACACAAATCCGTCCTTTAGTGACCACTGCTGTTTTTACGTTTCTGCGCTGTTAGTGTTTAGGTCATATTTTCCTCTTACTCGTTTATTCAACCCACACATATTATACAAAGTTTTTTCCGCCATTAAATGGACTTTCTAAAAATACCATTATTTCCATCATATCGAATAATTTAGTATAAAAAAAATATGAAATATGATGAAAAAAATGGTAAAAACACACTTTTTCGTAATTTAACCCCCAAAATCTACAACCACCAAAAAAGACCCTGGCTAAATAGTTTCAAAATTTTGTCCCGAGAATAGAAATACCTAATTTTTACATGTTTTTGCTTTTTAACCCTATCACTGCTGAGCCAATTCACCTATGTGCGCTGCATTCATTCTGACCGTTTTGTGCTAATTATTTTTAGATGACAGGCTAGGTCCTATTTTTTTTTTTGTATTCAAGTTTTTTTATTTGAATAAAGATCACTTAAACATCAACAGTAGGCCACGCAGGGCCAAAAGAAAGTCTTCGGTAACAATAAATCTCGGCTTACAAAATAAACAGTATAAATGGTCATCTGTTAGAAATAGATTCCAAGCAAAGGTCTTCTGCGGTAAGCGCATTGAAATATAAAGTCATCTTGAAAAATTATAAGCATCCCCTAATAGGGGGGTCTCTTCTATAGATAAACGGCCATAAATGAAAAACGAAAAAGCAGAAATCGGTGGATCACATCAAGTAGACTGACAGTCAGCTAAACACATCAAATACACTAAAACAGGGGAAGGGAGGAGGGAAAATAAAAAAAAATTAAAAAATATATATATTATACAAATGACCAAAAATGTGCCGTCCCTGGCACATTCCCGTTAGTCCAAGGACCGTGGGAGACCGAGGGAGACAAATGGCACCAGGCCTGGGTACTTGGGGGTCATACCGGGCGCCAGGCCTCGGTGGTACACCAAGAGAACCCGCATATGCCAAAACAAAGGGGGGGGGAAGAAAAAAAAAAAAAAAAAAACATCAGCGGGATAAAAGTAAAAAAGAAAGAAAAAAGAACTGGGGAATCACTTCAGTGCATAGGCCATAGTTCTACTCAGCCTGCGTCGACAAACGGTAGGGGACATTGGACAGGTAACGTATCAGGGGGGAAAAAAAAAGGGGGGGAGACAGGAGTCTCTAATGATAGAACATCGAAATAAATTGGGGGGGGATATCGAAAAATGTCCACAATGGAAGACAAAAATAGTAAAAACAAAAGTCCTCATTATAGAGCACAGCAAGGGAATAAAAGAAAAGAAAAGTCATCAAGGGACGGTTCAGCGATGGGGGAAGATCCGCCGAAAGGAGCAGGGGAAGAGACTCCTCCTCCAGCATCCAGGAACGGTATCGGGGCCATCTCAGGCAGCTCCCCGCAGGTCATCTCAGGTCGCTCGGTCTCATCAGGAACGCAGGTAAGCCTCTCCAACCCACACCGGGCAGCAGAGAGGGAGCCAGCGACTCTCTCAGCTGTCACCGGGGTCAGAAAACATCCTCTCAAAAGCGGTGTCGGGGGTAAAAAACACAGACCTGGTAGCCCAATCTTCGCACACTCTTCGGGGGGACACCCATCTGGTCGAGTGCGGGCCACTGCGGCTCCCTTGGGTGCCATCCAGGCAGACAATCCACGGTCGGTCAGCTGTCTCTGCTCACCCAGCGCTGGCGGATCTCCCGGTGGTTGAGTGTCCTGCGGCAGTGCGTCGTCCATGTCTTCAAATCGACCTCTTGAATCCTTTCGGCCGGTGAGACCCCACAGCGCAGCAACTGCGGGGAGTCTACGGAAGCGGTCCCATCTGAGGTTCCCACTCTCCCACCGGTGCGGAGCGCAGCCAGCATGCGACGCAAGTCACCTCGGGTGACAGGACGGTTGTCCCCCTCTGCCAACGTCTGCAGATAGGTGTCGAGGCCCCGCAGAGAGGCCTCAAGGCTCCCCAACACGGCCATCTTCTCTTCAAGGGGGGGAGGGGGAGCATTCAGACGCTGAGTCTCATCAGCCTCTGCCATCCTCTCCTTTCCATGCACAGCGGTGTCAGGGAGATGGGGGCCCGCCATCTCCACAGTCCGCATTATCGACCCTTGTGTGGACAAGGCATTCAGGGCAGCATGAGATGAAGGTAACAGGAGCCGCACGCTAGGCCGCAAGATGGACGCCGGCATCATGGTCCAGATGTAAACGGCTGCCAAATGGCGAGTCTCTGGTCCGGAGGGGGGACAGGATGGGCTCCGGACAGCACTTTCCCAGTGGCCAACTGCCGAAGGGCCTCGGGGTTCAAATTAAATCAGTGGGGCAGTCAGCTAGGGTCCCCAAGGATAGAGGTACGTGCGGAGCTCCAACGCAACACGACCTCTCCCGTTCACAGCCAGCCACGCCCCCGGCTAGGTCCTATTTAACTAAACCCCCCCAGACAATTTTTTTTTTAAAAAAAACAAAACATTTTTTATTTTATTTATTTATTTTTATACGTCATCGGATCGGCAGGCCCCCAGAAAATGGCGAGGCAAGCTTGAAGCTTGCCATAGATGTCGTGGGAGCCAGCAAGGAAGGTGGGTATCGGGCGGGAGGGAGGTTAGGAGCCACCGACGTACTATGTACGTCTAAGGGAGACCCGTGGGCAGGACATACATAGTACGTCAGCAGTCCCTAAGGGGTTAAAAGAACATTCTGAAAAAAATAAACCCCTCCCTGCCTCCTTTTTTTCTTAAGCAATCTGTGTAGTGTACATAACATTTGTATGTATATACGCAAATTGTATACTTTTCGCACACAATGTACACGAGCGCCTGGTCACAGTGATGGATTGATGCTGCGTACGTAGCTTAAGCCCATGTCTTTCTCCACAAAAGCTGCAACAAGCGCGTGGATAGACCTGATGATGTCAGCACGAAAGCAGGTGAGAAGGGGGGCACTCATCACAGCCTGACCACTTTAGCTTATTAGAGAGTCCCTTTACAATAATTTCATGAACAAACTGAGCGGGAGGAGGGTCCCTAGGTTGAAGGGAGTGAGTTTGTTCAAAGGGACTTGACCCGAGAGGGAGTGGGTTTGGGCAAAAGACCGAACCTGAGTGTGGAGGGAGTTTGTGGGAAGGGACAGGACCAAAAGGGAGAGAATGGCAGCTCCAGAACAAACAGGGGGTGACAGGCAGGTTGGGGTGGTGACACAGGATTCCAGATTCAAGTAAGGATAAAACACCAGTGGTACAGTGCCAATACCCAGTGGCAGGATACCAGGGTTTGTGTTTGCTTCTGCAATTGTAAACTGAATAAAAACAAACGGGTTATGTCTGACATAACCCTAGAACAAAATCATACAGAGTAAAGCAGCGGCACGTCTTCTGCAATCAGCTCCGAAGCAGAAGAAGAGGTTTAACTCAGTTGGACTATAAACAGTGTGTGCTGTACACAAATCGATTAATTGACAGCCAATTAGTTGTCAACTATTGTCCTTATCGATTATTTTCATTATCGATTAGTTGTCGATTAATCAATTAGTTGTTTCAGCCCTAAACTGAACCACCGAAAATCAGGGCATTGACATTTCGGTGCAGTTTGGCGTTCTCTCAATAGATTAACCATTAATTCTCTATGGGACAACTTCTCTGCCGCCGTAGATTACCGAATTGCGGCAATCTGCGGCAAACGGAACCATATTTTTCTGTCAATTCGCCAGTGTGTGTCCAATTGACAGCTTTCTGAATAGACAAACTGTCACAAAATTGCACCGTACGATAAAATTCACCGTTCTGTCTGTGCAATTCGGTGGCAAGTTCGGCGCTCTTTGAATAACCCTTTAAGTAAATAGACCTGCCTATTTTTTGTATGTTCTATACCAAAGAATAGTGATTAAAAGCTAATTTAGATCAAAATGTTGGAAAAATTTCATAACTTAGCTATCTAGGTTAGGAATAAAGAATGTTTTTTTTTATGCATTTGACTATTGTTTGTATTGTGCAACCGGTCATTTTTTGCTGTCGTCCACATAATATTTCCGCTTCGAGAGTTTGTCTTGACGTGGTGGGTGGTCTTGACATTTAATGGTCATTCAAGTACACAAAAAGCTCTGTTATTTGTTTAATGTGGATATAATGGAGTCCTAGCTCATATAACTATTGTTATGGTAAATTTTACTACTCACCTAATTTGCCATAAATGAATTCACCGCATTCAATAACATAACCCCTCAGCCCTGGAGGAGTTCATGAGACGTTTTGGGTTTTAAAAAAATAGCATTCGGAAAGCAATATTTGCTCGAGCGCTAATGAATTACCACGCTGCCTGAACAATTATGTCCTATCTATAAAATTAATCAGTAAAAGACAGAAAAAGAGTACCAGGCAATCCAAAAAAAATATCAGGGAACGTTTATTTTGCAGCAACGCCCAAGCATCGTTTCGGTCCAATATGACCATTATCAAGTTTGTTATCAAGAATATTTTTTTGGAGTGCCCGGTACCCTTTTTCCGTCTTTAACCGATTGTGTTGAGTTGCCCACTCAGGTACTATTGGTACAGAGAATTCTAACATCATATGTGAGTGCGAACCTGAAATAAATTAATTACCTGATGCTAAAGCCTAAATGGGACAAGCAGAGTATTATATTGATAACAAGTGATACGAAGGTACAATATTTATTAAGAGATATCATAATACGCAGTATTTGATGTAGAGATGCATCCTATGAGGTGCCTTTATGCATTAATAGACAGGGGTCTCTGCAATAACTCAATGAAGCATGACCTCCGTTGCCTTCCACCCGGCCAGCTGTCAGAAATATTCTCATCTTTGCAAACCCCACAAAAAGTGAACCATGACCTTATTCCCTTCGCACTTGTCAAATATAACAAAGCTTCATACTATCCCAGCAGTAAATCTGTCATATAATGAAACAGCATAGCACATCCAACAATGGAAAAAACAAGCAATGTGTTTTGAGCTCAAACAGACATGTCAGTAAGAGCTTGAAGATTTCCTATATTCATATAAATATCATTCCAGGACAATAAAGAGAAGAAAACCAGTTCATTAACATTAAGGCTAGGGTCAGACTAACGCATTTTTCACGTTGTCCGTGAAAAAGTGCGTTCGAACGAATGGACGCATTTTTTCACGGAATACGCGATAGCGGTCATACGATGCGCAGTTTCATCCGTGATTTTGTACGGATCATCAATAAAACACTTTTTGGGTCTGGACGTTATGTTGGCCGGACATTAGCAGCGTCTGACGTCTCCTAATCACGCACACATGCCGCTAGCGGACGCAGCGCACTCTGTACGTCAGTACTAGTGGTTTCACGTTCTCGAAAAAATGCGTTTGTTTGCCGCCTGCGTTGCGCGCCCGCACTTTTGTGCGACCGTACTTCGTATATTGGCCGTCATTGCCCGGCATCTGCTGCTAGCACGGCCGTGATTATGTGCGGCTGCACGCGCGTTCGCACTGCCTCAGTCTGACCCTAGCCTTAGGTGTCTTCTTTAAAATATGATGCTTTTCCGGGTCTGCATGCAATGGTTTTTAAAGTGCACCTCATGGATGTAAGAACCAGGGTGATTTAGGGGTGGCGGCGGAAGGTGGGGTAGATCCCCCCCTCCTCAGGAAATCTGGTAAGGAGGATGAAATAGGAGAAATTCCCTCTCCCATTCAGTTGCTTTCACTTCATGTCAAGGTCAAGCACAGCCAGCATGCCACAATGACACGTTTATGGCAACTACCGTGTTTCCCCGAAAATAGGACCTACCCCGAAAATAGGACCTAGTGGGTTTTTTGTATCTACTAAAAATATAAGACCTACCCCCGAAAATAAGACCTAGTCGAGACCAAGTTGCGGAGCCGCGGGGGAGATTTGCCGGCGCCAGAGGCTGCATTACCGTATGTATGTTGCGCAGGATTGCGATTCCCTTCATGGCAGCGCTCGTATTGTGGGTTATGTGCAGCGGGACGGATTGCATGGCGGTGCAGGGGAGCAATACCAGCGGCATTGGAGGAAGCAGAGCTGCTTCCTCTAGCGTCGGCTCCTGTCACAGGCGGAGTGATAACAGATGCACACCGCCTGTGAGGAATTGCTAGGTAGTGAAACATACCATTATTATTATTCTTTATTTATAAAGCGCCAGCATATTCCGCAGCGCTGTACAATAAGCACAGTATAGACAGGGTTACAATACATTGAACAACATTTGACAAACAGTACAGGAGGAGATGAGGGCCCTATTCCCGTAGGAACTCACAATCTGGGAGGGTTGGGGTTGGAAACAGGAGGAGAGGACTGTAAGGTGAGAGTGATTGATGGTTGAGTCAGTGAGTTGGGTGGTAGGCTTCCCTAAATAGGGCCAGTATTTTGACCCCCAGAGAAGATGAGTGCAAAAAGAAAGAGCTATTCAGGATTTGGAGAGTTATGACGATGTTCCAGAAGAAGATGACATGACTGTAATTGAATAAATGTATGTTGTACATTAAAAAAATCAAATCTAAGACCTACCCCCGAAAATAAGACCTAGTGTGATTTTTGGGGTCCAAAAAAATATAAGACAGTGTCTTATTTTCGGGGAAACATGGTAGATACTCTAGTATACCGCTAGATTTTGGTGACAAAAATTTACCTTAAAATTGGAGGGGTCGCGTTATATTCGAGACATCTGTTACGTGTGTAAAAAAAAGTCTCCCAGAAGTTCCGGTAGTCTCCCTGAATTAAATGTGGGCTCCCTGACGCCCGCAAACACTCGCGAACTCCCAGATACGGGAGAGGTGGGATCCATCACAGTCAGAGGGCACACTCAGATTAAGCCAATCATTGAAGATAGGCTTAAAACCGAGCATGCACCCTCGCTCCACGATGCAGTGGTTGATCCTGCTTGCAGGAGCTGGAGGTGAGAAAACGACACCTCCCGGTGTACTGGCTATCGGTGAATGATTCACAACGTTGGTCACCACACTCTGCCAGCCATTTTATTGCAAGTAAAGAAGATGGGTGGCTGGCAGGCTTCATACTTGGTAACAACTACAATCATTCTAGAGCAGAGCACCCTGGCCTGAAGGGGAGCTTGACTGTGTTAAGAGAAGCTCAAAGGATTTTAATTGTTTACCGGTACAGTATTCTTCTATAATTTTGCTCTTCGCGTTATATTCGAGTCTTGAGTATTCTCTCATTTCCACAAGAATTCTCTATCCATCGCATTATATTCGGTTCGCACTGTACTCGAGTATCTACAGTAGTAGTGTATGTGTATGTGTGTATATACTATGGAGTTAAGTTTTCAACAGCTCTGGTTAAGTTAGCACCAACTTTGGAATTTTGCCCTAGGAGTCATACTGTGCCACTCCTGACATTATGTAGAGGCTCTCAAATATTTCAGCTCAAGAAGGTAAGAAAATGACCTGATTAGAGTAGAGCCGGTAAAGCAAGCTGCACATGCATAATGGCTCACACACAAGTTATCCATTTGCAAGCTGCTATTAACCCTTTCGCTGCTGAGGCATTTCACACATCTGTGCTGAGGTCATTTTTACCGGTTTCGCTCATTATGTTTAACCGCGTTTTGAAGCCTTATTTTAATATATGACCCAGACATATTATATATCGTTCTTTCCGTCAGACTCGGCAGATTCATAATATATCATTATTATATGTATATGTCATGTCCTGTCTGTATATTATAACAAAAAATGCAATAACATTTTAATTTTCAATAATTTACAATGTGTAAAGTGTTTTTTTTTTCACATTTTAACATGCGAGCATTTGCGGTTATATTTTCTATGGGTTGCGCTTGTTAAAAAATTTAGAAAGGGGGTCTCGGTACATTTTTTTGGGGAAAATTACGCGATTTTTAACAAACGCACCGCATACAAAAATCGTTAGTGCAGCATCATTGTTCACACTATAATTGAAATGGGAACAATATTGCCGCATTAACAAAACAAACAAAAAAAAAAACTTGTTTATTTTTTTTTATTTAATTTTTTTTAATATTTATTTATTTTGTACATTTACATAGTCATGTTTGGTATCGTTGGAAAGGCCATGCTCTGGCCGATCCAGCAATACCAAACATTAACCCCTAGCTGCCAGGGATCGGGAGAAAGGGGGTTCATTGGAACCCTCTATCTCCACCATTGGTGGCAACTAGGGGTTAACTCCAAGACTGACATCATCGCGCTATGCACGATGACGCCAGTCGTCAGAGGGAGTTCCCGGAAGCTTGGCCGACATCCAAGATGTCGGCCAGCTCCGGAGAGGATCACGATTCGGCGCTTTTCAGCGCCAAATCGTGATCCGGCATCCAAGGGGTTAACGGCAGGCACTGTTTGGAAGGGCAGGTTGTGCCCTTCCAAACCGTGCCTGCCTTTACCCTCTGGTCCCCCGCGATCGGGAGGGAGAGAGGTCCAAAGGACCTCCCCCTCCCTTTCAGGCACCTCCTCTGCACTCGAGGGGGGGCGCCTGAAATAGATGTCATCGCGCCGTCGCAATGACATCTATCTTCCCCCCGGGTTCCCGGAGTGCCGGGCTGACATGCTAGATTTCAGCACGCACCGGGGGGGCCAGCAATCAGCCGGAATCCCGGCTGATTGCTGCCTCCTGTGCTAGGACACGTCCGTAGCACAGGAGGAGCACTTGGCAGGACGCGCTGAGCGCGTCCTTAGCAGCCAAGTGGTTAATGGCGGAATGGGCCCCTTGTTAAAAGTGTCTTGAAAAATAATAAAAAATGTACATAAAATAGTTGTATTGTTGTTTAAAGTGAAAATTACCATAGTTTGGTCAAAGAATGGTACTACTAAGGTACAAACAGTGGTTTGAATAGTTGTTCAAAGTTTTAACCCCTTCTCTACCAAGATCGAGCATACTCAGTCTTCAAAAGCACCCTCTGATGCCCTGATATTGAGTATACACGATTTGGTATAATTCTGGAGCAAGTTAAAGGAATTATTTTGACTGTAAACCACATTCATTTGCAAATTGGCTCCAGAATGTGCCCCAAACGTTTTAGGGCACTATCACCTGCTTACAGCTAAAACGGGGACACAAAGGGGAAACATTTGCGCTCGCAAATTTCCCCTCAGAGTCCCCATTTTACAAGTGGAATATGAGACAGGCACTGAATTCAGCAGGCTGCCCCGTAATGGCCGCTAGCCTCCAGGATACTTGCGGCAGCGCTAATGCGCCGTTGCGAGCATCCCCTCCTGAAGTCCATAGGACTCCGTGGAGGCTAGTGCTGCCGGGTCACATGACCTCTCGTGAGATCCTGCAGGTCCGCGGAGTGATCATGGAGGGAGACAGGGGACTTTTTCTCCCAGTGTCACAACAAGCGGCAGGGGCCGCCTTTCTCACCGCAAGATGAGAGGTGAGTGCCTGATTTTTTGGGGGGTTTACAGCTGCTGCAAACTGATTCCGCAGAAGCGGAATAAGTTAGCCACAGCATAGAGCCGCTTCAGTTAGCCGCAGCAGTTAGTAATTAGCGTTAGGACTTTGTGTTCCTAACGCTAATTACTCTTTGCTCCCCCCATTGTTATGCATAGGGAGGGCAAAGTACAGGAAGCTTGCACTAAAAAGCACTAATACCGATGTGCTAGCATCAAGGAGGCGACAGGGTCCTAAGTTCTCAGGAAAAACAACTAAGGTGTAAAAACAGATTGAACAGATGTGACGCTGTGTCTAAAACACAGAGCCCCAGTTGATTCAGCACAGAGCCCCAGCTGTAGTAGCGCTTTCGGGCCAGATGATGGCGACATCTGCCTAACAAATACCGTAAATACTCGTGTATACCACAAGTTTATTGAGCAATAAATCAAGCTTAAAACTGTAGGGGTCGCGTTATACACGGGACAGCTGCGAGGGAGTGAAGATCTGATTGCTTCCAGGAGCTGTCTGACACGTGCACGCTCTGGAATCCCAATTTAACCCTGCAGCCCTGACTTTAACCATTAACCCTTAATGACTGCAGCCCTCAAGTACTCCTGTACAAAACATCTCCCATACTATTCAGCCCTCTATTAACCCTTCCATCCAAAAACCTACATTAACCTTTGCAATAAAAAACAGTAACATTAACCCCTTTAATAAATAATTTCTGTATGTCACTATTTATCAAATTTATCATATACTCTGCTTCATATAAACAATATTAATTTTTCAAGGTAAAGCAAGCTTTTATCAATTTCAAAATGTGTCTTTTGTAGTGCATGAGTATATGCATAGGTTCCTAACTTTATATATATACAGTATATAATCTTATTAAATGCAATTGCAATAATTATATCTAAAAAATGTGCCCTTATGCCATACCTGCGCTTACGGATTTTATTTATTTAGTTTCATGTGCAGAACTTTATCATAAGAGAATTATATTCCAAGCAATCAAAACGCTCAATTACATCTATCACCATTCTAAAATAGCCACGATAATGCATTACCTCTCACTCTGCACCCCTGCTCTCTAACAACCATTGGAGGAACGAGGGTGAGAGTGGGGTGGAATGAACATGAAAACATGGAACAACAGTAACTTAACAGACTTTTGTTGTGTTTTGGAAAATTTATAGTTTCATAATTTTGCTCCTAGCGTTATATTCGAGTAATATTCTTATTTCCATAATGAATCTCTACCCCTCGCGTTATACTCGGGTTGCGTTATACTCGAGTATCTACGGTAGTACTTATTGACGGAGAAAAATTCCCAAATATTGCTTACTATATAGGTCATGAAAAGGGATTTCAAAAAACACATTTTTCCTAAGAGCGGTTTTATAGAATAATCACTTGGTTGTGCCCTTCACTACCAAGGGATTTTCCATAAAACCACTCTTAGGGAAAAAAAGTGGGGGTTTTTTGTTAGTAAAAACAAGGTTTGTGTGGGTGCTGAAAACCCCCACGTTCTGCCCAACGGTGGCTTCTCACAAGATTTTAGCTTTATGCTGCCATTACAGAGAAGACTATCACCCAGAAAGATTGGCCAGTACTGAAATGCCAAGTCATCTCTGCATAAGAGGTACAGCAACCCCCACAATCGTTTCGGCATTGTCAGGAGAGTATAGCTGACACCCCTCTAGGCACCTCGAGCAAGGGGTCCACATTCTGATTTACTCCGATTTGTCATACCTGACACTTTATAACCTATAGGATATAGCAAAATTCAGTATAATATCTTCCAACTTAACCCAGTCTTCTTCCATTTCTGCAACTTACTTTTGTGTACTTAAGCTGACACACATATACTATAACTATATCTATGTACATGCATCCTCATATGCACATACATCTATTTATTTGGCATTACACACACTTATCTACTTGTACACATGGATTCACATATACACATATATAGGTGTGTACAGAATTATGTGTCTTCTTGGTTAATTGCTTCTGCTTTCTACCTTTTACAGTAGGTCCCCATATACACTTTATGAGTTGTATTTCTATAGTTCATGGTAAAGCATATGAATATTAAGAGTTTATGATTAATTGACAATTCCTAAGTAATAAAGGTGATATGTGTGTACTCCCTAAAATGTGTACTGCGCACATCTATGCACACTTACAGGGCTATATTACAATCTTCGCGCAAAAACCCTTGCGCAAAGCGTGAAATTTTGCACCAAGCGTTAAACTTTTGCGTGCGCAAATCACCGCTGGAATTACAATCCTTGCGCGTCTTTTCATCCGGCGATCAATAACGTGCGCAAACTGGACGCGCCCAAATGCTCGCGCAGTACCGCTTTTGGAGTTCATTTTAAAGGGGGCGAGTGACATTAATTAAATGGGGAGGGGTAGAGTGACATTAATTAAATGGAGGGGGAGAGTGACATTAATTAAATGGGGAGGGGGAGAGTGACATTAATTAAATGGGGGAGAGTGACATTAATTAAATGGGGAGGGGGAGATTGACATTAATTAAATGGGGAGGGGGAGAGTGACATTAATTAAATGAGGAGGGGGATAGATTAAATGGGGGTGAAATGAATTAGATGGGGAGAGTTAAGAAATTCAAGGGGACGGTGAAATTAAATGGGGAGTAGGGTTAAATCAATTAGATGGGAGGGTGAAATTAATTAAATGGAGGAGAGTGAAATTAATTAAAGGGGAGGGTGAAATGAATTAAATGAGGACGGGGAGGGTGAAATGAATTAAATGGGGAGGAGAGGTGAAATAAATTTTTATGAGGGGGTGAAATTATTTAAATGGGGAAGGGGAGGGTGAAATGAATTAAACGGGGAGAGAGGTGAAATTAATTTATATGAGGAGGTGTGAAATGAATTAAATGTGGAGAGGTGAAATAAATTTTTATGAGGGGGTGAAATAAATTAAATGGGGAAGGGGATTGTGAAATGAATTAAATGGGGAGAAGGTGTGTGAAATGTATTAAATGGGGAGGGGGTGAAATGAATTAAATGGGGAGAGAGGTGAAATTAATTTATATGAGGAGCAGTGAAATGAATTAAATGGGGAGAAGGTGTGTGAAATGTATTAAATGGGGAGGGGGTGAAATGAATTAAATGGGGGAAGGGAGAGGGTGAAATGTATTAAATGGGGAGGGGGTGAAATTAATTAAATGGGGGAAGGGAGAGGGTGAAATGTATTAAATGGGGAGGGGGTGAAATTAATTTTTATGAGGGGGTGAAATGAATTGAATGGGGAGAGACGTGAAATGAATTGAATGGGGAGAGAGGTGAAATGAATTGAATGGGGAGAGAGGTGAAATTAATTAAATGGGGAGGGGCACAAACCTGGAAGTTTGCAAGTAACAACATCTGTACCAGTTAACATTGCGCTCCTCTCCAAAGAGAAGCAGTTCCAGCCATCACATTAGGGGTGAGTTAATTAATTTCTTCCTAAATATAAGTGGCTAAATTTTAAGTTGGGAATTGTATCAGTCTACATAAGGCCAATTAGCAGATTTATTTCTGAATATGACTTAAATTCTTTCAAAGTTTTTGATCAAGAGAACAACAGCAGCCATGTCATCAGGGGATTATTTGTTACCATTTTAATTAATTCTATTTCAAAGAAACTCACTCCTTTCGAGAGACCTTCACAAATACAGGTATTTTTTTAAAAAAGGGGCATAATTTCCTTAATACTCCAGCAGCGAGCTGATAATATCCAGGATAATCGTAAAACCTAGATACAAATCCACCACCTTTAGACTTGTTTTTTCCTTGCAATAAGGGGAGATAAATAATTGAAAAATTGTGCGATAAATAATTCACACCAGAGCAAAGTTTCCCAGGAGTCCTTGCATGAGAAAGAGCCAGAGACAGCAGCTATGCTGACACCCCACAATTACCACATGCGGCAACGGTGCAAGGGTTTTAACGCGTCTCCGCATGTGGTTTCCACAGAGGGACGCATTAATATGATTTGAATATTTATCAAGCAGTAATCCCCACTGTGTACTTCTGTTTCTATCCCAATTGTGTTAGCTAAATATTAGGCTCTAAGCCACATTTACCTTTTCCGTTCAAATGGCTGAGAGATTCGCCATCAATAAATGATTGCGTCTCATCTTGCTTTGAATGGGTAGCGGAAGGCATCAAAACAATATTAAAACCTCAATGCATCATTGCTTCCTGTTAAATAATCTAGGTGGAACCTATTATGAGAAAATACTTTCATGTTCTCCCTGCTCTGTATTCTCTTTCTTTTAACTCTTTTAAGGGGACGAATACCACGATAATGCTGGTTTAAGGAGACTGTGTGAAATTATATACTGTGTACTGGATCTTGTAGACAGCTGAAAATGTAAATCTCAGATAGTTAATGATGTTACTTGACTTTTAATTAAGCGTGGGTTACTTGCTGTGTTAGTACTCAGAGTTCATTATATACGTAACTTCATTGTATTAGTTGTATTGCTCTCAAAAGACCACTGGCATTTTATCTCGACAGAGTGTGCGCCATTGCCTGGTCCCACAGGAGACCAACCACTCTACTGTTATTCCAATTAAGTAGGTACAACGGCAAGTATGTAAACCCTTTAGAAATTACTGAATTAAGGTAGAATCGTGTCCTAAAGCCTTTTTGATGTTCACCTAATTTACAGCAGTCAACAAACACAATCAGGTTTAACTAATATCACACAAATTATTTTATCGTTCTTGTACATATTGAATATATCATTCAAATATTCATAGTATAGATTGGAAAACGTATGTGAAACCATAAGCCAATGACTTCAACAATAGTTATTTAGAGGTGGAAATTGGCAAACCGGGTGTCCAGTTAACGAAATGAGATTGTAGGTGTGGGTTAGAGCTACTTGGATGTTGTCAAAAATGTCAAACAAAAAGCATCGGTTGATGTGAATCATGCCCCCCAAAAAAGATCTCTCAGAAGACCTGCGTCAGACGGGCGTCCAGTGGAAGTAACGGCCACTCTCACGGACGTTCCTTCCACTCTTAAAAGCTCGTCTGACCCCAGCCTTAGGGGAAAAGACTTGGGCAGTGTGGGTTTAAAAATTAACAACTTAAACTTTCTTTGCATATTTATGCTACTTTGTCCTTTTGATATAGAATTATATAAATAGGTTGAGTACACATGTTAACCTGCCTGGCGGTATTCCCGAGTGTGACTCGGGGTTAAATTTCGCTACCGCGATCGGTAACCCAGAGCCACACTCGGGCTGGATGCATACTCACCGCATCCTTCGCTCCCTCGCCGTCTCCGCAGTCACCGCAGTGTGATCGCAGCAGCTGGTAACTTTGCTTCCTGGTTCCGCAACCCTGCGAGTCACACGACGCAGGGGGCGGGACCGGGCACCAAATTCAAAAATGAAAAAAAATAATTACAGTAAAAAAAAAACAATGAACTTTGCTGTACAGTGGGTGCTGGGATTCCTGTCCAAATGTACACTCCTTTGCCAAAGTAATACAGGACACGGGGGTACCAAAAAAAAAAGAGTATTTATTCTCAAAACAGTCTTACAGAAATAAAAGGTGAATAAAAATAATTTCTAAAATGTAATAAGGCTTTGCAATACAAGTTTCGCTGGTGGACCTGGGCAAGCACCTGTACTTGTATTGCAAAGCCTTATTACATTTTAGAAATTATTTTTATTCGCCTTCTATTTCTGTAAAGCTGCTTTGAGAATAAATACTCTTTTTTTGGTACCCCTGTGTCCTGTATTACTTTGGCAAAGGAGTGTACATCTGGACAGGAATCCCAGCACCCAGGGGAAAGAGGCATGTTATTGGTTTGATTTATATTATTGAATATAATTTATTTCCATTATTTTGGATAATTATTTTTGGGATAATAAATTACTATTTCGTGTTTCAAACCTTCTCTGACTGCGTGTATTTACTTGACTCTTGCTTGCACGGATTTCAGTGACTTATTCCTACAGAATACAGGCTTACTATATAAAACAACACATTTCCTTTCCAAAAAAATTGAAATGCTTTTAGACACAAAATTTAGAAAAAATTAGACCGCCAGGGAGGTTAAATTCATTAATTTGTAAATAATGATGGTGATTCCCATTTTACTGTTTTTTTTTTTAATGGTTCAGAGGTACGGAAGAAAGTGGCTTTTGTTGGATGTGCTAATTTGCTGTTGTAGGAACATGTTACTTTCAAAGGGATCACATCAAACATGACATTTCACCAAGATCAGTGAGTGTGTGCAGTTTATGTTCATCAAACTGTTTTTCTGCTAATTTTGTGATCCTAAATTTTCAGGTTAACTTAGAAAAGCACCGAAGATTAGAGAGGAAAGAAATGCTTTGAAAACAACCCCTCTTTGTCAACCTAAATGTAGGAGAGTTATTAAAACTGACCTGGTTTCCATATAAATATATCTCTAAATTAAATAAGCATCATCCCAAGTAATTAAGCAGTAACGAGCTGGAAATCATTACTTAAAACTACTTGGGGCTCTATCACCGCCTTCAAGCTAGCGTCAGCGTTAGCATAAAGGAGGTCATAGCGCTGTGCCCAGATCGCCATTGAATCGCAAATAGGTTAAAAAACCCGTTAGCGCTTGTTAATTTTCGATTCATAGCACGAGTTTACTGTACTTTGCGCTCCCCATGTTAGGTATAGGGAGCACAAAGTGAAAGCACAGAGTAACAAGCATTAGTAACAAGCTTCAGGACCAAGTGATCCCAAGAGCTGGCGCCAACTGAAAAACTTACCACCAGCTCAGAGGTGTAGTTAAGGGATTGCGCTGCCGCAGAATCCATTACCTGCAGCTCTAAACCCCCATAAATTACATACTCACCTCTTATCCCGCGGTGAGAACGGCAGCCCGATCCACTGCTTCTGGCCGCCAGGAGCAGAGGGAGACTGGGGGAAGAAAGTTCCTCTGCGATCACTCCACTGACCAGCAGGATCTCGCAAGAGGAGAGATCCTGCCGGTCATTTGACCCGGTAGCACGATCCTCCGTGGAGTCCTATAGACGCCATGGAGGGGATGCTGGGGGCGGCGCTGTACCACTACCCCAGCATCCGCAAGCTTAGCAATCGCTAAGGGGCAGGCTGCCAGACTCGGCACCTGCCCCGCTTTCTGCTGGGGAAACCGGGATGCTAAGGGTAACTTAGCGAACGATTATTTTTCCCCATAGTGTCCAAGGTTTTAGCTCAGGGCAGCTGATAGGGCCCTAGGACTTTAAAATGTGGCTTTAAATAAAGTTATAATTTATATACCATTATTATAGTTATAATTTATAATTTATATGACATTATTATAGTTTATTCAAATTATTCCAATACTCTTACTGAAAATATTGCCTCCTAGCAAAGCACACACAATGATCTGAGTGAAATTACTCTCATTTTTAAAGCCATTTTTTAAAATAGTTATTAAGTATAATTAATCATTGGCTTAAAAAGGCTGGATTTAGTACTATGTAACAATGGATTAAAAAGAACTGATTTAGAATGAACACAAAATGGACAGAAAATTAATTTAACCCACTGAATAGTAATTTATTTATTTGTATTCAATATAGCAGTCCATCATTTGGGTAGAATAGAGCTTACATTTACAAAAAAGAAGAGGATGATGTTCTATCCAATGGGCTCCTGTTTATTAATTGTGAAGAGCGATAAACTGGCAAAGTGAAAAATGGCATCAATTTTGCCTTCCTAATAATCTGGGAAAATGGTTTTGTAGACAAGTGGAATAAAAGTATACGAATATTTTTCAAACAGTATCTATTGCAAAGGTATCAATATAGTCATACAGCATACATGTTACTGGGCTGGATATGTCTGGCTGTTGCAGCCGCCCCGGTAGGACTTGGGCGCGACACCGTTTTCCTGTATCTACGTATATTTTGTTGTGTTTCCAGCAAGGTCATCCTTGCAGCTGTCCTGTACCGTGGTTTTGTTTTCAATCCCAAAGTGGAATTTTTCTGGGGAGGGTATAAAAGAAAGCTCTCCAGTTTGCCTCATGACTGAGAAGCATCATGAGTGTATGTGGTTGCTCAGGGAGCAGCTTTTGGCTCTATTGGATGGGACTCGTCTTACTGCAGGTGCCTTGACGTGGCAGACGAGCTTAAAACTTCACTGGCCAGTCAAGTAAACAAAAACTTCTAATTGTGTTTTGTTTCCCATGGTGTTATAGGGGTAAGCGCAGATGACATCTTTTTTTCTTGTTATGTTTTATACATGTGTAGCACTCAGCCCCGGAGGAGCCGCTGAATAAACCTCGGGATAGTCTCACCGCACTAGGAATTACTATACACCAGCACCGTTGTGGATTTTCTATTTTTATATATTTTACTGATCTCAATAAAGCAGCATATATACACATATACGGTAATTTGAATGACAGGAATTCGTAACGTGGGAAAAACATGCGGCGGAAAGGAAACGGTTAACCCCCTCAGTTCTGGAGTGTAAGTCCCATGAAATAGCTCAAAAATATATGTGTGTGTGTGTTGTCTAGGGTACCCGGGTACTGTGATCGACTGGCCAGTGAGCAAAAAGAGCAATCTTCGACTAGTCACCGTTGGGGCCCTGTGAATTGAAGCAATAACAAGAGTGCGTAGCTGAGTTTGACGTAGTAAAGATGGCCGCCACCATGAAGCAAGTAACAATTCAGTACGGCAATGTTAATTTTGAGGTTTCTTGTTCACCAAAGCACAAAATATTTATTTATTATTTACCCCTGCACATAGACATATATTACAGTTCAATTATATTTTGTTTCAGAAGTAAACATAACGTTTATTCAATAAAAACTATCATTTGTGGTGTGTGCATACAAAACGGAATTGTGCTGACTGCTTTTCTTTATCATATATACCTCAACTGTTGTCCGAGTCATACGAAAAACAATCTGAATCTTTCATTAAGAAATCATCGGCCATTTTACTTCGAAATTCGCATCCAAAGCGTTCAATGACACTGCTGCAGCAAACTGAATTTCTGCGCTGCAGCAATTCAGCAGCTGCTGAGGTATTGAACAGGGCTCTGAATACAGTTTTTAAAGCAGCGCTACACATGTTGCTGGGCTGGATACGTCTGGTTGTTGCAGCCGCCCCGGTAGGGCTCAGGCGCAACATCATTTTCCTGTATCAACAGATTCATATAGCCCCTAATACGCCTTTCAATTAATGAATTTTCTTAATTTCGAAACAAAAATCCTCATTGAGCTAATTAATGCAGAACCCAGAGAAGCACATTCAAATAACACCCTAATGCATTCAATGTGTGCGCAATATGTGATTAGTTTGTATTAGATTTACAGTATATGATGTGTTTATGATTGACAGGTGAAAGTCATTAAACTAGATTACATTTTGGCAGGGTTTCTAATGTACTTGTGATGTTAGATTACAGTCACTGGCTGGCTGCCAATTTACATTTGCAAAAGAAAATACCACACACTCTGTTTCCAAATGACACAATATCCATTATTGTGTTACACAAGTTTCACCAGCCTCTGGACCACATCCTTATGTAGACGAAAACGTTGGTGATCGGCTTTTCACAATAAAAAGACGTTTTACTGGATTGTATGCATGCCAACACGTTTCCATCTCTACTGAGTAACTATAGGAGTTTGGCCACCACCAGAGCCAGATTTACATCTCAGAAGCCCCCCCCCCAAAAAAAGTGCCAAAACAGGGAGAAAAACTTTTTTAAATGTTCGTTTTGGGGGAAACAAAAAAATAATGAAGACATGATAAAAAAATAAATGGAAAACAGTGCCCACTGTGCTCACATGAAAATAATGGGTAGAATCTGTGCCTTAAAATGAAGCAAAAATAGAACAGAATGTTAGGGCTAGGGTAAACCCTAACTCTAAAAGAAGCACAAATAGTAACCGAACCCTAACAGAAGCACAAGTAGGAACCTAACCCTAACAGAAGCACAAATAGGAACCTAACCCTAACAGAAGCACAAATAGGAACCTAACCCCAACCCTAAAAGAAGCAGAAATAGTAACTGAACCCTAAAAGAAGCACAAATAGTAACCTAACACTAAAAGAAGCACAAATAGTAACCTAAACCTAAAAGAAGCACATATAGTAACCTAACACTAATCGTAAAAGAAGCGCAAATAGAAACTTAACCCTAAACAAAGCACAAATAGTAACCTAACCCTAAAAGAAGCACAAATATTAACCTAACCCTAGCCCTAATTTCTAACCCTAGCTCTAATTTCTAATCCTGACCCTAATTTCTTACCCCAGCTATGGAAAATGATGCTCCATTTTGGCCCAAAGCAACAAAAATTTTGGGCATTAAAACCCGCAAAGCGGGTCTTTTTCAAGACGTGACTCTTTTACCACTTCATTTTTGGATGCTGCTTTATTTTTGGCAATTTTTCAATAGGATAGCAAAACCTTAAAAAGAAATTGCTGGCACTATGGGAAATGAGAAGGTGAGTTAAAGCAACATCACTGTTCACATTATAATTGAAATGTGAACAATAGTATTGTGTTAGAAAAGAGACGAAAAAATACAATAAAAGTATTTTGTAATTTATTTTTACTTAAAGCTGGTCATGTTTGGTATCATTGGAAAGGCTATACTCTTGCCTTTCTACCGACATCTCACAGGTCTCTCTAACCTGCAGGGTTCTAGAGATACAGTGATCTAAACTATTGTAAAAAATAAATTTTCAACAGAGCAAGGCACCCGCCTGTGGTAGGTGCCTGTAGGCACATGCCTACTTTGCTTAATTATAAATCCAGCCCTGGCCACCACTCTAGAGCTGTAGCACCATAAAACAGACTGGCCCCAAACCTTGAGTGATGCGTTGTCCTTGCATGTCTCATCTGGGCTCTATTCCGGCTCAACTGTTTATAGTGAGCCACTAAAGGGCTTCTGCTGCGTGTGGACACAGGCTCAAGATGTGCATAATGAGCGATCTCAGAATTGCTAGTTATTCTCTGGCTGCCAGCCACATTGTGAGCAACTGACGTTAACGATTGAACCTTTAATGTTAATAGGTGGGGCCAAAGTACTAAAGGCCTCGTCAGATTAGAGCCCATTGTGTTTAGTTGATCCTGAATGGTAAATATGATTGCGCATTCCAGTTCTGTTTGATTGTGAGTGTCAGCCATCGCTGACTGTATCTCCTCTTTTATATTCAAAATTTTAAATGTTTACAGAAGAGTAGAACAAAGGAGAAATTAAGATAGAAATATTGCAAATACTGCACAATATATCAATGTATGTGGTGTCAGTAAAACATGTTTTGCCAGATGAAATGAAACAAGTTAGGCATATCCCGTAAAATGGCAATTCACAGCGGTATCCGTTCGAAAGGCTTTGTCAAGCAATACAATACATTAGGATGTTGTGTGTCATAACTAATTGGTTTTAGCACTCCAGGAAATCTGTTCGATTGCAAATGCCTCACATTAACCATGGCACGTCTTGTCCCGAAAGGAAGATAGCCAGCATACAGCATGGGGAGAAAGAAGAAAGCAGCAGGAATGGAAAATAGAGAGTGAAAACTGGAAAAAAGGGGGAAAATAGATCGGAAGAAAGGGAGAGGAGAGGGAAAATGGAGTAAAGAATGGGCAAAGCTCTCATAGGCTCAGGGGATAGAAAATAATCACGTCTAATAGAAAGCAACCCCAATGAGATGAGAGGTTAATCATTGCTTAAGAGTAATGGAATATTTCCAAATCTTCCCACAATGCCCTGGCCAGGTTGAAGGAGTGTAAAATGTTTTAATAAGTGATGAGCTGTAGGGAAATGGATGCATTTGTGTTCCTTATCACCACCTCTGTGGAGTATACTTACTGCTATGAAATTCCCATGAGAAGGTTGTTCTGGACTGGTTGGCCCTTAAGTACCGTTACAGCTCCCATAGCAGTACGATAATGATTAAGCTCCCAAAAAAGAATGACAAATATGCCTTACGAGGTTGGTGGAATTAGGAAAGTTTTTCACCTTTTTGTAATGCATCTTCATAATAAAATATATGTTGTAACTAGGGATGCACCGTTATCACATTTTTAGGACCAAGTACAAGTACCGATACTTTTTTTCAGGTACTCACCGATACTGAGTACCGATACTTTTATTTAAAGTCATGTGACGCTTTCCTATAAATAATTTAAAAATTTTGCTGAACGCCTGTCCAGTTTGTTTATATTGAAATGTATGGCCACACACCCCATTTACCACCTGCACACACACCTCATCTCAGATACATGTACACCCACTCAGATACATGTACACAGACCTCAGACCAGACATACACACACGAATGTACACAGACCTCAGACCAGACATACACACACCAATATACCCATATATCAGACCAGACATACCTATATATATACCTATATCAGACCTCAGACCAGTAATACATTTATATATATATATATATATATACACACACACACCTATATCAGACCTCAGACCAGACATGCCTATATACATATATATACCTATATCAGACCTCAGACCAGACATACCTATATACAGTAGCAAGAAAACGTATGTGAACCCTTTGGGATTACGTGGAGTTTTGCATGAATTGGTCATAAAATGTGCTCTGATCTTCATCTAAGTCACAACAATTTGAAAAAACACAGTCTGCTTAAAATAATACAACACAAACATTTTCATGTGTTTATTGAACAGAACATGTAAACATTCACAGTGCAGGGTAGAAAAAGTATGTGAACCTTTGGATTTAATAACTGGTTGACCCTCCTTTGGCAGCAATAACCTCAACCAAACGTTTCCTGTAGTTGCAGATCACACCTGCACAATGATCTGGAGAAATTTTGGACCACTCCTCTTCACAAAACTGTTTCAGTGTAGCAATATTCTTGGGATGTCTGGTGTGAATCGCTTTCTTAAGGTCATGCCACAGCATTTCAATCGGGTTGAGGTCAGGACTCTGACTGGGCCACTCCAGAAGGCGTATTTTGTTTTGTTGAAGCCATTCTTTTGTTGAATTACTTGTATGCTTTGGGTCATTGTCCTGTTGCATCACCCATCCTCTGTGGAGCTTCAGTTGGCGGACAGATGGTCTTACGTTTTCCTGCAAAATGTCTTGATAAACTCTGGAATAAATTTTTCCATCAATGACAACAATACGTCCAGGCCCTGAGGCAGCCCCAAACCATGATGCTCCCTCCGCCATGTTTTACAGTGTGGATGAGGTTTTGATGTTGGCGTGCGGTGTGCTTTTTTTTTCTCCACACATAGTGTTGTGTGTTTTTTCCAAACAACTCAATTTTGGTTTCATCTGTCCACAGAATATTTTGCCAGTAGTGCTGTGGAACATCCAGGTGCTCTTTTGCAAACTTCAAACATGCTGCAATATTCTTTTTGGACAGCAATGGCTTCCTCCGTGGTGTCCTCCCATGTACTCCATTCTTGTTTAATGTTTTCCTTATTGTAGATGTGTCAACAAAAATGTTAGCATGTGCCAGAGATTTCTGTAAGTCTTTAGCTGACACTCTAGGATTCTTCTTTACCTCATTAAGCATTCTTCGCTGTGCTCTTGCAGTCATCTTTACAGGACGACCACGCCTAGGGAGAGTAGCAACAGTGCTGAACTTTCTCCATTTGTAGACAGTCTGTCTTACCGTGGACACATGAACATCAAGGCTTTTGGAGATACTTTTGTAACCCTTTCCAGCTTCATGCAAGTCAACAATTCTTGATTGTAGGTCTTCTGAGAGCTCTTTTCTGCGAGGCATGGTTCACATCAGGCAGTGCTTCTTGAAACCAGTAAACCCAAAACTGGTGTGTGTTTTTAAAGGGCAGGACAGCTTTCAG
Organism: Leptobrachium leishanense; assembly: GCA_009667805.1. Classification (NCBI taxonomy): domain Eukaryota; kingdom Metazoa; phylum Chordata; class Amphibia; order Anura; family Megophryidae; genus Leptobrachium; species Leptobrachium leishanense. Next base: position 250,420,227 of record CM019067.1, read on the forward strand.
CAACACATCCAATAATATCACACTGATTGGACTCAAGGTTGGCTCACTCCTGGCTCCAATTAGCTGTTGGAGAAGTCATTAGGCTAGGGGTTCACATACTTTTTTCACCCTGCACTGTGAATGTTTACATGTTATGTTCAATAAACACATGAAAACATATGTTTGTGTTGTATTATTTTAAGCAGACTGTGTTTTTCAAATTGTTGTGACTTAGATGAAGATCAGAGCACATTTTATGACCAATTCATGCAAAACTCCACGTAATCCCAAAGGGTTCACATACTTTTTCTTGCAACTGTACATATATATATATATACCTATATCAGACCTCAGACCAGACAAACCCACTCATTTATATACAGACCTCAGACCAGACGTTGGGGAAGCTGGCCGGATGCAGTTAAAATAATTTTGCCAGCGTTCCCCTCCAGCTGCTGACCACGTTACCAAGCGGTCGCAGGGCAGTGATGCGCTTCCGCGAGATCTCGCGGCTACCGCGAGATCTTGGCTGGAGGCAGCTTCACAGCTTCCACAGCCCAGCGGCCGCTCTGTAACGTGACCTGCCGGAGGGGAAAGCTGGCCAAATGCTTTTAATGCATGCGGCCAGCTTCCCCAGCCCCGCGGATACTGGCAAGCCAGCCCAGCGCTGGCTTCCAGTATTGGGGGAAGGTATCGGGCATTTGAACGAGTACCAAATACTCGTGTAAATGGCGGTATCAGCACCGATACTAGTATCGGTGCATCCCTAGTTGTAACACTTTTTGCCTTCCTTCAAGTGTACTTCGTGCGTTAGTTCCAGCATATCTCAAACAACTTGTTCTTGTCATTACAATATTTTATCCCGACAACAAATTTGAAGGCCTCTTTCTAAGTTTCTAGGTACCAATGTCACCATCACTGATGTTGTCTCGTCCCTTATTTGTACTCCATCCTTCAGTTCTGCTATAACAGCCGACTTGCTCTTGCCATTATATTATTATCATGAAATTGAAGTGAACATTACGCTCACGTAAAATGCATTGTGTGGTAGAAGGCTGACCTCTGGTGGTTACTCAAGGAAGTGTCATTTTATTTATTTATTTATTTATAAAAAGGATTTTACCAGGAAGAATACATTTTAGGTTTTTGTATGGAAACATACAAAGGTTGTACCCAATCCGAAAAGTTGAAAACATTTTTGGGCCCTATTCCTAGGCTGGCGCTAAAAGGGAGACAAGTAAAAAAATCTGCACCTGCAAATTTTACTTACTGTTCCCCTTTTAGCATACTTATTGCAAGGTAGGTGCCGGAGTATCAACTCTTGGAATCGACAAGATACCATGAAGTCCTGCACATCCTGGCCACGAGCTCTGTGAGATCTTGTACCCATAGAATCGCTTAGTGCTGCGGGTGAATCACAGAGGGAACTATTTGTGCCTGTTACATTGCTACCAGTAAGGCCGGGGGCACACGTGCGCACTCAGAGTGGAAGGAACGTCCGTGAGAGTGGACGTTCCTTCCACTCGACGCCCGCCTGTCCCCCCCTCAGCGCTGCAAAGCGCGATCCTCCTATGGAGGATCGCGCTTTGCAGCCCCGTCGACGTGCATCCTAGCACATCGCCCGGGAGGCTTTCTAGGCGGACGCACGCACAAGCGTGTGACCGGTCCCGTCGCAGCGTCAAATGGCGCCGGTAAGTGTGTGTGCACGGGCGCACTAGGTGCGCTCATGTGCACCTGGCCTAAAACAGACACTATATGTAAAAAAAAATCTGATCCTGCAGATTATATTTACCGTCTTCCCTTTAGCATGCTTATTCCGAGGTAGGTGTTTATTAGCATCTATCCTCAAAAAGAATTCCAGAGCAAAGCAATATTTGCTGCAGCACTGCGCGCTGCCGCAAGTATCGGCTCCTGAAGTCCATAGGACTCCATGGAGGCTTCTGCTGCCGGGTCACATGACCAACAGGATCTCGCCTCTTGCGAGATCGTGCAGGTTCGGAGGGATTTGCGGAGGGAGACTGGGGACTTTTTTCCCCAGTCTCACTCTGCTCCCGGCTGCCAGAAGCGGCATTTCGGGCCGCTGTTCTCACCGAGGGATGAGAGGTGAGTATCTGATTTTTTTGGGGGTTTCCAGCTGCTGCTTACTGATTCCGCAGAAGAGGAATCAGTTAGCTACAGCATAGAGCTGTGGCTAACTTTTCAGTTAGCCGCAGCGGTTAGTAATTAGAGTTAGGACTTTGTGGTCCTATCCCTAATAACTCTTTGCTTACACTTTGCTTTCCCTATACTTATCATGGGGAGCGCAAAGTACAGTAAGCTTGTGCAAAAAAGCACAAATACCGAGGGGCTAACGGATTTTTTAACCTGTTACCGATCGGGGGTGATATGGCCGTAACGCTATCACCTCAATTAACCTAGCGCTCACTTATGTTAAGGAGGTGATAGGGCCCTGAGTGTAAGAACTAATACAGAGAAAGCTTTTAGATTACATATAATGTCAGGATTTGTGGACAGATTTACATTAAGTTCATAGCCTCAAGACAAGTAATAAAATGGCCTTTTGAACAAGCAGAACCAGTAGTTACTGGTTTGGAGTCATTTGGCCATTTTGAACTGAAGCATCAACTTATCCAAACATTGGCTGTGGACAGTGCCGGATTTACATCTCAGAAACCCGTATACACAGAAATCTAGAGTGACACCCCCTTCAACAGCAAAAAAAAATTTTAAAAAAAATTTTAAAAAAAATTAAGGGAGATACTTTTTTTGTTTGTAAAAATATTTTATTCTATTTTTCTTTTTTAATTATATAATATATAATTATAATTACAGGTTTTAGTTTTACAGGGAAGGGGGTCCAGCACAGGAGGTTCCATTCTCTGGAAAAAAAATTTTTTAAAGCGTTGCTGTGTAAAACTACAAAAGAAAAAAAAGATTTGGAAAACAAAAAAAAAATCTAGTTTTATTATTATTATTATTGTCATCATTTATATAGCGTCAACAGTTTCTGCAGCGCTTTACAATAACTAAAGGGAACGAGAAACCGATAAACGGAGATATGATGGAAACAAGAGGCATAGAGGGCCCTGCTCATAGGAGCTTACAGTCTAGAGCAGTGTTTCCAAAACCTGTCCTCAGGACCCTCTGCCTCGCCAGGTTTGACAAACATCTGAAGCACAGCACAGGTGATATGATTTGCTGCTCAGTGATTGCAGGACTCTGTCTGCTTTTCCCCAAAGTGATCTGCAAAATCTGACCTGCTTGAGGGTCCCGAGGACCGGACTGGTTTAGAGGGATTGGGGTTGATGAAGACAAGAGGAATCTTACTCGATAGCAGGATCATTAGCGCCTGTGGTTTGGGAATGGTGGGGCCATAGAAGCAGCTTCAATCATGTGTGTGTAATTGAGCAGAGGGAAGAGTTAAATTAGTGATGTGGTACGCTAATCTGAAGAGTTGGATTTTGAGGGATTTCTTGAAGGCCTGAAGGTCAGAGGAGAGTTTGATAGGGCGAGGCAAGTCATTCCACAGGAACGGTGCTGCCCTTGAAAAGTCTTGGAGGCGAGAGTTGGCCGTGAGTGTGTAGACAGATGACAGGTGGAGATCACCTGCTGACCGGAGTTGTCTAGACGGGACGTGCTTGTGGAGTAACGAAGACATGTAGGGAGGGGTTGAGTTATTGAGCGATTTGAACGTCAGCATCAGTATTTTAAACTGTATCCTGGAACGTACAGGAAGCCAATGGGGGACCGGCAGAGTGGGGAGGTACGCGAGGTGCGTTTGGTGAGACAAATAAGCCTGGCACCCCACTGTGGGCACCTGTAGGCACATGCCTACTTTGCCTAACTGTAAATCTGGCCCTGGTTGTGGAGATATGTTGGAGGTGCTATGTTCTCACAAACCCAAACATCATGCGGACATCTCAGAAACATATTCTGAGACAGTTTCAGAGACTCAGATATTCACGGTCTTCAATTAAAATAAGTGGTGCTTCTGACCAGAAAGGACAGATAGGTGGATAAATGGAGCAGCAGAAAGCAAGAAGCTATGTTGGGAAAAGAAGAGGAATATAAAAGTGGCAACAATACCAGTCATCTGCAATGTATTAACCTGCCAGCTAAGCCTGCTTTTGGCCAAAATACATCTAAGCAGACTAAAAATAAAAGACATAGGACCCTATTACAATATTCACACAAACGTTTGCGCGCGCGCAAAAATGCATTAACGCGAGGGGCAAAACCCATTGCGCAGAACGTCGTATTACAATGTCAGCCCAACAAACGCACGTATACGTCTACTGTGGGTGAACCTGCGCGAGCTTACTGTACTTTGCGCGTCCTATACTTAACATTGTGAGCGCAAATGCATTTGTATGCTCGTACGCGGATGGTATTATGATTATTATTCTGTATTTATTAAGCGCCAGCATATTCCGCAGCGCTGTACAATGGGGGAGTACAGACATGAGACATACTAAAACACATAAGGAACAGATGGCCCTGCCCTTAGGATAATTGTCCTACTGATACAGCACTTTACACAAGTACTCAGCTAGACATCCCATGAGCTTACAATCTAAAAGGACAGGGGGAAGTGAAACAGAAGGGGAGCTGGAGAGTGTGGATTTGGTGGCTAGAGAGAGAATAGCAAGCCACAGGTTGATTATAATAAAGTGGCTACAGGTGGAGGGGAATGAATATGTTTGGAACAAGGACTGGGTGGGTGGGTGGAGTGGTGGCTGTGAGTGGTGAGCTGTGGTGAAGGAAGAGGCAGGGAGTTAGCAGAGGGCTCTGTATGCAAGCAGGTAATGAGATGCAAGCAGGAAATGAGATGCAAGCAGGAAATGAGATACAAGCAGGAAATGAGATACAAGCAGGAAATGAGATGAGATGGTATTAGAATCTATGCGCAGGAATTAACGCATAGACGTTGCACGCATAATTTTAGCAACTCCTAAAAGCTGGTGTTAACGGCAAATTCTATCAACCTGGCCGAACCCAAATACACCAGCCCAAATAAAATACGCAGCAAAGTATAGTTACACATTCTACTCATACCAAACCAATAAATTTGAGAAGTTGTGCTTTTTTTTTTATTGATGCAGCATATATGCGCAGATTGAGTTTGACAAGCGTAAAAACTTACGTGAGACAATTGTGGTTCTTAATTCTGATTGGCTGAATCGCGTGAAAAAAACAGTCAGCACACCGATTTCTGCACGCAACGTTAATGCGCGTGCGTTTTTGCGCATCCGTTTTACGCGCGTTATTTTTTTGACGGATGAAAAAATGTGCGAGGATTGTAATACCAGCGTTGTTTTACGCGTGTTAAAGTTTAACGCTTCGCACAAAAATTCACACGTTGCGCGTGCGTTTTTGCGTGAAGAATGTAATAGGGCCCATAGAACACAAAACATCTTACCACAAAAAAACTTAAGGAAAGCAGCTTGAGGTTTCTGTTACAAACAAGGCTTTAGTGTAAATTATTTACTTACAAGTCTTCTCCATCCTTGGCCTTCTTATCTAGCACCAGATAAACTGTTCCGAAACTTCCTCTACCAAGCCTTTGCTGTAGTAAATATCGCTTTGCAATTAAAGAGTCCGTGCGGGCTGAAAGAATTCGGACATCTGTTTTCAGCCCAGTTTCTTCAAAGTTTGGCATGGTCGCAAAAGCAGAAAGCACTGTTTCTAGCAGTATAAATAAAATTTGCTGATGACGTTATTCATTGATGTCTTCATCTGAGGAACTTGAAAAGAAAATTAAAAATAAATAAGACATCTCCAGAGTCTTCACCAAAAAATGATACCCATTCACATGGCCCCCTGCTTTCATTGATGGTTAAAATATAAACCTCATTTCTTTATTGCTCTCAATTTACAAAGCTAGTTACACCATCTTGTTACACTCCTGTTGACAGGAACTGGTGGTCTAAGTTCATAGGTGTGTGCACAGGTTGTGTCCAGGCACCCCCTAAAGTTGGGTGAATGGTTCATCTTTGACCATCTAAATGGATATTTTGGATGTTCCTTATCTGGTTCATGGTAAACAGTAAGAACATTGACTGTATAGCTGCATAAACATTGGTTATTCCTAACTAAAAATTCTATTCTGTACAAAATTATCCAAGCATAGCTATTTAATTGATAAATGTTCCATGGGTGGACACCCTAATGAAATGGGCTGCGAACGCCATTGTCTAAGTTTCCTATATCTTGGTATTGCTTAGTGGCAGCGGTCCCTTGCCTGTTGTATTAGTCTGACTTCATTCTTATTCAGACATATTTTTCAGATACTTCTTCAAAAAGAACGTTAAATAAATTCATCTGGGTTTTCCATAGACAGTAAACAATTACAATATTTACACAAGTCTAGAGGTCGCTCGCGATGTCCAATCTTTTTAATTACTATACAGCAACTCAGATACCACATGCTGCCTTGTGGCAGATTAAATACACCCCACATTCAAGCCCCGTTCAATAGACTTGTGCACCGTTTTTTTTTCGGTTCGATTCGTTTCGGTTTGTTCGGATTTTTAAAATTTTCGTCTCGGCTCGTTTCGGCAGATTTCTGTTTCGGTTCGGTTTGGCTCGTTTTTCGTATAGACTTTTTTTTAGGAATATCGGCCATTTTCGTGTTTTCGGGTCTGCTCGTTTTTCGTATGCACTTTTTTTTGTGATTTTGGAAATTTTCGTGTTTTTCGGAACGTCTGTTCTCGTTTCAAAGTGTCTATTCGTTTTGACGTAAACTAAAACTAATGGTTTATAATAGTACTTTATAATTATATAATTAATTATTGTTGGTTTGTTTTTCGGATCCGATATTTCTGTCGATACGATAATTCTGTCGATACGATAATTTTACCGATACGATAATTCTGCCGATACGATAATTCTGCCGATACGATAATTCTGCCGATACGATAATTCTGCCGATTGATTCTATTGTTTTTTTTTTTATTATTAAATAAAGATCCTTTTTTTCTTATGAATATGCATTTCACAACTTTATTTAATCATATTAAAATGGTATGAAAGGAACAAAAAAATGAACAAAACGATTTAAAAAACGCAAAACTGACCCAACCCAAATGGTCTGACTTTAAAAATAAAAACCAGAACAAAAGGTTTTAAAATGTAAAAACAGTTGATCAAAATTTAAACTGAAACGAAAAAAAACAAACAAATAAAATGATTTAAAACAGACCAAAAAAAAATTAACCCTTTCGCTGCTGAGGCATTTCACGGCTTCATGCCTGTGTGCTGTCTGGCATGATGCTGAGCTATTTTTTAATGGTTTCGCTCATCATGTTTAAACGCGTTTTTAAGCCTTATTTTATTATATGACCCAGACATGTTATATATCGTTCTTTCCGGCTGACTCGGCAGATTCATAATATATCATTATTATATGTATGCGTCATGTCCTGTCTGTATATTATAACAAAAAATGCAAAAAAATGCAATAAAATTAGAATTTTCAATAATTTACAAGGTGTAAAGTGTTTTGTTTTCACATTTTAACATGCAAGCGTTTGCGGTTATATTTTATGAGTTGCGCATGTTAAAAAAATTAACACATTCATCTTCATACATCAAATATCAAAATTTTCACGAATACGTAAAATCACAAAAAAGAAGAGCTATGGCAAAAATGCATGTATGAGTCCTGAAAACGCAAAGCTATACACATTGCATGAAAAAAGGACTAGATCAATCAACGTATTTCTGTGCACATTAGCACATGCAAGCACATTATTATTATTATTAGGGATGAGCTGTTCGGTTCGGACGGTTCGGAGTTCGGCCCGAACTTTGGTTGTTCGAAAGTTCGCGAACTTCGAACTTTTTGGGTGTGTCGGTTCGAGTTCGAAAAAAAAAGGAAATTTTGAAAAAAGTATAGAAAATGCTTAAAAAAAATACTAAAAAATATAGAAATAAAGGGACTCTTTACTGCAGAATATTATAAGCAACGGTTTATTAGATATTGAATTAAAAACTAATGTGTACGTGGAAAGATTCTCAACTCTAAATGACCTCTGTTCACAAACGGGCATAACACCAGGTGTTTTTGTCTGGTCTAATCAATTTGATACATTGTACACTATACTGAGGTACTGAGGGGGTGGGGTAGTGTCTGCTTCTGATTGAGATTTGAGAATTAATTTCCCTCCTAAAACTTCCTAATATGCTGCATTTAACTGGTGTTTGAAAAAAATACAAAATTTCCTCATTGCCCGCTTTTAACATCTAAAGCAATGTTATTTTTCACCTCGGGATTAAACATTCACAGGGTTATTCAGAGAGCGGTGAAAAGCAGGAGAATAACTGGAGAAGTGAAAATTCTAGGTCAAAATAGCCAAACCAGAAAAATTCTCCAATTTAACTCACTTTCCAAATCGGCTATTTGGTCTAGATTGTTCTCTTCTCCTGCCAGTTCTCCTGGCTTTCACCTCTCTCTCAGGGTTGTTCAGAGAAAGGTGAAAAAAAGGAGAATGGCAGGAAAAGAGAACAATCTGGACCAAATAGCCGATTTGGAAAGTGAGATAAGGCTAGGGTCAGACTAACGCATTTTTCGCAGCGACCGTCAAAAAGTGCGTCCGAACGCATTGCCGTATTTTTTCACGGAATGCGCGAAAACGGTCATACGATGCGCATTTTTGTGCGTGATTTTTTACGGATCCAAACAAGGAAACTTTGGGTGTCTGGACGTTATGTTGGCTGGACATGAGCAGGGTCTGACTTCTCCAAATCACGCACACACGCCGCTAGTGGACGCAGCGCACTCTGTACATCCGTACTAGCGGTTCTGCGTTCTCGAAAAAATGCGTTCATTTTCCACTTGCGTTGCGCAGCCGGACTTTCGCGCAACTGTACTTCGTATATTGGCCGTCATTTGCTGTTAGTGCGGCCGTGATTAAGTGAGCCTAAACGCACGTTAAAAATTCGCTAGTCTGACCCTAGCCTAAATGGGAGAATTTTTCTGGTTTGGCTATTTTGACCTAGAATTTTCCATTCTCCAGTCATTCTCCTGCTCTTCACCGCTCTCTGAATAACCCTGACAGGGTTATTCAGAGAAAGGTGAAACTCAGGAGAATGACTGAAGAGAAAATTCTAGGTCAAAATAGCCAAACCAGAAAAATTCTCCCATTTATCTCATTTTCCAAATCGGCTATTTGGTCTAGAATTTTCCATTCTCCAGTCATTCTCCTGCTTTTCACCGCCAAAAAAATCAGTAAACTTTTTCTGCGTGTCCGAAAATGTCTCCTCTTTTCATACAGATTGCCGCCCCAAGCAGTTGTTTATGGATAGATTAAAGGAAAAGCATTTACCGTCATTTGAAATGTCATTTTTTTGTTTTTACATATTTCTATACATCCTAGAAATCCGCCACTTCACGGGCAGGTTATGGGGACCTCCTAGGCACGATATTTGAAGGAATTTTTGGTTTTTATTTTTAACCCTTATTTCATGGAAAACTCACTGTCCCTTTAAAAACGTTTTATTTTTTACTTTTTGTCCTTGTTTCCTGTCCCCCAGGGCACTACCCGGACCCCCATACACCTTTTATGGCAAATATCTAGCATATATGCCCTCTTGGAGGGCACTCTAAAAATCGAATTTTCAGCCCCATTGACTTGTATTGAGTTCGAGTTCGGGTTCGGATCCGAATATTTGGAAAGTTCGGGTCCGAACCGAACTCGGGGGGTGTTCGGCTCATCCCTAATTATTATACAGGATTTATATAGTGCCTACAGTTTGCGCAGCGCTTTACAATATAACATAACACTTATGTTTGGCTATGATATGCCGGATGCGCCTCAATTGCTCCTCCTCGCGCGTCTTAATGTCAGCCCAGCGCTTCCGCAGCTGGTCGTTACTTTGGTCCTTATCAAACATTTCCAGGAGGGTGGTGCGGACCTTTGCAAGGATACGGTCCTTGCGGACATTGTTCTTCCTGCCGTAAGGGCCCTTACGGCAGTCATAGTCACGCTTCTCGAAGATGCGAACCAGCTCCACCATCTCCTCAAATGCCATGTTGCTGGCCCGCTTCTTCCTGGGTGTCTCTGGGGTGGAAGGGGATGACGTGTCCGAAGGACTCTCTTTGAGTTTGAGCCATGATGGGATGGTTTTTTTTTTTTGGTCTGTCCAAAAAATTCTCAAACTCTACAATGGCTCCGTAAAGTTTACGACAGGCCGTAATGGAGACGGACATACGCGCGTATCCCATCATGCGCAAACGTAAATGATCCGACTACGACAAAATTATCGTATCGACAGAATTATCGTATCGACAGAAATATCGGATCATTGGAAATAACATATAGGCAGTCAGATTTTCTAATGGTCAGGATCAAGACGCTGGACAGGAACAGTGCTATCCAGCGTGCTGATGGTTAGTAAATTGTAATGTATATACGTTTTTTACGGCCGCACGGACTTACTCTATCCAAAGTTCAGATGTGAAACATCGGGACTTTGGATAGATTTCGACTATCCGAAAGTTAAAAAAATAAAATATGCAAAATCTATCCAAAGTCCCGATGTTTCACATCGGGATGTTAGATAGAGTAAATTCTGGAGTTAACCCCCTAGTTGCCAGCCACCAATGGTGGAGATAGTGGTTCCAATGAATCCCCTATCCCCCGATCCGTGCTGTGGCACCTAGGGGTTAATGTTTGGTATTGTTGGATCGGTGGAAATAGCCTTTCCAATCATACCAAAACATGACCATGTTAAAAGTTAATTAAAAATAAAAAAATAAATAGAAAAATATTAAAAAATAAATAATTTTTTTAAAAAAATAGTTTTTTGTTTTGCTAATGCAGCAATATTGTTCCCATTTCAATTATAATGTGAACAATGATGCTGCACTAATGATTTTTGTATGGGTTGCGTTTGTTAAAAATTGAGTAATTTTCACCCAAAAAAAATGTATGTAACAAGTCCCCATCTCTAATTTTTTTAACAAGCGCAACTCATAGAAAATATATTTATAACCGTAAACACTCGCATGTTAAAATGTGGAAAAAAAAACACTTTACAAACACCTTGTAAATTATTGAAAATTAAAATTTTAATGCATTTTAAGTTATAATATACAGACAGGATACATATACATATAACACAGACGTATACATAAATTATACCGCAGAGAGGTGCTTCCCCGCAGTGTGTGGATTCATATGCTGCATTAATTATACCTCCCAGAGGCGCTTGTTCCCCGCAGTGTGCATATTCATATGCTGCATTAATACCGCGCAGAGAGGCGCTTGTTCCCCGCAGTGTGCGTATTCATATGCTGCATTATTTTTATTATTTTTTTCGTTTTAAATCATTTTATTTTTCGTTTCTGATAATTTTGTAACTTTGTTCAGTTTTTTTCCATTTTAAAACCTTTTATTCTGGTTTTTATTTTTAAAGTCAGACCATTTGGGTCAGTTTTGCGTTTTTTAAAATCGTTTTGTTCATTTTTGTCCCTTTCATACCATTTTAAATATGATTAAATAAACTTGTGCAATGCGTATTCATAAGAAAAAAAGGATCTTTATTTAATAAAAAAAAAACGATAGAATGGGCAGAATTACCGTATCGTCAGAATTATCGTATCGACATAATTATCGGATCATTGGAAATGATAGAAAATTTACAGAATAAACGATATAACTGATAAATACGATGTCCAAAATTACCGAAATGGAACCGAAATCCCGAATAGAGAGAAAATAAATTTTGATTTGACACATTTCAATTTTCAAGTCCATTCGAAAATTCCGAAAACTTTTCGTTTCGGCTCGGAAAACTTTTCGGATCTGCCGTTTTCGGATCCGATCCGATTTGGAAATTCGGCCGAATCCAAAGACACGAATCGGGACATTTCGTGAAAATTTCGAAACCCGAAACGCACATCCCTACCGTTCACACTGAGCGATTTTCGCAGCTATCACTCATATTTCCACTTGATATCACTCTATGTAGCTTCACCAATGCATTTCAATGAAGCTGTTTACATCTCACAGCTCATTGTCGCTCAATGTCGCTTGTAGCTCATCGCTGTAGCACGTCACTGGTACATGTTATATAGATGGTAAATACCATCAATACTTATTTCTAATTGTTGTATGGATTCATTTTTCCTCTTTACCGTATGGACTTCTTTAACAGACATGATTAACACCTCTCTTCCATTACATCACTACGATTGTTAATTATCATAGATTATCGCCATAACCATTTGGTATTCATCCAATTTCGATCTCCTAGGTATTTATATGCTAGGCAAAGAGTCTATCTGACGGTGCCCCCAATCGGAAATTCTTGCAAGTGTTATTATATACTTATACTGCGTCCCATGAACACATAGGGTACTGGGTATTGATTCGTTTCTACGAGCAGATACACTTTTCAATCACTTTTACGTTTTTTATCTTCATCTAATTGTTCCAAGTATCTAATAAAATTTATGGTTCGTAATTATTGCTGTCAGTGTTTTCAGCCCTTTCGGGCTTACTTTTCTTTTTCTTGTTCTAACTGGTACATGACACTTTTCCACGATTCGCTGCAACGTGCATTGAGAGTGGTGTCACGCGATATCGCTCATAATAGCGATATTACATTGTCGTGTACATGAAAATCAAGCGGAAAAACGCACGATTTTCATGTCGCTCAATGTGAACGCAGCTTAAGGCCCCGTTCACACTGTGCGATTTATCACGCGTTTTTTGCCGCGATATTGCGCATATTTCCACGCGATATCGCTCTATGTAGCTTCTCCAATGCATTTCAATGGAGCTGTTCACATCTTGTGGTTCAATGTTGCATGTAGCTCGTCGCTGTAGCTTGTCGCTGGTACATGACTCTGTTTTCGCGATCTGCGATTTGCATTGGTGGTGTTTTGCAATATCGCGCATAACGGCGATATTGCGCGATAATGTCGCGAATATGAAAATCTCGCGGAAAAATGCGCAATTTTCATGTCGCTCAGTGTGAACGGGGCCTAAAGCTGCGTTCACAATGAGCGACATGAAAATCGCAGCTTTTTCTGCCCGATTTTCATATTTGCAACGATATTGAGTGATAATATTGCTATTATGAGCGATATCGTATGACACCACTGTATGTTTCTCAATGCACGTCGCAGCAAATTACGGAAAAAAAGGGTCATTTTAAATTACCTCTTTAGAGACTTTGGGCAGTATTACAAAAGCTGGTGCTAACGTAACCAGAGCTGTTGTGAACTTAGCAACACTAAGACTAGAATGGTTCTAGCAAGTTTACAACAGCCCTGGTTAAGTTAGCACCAGCTTTGTAATACTGCCCTTTATGGCTCAAACAGAGAAGACCGAAGGGGTTGATCGCCACATTGTTTTGTATTGATTAACACCAATGGCACTCCAGATGAAGATCACCATTTGTTAGCTTGAAAGAAAGGGGCGGGAATTTACCACACAGGTTTTGAGCTATTTTCCAGCCATCTTGTGGACTGTGGATAAAATAGCGATGTCAAAAAGCGATGTCAAAAAGGTTGTGGTTTCAATGATGAAGTGCAAATGTGCGTGAGGTTTTTTTTAAAAAAAAGGTTGTTTTTCGTCTGTGGCAATTTTTGTATCAAAGTAGCACCGTACTTGCATACTTCTTCTGAAGTGAGTACAATGCAAAAGAACACTGGTGTTAGTTTTAGCGTTAATATAAGGTTACTAAGGGTTAGTATTTATGCTTGTTTTAGGGTTAGGGTTAAGATCAACTATAATCAACAGATTCTGCAAAGTTTTACATCTACACAATCTTCACTACAAATCTAGCAGGCTCACTTGATTTTTACGCAACAGATTCTGCTCCTTCTCTCTTTGACGAAAGTGTAGCGAGCTTCAATAAAGGAGCAGAATCTGTTCGCCTAACAAAGAAATGGGCCTGAAAGAATTGTAGAGAAGACTGAGTAGAAACTTTGAACAGAATGTATTGGTTAGGCCTTAAACCTAACCATAAAAGTAATCCTAACCTTAAGACTAGCATGGAGTTTTTTGTTGCACTATGGTCTAAAAAAAATTATTTGGTTAAATTTGCACTGTTATTGAACCCACAGCATTTTTTAAAGAGTCTCTTTATTTATCGATTTTTTTTAGGATACTTTAAGCATTTTTCTGGATTTTTTTTTAAGTTTACTTATTTTTTCTGTAACAGCCCTTTTTATCATCATTCATTGGACCTCATATGTAAATTTCAGACATTTTCACTCAGTAGTTTCTTTGCAAACAGCGTTTCACTTTTCAAACATTCAAGCAAACTGTTTTGCTAATTTATTCACTTCACTCGTCTGCGGTGTCGGCTTTTTCTGGCGGCTTCGCTGCGTGTGAACGGCTCCTGCTCAGGTTTTTTCGGCGTCTTCGATGGGATAATCCAGATGTTTTTGCGGGTTTTCGGCGTGCATTCGCCGGGGTTTTGCGGTGACTTTTCGACGGGTATGCGGCAGCTTTTTCCGTGCACTTCAACAGCCCTGTTGTGCTTGCTGAATACACCGCAGGGTCGCCGAAATGGGAAAGGCGATTTGCACCGAATTGAAGAGAACGAAAAGTCACCGAACGTGCGGTGACTTTTCGAATCTCTTTGAATTACCCTGTATATTTCCTACATATTTATTTTCTGTTAATCTGTATATTTAATATCTTGCATTTTACTACTTTGTATTTTTTTTTTTTGAGAAAGGATTTATAAAGGATTTTAACAGGAAGGATACATTGAGACTTCTCTCGTTTTCAACTATGTCCTGGGTGGCGAGTATGTACCGTTAGGTGTCTTGCCCACGGACACTTACTGGAGAGGTGCTCGCTGGGATCGAACCCATGTCTCCAAAGGCTCTCTCCACGCAGAGCAGTGATGTTACCTCTACTCCACCCAGCCGGTACTTTCTGTAACAATTCAATGTTCTTGAACCCAGGACATACTTGAAAACTAGAGAAGAAATCTCAATGTATCCTTCCTGGTAAAATCCTTTATAAATAAATAAATTAATTTGAAATAGAGGTGATAATGTCCACCACCCACCCAGGGCAGAGCTCCCTTCTGATAGATGGGACACAATTTCACAATCAAATACACAGAATACAGCCTACCTAGGAAAAACAGGTTTACATGAGATTTAATGTGTAAAATAAAGAAATATATATATACCGCCTGAAGGGAATAGGAGCACCAAACGTCTCGCATTGATCGGTAGCAACCTATATATATTTCTTTAGTTTAATATGGGACACATATATGCAGAATCCCTGTTAAGTTTCGTTTCTGTATCCTACAAGATTAGTTTCATTTCTGAAGAAAGGATCTGCAATTTCCCCGAAATCACGTGTTCTGTATGTTAGGGGGGGATTTTCCAGCCACTGTCTCCCGCTCTACCAATTAGAGCATGAGATGAGAAACACAGCCTCTTTTGCAGAAATGTATAAATAATGTGTTCAAACAAATAGAACCAGAGATGTGTTTTGAGTGACTACAAGGCTTCCGTGTCTTAATTTATCATTCTAATCATCTCTCCTTCAACGTTGATGAGATTTTAATCTAAGGTGTCAATATCAGCTCGAGACAGGGTTTCGAGATAAGAACTAAAAGGACGGACAGGAGACAGTTAATTCTCCACAGATTTGGAGGCAGCTGCCGAGATAACCTGTCACCCCTCGTCCTGGTGAGTATTTTTCTTGTCCAGACGAGGGCTCTGACCTCGGTTTACGAGCTAAATTGGTCCGTGCCTTTTTTTTCTTCTTTTTTTTTTTTTAATGTATCTGGGATACAGACATAACTAAATTGGGACAGAGTTCCCGTACGGAAGTATGTCAGGGACTGCTCCGTATCTAGGGTATCTGGGATACCCAAGACAACCTTGGATTAACATCTAAAACTGTATATTTGATGCATGCTTATCAATAAGTATATAGATATATATATTGTTAAAGTATAAGTTAAAGTGCCGAGTGGTCTGTAAGGTAAGACGGACGCTTGGCATTTCTGTATTACCGGTTTAATTATATATGTGTATATGTGCTCTGTGCAGTAAGTGTATATATGTGATATATGGCTGCAGCCAGTGTGGGTATGTGCTATTTACAGAGCAAAAGTGATATATAGATATATATTGTTAAAGTATATAAGTTGTTTTTTTTCTCGAGCACTGTGAAGAGCCTCTCTTTTCTTCTTTCTTTCTCTATTTTATCTGTCTGAATATTTAATTGTACAACTAACCATGGGTACTCAAAATAGCAAGGTTAAAGAATATCCTTTACCATTAGTAGGGGAATCCTGTAAAGATTATGTAGCAAGAGTAGGAGGGACAGATTACTACCTTATTAATCCTTGGGTGGATAATATAGCGGGATGGACGGAGGCAGTCGGTAGTTTTAACCCATTCCCCAGACAAGGTGATAACAGTTTTTTCCACATGGATATGGTAAAGGGGTTATGCCTTGATGACACCGAAGCATGGCCCTATTACCGGGGAGACCCTCAGTGGGACATGCAGTACATGAGACTGGGAGGAGAACAGTGGTTAATTTTGGCAAGTCATTAGTTTAATAGACAGACTAAACAATGCAAAAAGGCCCCCGCAACAAGGTCTGATTGTTCCAGAGAACATAAAATAGAACAAAGTATACCACGCAATAAACAGGAAGTGCCTCGTGCCAACTGAGGACCTCGACCCCCTCCTCCTTATAAGCAGTCAATATATTTTTCCCTAGTGCGGTTTTCTGACACTGAGATATTGGGTGCAGTGGGAGCAATGGAGGACCACAAATCCTCAGCCCCCACCAAGTCCGATGATACTAAACAGGAGAACACACAAAAAAAAAAAACCCTGAACCAAGTGCGCCCCCTTTGTTTAGAAATAGTGGTGAGCCTTCCCAGATCATAACCCGCACTCAGGCCGGGACACCGATCAATCCACCAGTCAAATATGATGATGTTCTTCATCTTCCTTTTATGACCGTTGGAGACAGATTTAAAAAAAAAAAAAAAGGCTTTGGATATAGAAGATAATAATAAAATTTTAACACACTGTCCAAAGCCAAGAGAGACCCCTTTAGGCACACTCAACTATCTAAAAAAGGCTTGTAATGGCCGCAATTTTACGCAGGAAGACATGAGACTAATTATAGACGCTATTATAGATAAACAGGCTGGATGGAAGTGGAGCAACGTCCCTTCCATTTCTGAGATACAAAAACATCCAACATCTGATAATTATATTTTAAACGATGAAGATGGAATTAATAAAATGTGGCAGGAGATTGAAAACGAAATGACCCTGGTTTACAAAGCACGGTCATCCTTGCCCATAGCGGTTGCATGCAAACAAAAACAAGGGGAGGGATCTCCTTGGGAAACTAGAAGTCACAATATATTCCAGAACAGGGGGTCTTATTATTGACTCACCAACACTCCCCCTCTTCTTAGACATGCACCATCATTTTTTACTGATTACAGAAACGCTACCCACTGAACTCCGGGACTTGGACCAGTTGTGGTCCAACGGTCCCTATGACACTGAACTGATTAGTTGCACTCCATATAAAGCCAGACTATATGACAATTGCAACTCTGTCTACCAGAAATAATATTCTTTGTCCAAAGAAAAAGAGGACGGATTGCGCCCCATGATTGACCAATTCCTAAAGGACGGCATTTTAAAACCAGTGGTATCTCCATACAGCACCCCTATTAACCCCGTAAACAAAGCTGACGGCACTGTCAGGTTCGTCCAAGACTTGCGCGCAGTTAATTCCCTAGTGATTCCAATAGCACCAATTGTCCCAGATGTTATATCACTTCTGTTATCCATACCGGCAGCACACACACATTTTTCAGTGATTGATCTCAAGAATGTATTTTTTAGCATCCCTGTGCACCCAGACACGGCACTACTTTTTGCATTTTCATTCGAAGGCACACAGCTTACCTGGTCTAGAATGCCCCAGGGGTACGTTGATTCCCCGGTGGCCTATAGCATTGTGTTACAGGCCACTCTGAAATCCTGGCACCCCAGCCATGGTTCTGTCCTGCTGCAGTACGTGGATGATCTCCTCGTATGCAGTCCTTCGGAGGAGGCCAGCCGGGAGGATGGTGTATCTCTATTAAAATGGTTACGAGAATGTGGGCATAAGGTCTCTCTACAGAAAATGCAATGGTGTAAAAAGCAAGTCGAATATTTGGGGTTTGTTCTCAGACAGGGAGAACGGAGCATCAGTCAGAAGCGAGTCCAGTCTGTCACGGGCCTGGTCAACCCGAAAACCAAGAAGGACATGCTGTCATTCTTAGGTATGATAAATTATTGTAGACAGTGGATCCCTGACTGCTCCTATTACGATAACATTCTGAGACAAGCCACCCTGTTGGGTCAATCCGATATGATAAAATGGTCAAACGAAATGTTAAATGCCTTTAGGGTTCTCAGAAATGCAATGATGACAAGCCCCGCGCTCGGCCTCCCCGATTATGTTCTTCCATTTTATTTGTTTGCAAGGGACAACTGTAAAACCATGGCCGGGGTACTGACGCAAGAACACGGTGGCCGGTTGCGCCCAGTCGTTTTTTTTTTTTTCCCAAAAATACTGCCAGTCACAGTGCAAGGGATGCCGGCATGTCTGAGGGCTCTAGCTGCATGCGCAATGGCTGTCAGTATGGCAGGCCAGTACACTTTAGGATGCAAAACTTACCTACACACAATATATGATGTCCTGGCTTTACTTAGAGGCATACACACCCAGTATATGTTTTCCCAGCGTTTCAGCGGCTATGAGGTCACTCTGCTCAGCAACCCTGCCTTACACATAGAGTACAGCTCCAGTATTGCAGGCCCGGCGCCCATTCTTAATGCAATACTAGGCCTTAAAGAACCCTCTGACTCACTACCTGAGGCCCATGACTGTTTTTTTAAGTATTGAGTCTGATACAGCACCCCGCTCTGACCTTATGTCCATTCCAGTACCAGACGCTGACGTAGTGTTTGTTGACGGATCCTGCACGCGACCAAATGACCAGACATACCATGCCGGATATGCAGTGGTCCAACTCCCTGATAAGATACTCGAAGCAAAATCTGTACCAATCAGCCCAGGCAGCAGAACTCATAGCCCTTACTAGAGCTTGCCGACTGTATGAAGGAAAGACTGTCACTATTTACACAGACTCCAAATATGCTTGTGGGGTTGTCCATGACCATGGAATGATATGGGAAAAGAGGGGATTTATGGCAGCAGATGGAAAGAAGATTTCCCATTTATCCCTGGTCATGGATCTCCTAGCAAGCATTCTTTTGCCATCCCAGATAGCAGTACTACACTGCAGGGCACACACTGGATCATTCAAGGACAGGTTACGTAAGGCCACAGGAGGGACATTCAAGAAATGGAAAATAGTGCTCCCAATAGTCCTAGCAGAAATCAGGATGTCAGTAAATAGGAACACAGATTATTCCCCTTTTGAGATACTGATGGGGCGCCTATTTCCTTTGCCATGGTCACGAATACCCCTGGCACTGGAGACAGGGGACCTAGAACAGATAAGGGATGAGTATGTCAGGCAGCTAATAACCACTCGAGGAAACCAGAGACGAAGTTACTTTTAGGTTTTCTCTTTCAGACACACCAACCCACCTGTTCAATCCAGGAGACAAGGTCCTGGTAAAGAGACTGCAAAAGGGAAAAAGGCCGGAGGAATTCACGTATGGACCAGAGACCACGGTGGTAGCCGTTACTCGCACAGCTGTACTGACGGAGGATAGCCCGGTCTGGATCCACGCCTCCAGGATCAAGAGAATCCCGCAAGGGGCACTAACGGGGGCAGCTAATAGCCTTGGCCTCCATCAGGAAGAGGACCCGGACCAGGAGACACTCACGAGGGCAGGCAGCCCTGTCCTCCAACAAGGGAAAGATGACGACCAAGGATTCTTTCCGAAGAATGTGGAATCTCATGCTGGGAAAGAAAAAGACTGAAACGATATGTTTACCACCCTCGCCAAAGCTGTCCCAACCCCTGTTGCCCAGCCCCACCACAAGTCCCTTACAGCTCAGCATTATTTGTTTCCTTCTTTTCCTGGTCTTAAATTGCCCGCAATGCCAAACCAAAGACGTTTACATGACACAAGATAAAGGACAAATGATTTTTTGGTATAATTCCTCAGCCGGGAGAAGGGATATATATTTACTCTGGGGAATATACTTGCTACCGATCTATTGAGAGGGGTAGGAACCTTACCTTTTTCCCTGAGGGGTATTGCGCTAAATACAGCACTATAAACAGTACTAAGTTGCAGAATCAGTTTTTTCTAATTGGGGATCTTTACTGGATATGTGGAGACCTCAAGATTAGGGCGCGCCTGCCCCTTCAGTGGTCCGGTGAGTGTGCCCTATCCAAAGCAGTTATGGGATTCCATATTGTTTCAGACCCCGAGGAAATTCCAACTTTTTCCACTCAGCGCATAAAGCGAAAGGCTCCGAACCACCAGGGAAGTCTTGACCCACACGTCTATATTGACGCAATTGGGGTTCCAAGAGGGGTCCCTAACGAGTTTAAAGCAAGGGATCAAGTCAAGGCGGGCTTTGAGTCCTTCCTAGCCCCCCTTGTTACTATTAACAAGAATGTAGATTGGATTAATTATTTGTACTATAATCAGCAGCGTTTTGTTAATTATACGCGAGATGCTCTACAGGGTCTTGCGGAGCAGTTACAATCGACTTCTATTATGACTTTCCAGAATCGGATGGCTCTGGACATGATATTAGCCGAAAAGGGAGGCGTGTGTAAGATGATCGAAGGGACGGGTACATGCTGCACCTACATCCCTGACAATGTGGGCCCCAATGGCAAGGTTACCCGCGCCATAAAAAAATTGACAGAACTTTCAGAAGAAATGAAACGTAACTCGGGAATAGACAATCCCTGGGACCAATATTTTGGGTGGTTCAAGGGATGGCGCCAGGCTCTAACCCAGCTAGGCATTGTTCTACTGCTAATTATTCTCTGTATCGCCATTATTGTTTATTGTCTAATGCCCTGTTTAAAACAGATGGCAAATAAAGCCACCTCATCCAATATGATGCTTAGTCTTCCCTCTAATACCCCTGAGGACTATACTCAGTATGTGCAGCTGCGTCGCATAATCCATAATAGGCAAAGAAATGGGATTCTAGGAGGACAGTAGCGAAGACTGGAATTGGGAGACTTTCATGTGTTATCCGTTCCGTGACAGGTACTGCCCCCCTGGTTCTAATGTTTCTCGTGTGAGTAATGAGGGATTTGTTCCCCTGCTCACGCTGTCCAAGGACTGTTTAAAGAATCATATGTTAAAACAGAATGATTCTAAGAGGGGATTGAAGGGAATAGGAGCACCAAACGTCTCGCATTGATCGGTAGCAACCTATATATATTTCTTTAGTTTAATATGGGACACATATATGCAGAATCCCTGTTAAGTTTCGTTTCTGTATCCTACAAGATTAGTTTCATTTCTGAAGAAAGGATCTGCAATTTCCCCGAAATCACGTGTTCTGTATGTTAGGGGGGGATTTTCCAGCCACTGTCTCCCGCTCTACCAATTAGAGCATGAGATGAGAAACACAGCCTCTTTTGCAGAAATGTATAAATAATGTGTTCAAACAAATAGAACCAGAGATGTGTTTTGAGTGACTACAAGGCTTCCGTGTCTTAATTTATCATTCTAATCATCTCTCCTTCAACGTTGATGAGATTTTAATCTAAGGTGTCAATATCAGCTCGAGACAGGGTTTCGAGATAAGAACTAAAAGGACGGACAGGAGACAGTTAATTCTCCACACCGCCTCTAACAGAAAGTTAATAGGACATATAAACAATGACGGTTCCCATGATGCATCTGCAGATTGCTCCACTAGTTGTTGCAGTTAAGGTCTGCTTTGTAATTGTTGTTTGTGACCTTTCCTCTACATTAGCTTAACACACGGCTTATACACAATATTTGTAAAAAACAAAATCACCTTAGTTTTTGTTGTTTTAACTGCCTGATTTCACATTCTAATTGTGTGTTATTACTTTTAATAAGCAGTGTATTCTCCTGTAAAACCCGTACGTCTCGCTAACCGGTTATTATCCCCTCACAAACAAGTGAACTTCACAGTGGTAATAATTCAACTGTCTCCCTAACATGTGAAAATGACACAGGGACCCCACACTGCTACATTGCCAAGAAAAAATGACGATGGGGAGACAAAATAAATAATACTTTGTGAGGTGATGCCAATTGTAGATCTGATTGTAAATGTTTATACTCCTGAACTTAATTCCATTTCCCACAGAGACAAGTTGTACAGTTTTAAATTCAACAAGTGAAAAGTAAATATGTGTATGTGAAGTCAGTACTTAAATCCTGGGGTGTTAATTGATGCTGCAGATTCAGCAGTCACAGTCAAAGAACAATATATTGATATGGAGAGTGATTCGTGATCCAAATATGATCCAAATATCACACGGCAACTTTAGTTTTATATAGCATAATTCCTGACAGACAGATTATTCCTATTACCAACAAAGACATGCCTTATTGATAGAGTACAGAACTCTATCCAAACTGTATGCATAGGCAATCTACCGATAAGGCTGGCGGTACACGAGCGCTTCTCAGAGAGAGGAAGGAACATCCGTGAGAGTGGACGTTCCATCCACTCTGTGCGCTCAGCGTACAAAGCGCGATCCTCCTATGGAGGATCGCGCTTTGTATCCCCGTCAGAGTCCGTCTAGCTTGTTGACAGGGAGGGCTTTTTCACGTCCGATGGTTGGCCCTCCCTGTCAAAACGGCACAAGAAAGGCACAGACGCAGGGAAGTGTGGGCGCACGAAAGCATAAGTGCGCTCGTGTGCCGCCAGCCTAAGGGGAACCTCTATGCAACCGTTTCTTGGGCTCTGACGACTCTTATCACCTTGGCTTCCGCAATCTGACTATCCTGCATGGCAAGAACATTATATTATGGACCATTCTGATACAATCATATTAACACACTTTAATTGTAAGGTGAAGATTTTAACCCTTAGCTACGTCTCCTTACACCTATTATATATATATAATATCCATGTAGGGTTGCCACCTTTCTTTCCAGCCAAACCCAAACATTCAAACTTTGCACAGCATATTTTTTTTATGTAGAGTATACACACTTTACGTATGAAGGATGACGGAGGTCTCTCTCTGATGACGCTCATGGGTATACACTCACACAGGCTCTCACAGAAATACAGTCACACAGGCTCTCAATGGGATACAATCACACAGGCTCTCACAGATATTCAGTCACACGGGCCGTCAATAGTATACACTCCCACAGGCGCTTACTGGTATTCAGTCTGGCCCTGATCTGGTCTGAACACGAACACATGATTACAAACCCAAACTGTCCGGGTGAAAACTGGACAGGTGGCAACCCTATATCCATGTCAGCCCACCCACTCCCCATCTATCGGCCTCCACTAACCCTGCAGAGAAGATGTAACCGGTTCATCCCACAGCCACATAACCATGTACACCTGTAAACACTGAGTCACTTTGAGTGGATTGTGAGATCAGCACATGATGTCACAGTTGCCATATCTGTATTGAAAACAATTTAAAACACCAGCTCACAAAAGCATAATATATTATAGCTTTCTCCCAGCAGATGTTTATCGTGCAGGCTACCAAGGCCTCTTTTAGAGAGGATGTGCCTGTTTCTTCCATATCATTATGATGCTAGGAGCTTTACTGTCTCTTAATTAGGGATGAGCCGAACACTCCTTGAGTTCGGTTCGAAGTCGAACCCGAACTTTCCAAATGTTCGGATCCGAACCCGAACCCGAACTCGAACCCCATGCAAGTCAATGGGGCTGAAAATTCGGTTTTTAGAGTGCCCTCCAAGAGGGCATATATGCTAGATATTTGCCATAAAAGGTGTATGGGGGTCTGGGTAGTGCCCTGGGGGACAGGAAACAAGGACAAAAAGTTAAAAAAAAAGAAGTTTTTAAAGGGACAGTGAGTTTTCCATGAAATAAGGGTTAAAAATAAAAACGAAAAATTCCTTCAAATATCGTGCCTAGGAGGTCCCCATAACCTGCCCGTGAAGTGGCAGATTTCTAGGATGTATAGAAATATGTAAAAACCAAAAAATTACATTTCAAATGACGGTAAATGCTTTTCCTTTAATCTATCCATAAACAACTGCTTGGGGCGGCAGTCTGTATGAAAAGAGGAGACATTTTCGGACACGCAGAAAAAGTTTACTGATTTTTTGGCGGTGAAAAGCAGGAGAATGACTGGAGAATGGAAAATTCTAGACCAAATAGCCGATTTGGAAAGTGAGATAAATGGGAGAATTTTTCTGGTTTGGCTATTTTGACCTAGAATTTTCTCTTCAGTCATTCTCCTGAGTTTCACCTTTCTCTGAATAACCCTGTCAGGGTTATTCAGAGAGCGGTGAAGAGCAAGAGAATGAATGGAGAATGGAAGATTCTAGGTCAAAATAGCCAGACCAGAAAAATTCTCCCATTTAGGCTAGGGTCAGACTAGCGAATTTTTAACGTGCGTTTAGGCGCACTTAATCACGGCCGCACTAGCAGCAAATGACGGGCAATGACGGCCAATATACGAAGTACGGTCGCACGAAAGTCCGGCTGCGCAACACAAGTGGAAAATGAACGCATTTTTTAGAGAACGCAGAACCGCTAGTACGACGTACAGAGTGCGCTGCGTCCACTAGCGGCGTGTGTGCGTGATTTGGAGACGTCAGAACCTGCTCATGTCCGGCCAACATAACGTCCAGACAACCAAAGTTTCCTGGTTTGGATCCGTAAAAATCACGCACAAAAATGCGCATCGTATGACCGTTTTCGCGCATTCCGTGAAAAAATACGGCAATGCGTTCGGACGCACTTTTTGACGGTCGCTGTGAAAAATGCGTTAGTCTGACCCTAGCCTTATCTCACTTTCCAAATCGGCTATTTGGTCCAGATTGTTCTCTTTTCCTGCCATTCTCCTGGTTTTCACCTTTCTCTGAACAACCCTGAGAGAGAGGTGAAAGCCTGGAGAACTGGCAGGAGAAGAGAACAATCTAGACCAAATAGCCAATTTGGAAAGTGAGTTAAATGGGAGAATTTTTCTGGTTTGGCTATTTTGACCTAGAATTTTCACTTCTCCAGTTATTCTCCTGCTTTTCACCGCTCTCTGAATAGCCCTGTGAATGTTTAATCCCGAGGTGAAAAATAACATTGCTTTAGATGTTATTTTGAATTTTTTTCAAACACCAGTTAACCACTTGGCTGCTATGGACGCGCTCAGCACGTCCAGTCAAGTGGTTCTCCTGTGATATGGACGCGCTGAGCGCGTCTGTGGAGAAAAATCTCTCCCCTCTGTTGTCCGCCCTTGATTTAGAGACCCTGTCTCAAACTGACACCTTGGATTAAGGTTTCTTCAGCGCTGGGAGAAAGTAATTCAATGACAAATAACGCACAAGAGGCTTAGTCATTCAAAGTACATTTCTGCTCTTCAATCGTCATTTCAGTTTCATTTATACACAACACAAAAAGGGAGGACTGAAAAGTCCCATGACGGATAAAGGCATCATTTCGGGGAAATCAGTAGCATTTACTTGAAAACGAAACTTAAGACATGACTACGTGAGACGAAACCTATTAGTCGCTTGAACAAGAGAAACAAAACTTACTGCTAAGGACTCTGAATATATGGCCCTTGAAAGATTCTTATAGAAATTGATATATTAGTATTGCTATCGGTCTTTTAACAAGGCATGGTGGTCCCGTTCCCCTCAATCCCCTCTTAGAATCATTTGCCTTTTCCTCATATGATTCTTTACCAGATCCTCTGAACAGGGTGGGTAGGGGAACGGATCCCTCTCTCCCACGCGAGTAGGGTCAGAGCCAGGGGGGTAACACCTGTCACGGAACGGATAACACATGACAGTCTCCTGGCTCCACCCTTTTATCTCCTGCTTCAGATGATCCCTTACCTGTTTCTGGGAAGCAAAGCGCGCCGTAATTGTACATAGCGGGAGTAACCCGGAGGGCTATTAGGTGTTGGTTGGCTGGTGGATAACATCATTTTAGCTGGGGACGCCCTATTTATCATCTGCTTTAGACAGGGCATTAAACAGTAAACAATAATTGCAACACATAGAACAATTAACAGTAGAATTATACCTAGCTGGGTCAAGGCCTGCCGCCACCCTTTGAACCAACCAAAATACTGGTCCCATGGATTATTTATTCCAGAATTTCGCTTCATTTCTTCGGAAAGTTCCGTCAGTTTTTTTATGGTGAGAGTGACTTTACCATTAGGCCCCACATTATCGGGAATATAAGTGCAGCACGTGCCAGTTCCCTCTATCATCTTGCAAACGCCTCCCTTTTCGGCCAAGATCATGTCCAGAGCCATGCGGTTCTGGAAAGTCATGATAGAGGTCGACTGGAGTTGTTCAGCCAAGCCCTGTAATGCATCTCTGGTGTAATTAACAAATCTTTGCTGGTTGTAATACAGGTAGTTGATCCAGTCTACATTCTTATTAATAGTCAGAAGTGGCGCAAAAAACGATTCAAACCCAGCCTTGACCTGGTCCCTAGCTTTAAACTCATCTGGGACCCCTCTTGGAACACCGATTGCATCTATATAGACATGTGGATCAAGGCTCCCAGGGAGATTGGTGGTCTCCCGTCTCCTGCGGGTGGCTGTTGGGGAGTGAAGAAGGGGTGCTTCAGGGCTGGGTACTATATGAAACCCCATTATGGCCTTGCTCAAAGCGCATTCACCTGACCACTGGGCGGGTAAACGGGCCTTAATTTTCCCGTCTCCACAGATCCAATATAGATCGCCAATTAAAAAAACTTGATTTTGGAGTCTGCTGCTGTTGACTGTGCTATAATTGAAACAATACCCTTCGGGGAAGAAGGTGAGGTTCCTGCCCTTCTCGGAAGACCGATAGCAAGTATAGTTCCCTGGGTAAATATGGATCCCTTCTCCTGGCTGGGGAAGGCGGGTTAGTATAGGGTATCTTTGTTTCCAATATTCGCATGCCGTTTGATCGCTAGTGGTGTTGGTGTATAGACTGAGAAAACATTCTTCCGAATCGTGGGGAATATTAAATGGGACAGTTCCTAAATGGGGCCGTGCGGCTCCGCATACATAACAGTCAGTCTGGTTGTTATCAATGGCGGTAAATCTGACCCATTCTAGCCATATGTTTATGTCAGAAAATCCAGTTTCCATGGCTAGACTACCTTCATATGTAGGATTGGAGACGGCTCGCGTATTTGGTAGCGGTGTCAGTACTAGTTTCCCTTGTCGTAGTGGGAGAAAGGGGTTGTCGTCGCCCTCCTTTACCCATGATACATCTTGGAGTCTAAATTTGGCCCGTGGGCCGCCCCCATTTCCCCCTCTAGACCAATACCCCATTATGTATTCACCAGAGTCTGAGGGGCTGGGGTGGTGAATGGTCAATATCAATTTCATACTTTGGAATGGCTTTCCCGCGTTTAAACAGTGCCCGCCCCTAATTAACGTCATCCTGTCTATGTGACGGTGGGCCTGACCTGACATGGCACAGAAGGGGTGTGAGCTACTTGAGCAGTTAACAGACATGACCCATGGATGTATAAACAAAACAAGGGATTTATTTACAACAGTACTATATACAGCAAGGAACCAGAACACCACAATGAAACAAAAGACCTGAGCACTAGAATTAAACCATAGACCTGAACTAAATATACAATAGATAAACAAACAGATGAACAACCAAGGACCTGGGAAACTATAGACAGAAAGACATAAGAGAACTAAACACTAGAGTAACATGAGTGAAAACATAAACCTGTTTAAACCTAGAGAAGAAACATGAAATGCAAACATAAATACCAAACATGAACCATATGAACAAAACAGTATGAATAACCAAGGACCTGGGAAACTATAGGCAGAAAGACATAAGAGAACTAAACACTAGAGTAACATGAGTTAAAACATAAACCTGTTTAAACCTAGAGAAGAAACATGAAATGCAAACATAAATACCAAACATGAACCATATGAACAAAACAGTATGAATAACCAAGGACCTGGGAGACTATAAACAAATGTAAATACAGAACTGGCGGAGGAGTAAACCCAAAACCTGAAAGTAAAGTAATAAAGGGTAACTAGAACACATACAGGAGAACCTGAGCAAAAGATCCCTACTTCAGAACTGCAAGGTAAGTGAATAAGGATCAAGGAGATCAAGGCTTGGAACAAAGCAGACTGAAACATCAGAATGAGGCAGCGCCCTTCTTAGGGCGATGCCTGCTTATATAGCAATGACTAAATGAAAACAATTAGAGTCCAGGTGAGGTCCAGGCTTGGACGTGAACCAAATGTCCAGAACTAAATGCAATGCCATAGAAGCCAGAGGGGGCGCCAGATGTGCTAGAATGTCCAAAAACATGACTGGCAACTCCCACCTCTGCCAGAGGGGGCGCAGGACGTCACAGTCTAACAGTGTGTGCCCATCCGTGCTGCGTCGTTGCGTGGCGCTGTGGGGGCGAGTTCCAGTGAGTAGGGGTCGTAACACCGTCATATATATATCCGGTATCCCAGCCAACGGAGCCCCAATAATCACAGTTATTTTTCCAGTAATTATCAGTCACACATATATACATTGCCGCCCTATACATCATACATTGGGCGTACATATTATTGGGGCAAACATGGCCGATACTGCAGAAATCAAATGTATACACCGCTAAGTTTGTGTTAGATGAGTTATACCAGAAAGTCGTTACCCCTTCTTTACGGGTAATTGCCACGTCTAGGGGAGTGGCCACCCCTTGGAATCCCTCCCCTAGCCCCAATATAGTAAAAACAAAGAAATAATAAAGTTGAGGCCGCTTAAGATATGGGGTGTGGGGCAACAGAGGCTGGGACGGCTTTGGCGAGGGTGGTAAACATATTGTTTCAGTCTTTTTCTTTCCCAGCATAAGGTTCCGCATTCTTTGGAAGGGACCCTTGGTCGTCATCTTCTCCTTGTTGGAGGTCAGGGCTGTCTGCCCCTGTTAGTACCTCTCCTGGTTGGAGGTCAGGGCTGTCTGCCCTCGTTAGTACCTCTCCTGGTTGGAGGTCAGGGCTGTCTGCCCTCGTTAGTACCTCTCCTGGTTGGAGGTCAGGGCTGTCTGCCCTCGTTAGTACCTCTCCTTGTTGGAGGTCAGGGCTGTCTGCCCTCGTTAGTACCTCTCCTGGTTGGAGGTCAGGGCTGTCTGCCCTCGTTAGTACCTCTCCTGGAATCTTCTTGATCCGAGAGGCGTGGATCCAGACCGGGCTGTCCTCCGTTAAAACAGCTGTACGTGTCACAGCCACTACTGCAGTTTCCGGCCCATATGCGAACTCCTCAGGTCTCTTTCCCTTTTGCAGTCTCTTTACCAGGACCTTGTCTCCTGGTTTGAACGGGTGGGTGGGTTTATCTGAAAGAGAAGGAGACCTAAAAGTAACTTATTTCATTGAGGGTCGTTATCAACTGCCTAACATACTCGTCCCTGATCTGATCCAAGTCCCCCGTTTCCAGTGTAAGGGGGCCCCGAGACCATGGGAGGGGAAAAGGGCGCCCCATAAGAATCTCGAAGGGGGAGTAATCGGTGTTCCTATTTACTGACATCCTGATTTCTGCTAGGACAATTGGGAGGACCATCTTCCATTTCCTGAAGGTCCCCCCCGTGGCCTTCCGCAGTTTGTCCTTGACCGTGCGGTTCATTCTTTCGACCAACACGGAGCTCTGCGGGTGGTACGGTATGTGATACCTCCACTCCATCCGCAGGGCTCGTACTAGGCCCTGACACACTTTTGATGTAAACGCTGCCCCTCTATCTGAGTTAATCTGCAGAGGAACTCCCCACCTAGGGATAATTTCTCTTGTCAATAATCGAACTACTGTTTTGCTGGGAAATACCTCTGGCCATCTGGAGAACATGTCCACGATCACCAGGGCATACTCCTGTTTCCCCTCGGTGTGTGGGATATGGGTGTAGTCAATTTGCAGATGTGTGAAGGGCGTGGTAGGGTAATCTAGGTGTTGGTGGCCTACTTTGTGCGGGTTATTCGGGTAGTTCCTCAGACATATAATACACCTGGAGATATAATCTTTCACCAAACCACGAAGGTTAGTGATATAAAAATGCTGATTAATCAGTGAGCAAGTGGTGGAGATGCTATTGTGTCCCACTCCGTGAAAATGATCGATAAAAAGGGGTGCACTGCTCTGAGGAATACAGGGTTTACCGTCCTTGGAAAGAAGGCCAGTGTGTGGGTTTTTTTGAAAAACGGGGTAGCACCAGTCCTTGATCTCCTCTGCAGATGCATGTTTCTGCAGGGTAGAGAACAGGTGGGCGTCTTCCATCATCGGGGGTTTTAGAACAGGCATCATTAAAGTAGCGGTTGAGGCCTGTGCAGCTCTCTTTGCCGCCTGGTCAGCTAGGTGATTGCCCCTTGCTACTGGATCAGATGACCCTGTATGTGCTCTGCAGTGTAGTACAGCTATCTGTGAGGGCAGAAGAATGCTTGCCAGTAGGTCCATAACCAGGGACGAATGGGAAATCTTTTTTCCATCTGCTGCCATAAATCCCCTCTTTTCCCATATCGTTCCATGGTCATGGACCACTCCATAGGCATATTTGGAGTCCGTGTAAATGGTAACTGGTTTACCTTCATATATCTGGCAGGCCCTGGTGAGGGCTATTAGTTCTGCTGCCTGGGCCGACTGGTAGGGCACGGGTTTGGCTTCAATAATCTTATCAGGGAGTTGGACTACTGCATAACCTGCATGGTAAGTCTGATCATTGGGGTGGGAGCATGACCCGTCAACAAATACAATATCAGCATCCGGAACTGGTACGGACATGAGGTCCGACCGCGGGGAGGTCTCGGACTTTATGCTGAGGATACAGTCATGGGTATCTGGGAGCGTGTCGGCAGAGTCTTTAAGCCCGAGCAGTGCATTGAGAATGGGCGCGGGGCCTGCGAGATTGGAACTGTATTCTATGTGTAGTGCTGGGTTGCTGAGTAAGGTAACCTCATATCCGCTGAAACGTTGAGAGGACATATGTTGGGTGTGTATTCCCTTAAGCAAGGCCAAAACATCATGTGTGGTGTGGAGGTGGGTGTCGCACCCTAGAGTGTACTGTCCTGCCATGTTAACTGCCATCGCGCACGCGGCTAGTGCCCTCAAGCATGCGGGCATCCCTTGCACCGTTATCGGCAGTATTTTGGAAAAAAAAGCGACTGGGCGCAAGCGGCCGCCATGTTCTTGAGTCAGTACCCCGGCCATGGTTTTACGGTTGTCCCTTGCAAACAAATGAAATGGGAGTACATAGTCGGGGAGGCCGAGCGCGGGGCTTGTCATCATAGCATGTTTCAGAACAACAAAAGCATTTAACATTTCGGCTGACCATCTGATTGTGTTGGGTAGATTCAACAGCGTGGCTTGCCTCAGAATATTATCGTAATAGGAGCAGTCAGGAATCCACTGTCGGCAATAGTTTATCATTCCCAAGAAAGACAACATGTCCTTCCTGGTTTTCGGGGTGACCAAGCCTGAGACAGACTGGATGCGCTTCTGACTGATGCTCCTTTCCCCCTCTCTGAGGACAAACCCTAAGTATTCAACTTGCTTTTTGCACCATTGCATTTTCTTTAGAGAGACCTTATGACCACATTCTTGTAACCACCGTAGCAGAGATACCCCATCCTCCCGGCTGGCCTCCTCCGAAGGACTGCAGACGAGGAGATCATCCACGTACTGCAGCAGGACAGAACCATGGCTGGGGTGCCAGGATTTCAGAGTGGCCTGCAGTACAATACTATAGACCACCGGGGAATCAACGTACCCCTGAGGCATTCGAGTCCACGTGAGCTGTGTGCCTTCGAATGAGAATGCAAAAAGTAGTGCCGTGTCCGGGTGCACAGGGATACTAAAAAACGCATTCTTGAGATCAATGACTGAAAAATATGTGTGCGCGGCTGGGATTGATGACAGTAGGGAGGTAACATCTGGGACAATCGGCGCAATGGGAATCACCAAAGAATTAACTGCGCGCAAATCTTGTACAAATCTAACACTGCCGTCTGGTTTCTCTACAGGGTTGATTGGGGTGCTATATGGGGAAACCACTGGCTTCAGGATACCGTCACTCAGGAATTGCTCGACCATGGGTCTTATTCCGTCGATTTTGTCTTTTGATAAGGGGTACTGTTTCTGGTACACAGGGGAGCAGTTGTCGCGTAGTTTGGCTTTATATGGCGTGCAACTGACCAGTCCGGTGTCATAGGGACCCTTGGACCACAAATGGTCCAAATCCCTTAGTTCAGGGGGCAATGTGTCCACAGTAAGGAGGAAATGTCCGTGTGTGGATTGTCCGTGTGTGTCCACGAAGGGGGGCAATGCCGGGGAATCAACAGCTAAGCCATCTGTTCCAGAGTGGATGGTGACCTCAAGCCTACCCAAGAGATCCCTTCCAAGGAGGCTTATAGGGCAGCCTTCAATAACAGTGAATGCATGGTTTAGTAGCGGTTTGCCTTTAGGGGTGGTGAGGGACAAAGGTCGAGTGGAAAAAGTTCTGGTAGATACACCATTAATACCCATAGAAGGTTCTGACGCGGCAAGTGGGCCAGTGTAATGTTTACTTTCTAATGTACTGGTTGTAGCTCCTGTGTCAATAAGGAAACTAATTGGTTTGCCCTCAATATATAAAGTCAACATTGGATCATCTTGCCACCCCCCCGTTATCTGGGGGAAAGTCAGGGTATCACCCCCCGGGCACCTTCATTTGTTACTCCGGTCCCAGTCGATGGGAAATCGAAGTGGGTTGTCGTGTGAATCAGTTTGTTGGTTATTTTGTGCGTGTGTGGGTGTGCGCCGCTCATTATCCCGGGTACGTTGGTATTTATCTGCCTCCTCACTAGCTTGGCAATTGCGGGCCCAGTGTCCCATTCTCCCACACCTGTAACACTTAGAATCCCTCTCAGCTGTGTAAGGTTTCCTCGGTTGGTTCTGATTATCCCTTCTATCATATGTGTTCTGCCTGTTGTTGCTATTTCTGGTTTTATCAAAACCCTGTTTTTTCTGGAAGTTGTGGGTGGGTTTTTTTGCTATCTCAAAGCACCCTGCCGCCTCTTTTTCGTGTAAATGTTTCTCAAACTCATCAATAGTGTCAGAGGGCCATGTGGAGACTGCCTGTCGTACAGTGAGGACCACACTAGTGCATAAATTACTCATAAATGTGGAAATTAGCAGACTATCACTGTTATGTTTTGTGACTCCAGCTTCCTCTGTCCAACAGGTCAGAAATCTGCGCCAGAACTCTGTTACCCCTTCTCCTGGCTTCTGTTTGCAAGATACAGCTATAGGCAAGGAGGAGCGGGCCTTAAATACATCGTACATATGGTGTTCTAGTTCTGCCCACATTCTTGTAACATCGTGTGGTGTATTCAAAGGGTACCCGTCGGCTGACTGATCTTTGGCTGGTATTGAGATAGATGGGACCTGTGTCCAATCCCATGATGACTGCCTATCTATAATGCCGTCTATTATAAGTTTCATATCTTCCTGTGTGAAATTGCGACCATTACACGCCTTTTTTAAATATGTAATAGCTCCTGATGGGGCTTCTCTTGGTTTTGGACAGTGTTTTAAAATCTTATTAATATCTTCTATTTCTATCGCCTTTTTAAGCAACTTATCCCCCACGGTCATAAATGGAAAATGGGTTTTGTTGGTGTCATCTTCATATCTCAGGGGCTTATTAATGGGGATCCCTTGTTGTGTGCGAGTGGCCATAGTAACAAAACCCGGTATATATTCTTCTGCTTCTCTCTCCTGTACTTCCTCTTTTTCTCCCTGGGTGTCGTCTTTGGATGAGGATGGGGCCGAAGGTTTCAAATCCTCCATTGCCCCTACCGCACCCAAGACCTCTGTATCAGTAAATCCTGTAAGGGACGGATATATAGATTGTCTATAAGACGGAGGGGGTCGCGGTCCCCAGCTGGCACGGGGTATTTCTTGTTTATTCCGTGGTATACTCTGTTCTATTTTATGCAGTCTGGCGCTGTCAGAGGACAATGGGGTCCCTCTTCTGCATTGTTTACTTTGCCTGTTAAACCAGTGTCCTGCCACTATTAACCATTGTTCCCCCCCCCATCTCATATACTGCATATCCCATTGAGGATCCCCCTTATAATAGGGCCATGCCTCAGTGTCGTTGAGGCATAATCCTTTCACCATATCCATGTGGAATGGGCTGTTGTCTCCCTGTCGGGGGAAAGGATCACAACTTCCCACCGCTTCTGTCCATCCCGCCATATTATCTACCCATGGGTTAATTAAATAATGATCTGTGCCCCCTACTCGTGCTACATAATCTTTACAAGACTCTCCTATTTTCGGCAAAGGATATTCTTTAATTTTACTACTCTGAGCACCCATGATAGATATATAATTTATCTATGGCAGAATAAACAAGAAAGATGACAGAGAGAGAGAGAAAGATGGGGTCTTCACTGTGCTCGACTGCCACGGATAAATCCGTGCGTCTTCCCAAAATGTGAAGAGTCACTAGTCCGGGTAACTACGGACTCCTTGGATTAGACAGACGTGACCAAACCGGTCTTAGAGAGTGTTCGAAAAAGAAAACAATATAAATTCTTACTAATATATATATATAATATATAAAATACACAAGAAGGGCAGCACTCAACCTTAACTACGCTTTCAGTGCGGGTGCATCTCAGACAGTATAATACAACAAACCAAGAAGAGAGCACTCCAACAACATGCACAAACAGTACAGAAGAACCACACAGCAGCTAAATTCATTTAAAAACAGGAGATTTAACCAGGTTTAACCCTTTAAATGCCTACAAACAATTCTTATTCCTTCAAATGCACTATAGATCTTAACCCTTTAATGTTAAGCTGTGTTGAAAATGGTGAAGTTTAGTTAGCAATGGATGGCCATGGATTGCGTAAGCCTGCCAACAGCGACAATGTATTCCACCCTTGGCAGGTCCTATCATACTAACCTAATGACTGCTCTTATGGGATAAACTTACTTATTGAGGACCCAGTCCTTTCTGAAGCTCCCTGCAGATCAAGGTTAAATAGAACCTGCGGGTGGAGCACCTGGGACAGGGAGGGGTGCTTGCCCAAGGGTTATCAGCCCTTTTCATACAAAATACACAAGAAGGGCAGCACTCAACCTTAACTACGCTTTCAGTGCGGGTGCATCTCAAGACAGTATAATACAACAAACCAAGAAGAGAGCACTCCAAACAACATGCACAAACAGTACAGAAGAAACCACAACAGCAGCTAAATTCATTTAAAAACAGGAGATTTAACCAGGTTTAACCCTTTAAATGCCTACAAACAAAGCTTAACATTAAAGGGTTAAGATCTATAGTGCATTTGAAGGGAATAAGAATTGTTTGTAGGCATTTAAAGGGTTAAACCTGGTTAAATCTCCTGTTTTTAAATGAATTTAGCTGCTGTTGTGGTTTCTTCTGTACTGTTTGTGCATGTTGTTTGGAGTGCTCTCTTCTTGGTTTGTTGTATTATACTGTCTTGAGATGCACCCGCACTGAAAGCGTAGTTAAGGTTGAGTGCTGCCCTTCTTGTGTATTTTGTATGAAAAGGGCTGATAACCTTGGGCAAGCACCCCTCCCTGTCCCAGGTGCTCCACCCGCAGGTTCTATTTAACCTTGATCTGCAGGGAGCTTCAGAAGGACTGGGTCCTCAATAAGTAAGTTTATCCCATAAGAGCAGTCATTAGGTTAGTATGATAGGACCTGCCAAGGTGTGGAATACATTGTCGCTGTTGGCAGGCTTACGCAATCCATGGCCATCCATTGCTAACTAAACTTCCACCATTTTCAACACAGCTTAACATTAAAGGGTTAAGATCTATAGTGCATTTGAAGGGAATAAGAATTGTTTGTAGGCATTTAAAGGGTTAAACCTGGTTAAATCTCCTGTTTTTAAATGAATTTAGCTGCTGTTGTGGTTTCTTCTGTACTGTTTGTGCATGTTGTTTGGAGTGCTCTCTTCTTGGTTTGTTGTATTATACTGTCTTGAGATGCACCCGCACTGAAAGCGTAGTTAAGGTTGAGTGCTGCCCTTCTTGTGTATTTTGTATGAAAAGGGCTGATAACCCTTGGGCAAGCACCCCTCCCTGTCCCAGGTGCTCCACCCGCAGGTTCTATTTAACCTTGATCTGCAGGGAGCTTCAGAAAGGACTGGGTCCTCAATAAGTAAGTTTATCCCATAAGAGCAGTCATTAGGTTAGTATGATAGGACCTGCCAAGGGTGGAATACATTGTCGCTGTTGGCAGGCTTACGCAATCCATGGCCATCCATTGCTAACTAAACTTCCACCATTTTCAACACAGCTTAACATTAAAGGGTTAAGATCTCTATATGCATTTGAAGGAATAAGAATTGTTTGTAGGCATTTAAAGGGTTAAACCTGGTTAAATCTCCTGTTTTTAAATGAATTTAGCTGCTGTTGTGGTTTCTTCTGTACTGTTTGTGCATGTTGTTTGGAGTGCTCTCTTCTTGGTTTGTTATATATATATATATATACATCTACAGTAACATCAGTATACAACGGGGCAAGAGTCTGCCTTACCTTGCAGACTAACCTGTCACCCAATTAACTTATCACTCTATAATAATATATCCTTATTTACTATTAATTTACAAACAGACAAATAAAGACAAAACAAACAAATAAACGTTAATCCAAGGTTGTTTTAGGTATTCCCTGATACCCTCGGAGGGAGTGGTCCCTGACCTATACTCCCGTCCGGCAACTCTTAATTAACTATGTCTGTATCCCAGATACATTAAAAGGGCACGGACAGATTCAGCTCGTAGATGACCGGGGTCAGAGCCCTCGTCCGGACAAGGAAATATACTTACCGGGACGAGGGGTGACAGGTCATGTCAGCAGTGCCTCCAGAATTGTGGAGAAAAATCTCTCCCCTCTGTTGTCCACCCTTGATTTAGAGACCCTGTCTCAAACTGACACCTTGGATTAAGGTTTCTTCAGCGCTGGGAGAAAGTAATTAAATGACAAATAACGCACAAGAGGCTTAGTTATTCAAAGTACATTTCTGCTCTTCAATCGTCATTTCAGTTTCATTTATACACAACACAAAAAGGGAGGACTGAAAAGTCCCATGACGGATACAGGCATCATTTCGGGGAAATCAGTAGCATTTACTTGAAAACGAAACTTAAGACATGACTACGTGAGACGAAACCTATTAGTCGCTTGAACAAGAGAAACAAAACTTACTGCTAAGGACTCTGAATATATGGCCCTTGAAAGATTCTTATAGAAATTGATATATTAGTATTGCTATCCGTCTTTTAACAAGGCATGGTGGTCCCGTTCCCCTCAGCGTCCATGCACAGGAGGCAGTATTGCTGCACCCCCCGGTGCGGGCTGACATCTTGGATGTCAGCCCAGCACTCCGGGACCCCGGCGGAGCAATTAGATGTCATCGCGGCGGCGGGATGACATCTAATTCAGGCACCCCCCCGCATGTGCGGAGGAAGCTCCTGAAAGGGAGGGGGGGAGGTCCTTTGGACCTCTCTCCCTCCCGATTGCCGGGGGGCAGAGGGTTAATCCAGGCACCGTATGGAAGGGCACAGCCCTAGGCCCAGACCCCTAGGCCCAGACCCCTGGGCCCAGACCCCAGGGCCCAGACCCTAGGCCCAGACCCCAGACCCCTAGGCCCAAACCCAGGGCCCAAACCCAGGGCCCAGACCCAGGCCCAGACCCCAAAGCCCAAATACAGACCCAGGGCCCAGACCCTAGGGTCCAGACCCCATACCCAGGGCCCAGACCCCAAGACCCAGACCCCAAGGCCTAGACCCAGGCCCAGACCTAGGACCCAGACCCCAAGGCCCAGGGACCAGACCCAGAGACCAGGGCCCAGGCTAGACCCCAGGCCCAGACCTCAGGGACCAGACCCCAAGGCCCAGTCCAGGGCCCAGGCCCAGACCCCAGACCCAAAGGCCATCATACACAGCCCGTTTCTGTGAGATTTATTGCTGTGGATTCTGTGATATGTTCAGACACACCGCTCATTACTGTGAGTTTTATTGCTGTGGATACTGTGATAAGCTAATACACACTGCACATTACAGGGAGTTTTATTGCTGTGGTGCTATGTTATGTCCTTTTTTTTGAAGGGGGAGAAAAGCTGTTAGAGGTTGAGGGGGGGGGCCCCATCGTGAGGTTTAGTAAGGGGCCCCATCATTTCTGATGGCTGCCCTGCACGTACACATTAGTTTTTAATTCAATATCTAATAAACCGTTGCTTATAATATTCTGCAGTAAAGAGTCTCTTTATTTCTAGATTTTTTAGTATTTTTTTAAGCATTTTCTATACTTTTTCAAAATTTCTTTTTTTTTTTTCGAACTCGAACCGAACACACCCAAAAAGTTCAAAATTTGCGAACTTTCGAACTGCCAAAGTTCGGGTCGAACTCCGAACCGTCCGAACCCGAACAGCTCATCCCTACTCTTAATTACATATACATTGTTATTGATAACTTCTGTATGTCTTCTCATTATTATGACCTGCTGTACACATGGACATTCAACTCCCATCACAAATAGGGATGAACCGAACACCCCCCGTGTTTGGTTCGCATTCGAACTCGAACAATTTCAAAAGTTCGAGTTCGAACGCGAACACGAACCGAACTCAATGCAAGTCAGTGGCACTCAAAAGTTCGATTTTTAGAGTGCCCTGCAAGAGGGCATATATGCAAGATATTTGCCATAAAAGGTGTATGGGGGTCTGGGTAGTGCCCTGGGGGACAGGAAACAAGGAACAAAACGGAAAAAAAACGTTTTTAAAGGGACAGTGAGTTTTCCATGAAATAAGGGTTAAAAATAAAAACGAAAAATTCCTTCAAATATCGTGCCTAGGAGATCCCCATAACCTGCCCGTGAAGTGGCAGATTTGTAGGATGTATAGAAACATTTAAAAACAAAAAAATGACATTTCAAATGACGGTAAACGGTTTTCCTTTAATCTATTCATAAACAACTGCTTGGGCGGCAGCCTGTATGAAAATACATTTTAGGACACACAGAACAAGTTTAGTGATTTTTTGGCTAAATTATGGTGAAACTTATGCAGGCTTTGGATGAAAGTATAAAAGGAACAAAACATAAATTCCTGGTGCACCTTGTATATTAGAACATTGTTTTAAAATACAATATGTATGATACAATTGTAAGTGAACAGTGGGTAAAAAATATTGAGTATGTTTTGTTTTTTTTCTCCTCCTAACACTGAAAACACTCCAAAAATTCAAACAAATTAAAAAAAAAAAAAAAAAATAGAGAAGTCAGAATACTTATATTAGTAATGATGGTATCTTTATCTTCCCCCTTTCCTCCTTGGCAAATCCTCTGGCGTTAGCTTTTTTTTCCCCCAATTGTGACTCGTTTATTCATTAGCTCATTTGATGGTATATGGAGGTGCTATATAAATTCCAGGGAGGGGAGGGAGCAAACCTTCTATAGACAGGTGCTAAAGTAATAAATATGCAGCAGGACGATATGCTACTATATTCAAAAATGTATTCATATAAATTCATATAAAAATAGACCATATGGTATGCATAATTAAAAAAGTTATTTGAAAAGTAATCGTAAAAGGGGATCACTTTTGGATGAAAGTAACAATAGGTGCTTTAAAATTGGGCCTTTAGTGTCAGCAACAGTGCCGTCATACCGTAACCCCTCTGTGGTATTGTGGAAGAGTGCAGGGTTGGACCCTGCGGTCCAATATTAAAATATGAATCTGGTACAGGCGTCAGTGCACCCAAATATTGTGCCAGCAAGTGCCTTCCCACCGTAAGTAACCCCTCTGTGGTATTGTGGAAGAGTGCAGGGTTGGACCCTGCGGTCCAATATTAAAATGATATGAATCTGGTACAGGCGTCAGTGCACCCAAATATTGTGCCTTTGGTGGCAGCAATTGCCTTCACACCGTAACCTTTTTGTGAAATTTGGGAAAGTGCAGGGTTGGACCATGCGGTCCTATATTAAAAAGATATGAATCTGGTAAAGGCGTCAGTGCACCCAAATATTGTGCCTTTGGTGGCAGCAAGTGCCTTCACACCGTAACCCTTTGTGGTATTGTGGAAGAGTGCAGGGTTGGACCCTGCGGTTCAAATATTAAAATGATAGGACCCCCACAATAGTTGCTGGCAGTGAGAACACACAGATTACCACAATTCCCAGATATTTTGTATAAATTACTGACCCCCAAACAAAATAGTTGCTGGCAGTGAGAACACACAGATTAGAACAATTCCCAGATATTTTGTAGAAATGAGACCCCCCCCCCAATAGCTGGTGGCAGACTGGCAGGGAGAACACACGCTAACAGAACAATCTCCTCTCAAAAAACACATGCTGGGGCTGCAAGGGATGCCTTATTTAGTGTGCTGCGGGACTTAGCTCTGTGAGCCCATGATTGGGCAAAATTTGCCCAATCAGGACTCTGGGTCGTGATTGGCATAGTCTTGCACCTAAACTGTGGTCAGGTGCAGGCTGTAGCCAATTACAAGCTTCAGGCCAGTGGACAAAGTGCATTGTGGTCCATTGTGGTGCATTGTGGGTGAACACGCGGAAATGTTCGTAGTTCACGAACAGGCGATGTTGAATTGAACTCCGAACCGATCGAACCGAACAGCTCATCCCTAATCACAAACAACAATCATAACACATCATCATATCCTTAGCAGACCTTCCATCTCTTTTTCTCCCTGGTCATTACCTTCATACAGAAACTGTCAATACTACACAAACATAGATAAGAAAAAGAGACTGCACAGACAAAATTTTATCCAATATGAATAAAATTACAATGTATGACAAAATATGGATCAGGTGCTATATACAGTCAGGTCCAGAAATATTGGGACATCAACACAATGGAGTTGGAATGAAACAAACACAATGTGCTTTAACTGCAGACTGTCAGCTTTAATTTGAGGGTATGTAGATCCAACTCAGGTGAACGATGTAGGACTTACAGCAGTTTGCAGATGTGCCTCCCACTTGTTAAGGGACAAAAGGTCATAAAAACGGACCGTGTGGCCACTACCTTGTCGTCAGTCAGAAAGTACGTCCGTTCATCTGACCCTAGCCTTAACCAAAGGTTGGTTTGAATGTAAGGTTTTCTTTGCTGCTGATACTCCAATAAAGCCTGGAAGATGTCACCTGTTAAAGACACTGTTTGTGGTGTGATTTTCCCTAGAGGACTGGGCTATGGTGCCCTGTGACAGTGCGGCATCACAAAATATAAATTTAAGTATTCAAAACAGCAACATATGACTGAGTTATCACATCTATCTCTTACAAAAACATATCTTGAAAAAAGCACAATACCATATCATGAACTTCCTTATGGGTGATAAGAATAGCAAACATTCAATATAAAGTGTTTCACGGTCAATACCGCCACCTACTGGATCACATATATAAAATCCATGCCTATAGATGCATTAACATTCCCATAGAAAGATATAATACATTGTCAGTCTACAATGCAGTAACCTACCAAGGGTTACGAGAATGCTTGGAAACAAGTCGAGTACCCCAACTTTTTGGTTCGCTGGCCTTCCTCCAGGGCAGCCAAAACAGGCGACTCGTGTCATGCTAGGGCAATTGGCTCTAGAACGATGGCCATTAGGAGTACCGGTTGAGTACCGGTTGAACAATCAGAGCAGGAGGCATGGGAAAAGATTCCTATTCCTTCCAGTTGTCAACCGAGCTGTGGCAGTGCTACACGCTATAGAAAACTGTCTTACCCCCCCATACAAATCAATACACCAAAATCACAAGAAGTGCAACGGTCACAAAGAGCCCCCCACACACCCAGGGCTGCCCTGGCAGGGTACTATTCCCTATTTCACGGTAACATGCGGTAGCTAATGGAGAAAATCTGTGACTACAACATTTGTAACATTTCCCCATGTTACCGCAATATTCCGAAGCAGGTGCTACCTCAGCCCCTTGCCCTGGAATGCAGCGCTAACCGCAGGGATACTTGCGGTAGCTCTTCTGCACCACCCGAGTATCACTTCTTGGAGTCCATAGGACTCCATGTAGGGTTGCACTTCTGGGCCACGAACCCTGCATAAGCTCGCTTTCGCATGATCGCAGTGCCACAGAGTGATCGTGGAGACTGGGAACAATTATGATACATTTTGAACTGGGAACAATTATTGATACATTCATTAGATAAGCATGCCTGCAAAATCGAAAGTTTATCTTCTATAGGTGGTAATCACAACTTTAAGTATAACTAAATATCATAAGGTGCTTATTTTTGCATATATTTTGTCCATCACCCTCCATCATAATTCGATCGTATTACAGGATCATTTCCACAAAATAATGATATATATTCATATGGTAAACAGCACTTCAACCTTATTCTTTGTGAAATTCAATCGACAGGTGGTATGCTCGGTATCAAATAACAATAGGGGGCTAAATTACACTAATCGTGCTAAAACGGGGGCGCAAAGGAGAAAAACCTGCGCCTGCAGGTTTCTCCTTTCCGCCCCCGTTTAAGCCCGATATTACGATGCAGGTGCTTAAAAAGCTGCCTGCATTGTTACCGGGTGCGAGCATCCACTCGATGGAGTCCATAGGACTCCATTGAAGCAGACAGCGCCAGTCACATGACCTGCTGGATCTCGCCTTGCGAGACCTGGCAGGTCGGCGTAGTGATCCGCAGGACGAGACTGGGGGACTTTCCCCCCCAGTTTCTCCCTGCTCCCGCAGGACGGAGGAGGTGGATGGAGCTGCGGTCCTCGCGTGACAGGAGGTGAGTATCTGGATTTGTTTGTGGGGTTTTTGGCTGGTGC
Organism: Leptobrachium leishanense; assembly: GCA_009667805.1. Taxonomy (NCBI): domain Eukaryota; kingdom Metazoa; phylum Chordata; class Amphibia; order Anura; family Megophryidae; genus Leptobrachium; species Leptobrachium leishanense. The sequence continues at coordinate 250,463,179 of CM019067.1, forward strand.
TAATGGATCTGCACCAGTGGAATCCGTTAGCACCAAATCCGGCTGTGGTTAACTTTTTGCTAACCGCAGCCGGATGTTAATCAGCATTAGGACTTTGTAATCCTAACGCTGATTAACACTTTGCGCTCCCTATACTTAACATGGGGAGCGCAAAGTACAGTAACCTCGCGCTGAAAAGCACAAGATACCAAACGGTAACGGGTTTGTTCACCCATTAGCGTTTGGATTGTAATATACTGTGGCTACTAGGGCTAACGTTAATGCTCACTCAGGTGAGCGCTAACGTTAGAAACATAGAAAATGTGGCAGATAAGAACCTTTCGGCCCATCTAGTCTGCCCAATTACATGGATACTTTACCTGGATTTATCTTTTATTTAGGATAGCCTTATGACTATCCCATGCCTGCTTAAATTCAATCACTGTTTTGGCCTCTACCACTTCTACTGGAAGGCTGTTCCATGTATCCACCACCCTCTCAGTAAAATAATGCTTCCTGATGTTACTTTTAAACCTTTGCCCCTCTAATCTAAGACTATGTCCTCTTCTTTTGCTACTTTGTTTCCATTTAAATGTACTCCCTTCCTCTACCCTGTGGATTCCCTTTACGTATTTAAATGTTTCTATCATATCTCCTCTGTCTCGTCTTTTTTCCAAGCTGTACATGTTAAGATCATTAAGCCTTTCCTGGTAACTTTTCTCCTTCAAGCCGTACACCATTTTAGTAGCCCTTCTCTGAACTCTCTCTAAGGTGTCTATATCCGTCTGGAGATATGATCTCCAGTACTGGACACGGTACTCCAAGTGAGGTCTCACCAGTGCTCTGTACAACGGCATGAGCACTTCCCTCTTTCTACTGCTAATACCTCTCCCTACACAACCAAGCATTCTGCCAGCATTTCCTGCTGCTCTATTACAATGACTACTTACCTTTAGATCCTCTGAAATAATAACCCCTAAATTCCTTTCCTCAGATGTTGAGGTTAGGACTGTATCAAATATTCTATATTCAGCCCTTGGGTTTTTACGTCCCAGGTGCATTATCTTGCACTTATCCACATTAAAACTCAATTGCCACAGCTCCGACCATTTTTTTAGTTTACCTAACTCATTTGTCATTTGGCTGATCCCTCCAGGAATATCAACCCTGTTGCAAATCTTTGTGTCATCAGCATTTACCATTTGCTTTACCATTAATACCTTCTGCAATATCACTAATAAAAATATTAAAGAGAATGGGTCCAAGTACTGACCCCTGAGGTACCCCACTGGTAACAAGACCTTGCGCCGAATAAACTCCTTTTACCACAACCCTTTGTTGTCTGTCACTCAGCCACTGCCTAATCCATTCAACAATATTGGAATCCAAGCTCAAAGATTGCAATTTATTGATAAGCCTTCTATGCGGAACAGTATCAAAAGCCTTACTGAAATCTAAATAAGCAATGTCTATTGTACCACCTTTGTCTATTATTTTTGTTACCCAATCAAAAAAAAATCAATAAGATTAGTTTGGCATGATGTCCCTGAGGTAAACACATGTTGTTTCTGATCTTGTAATTTGTGTTTTTAGATGTTCAACAATCCTTTCCTTTAACATGGTTTCCATTAATTTCCCCACTACTGACATAAGACTAACTGGCCTATAGTTCCCTGAATTCTCCCTACTACCCTTCTTGTAAATGGGCACAACATTTGCTAATTTCCAGTCTTCTGGGACGACTCGCGTTAACAAGGATTGGTTAAATTAATCTGTTAACGGTTTTGCTATTACACCACTGAGCTCTTTTAATAACTTAGGGTGGATCCCATCAGGCCCCATTGACTTATTTGTCTTTACTTTAGACAGCTGCTGTAGAACCTCCTCCTCTGTAAACTCATATGTAAATGTCTCTTTAGTGTTTCCTCCTAACTGAGGTCCCTTTCCTTCCTTTTCTTCTGCAAAGACTGAAGTAAAATATTCATTGAGGCAGTCAGCGAGACTTTTATCCTCTTCTACATACCTTCCTTCCTTTGTTTTTAATCTAACTAATCCTTGTTTTACTTTTATTTTCTCGTTTATGTATCTAAAAAATGTTTTGTCCCCCTTTTTTACTTACTGAGCTATTTTCTCTTCTGCGTGTGCTTTGGAAGCTCTTATAAATTGCTTTGTCTCTTTCTGCCTAATCTTATAGGTTTGCCTATCTACTTCACTCTGAGTTTTTTTTATAATTATTGAATGCTATCTTTTTGTTCTTCACTATTTTGGCCACTTCTGTAGAGTACCACAGTGGTTTCTTCCCTTTTTTGTTTTTGCTAACAAGCAGAATGCAATTGCCTGTGGCCTTCAATAATGCCTCCTTTAAATAATCCCATTTCTCCTGGACTCCTTTTAACCTCCTCCAGTCTGATAATGACTCATTCACACAAAATCTCCTTTTAGAAAAATCTGTTTTTTTAAAGTCTAAAACTTTTGTTTTTGTGTGGTGCGGCTCCATCCCTGTTCTTATATTAAACCACACTGACTGGTGATCACTAGATCCCAAATTTTCACCTACAACAACGTCTAATACCAAACATCCATTTGTGAGTATTAAATCCAATATGGCCTCTTTACGGGTCGGCTCCTCAACTACATGTACAACGAGGATCAGTGGAGCGCCACACCAGAATGTCCCCTTCACACCTTGCGATGTCAGTCGCCAAGTACCCCAATGGTGGTTTCCCCAAAAAAACAGTTTTGACAAAGTCAAACAAATCACAATACAAGATAAGGGTACAGCGCACTCAAGATTTTTGGGTAAATACCACATACACTTAAATTCTTGTTATAGTAGTATCTTCATCTCCACATATCATATATGGGAATAGCCTAATCTTGGAGTATTCGCCTAGGAGTTATTTAGGGAAGTTATTTTTCCCTAAATAACTCATAGGCGAATACTCCAAGAGCCTGGAGGCTCCACCAAGAGTGAGTACAAAATTGGCAAATTTATGCATATTAAGGCCAGTTTTTGCAGTATTACACTAGGCTCGATTTGGGTCTGTTGTTTTCTCTCACCCACTTATGCAAAAGATTGGGAAAACATATCTATCTGGCTCCTGTGAATACCAGAAGAAATCCAACCAACTAAAGCTTAGATAAAGCCCAGTGGATTTGGCTTGGCTATTCCCATATATGATATGTGGAGATGAAGATACTACTATAACAAGAATTTAAGTGTATGTGGTATTTACCCAAAAATCTTGAGTGCGCTGTACCCTTATCTTGTATTGTGATTTTTTGATATTACCTCAACTACATGTGTTAGAGATAATCCCAGTAGGGAGTTTAGAATATTTGTACACCTGGTGCACCCAGCTATTTTGGTTTTCCAGTTCACATCAGGAAGATTAAAGTCCCCCATGACAATAACTTCCCCCTTCATTGTCATTTTGGCTATTTCCTCAAACAGCAGATTATCTAGCTCTTCTACTTGTCCAGGGGGTCTATAGATCACACCTACACGAGCTACTGCATGATTAGCACACAGAATGTAATGTAGCCCAAAGTATTTTAAATTAATTGGTACCAATAATCCTTATATTCAATTAGTCCCATTTGTGAAAATAAATTCTCATGAAAGGTGCAAGAAAAGAAGAATATTACTGAAGCTAATTTTGCCAAGTCCAAGAAGTCTAAGGCAATTTGGTTTGGCCACCAACTCGCTGGTTACCATGCCATTCCTGAGGAACACATATGAGAAACGCGCGTCGAATGCTTCTTTCTTGAATGATATGACCTAAAAGGTTAATCTAACGGAGCTTCTTAAGACATGCAAATATATATATAAGACATGAAAATATGATGCGACATATGTACCTTGGGTTAATCAACTTCATGTCTAAAGTAATGGAAACTCTATAAGCCAGTAGGTTGACAATTTAGTGTCATTAAGCAGAAAGAAAAAACGTAGGAATACCGAGAAGTGAATAATGAATGCCAAGAATCTCGATTATGTGAACTTATGTATGGATAGTGTGATTTCTAAAGCCTAAAAGTCGATTTTTATGATAATCTTATAACTATACACTATTGGTGATTGTTGGTTATACGAATGGTAAATGCCTCATGAACTTGTTGTCCAGCAAAACATAGGAATTGTAGGTTACAACACATATGAGTTTCATCCTTAGAACCTTTGTTTATCTCATTGATATGTGCAAATTGTAACCAGTGAGACAAATTGCCTTCGACTTCCTGGAGTTGGCAAAATTAGCTTCAGTGATATTCTTCTTTTCTTGCAGCTTTCATGAGAAATTATATTCACAAATGGGAATAATTGAATATAAGGATTATTTGTACCAATTAATTTAAAATACTTTATTGTCATTTCATACCGAGCATACCATCTGTCGATTGAATTTCACAAAGAATATGGTTGAAGTGCTGTCTTGCATATGAATATATATCAATATTTTGTGGAAATGGTCCTGTAATACGATCGAATTATGATGAGGGTGACGGACAAAATATATGCAAAAATAAGCACCTTATGATATTTATTTATACTAAACGTTGTTGTGATTACCACCTATAGAAGATAAACTTTAGAAAAGCATGCCTGCAAAATCGAATGAAAGTACCAACTGCATCTAGTTGCCCAGGATCGAGGATAACATCATACGTTGATAAGAATATCAACCAGTTTAATGATTGTAATGTTAATGCTCTGAATTATTCAAATTTATTGAGTGATAACTACAGAATTTGTATTTTGAAATCATCTTTATGGGATCCAATCGAACTTTGTTGCACAGCACTTTGCAGCCTCGTTGACGCGCGTCTAGCGCACAAGCGTGTGACCGGCCCCGTCACAGCGTAACGTAGCTGCGCCGGGCGCCGGTAAGTACGGGCATATGGGTGCACCAGGTGCGCTCATGTGCCCCCCTCCTAAGGGGAGAACCAAATACACAGGCACCCAGCAGCATACAAGGAAACCCTAATCTAAACACTGGTCCTTAGATGGCTGTCTCTAAGCTAAGGATGGATGGATACTACTACTGCTGGATGAAGCAAATATAATAAAACAGAACATAAGACGCAAATCCAGAGACATAGTGACAGACCAAGAGCCAAAGTTAGCAACCAGAACAGATAGTCATACAAAGCCAGGAGTCCGAACCAGAATGGATAATAAATCAAAGCCAGGAGTCGGTACACAAGAAAATCAAGGAGATCAAGGGTTAACAGCAGAGAGTAGTCAAGAATGAAGTCAGAGTCATACAGGGTCAGGGTCAGGTGGTCAAGGACCTAGCAAGCTGCAGGGAAATCCTGGAGTCGAAGATGGGAGGGTGATCTAGACAGAAGTAAGAGGCGGCCTGGACCGCCACTCCTATAGGGTTCAGGGCTGGAATCATGACATAATGATAGCAAACATGACCAAGTACAACGTACAAAAAATGTCCTCTTTTTTGTTCTAAAGCAGCAGCATTGTCCGCTTCTCAATTCTAAAGCAAACAATGCCATAGAAACTCCATTTCTCATTGCAGAATGTGGCTATGCAGGGTCTGTCAGTTGTCACCTGTGCAGGCATAGGCTAGACCCTGTGTACTAATATTCTAGGGAGAGTGAGTGTGGTGAGCGCAGCCTGTGATCCGGCACACTTTATGCCTGTCACTGTTAGTGCGAACCGAACACGCTCTTAGTCAAAATGGGTAAAGTGCCTTTCCTGAAATGTATGTATGGACAAGCCACTGTGACAGCCCGTTGTTTACATTTAATGTTTATGTTACAGGCCTTGTTGACAAAAATGCAAATATTCATTGCAAAGGAGGAAAAAGCAATGCCTGGCTTCAAAACTGAAAAGGATCGACTAACAATCTTTTAAGAAGCTAAAGCTGCAGGTGATTTTACGCAGACGACAATGATGATCTATAATTCGGAGAATCCTAGGGTGCTAAACAATTATGCTAAATATAAAAGAGCTGCAAATCCATGAAACTCCCAACAATGCATCTGTAAACTAAAATAAATATTGATAGAAATTACTCAGTGTGAACAAGATATGTTATTTGTGTTCCAAATAGCAATTTATTTACATAAATTGCCCATTGGGTCATAATAATTTTTCTTAATCCCAAGTGAACAAATTCATCTGGTATTGGAGGGTTGGGCTGAAAATTTAGAGCACTTTAGGAGACACCAACCTACATACACCCCTGGTCCCATGAAATGTTTGAATAAAGCCTATTTCCCACCACTCCCAGAGGGCCGGTGTTGTATAATAATACACCAAGAAAGGGCTTGTTTGTCATATGCAAAATATGAAACTCGTGATGCAAGATTTTCTTTTGCATGTAAGAGTAGAGAAATTAAAAAAGACCTACAGAGTAATTCAGAGAGAGGAGAAAACCAGGAGAATGGCAGGAGAAGAGAACAATCTAGACCAAATAGCCAATTTCGAAAGTGAGAAAAATGGGAGAATTTTTCTGGTTTGGCGGTTTCGGCCTAGAATTTTCACTTTTTCAGTCATTCTCCTGGTTTTCACCTCTCTCTGAATAACCCTGCTAATTTCTTTATAAAGAACCCTGGAAAAGCAAGTTCCCATTTTAGTGTACCGCAGATTCTGCACATACAACTGCCCTGAGTGTCTCAAACTGCATACAAGGCACAGCAGACTCTCATGCACAGCCTTGTAGCTGCAGATGATAATGTAGGACATAATAGGAGGTTTACTGGAATTAAATAGTTTATAAATCAAATAACAATAGTTTATGAATCAAATTATGTCACTGCCTTTCCAGCTGTTCTGAGTGTTTCACCCTTATCACTTTTCAACCAAGCTTTGTCTTCTACACGTGGCTGCACGCCGGCCTGTCACACTAATGTGGATCAGCATGGGATATTATTAGTGCATCATATCTGCTCCAGTCCCCTGCAGTGACTCCTAAGCCTATATTCTCTCAGTTTGCCTGCCCCCCATTCCTGTCCCCTACAAGCAGAGGGAAGAGGTACCTGGGAGCCCTCAGTGCAGGTGCCTCGATAGCATCTCCCCATCTTCCAGTCCCTTTAAACTGGCTTGTTTACAGTCCTGTCTCCATGGCGACGTGACGTCACACGCAGGCGCCTGAACGCTCAATGCGGGATTCCCTGCCAACAGGAGGTTGCCTGGTGACGTCACCACACTTCCGCTTGCCGCCCCCCTCCCTTCCTTGTTGTGGAACTCTGTTGAGTTAATGCTCGCAGATCATGTGATCAGGCTTGGAACAGAAAGGTCGGGGCGGCGGATCCCAGCATTAGCAAGACACAGCAAGCGATGAAACCGTGAAAGTATTCGAGGTACCGAGAAGGGCAGATGCCAGTCACGTGGCCAGTGCGTTGCTGCTTTCGCGGTGAACGGGTTAATAGCGCCACAGCTGCACCTCCAGTCAAGTTCAGACACTGGAGCATGGCCTCCCTGAGCTCCAAGGGTACTCCATACACAGCTGAACTCGCCACCCAGGACATACTTGAAAACGAGAGAAATCTCAATGTATCCTTCCTGGTAAAATCCTTTCTCAAAAACTACTGAAAGTCCCAGCATACCCACCACGTGACTCAGCCAAACCTGCCATGATACCAGTGATGACAGGTGTCCACTGTCCATGTCACATGACCTCCATGAGACTGACAGGCACTGTCAGGACCTTCCCTGCTGGACAGACTTTTAGGCGTTCCTTCCACACCAGCCTGCCCCCCCTCACCGCTGCAAAGCGCTTTGCAGCCCCGTCGGCGCACATCGACGGGGAGGATCTCTTGGCGGACGCGTGCACTTTGTGCGCGCGCACAAGCATGTGAGCGGCCCTGTCGCAGCATCACATGGCTGCGACGAGCGCCAGTAAGTGCGTGCGCTCATGTGCATCTGGCTTTAAGCGTTGTGTTCATTTTGTTTTTGAGAAGATGTGAAAGGAATGGGGGAGCAATGATTGAAGAGACATACATGTCTGTTTCTAGGGTTACCACCAGAGCCACCATGGTTTCTTGGACACAAATACAGGGTTATTCAAAGAGAATCGAAAAGTCACTACACGTTTTGTGACATTTCATTCTCTTCAATTCGGTGCAAATCGGCTTTCCCATTTCGGCCACCCTGCGGTGTATTCAGCAAGCACCACAGGGCTGTCGAAGTGCAGGGAAAAGCTGCCGAAAACCTGGCGAATGCACGCTGAAAACCCGCAAAAACATCTGTATTAACCCGTCGAAGACGCCGGAAAAACCTGAGCAGGAGCTGATCACAGGCAGCCAAGCCTCCAGAAAAAGCCTACAAAAAGCTTACACCTACACCACAGAAGTAGGCAGTGAATAAATTAGGAAAACAGTTTGCATGAATGTTTGAAAAGTGAAACGCTGTTTGCAAAGAAACTACTGAGCCAAAATGTCTGAAATTTACATATGAGGTCCAGGAAATGATAATAAAAAGGGCTGTTACAGAAAAAAGAAAAGTTAAAAAAAAAAATCAGACTTTTTTAACCACTTCAATGCTGAGGACGCGCTCAGCGCGTCCTCAGCATTCCCGCTGGTATGCGGAGGACGCGCTGAGCGCGTCCTCCCATTGGGGTCAGCGTTCGGTCAGGTTCCGGCCGATCGCTGGCCCCCCCGGTGCGGGCTGACATCCTCGATGTCAGCCTGGCATCCGGGACCGCAGCCCCCGGAATTAGGTGTCATCGCGGCAGCGCGATTACATCTAATTCAGGCGCCCCCCCCCGCATGTGCGGAGGAGGCGCCTGAAAGGGAGGGGGGGAGGTCCTTCGGACCTCTCTCCCTCCCGATCGGCGGCTCTGCGGGGGTTAACACAGGCATCATTTGGAAGGGCACAGCCTGCCCTTCCAAATGGTGCCTGACATTAACCCCTGGGGAGCTGGATCGCGAATCGGCACTGAAAAGCGCCGGTTCGCGATCCTTTCCCGGAGCTGGCCGACATCTTGGATGTCGGCCAAGCCTCCGGGAACTCCCCCTGAGGACTGGCGTCATCGTGCGTAGCACGATGACGCCAGTCCTGGACTTAACCCCTAACTGCCACCAACTGTGGTGATAGGGAGTTCATTGGCACTCCCTATCTCCCGATCCGTGGCAGTTAGGGGTTAATGTTTGGTATGGTTGGATCGGCCAGAGCATGGCCGTTCCAACGATACCAAACATGAAAGTGAAAAAGTTTGTCAAAAAAATGAAAAATAAAAATAAAAAAAACAATTATAAAAAACACTTTTTTTTTTTTTTTTGGTTTGTTAATGCAGCAATATTGTTCCCATTTCAATTATAATGTGAACAATGATGCTGCACTAACGATTTTTGTATGCGGTGCGTTTGTTAAAAATAGTGTAATTTTCCCCAAAAAAAAATGTAACGAGACCCCATCTCTAATTTTTTTAACAAGCGCACCCCATACAAAATATAACCGCAATTGCTCGCATGTTAAAATGTGAAAAAAAACACTTTACACATTGTAAATTATTGAAAATACATATTTTATTGCATTTTTTGTTATAATATACAGACATGACATAACGTATACATATAATAATGACATATTATGAATCTACCGAGTCTGACGGAAAGAACGATATATAATATGTCTGGGTCATATACTAAAATAAGCCTTCAAAACACGTTTAAACATGATGAGCAAAACCGGTAAAAATGACCTCCGCACAGGGGCGGGAAAAGCCTCAGCAGCGAAAGGGTTAAAAAAGAAAAACAGAAAAATGCTTAAAATATCCTAAAAAATCTATAAATAAAGAGACTCTTTCTTTACTGCAGAATCCAGAATTTTATAATGAACGGTTTATTAGATATTGAATTAAAACGGGAATATTTTTAACATTGAAGCCTATGGGATTCTCCTGAATAAACCTGTCAAATTAAACCACCGAATGGCAGGGCATTTCGGGAACCTTTCACTGCTGGTTTGTGTTCTTTGAATAGCCGAAGCATTGCTTTTTTATGGGGATTTCACTGCCCTCGAACAGGCACCGTATGTGCAGACAATTCGCCAGGATTTGGCGTATTGCCTGCTCTCTGAATAGACGAATGGCCAAGAAAGGTAACCGAACGCTGATTTTCAGCGTTCGGTTAACTTTCTCCAGCCATTCAGATCTCTTTGAATAACCCTGATAATGTATTCATGCTGCTGGGCAGTGCCATGAAAAATGCCAGCCTCCAGCATGTAGAATTCAAATGCTGTAGGTACGAAATCCAAAAAGGAATTCCAGATGACCTGCCTTGATTTTCTCCCTGTAGCATATGAATTATACATGTTGCAGGGCAGCATTTCCCCCCTGCGCTCCCCTCTGCATGAAATAATGGGGGTTATTCAAAGAGATCCGAACAGTGAAATTCAGTGTACAGTTACCTTTCCTGGCCATTCAGCTATCCAGGGATCAGGCAGTTCGCCAAATGTTGGCGAATTGCCTGCACATACGTTGCCTGTTCAAGGGCAGTGAATCCCCATAGAGAAGCAATACTTCATCTATTCAGAGAACAAAAACCAGCAGGGAAAAGTTTGGTGGTTTCATTCAACAGGTTTATTCAGGCGAATCCCATAGGCTTCAATGTTAAAAATATTCCCGTTTTAATTCAATATCTAATAAACAGTTCATTATAATATTCTGCAGAAAAGAGTCTCTTTATTTATAGATTTTATTTTTAGGATCTTCTAGGCATTTTTCGGGATTTTTTTGTGGAAATTGTTTTATCCGTTTTTTTAATTTTTTCTTTTTTCTGTAACCTCAATTTTTATTATCATTCATTGAATCTTATGTGTAAATTTCAGACATTTTCTTTCAGTAGTTTCTTTGTAAACAGCGTTTCACTTTTCAAACATTCAAGCGTACGTTTTTCTTTTTTTGTTCACTCCATTCGTCTGTAGTGTTGGCTTTTTCCGGGGGCTGCTCTGCACTGTGATCGGCGGCTGCTCAGGTTTCTCCGGCGTGTTCGGGATTAATCCAGCTGTTTTGTACGGTGAGTGTTCGTCGGGTTTGCGGTGGGTTCCTTACACTTCGGGGACCCTGTGGTGCTTGCTGAATACACCGTAGGGGTGCCAAAATAGGATCGCCGAATTGAAGCGAACGAAAACTCACCGAACGTACGGTGACTTTTCGATTCTCTTTGAATAACCCTGAATGTGTACAGGAAAACCAGGCTAATCTGGTAAATGTACCAGTATCTCTACAGCAGGGGTGGGTAGACTTGTGTAAGGCAAGGGCTCCCTCTAACGACTGAAAACGAAAAAAAATGCCAGTGTTGAGAAGTACAATAATATTGAAACCATGAAAGTTCATTATTAGGTTGTCGGGGAAGACTTCCCGTGCATACTGTCTGCTAATTGTGAGTATCTCCCTTTATAATTGCTAACTGCTACTCTTGCACACAATAGAGTGCTGCTGCTGAGTCTGACTGCGGTTCTGATGCTGAGTGGCGTGCGCTCTTCCCAGTCTCCACTCACTAGAGACACACTGGAAGTGAAGGTGGGGCTTAACATGAACTGTAATCACATTAAGCTCCGCCCTCGCTGATGCCTTTGTGACCACTAAGGCAGCCGGCACACAAGCATACTGTACTGCGTCCATTACGGACGCACGTTTTCACAGGAGATATTGTGAGTACTGCATAAAGTGCGTCCGTAATGTCTGATGTCTCCACGCCCTAGGAAAATACATGGCGGCGTTGTTTCTGCGTCTGTTTAGCTTTTTAACATCAATGTTATTTTTGCGTCCGTGGCTTTATGCTTTGCCCGTCCGTGAACAAGTGCGCAGGTGCTTTGTGTGGTGTGTTTAATTGACTCCTTTATAAAGCTACGACGGACAGCAAACCGTACGGTCAGACGGACGCAAGATGTTTGCTAGTGTGCCGCCAGCCTTACTCACCTGCTCCCTCACTGATAGTGACAGAGTTTGTCAGTCGATGGTGAGGGAGGGTGGAGTAGAGCTGTGCGTCTTCGATGCCACCCAAAAATTTGGTCGTGGACCATGATCGTCTTGCTTACCCTTCTGTACAGGATCAGCATTCTCCTAACTATATTCACTTATTGGTATTGATACAATGTCCCCCCACAGACACACAGGGCTGATACAGTGTCACAATCTGTTTATGGGATGAGCGTTGGCATACATTCCACTGTTTGGTGAGCTGCCACCTACTTTTTTTCCACCATAGTTCTAGCCGAAGTTGCCTTGCATAGTTCGCAAAGAAGGTTTCAAATAAGGTTTCCACCTTTGCTTCTGCTGATGTCGTTTAGTGTAAAATGTCTAGTGTTGTTTTCTACAGCTGTTTTCACCCTAGTTTGTATGGGAGGTCGCCACTTTAATGCCCGTCTCAGACGAACGCAGTGATCACGTCTGTGTTGCCGCACATTTTAACGTCCGTCGTAGCATAGAATTATGATCAATAGAGACCCACACACGAAGTACGTCCGCACAGAAGTGCGGACGCACAACGCACGTGGCACCGGACGCAATTTAGGCAAGAACGTCAGACCGCTAGGACAGAAGCACAGAGTGTGCAACGTCCGCATTGCTTTGTGTGTGAGTGATGGGACGTAGTCAGACGGACTGCATTTTTGGCGAATATATTTTTTTTCATACTAATTTTATTTCCCATCTACATCAGTCAAAAAAACCGTCTGTCACAAAAACGGACTGTGTGGCCGCTACCTTGTCGTCAGTCAGAAAGTACGTCCGTTGTGCACGGACGCACAGTCCGCACAGAATGCGTTCATCGGACCCGAGCCTAAGATCCTGAAGTAATGCTGATGAAACAATGGCTATTTGAGAATAGCTGTAGTTTATGCTTTTTACATAAGAATAATAGTGGTATCCTATTCATTTGTAGCAACTTTGCCTGCTGCTTTTTGATCTTCCTTGTGGATCGCCGATGTTTACCATAGTTACAGCAATGAACATGTGTGCTTTGTGTATGACCTTTCCATATTTTTATTTTGTGCGCACGTATATTTTCCTATTTTAAATTGTCACTTTTAAAATTTCCGTTTAAGGCTAGGGTCAGACGAATGCATTTTTCGCATCGTTCGTAAAAAAGTGCGTCCGAACGCATTGACATATTTTTTCACGGAAGACGCGAAGTCGGTCATACGATGCGCCTTTTCGTGCGTGATTTTTGACGGAGCTATTAAAAACAAATGGACGTGATGTTGGGCCGGACATGTGCAGCGTCTGACGTCTCCTAATCACGCACACACGCCGCTATGCGGACGCAGCGCACTCTGTGCGTCAGTACTAGCGGTTCTACGTTCTCGAAAAAATGCATTCATTTGCCGCTTGCACTGCGCGGCCGAACTTTGTATATTGGCCGTCATTGCCCGTCATTTGCTGCTACTACGGCCGTGATTAAGTGCGCCTAAACGCATGTTAAAAATGCGTTAGAGGATAACGACTAAGGCTGGGGTCAGACTATCTCTAGTATTTGTGTCTCCACCCATCTGTATAACTTTGGATTGGGAATTATTTTCCTTAAATCATGTTAGATCTAAGCACTACTGGGTGGACTGTACGTTTTAGCACATCGGTACTGACCCGGTTCTTATCTTAGTTTTATATCTTCTGACATACAGCTATTATAGCAGTGGTTCCCAACCCAAGTACTAAGGTTCCCCTAACAGACCAGAGTTTAAGGATCACCTTGGGGAAATGCAGACAGGATTTGCTGCTCACCGATTGCATAATTCAATCACCTCCTTTGCTGTGCTTCAGATATCTGGAAAACCTGCATACATACATAAAAAATGGCATCGCGCCCATACTCACCAGAGCGGCTGCAACAACCAGGAGTAACAACCCTGTTCATGTATGCAAGAAAATCAGCGCTCGTTTCTATATAATTGCATGTGCAACAAAACACAATTAGAAGTTTTTGTTGCCATGGTCATTCTAGCAAACAAAAACCTCTAATTGTGTTTTGTTGCTCATGGAAAGAGTGCAGATGACAACTTTTTTCTTGCTGTATCTGGAAAACCTGGCCTGTTAGGGGGACTTAGGGACCAGAGGGAAGCACTGATTTCTAGGTTTCACCCAGGTAGTTGAGAAATGAGCCACATAAAACTTGTAGGGTGACAACAGTATCCATAAGAAATGTGTTGTTTTTTATTAAGTTACATGGTGTGTTCCTTTTTAATTTGCAGATCTCTTTCCATTGTCAGTCAGTATGGGAGTCCAAGGGCTTACAAGCTTTGTTGCATCTTACAGCCACCTGCACAGTGACGTGAAATTGAGAAACACTAAACTAGTAATCGACGGTAACAGCCTTTACCATAAATTATACTTGGATTCGGATTTGGGTCAAATACACGGCGGTAATTATGATGCCTTCACGGATCTTGTACGCGTGTTTTTTGGAAACCTTGAAATGTGTGACATCTGCGCGTATATTGTATTAGATGGGGGCAATGACGTCTCTGACAGAAAATTTGGGACTCAAAAGCAAAGACTGAAGGACAAGATCAAGATGGCCGATAAACTCTCCAGAGGAGGAAATGGTCAAGTGCTGCCATTGATGGTGAGAGATGTTTTCCTGCAAATCTTGAGGAAGCTACAGGTGAATGTCGCCCAGTGTTTTTTTGAAGCCGATCGAGAAGCGGCAGCTTTGGCCAACAAGTGGAATTGTCCTGTATTGACGATGGACAGCGATTTCTGTATTTTCAATGTGCGCGCTGGATACTGCCCGTTCAATCATTTTCAGTGGAGAAACATTGTCGTTCCAAAACAGAGCAATGAATGCTTCATCAACGCAAAACGTTTCTCTGCTCGTGTTTTTTGTAAATACTTTAAGGTGGACATATCTTTGCTTCCTCTTTTCGCCGTGTTAGCTGGGAACGATTATGTGGCTGTCCCCTCGGTACAGAAAGCCATCTCCACAATCCAGGCACATATAGTCAACAGAAACCGCAGTGGAAACGTACAATCCTGCATTAAGGAGCTTTTAGCTTGGCTTTCTGAGTTTGATCACTTGGAAGATGCTATTGATAATGCATTAAAATACCTTGGAGGCAAAGATCTAGATCAAGTCCTTGAGTGTCTTAAACGTGCCATGGATGACTATGACTTGTGTGCTGTTGAAAACCTCGAACATTTTTTCAGGAATGGTTCTTATCTCTCGGTGGCTGCGAGTCAATTGAATGTACCAAACTGGGTGCAAAGTGCCTTGGTTAGAGGCCAGCTTGCGCCGATGCTTAGTGATGCTCTAGTCCTCAAGAGGACATGTCTTCATGTTCAGGTTGAGAATATGAAGCGACCATCTGCTCATTCCATAACGCAGCCAATCCGCCAAGTTATGTATGGACTGATTTTAAACGTGTACCAGGATTTAATCCACAATCAACAACCAGAGCAACCGGAAAAATTTATTGTTTCAGAGTTTTTTAGACAGGAAACCAATCTCATGAGAAACGGCATCGAAGCAATTGTTCTTCCTAGAGAGTTCGGAGATCTCTCGTTGGAGAAACTCCCTGAGGTAAGCTAATACTCACTGCATTGGTGATTTCTGAAGACCTTATACTCCATGATGTTTGCACATACAGGGGTCAGGTAGCCACTGTCTCTCTTACACAGAATATACAAATCAATGCTGTGTACCACCCACAGAGTAAGAGCAAAGGTTGTGCACAATAAGACAGTTGTGCCATGGTCTTCTTAGTCTGGCTGGAGAGATGAATGTTTCTTGGTAAATGTAAGGGGTTTGTGTGTAGGAAGATGGCTAATTTTGGTACACCTGATGATTTAGAAGTGTATAAACCATGCTTAAAGATGGCTGAGCGTCATGGGACATTCATTTGAGTAGAGGTAACATCACTGCTCTGCATGGAGAGAGCCTGTGGAGACGTGGGTTCGATCCAGCCAAGAGCGCCTCTTCATTAAGTGTCCTTGGGCAAGACACCTAACGGTACTTACTCGCCACCCAGGACATACTTGAAAACGAGAGAAATCTCAATGTATCCTTCCTGGTAAAATCCTGTCTCAAAAAAAAAATTGTCAGACATTTGTAGTCATTACTTCCCTAGGTCTCTAGCTTTGGAATGGAAATTGAATACTCTAGGGTTAAAATGGAAGTGGAGGGGTGGACGGGTTATGCACGACCCCCTCTGTTTTCCCATACCTCCAATTAACACATTAGTATTTTTTTTAAAACTAACCTGAATCTTGCACGAAGGCTGTAGAGTTCTGGCTTGACATGCTGCTGGCTTCCTGTGAGCTGCAGCATGTCACATGACCATGCCAAGGCTGAAATTTCCAGCGAGCATCCTGTCAATCCAATGTCTCTCAATACGAGTGCATTGAGAGCCACTGGCCGGAGCTTGTTTCCGAAAATGCATGTGACTATGCTATATGTGACATTGATATCAATTTAAACAAATTCATTCATTTCCAGGTCCCTTTGGAAACCCGTTTGAATCTGTTCTTGGGAGCCTTCCGTGTGAACATCAACTCTCTCGAGTCTGTGCCACCTGCCCATTGGCTTACAGTTGCTGCGACCTGTTTCTGGGTTGCAAACGCCAGCCCTAAAGTGAGAATGCACCACTTAAAGGCTTTAGTAATGGGAATAGTGTGCGGCCAAGCATTTGAGATGATGGCTAAGAAAGGTGAGCTTCTAAATGTAAAGTAATGCTATGTTCTTATGATGTCATAAAACACCGCCATTCAGGGCATAAACATGAGTTTATGAATAGAAGTGTGTTTAGGGGATGGTTTATCCAGTTTAGTCCACATGAGGTCCTGGATCCTTCTTTTTAAAAAATAAATGGTTTGTTCAGATCTTACAAAGAAGTAAAATTACTCGTGGAATGGTATTGGCGTCTTACTGGCTGTAAAATGCTTCATATAAAAAAAGAATACAAAGCAAAGATAACGTACCAAGGTGGTACCCAAAGTGGGATTAAACCCTCATCGAAAATAACTACAACAAAAAAGTGCCGGGGGAAAGAGGCTAGATAAGAAGCATCCACATTCATCGTCCTGCGGGCGGGTACACACATAAATGCAAATGTAGAGTATACATATATATCACAATTTTATTAGAAAAATGCACGGATGGTAATAAAATCTCATATCTAGAAAGCTTGATGAAAAAAGTGTTCTGACTCGGTGACGTATGCTGTATAGGTAGTGCTATATCAAGATGTCTGCATATATATGCACAACATAATGTGCCTCAGACAGATGATCATTTCATAGGATGGATGTACACACTTATTCTGTCCCAATTGTCATGGGAATGACCTAAATGCAGACAATTTATAACGGCGGCAGCAACATATCATACAGAGACGGCCACAGGAAACCTTATGAGTCCAATTGGACTTCCTGTACAATCCCTCAAGCTGTAGTAAGTTCTGCTCTATCTTCCCAGAGACTACTTAGAACGGGGTATACAGAAATCAGAGTTGATAAAACCTGGGCACAGAATCCAATAAACACTGCAAGCCAAAATAGTATAACGCTAAAACAAAAATCAACATTCTTAAAATACGCTCGATGCATGTTTCACCGTCATACTACACGGCTTCCTTGAGAGCTAATCGCATCTCATAGCTCTCAACCCCCCCCCCCCATATATTCTGTATTTCCCCATGGCATAACCAATAACATGAATTTAGTCAAAGTGTCCCTGGGTCACATGATTGGTAATACCCAATGCGACAGCGCTCCTTCTGATTAGTCGGGTTGTGAGATCAGGCACCCTATCAATTTACACCATAGATATAGGTATTCTCATAAGACAGTAAAAGGTGTCACTTTACAAGTGGGTTAGTTGTCACTGGCATGCTCACGCTTTGTTGTCTCATGCCGGCCGAACATATCCCTGCGTCGCTAATCTATGAAGTGATCTCAAATACATGTGACCCTCCCAGGGCCAGTCAGGGAAGCTTCTGTCTGTCCGGGAAGTAACCTAGCAACCCTCAAAACAAAACATTTTAGAATCTGAACGCAAGGTCCTTCTGTTTGGGGTTTTCTATTTGGGAGCTTGGCAGCGCTGGACTGGATGAAGCCTTTCCCACATTCACTGCATTAAGCGTTTTAGCTCCATAAGAAAATTAATAAAAACTAAAATATTTCCCAATAAAACCACAGAAATAAATAATATAAAACAAAAGCATGGGTGGATTTCTTCATCATGATATGGACACGTTCACCTAACTCCAAACGAGCCCAGCTTAACCCCTTCACTGCTGAGCCATTTCACCTCTGTGCTGAGCTCGTTTTGACCTTTTGTGCTCATGCTTAAACGTGATCACAACTTGGAAGTCCTTGTGGCCCTTAGGAACAGAATCAACAGCAGCCTTAAAGGGATACTCTAGGCAACATGACCACCTAAGCTTTTTTTAGGTGGTCATGATGCCCTGAGTATGCCCTCGCCTTTCCCCCCTCCCTCCGCTCAGCTGAGAGACGCAGAGAACTTTACTCCGCCCTCCCAGCTGTCAGTCAGCAGAGCGGGATTCATATTTCCCGCTTCTGGCAACTATTGCCGAGTAGGAGACGTCATCGCACTTTCAGCGTGGCAGCGAGCCGCCAGCATAGTCTGCGGCTGGGATTAGTGTTGCGCGCATCCTCTACGCGTAACACTAATCCAATTAGAAGAGGAACCCTGCTGATTGGCTGGTTTACGTGAGAGGCGCACATGCGCAATTCTCACGTCAATCATTAGCCAATTTACAGAGTTAGAAGGACGGGAGCGGAAGAGGAGGGAGGTGAGTATTTATATATAAAAAAAAACGCTGTTGGAAAGAATGGTTTTTAGGGTATTACATTAAAAAAAATATATATATATTCTACACAATAACTAGGTAGGGAATAGGTATATTTTAATGTAAGAAAAAAGGGGGGATTTTTAGCTTAGAGTGTTCCTTTTAAGTCCCAGAATATACTTGTTATGTTCACGCAGCAACTTCTGCAGTTGGCTAACCAGTTCTGGATTAACGGCCGGGTAGATTCCACAACGGATGTCCCTCTCATTGACATCATCACCAACAAAGTATTTCTGCAGAAATGAAGGCTGCTGCTTTGGCCCCGCCATGATACTCCCTATCCTGTGGTAGACATGCCCCTGTACTTTGAATGTTGGCATAAAATGTCCCTCCTTCACCTCTCTGGCTCCAAAAGACGTAATTTGGAAGCATCCGTTGTACTTCCGGGCAGCAGAAAGAAAGTGCTCTGCCATCGGATGCTGGCGGGTGAGAAGGCTGTCTAAGGGTTCAGGGTAGGGCTGAATGAGAGGGAGCTGGACCTTCCCGCCACTGCAGCACATCCCGGGACTCATTCTGCCACTTCAGAGCACGGCACCTGGCTCAAGGTAACCGAGGTCCGAGATCATCAAACTTTCCCCTGGAGTAATCAGACAAATACTTATTAGTCCAAGGCATTGATCTCATTTGCGGCGACTCAACATAGGGGTTATTGGATCCATACTTAATTACAGCCTCTCTACTGACTTTGGGATGAGTTTGACGATACTTTTTTTCCAGCTTCCCTTACTTGTGTTTTCCTAATCGCATCTGTAAATCTTTTTCTGCGTTTTTTTCCCCCTCTTTTCCCTTTAACTGTTGTTACAGCAGAAGGGACAGATACGTCTGAACTGAGGAGATCAGTGTAAGAAGTGATTTGGGGCTGGGACACTATGCAGGAGAAATTAGCTTCAGTCCGTTGGCTCAGTGCTGGCTGGTGAATGAAACTCATAAGGGAATAAATCTCGCGCCACCTTGAGTTCGGAAGCAGTTCCATAGGTGGAAGGTGTGGACATTTCGGTGAGGTAGGGACGTTTAGTGCTGTAAGGATCCCCAGACGCTCCTGAGTGAAGGGGAACAACGTCCGCCAGATTGAACCGAGGTAACGGCATGTGAGGCAAGTGGCAGTTGGAACAGATTTATTTTCAGGTGGGGAGGGGGGGAGCGTAACTCCTTAGCATCAGAGCCTGTTAATAACTAATGCTCTGATGGTCATTTGGATAAACCCTTTCTTAGTGAGCACCTAGAAGCCGAGAGGAACATAGCTGCCGAATTTCAAGTTTGTAGGCTTTACGGTTCCGGAGATATCGTGATTACGGGCGAGCGGCATTTCGCTTTTATATACATAGATTAACCCCTGTGTGCCAAGCTCTCTTCTTTTCTTTTACCATTTATTCTCATCACATTTTAAATGCGATATTTTTGTTTTCCAAAGGAAAAAAAACAACAGCATTGGTTTTATTTGTAATGCACAATAATCTAGCTACAGTTTATGTAAGTGGTAGTGTCCCTTGAAGTCTCTTGTAGAAAATGCAGTATTCTGGTAAAACAGGATATTCTTCCTGAGCAACATTGCAGCACATTAATACTAATGCTAGAATCTCCTGTTCCTTCCCCATTCAGAGTCACTTGGAGAGGACCCCAAATTGCTGTACAATAAACTGAAAACCTATAAGAAGTGGCGGGAACCACGTGGACGACGTAGAAGTGATGAGAAACCCATTGTAGATGACCTTCACCTTTTCTGCCAGTGGCAGTGCTGCTTACAGACAGGCCTGCATTTTAATCAGCTTCTGTGCACTCCACTGCAAGAGCCTGACGTTACTAGGTATCTGTGAAGCGTGTAACTTGATTTAATTCCATTTTAGATATGTAGCAATTGACACCTTTCTTTCTTGACAACATTGCAAAAACAATACAAAATAATTAGCCAGGCTTTCACAGGACTTCAGATTACAATAAGGTGAATATGTCATCATTCTTACAACAGAGCGTGGAATTTAAGTCCAAATGACTATCACAAAGTATGGATATCTAATAATTCCTTACCAAAGATTCCCTATTTTCGACAGTGATCTGCGTAGACTTTTATGGCAATGAGCGATAATGGATTAGACCAAGGATCGCAAACTCAGGGCTCCCAGACGTTTTCAACCTACAACTCCCATGATTCTCTGGCTATCTTTTGCATTCAAATAATTCTAGGAATTGTAGGCAATCCACATCTGGGGGTTCAGTTTGAGATCCCAGGAATACTTGTCAATGCACTTGACTATAGAATCTAGGATTATTGCCGTGATAGAGCAGTGTGATAGTAGCCCTCCAACGGACCAAGATAAGTTGTAGTTTCTTATATCTCATCAAGCGTTGAGATCTCACTGTGATCAAATATACCCTCATAGGTTCACTTCAAGCCCTACACAGTTATGGAAGATATGACCAGCTATAAATACAAAGGGAAAGGTAAAGCCATTATATATCTATTACCTATGCAACTTAGGCTGCATAAATCTCAATATAACTATACCAAAAACACTCTACTGGTGTATACTTATATGGAGTCTAGCAATCCGCTGCAATGTTACTAGATAATGTCATTAGCAATACTATTACTAACCTAATGTTAAGACATAGGGACTTATTCAGAAAGCAATGTTTGCAAGAGTCGAAATGATAAAAGTGCCAATGTTTAACAGTGACAAACTTCAGCATATCACAAAAGGGAAATTCAAAATGCAGAAGATTCTCTGATGAAGCTTCTCCTGCCGCCATAGAATTCCTCTCTATGAAAGTCTGTCGTGGTTGGAACGGCAGATGTTTGCAATCACAGAAAGTGGCGATACGTTCTGAATAACCCCCATAAGGTAGTCAAATTATTCCAATATGCGGTGGGACAAACATAGAGGCATTCGAGGAGGGCCTTGAAGATTCTTTGCAGTGTATTCTAGAATTACCAGAAGTAGATTTTAGGGGGGGGGGGGTTGATTTAAACCATTTTGAGTTTGGGGATCATAGTATATCTTAACGGGGTCGTATTATTACCGAGATGACATGCATTGATTCAGTAGTAGTTAAGGTCTGAGGTCTGCAATGAAGTGACTTTTTTTTTTTTTTTCTTTCCTGTCAGGATATATAATGGCATTCTTGTTTCCCGACTGTGCCACAATCTAAAGTCTGACATCTCCGTAGAAGACCTATTTAAACCTGCTCCTGTTTTGGACAAACTGTACAGGGACTGTGTGCAAGCTGTAATTTCTTCCTTCCCTCCTGGCCACTTCCAGAAGAGATCCAAGTCAAGCAAATCTAAAAAGGAAAAAACGACAGCCGAAACCACAAAGGATACAAAAGATGCCAGAGTGACAGACAGCCGGTCCTCATCCGATGTTGGCAACAGATTTGCAGCTCTGTGTCTAGAGGAGACCGATTGATGCTAAGCAGGACTGTGGTAGTCACACGATCTGAAAATGGTGAACCATCATTTCTCAATCATACACATCTTTGGCATGAATGCAATTGGTGACGTTCATAGACCGAGGGTGTGTGTGCGCGCCTACATCCTTTGCAATTATATGGTCTTCACATTGGCCATGTACAGATGGGATTTATTCACAAAGTGTGTGTGTGTTATGTAGGGCTGAAACAACTGATCGATAATGAGAATAGTTGACAACTAATCGGCTGTCGATTAATCGTGTGTGTGTGTGTACAGCACACACACTGTTTAACCGCTTATTCTTCTTCGGAGCTAAATGGAGAAAATGTGCCGCTGCTTTACTCCGTATGATTTTGTTCTAGGATTATGTCAGACATAACCAGTTTGTTTTTATTTAGTTTACATTTGCAGAAGCACTAACACAAACCCTGGGATACTGACACTGGGTATGGGCACTCTACTGCTGGTGTTTCATCCTTACTTGAAGCTAGAGTCCTGTGTCACCACCTCAACCTGCCCATCACACTTTCTTTGGTCTGGAGTTGCCATGCTCTCCCTTTGGTCCAGTCCCTTCCCAAAAACTCCCTCCCACACTTAGGTCCGGTCTTTTGCCAAACCTGCTCCCTCTCACACTCTGGTCAAGTCCCTTGAACAAACTCGCTCCCTTCCACCTCTAGACCCTCCTCCCACTCAGTTTGTTCATGAAATTATTGTAAAGGGACACTCTAATAAGCTAAAGTGGTCAGGCTGCGATGAGTGCCCCCTGTTCTCACCCTGATTTCGTGCTCACATCATCATGTCTATCTGAGCGCTTGTAGCAGCATTTGTTTGTGGAGAAAGACATAGGCTTAAGCTGCGTATGCAGCATCAATCCATCACTGCGACTAGGTGCTTGTGTACCTTGCGTGCGAAAAATATGCAATTTGCATATGTACGTATGAACGTTATGTACACACTGCAAATTGCTTACGAGAAGGAGGGGGGAGGTTGGACTTTATTTTTTAAAAAAAATTCTACCAATGTTCCTTTTTAAGGAAACAAAAATTGTTTATCCGATTAATCGATTTTTATGAAAATAATCGTTAGGCCATAAAACTAGGGCTGCAACTAAGTAGTCAAGCTTGAGTTGGAAACCGTTTTTTAAATTTTGGAGCTTTTAAATCAAAATGTGTAGAATACACAAACCATTTCCCATAGCTCTTGATTCCATGACAAGCCACCGGTGACCGATCTGTCAGGGGTCAGGCAAGAGAACTGGGGGTCACTGGTGCGGCACAGACTTATATGGGAAAGGGATCTGGAAGGGTGGGCCCTCAGGAGGAAGAGGGATGGCCAGAGAGCTTTTATGTACGTTTTTTTTTTAGGTGCCTGCTTGTTCTGGGAAGACCAGAACCATCTGGTAATGCCAATTTATGAAGAGTGGGAGCAAGTTTATATTGCAGAGATTGGGTTGGTTTTCAGAATGTTTGACCATATCATAATTTTTTAATCTACAGCACAATTAAAAATATTTTATTACTACATGACGGACAGTTGGTCTTGTATATTCTGAGGTTTTTGTGTATCCTGCAGTTTAAGGCTGGGGTCAGACGAGTGCACTATGTGCGCCCATACTGACGTGCCGCCAGACATCCGTCGCAGAGTTGTGACGCTTCGACAGGGTCGGCCACACAGTGTAGCGCGCGCACGATTTGTGCGCGCTACAGCGGACGTGCGGTGGATGTTCTGAAAGCCTCCCCGTCTAAGCGCTATGACACGAGTTTGACAGAGCTGCAAACCGCGATTTTTCCATAGGAGGTTCAAGCCTTGCAGCGCTGAGCGCACTATCTGCTCTCAGCGAGGTGGCCAGACAGGCGTCAGAGTGGAAGGAACGTTCACTATCATGAACGTTCCTTCCACTCTGCAAAACACTTGTCTGACCCCCGGCCTAATAGTATAATTGCTTTATAGAAGACTCAGTTCAACTACTCATACCTGCTTCTGAGTGTTATAACTGCACTGACATAGATGGAAGTTGCAGTCCTGATCTTGGCTTGTGAAATAAAATCTGTATGTTTATAAATGGCTTAAATACTTAAGGGGGTATTCAGAAACTTGCAACTATGAGATATGCTGGCCCTTCACTAACGAAAAATCCAAACAGCTGCAGAAGCTTCACCGTGAAGCAAGAGCGTTTGCAACATCAGAAAACAAAGGCACTTTCTGAATGATCCTCTAAGTATGAAATATTATGGTGTTTAAGGCTCGTCATGATCAGTCACATGCATCTCAAATGGTGGTTGTAATTTCAAGACCATCACGTACTAAAAGGAGACTATGCACATGCAGACTTCCCATGTATAAGTCTGACATTGCTGAGATCACTAGTGCAATCTTGCGTTTTAACAATATTTACTGAAGTCGATTTGCATACAAGGTTTTTACTGTGTGACTTATGCTGGCGCCACACAAGCGTTTTTTTTTCCATCAGTCTGTGCGCACAATTTGATGTTGAAGCTTTGTCGAACACCGCACGATGCCCTTGCGCACTTTTTGATGCACGGCATTCGCGTATTGCTACGGATGCGAAAATGGCGTGGACGTGAAAAAGCTAGGCGGACGCAGGAACTATGTGCTGCTTCCTGTGGGTGTGAAGATTTGCGCATCTGCCATCTCTGGATCCACGTCCATCTTTTGATCCATGTTCCTCCTCGCCTGAGACCCCCCCCAGGATGACCATGGATGTTGAGGAGCTCATCCATCTGGTACAGCAGCACCCAGAATTGTGGGACACCGCTGATCCAGACTATAAAGCTAAAAATAATAAAGGAAATGCCTGGTGTGATGTCACCAAAAATCTATAAACAGAGCATGAGTCTTGGATTCCAAGTCAGCAAAAAATACAAGGTATGAACAAAGTATATCTGGGTATACATGTATCTGGGGTCCATCAGGGTATTTTTGAAGATTTGGGGCATACCAGCGATGTGACGTCTATGGGTAGAAGTGTGCATGTGCATCAGCCCTTTGCTCAAATCGGCCAATAGGCCAAAGTGCACTTGCGACCCCCCCAGATGGGGGACCATGGCGTCCCACACTGTTGTCATGGAAACCGCCTCCAACAGCCAGTGTACGCAAACCCCACCAACCAGGCAAAAGCTAATTATATAAAAAAAAAACACAATAGGATGCAAATGAAAACTCATGAATTAAAATGTATATAATTAACCTAAGTATTTACAATGAAGACTGGTGATTATAGAAAAAATAAAACCCTATCTTCCATTTAAATCAACCCCATCTGCCGTGGTACTTGACCACCCTCTGTCATAAAAAAAATCGGCCAACGTGTCTCGAAAGCGAGAGTTCGCTCTATTCACATTGCAAGGTGCGGTGTTCTCCTACTCTTCAAAGCCAACAATATTAAAGAGTTTTTTTAAAATTGTAGCCATCTCTGACAAAATTATGTAACACACAGCAACATTTGACATTGTCTACTGAAAAACCCACATTTACAGCCAATGGGCGATGAAAAATGTGCCATTTATTGGTCAGGATGCCGAAGGAGCACTCAACATTGCATCTAGCACTTGACAGGCGATAATTGAACATGCGCTTCTTATCGCTCAACTGTTTTCCAGAATATGGACGCAGTAAATTAGGGGACAGTCCAAATGCCTCATCCCCCACAAAGGCAAATAGTACAGCAATGTCCGTGCCTGGTAACTTTTTTGGCCTCGGGATACTCAGGTTCCACCTCTGTATTTGGTCCCAGAGGGTTGAGTTCTGAAACACAGTGGAGTCCGAGTCCTTCCCATATGATCCAACATCCACGCAGGTGAAGCGGTAATTGGCGTCAGCTACAGCCAGTAGTCCAATAGAAAATTTCATTTTCTTTAAAAAAAGTATGGAGATGAGACCCACAGTCAGCAGCATTGAGGCGAGACCTTCAAGCTCTAACAATCACCATCCCACCAAGCTTGACGACGAGCATTAATGTGGACCCGGAACCGTCGGATCAGGAGCTGGAGATACTCCCTGAAGGAAGAGGTGATGAACCAACCCCTGTTCCTGCATCTGCTGCGGGGGAAAAAACACTGAGGAGCAAAAGGGGAGAGGCAAACATGAAGTGCTTAACTTTACGGAATCACACCAGCCAAGACCATCGAAGGTTGAGGAAGATCATGATGTGGCGTTTTTATATTCATTGATTCCATTGATAAATTGACACCACAGCAGAATGCACAGATCAGGGTACCCATCATCCAGACACTCGATCGAATGGTCCATCCAAACTCTCCCATGTCCCGTGCTGCAGGACCTCCATCCCAGACATCGTCTGTGAGTGGATACTACAGCGGATACCTGGCAGGATCATTAGACACAGACATGCCAGAATATACCAATTTATAGTTGTAGTATATATATTTTTTTGTTATAGTTTTAGTTATTTTGTACTTTAACCTCCCTGACGGTATTCCCAAGTGTGGCTCGGGGTTAACTTTTTGTACCGAAAGCAGTATCCCCGAGCCACACTCGGGATGGATACTTACATGTCCTGTGCTCCCTCGCTGGTCCCCGCAGTCTCCTCCAGCCGCTCGCAGCGTCACACGCCTGGTTCTCTTCTCGCGAGGAGTGAAACAGGAAGTGTGATATTGCGATCGGCTGTAGTGTGACTGCGGGGACAGCGAGGGAGCACAGGACCTGTAAGTATCAGCCCGAGTGTGGCTCGGGGATACCGCTTTCAGTATTGAAAGTTAACCCCCGAGCCACACTTATACCGCTAGGGGGCCAGATTAATTGGACCGATTCTGACATAGAATCGGACCACCAGGGAGGTTAAGAAAAGTTAGTTTTAAAATGCTTTGTGTGCCTTTTTAGATTTTCCTAAACTGATAACAAAGTTATAGTGCCTACAATTTTTGTTTCAAAAACAAAAAAATTACATTTTAAAATACTTTTCAGCAGTGGCGGAAGTACCAGGTTCGCAGCGGTCGCACTTGTGACCGGGCCCTGGCATGCCGCCACTGGAGGGCACCCAGGCAGCCGCAAACGGCTCTTGAATTCGGCGGAAGTTTCCAGCAATCAGCACCGGAATCTGGGAGTAGTGCCGCCGGCTGACCGCGTCCACACACACATGCGGCCAGCCAGTGAGCGCGTCACGTGTGGGGGCGGATTCTTCTGCAAGCTGTTCTCCCACCGGAATCACCAGGTAGTGCTGCTGCGTGTGCTCGGGGGCACCCGAGTCCAGCTCCACTGGTATGTGTGGGCGGGGGGCGCCTGAGTATACATGTTTCTGAGGGTCTGATGTCTGGGTATACATTTGTAGCGCTCACTCCAGGAGGAGCCGCTGAATAAACCTCGGGTTAGTCTCACCGCACTAGGGAATAAATATACACCAGCACTGTTGTGGATTTTATAGATTATATACTTTACTGATCCCAATAAAGTGACACATATAATGCAAATACGGTATATGAACGACAGGATTTCAGAATGCGGGAAAAACACGCGGCAGCAAAAGAAAAAAAGATTAACCCCCTCAGTTCTGGAGTGTAAGTCCCGTGAGTGTAATGTCTCAAAAAGGTGTACGTGTATTGATTCGTGTACCTGGGTACCGTATTCAACTGGCCAGTGAATGTAATAAGCAAATCTTCGAATAGTCACGTTGGGGCCCTGTAGAATTGAACAATAAGGCAGCGTGCTGGATTATACTTGGATTTGCGGCCTGTAAGGCCTCTCACCCATCCGTTAGACAGTCTGTCCCACTGTCCGATCAAGGATGTCTCAGCTTGTCCTCCGGAACTCTGTGCCACCGGATCCGCTCTCTTGCTCGTCCGATCTCCAACTCGAGAACCACGGCCTACCGCCTGCACTCCCTATGGATCATCGCGGTCTCCTTACAAGGGGTCCAAGTGGAACTGAAGTTCTGCGCAAACCTCTCAGCTGTAATGGGTATGCCTCCGCAAGTTACTGTCCCGATCTCCAGCGCCCTCGAGGTAGCATCTGCACTCTGGCCTGGTCTCGATCTCTGGCAGTCTCACTTGCGTCCTCTGTCTTTCGCCGCTCTGCTCACACTGGCGCTCCTCCGCACGAGGCTGCTTATGTCTTTCCTCTCTGTCCCACCCAATTCCTGTATCCGCCGCAAAGCCTGATGGATATTGTAGTTCGTTTAGGTCCCGCATAGTCCATATGGCTTTTGTCTCCCTCTGGTGGCTAAAACCGAGTAATTGCAGCAACACAGTTTTAAACAGCGCTACACATGTATCTGGGGCCTGAGTCTGGATACGCATGTATATATGTAAATTTGTGTATGTACAGTCTTTATATTTTCTAAATCTATTAATCTCATTTAAATTGTCATATTCTTGTTGCCATACGGATCTTTTGCTATAACTTTGTCTAATGGATTTTTCTTTATATTTTGCAGGCCATCCGTGCGACCTGCCCAGTGACCAACACTGTTATCTAAATGGTGTACTATTCTTTTATATTGCAGAATATTTTTTTTTTTTTAAATTTGGATCTTTTTTTGGGGGGGCGGCCCTCCATGGATTCTTGCACTGGGGCCCTGATGTCTCTAGTACGCCTCTGCTTTTCAGCCTTTACATTTTCTAAAGAAAAGATAAAACATTTTTAGGCACCAAACTTTGTTGTTGTTTTCGTAATTTATTGAGTAAGGTGGGGTTTGAGTGATTGAATGAGTTGCCTGAGCGTGTGTAAGTATGTGTGTAGTCTTTTTCCATCTCCTTCGCTCAGCCGGCAACACGTTGCGGTGCCATCAAACTTTGCTCCACAATCCCTGGCGATTGGAGGGGGGTATATCTATGTTCTGAGGTCTGTGTGTGGGTACGTCACTACAGACTTCATTTCTTACCAGGAACTCCTCTTCTGATATGGCGGTCCTCATGTTGGTGTCCAGCTTTGTCAACAGCTCTCTCACAGTGGGCAACAGCTCGTTGAATGACGTTATTGACATGCGGAGGTAATTGTGAGAAAGACCCGGTAAAGTTCTTCAAAGTGGCCTGTACAGCGTCTCAAACGTGCCATGCCGCTGTCCGACAGAGATGACAGGATGCACTCACCACTTTCTTCTTTTTTTTCTTCAAATACACATACACTATATTGCCAAAAGTATTCGCTCACCCATCCAAATAATCAGAATCAGGTGTTCCAATCACTTCCATGGCCACAGGTGTATAAAATGAAGCACCTAGGCATGCAGACTGTTTTTACAAACATTTGTGAAAGCATGGGTCGCTCTCGGAGCTCAGTGAATTCCAGAGTGGAACTGTGATAGGATACCACCTGTGCAACAAATCCAGTCGTGAAATTTCCTCGCTCCTAAATATTCCACAGTCAACTGTCAGCTCTATTATAAGAACGTGGAAGTGTTTGGGAACGACAACAACTCAGCCACGAAGTGGTAGGCCACGTAAACTAATGGAGCGGGGTCAGCGGATGCTAAGGCACATAGTGCGAAGAGGTCGCCAACTTTCTGCAGAGTCAATCGCTACAGACCTCCAAACTTCATGTGGCCTTCAGATTAGCTCAAGAACAGTGCGCTGAGAGCTTCATGGAAAGGGGTTTCCATGGCCAAGCAGCTGCATCCAAGCCATACATCACCAAGTGCAATGCAAAGCGTCAGATGCAGTGTAAAGCACACCGCCACTGGACTCTAGAGCAGTGGAGATGCGTTCTCTGGAGTGATGAATCGCGCTTCTCCATCTGGCAATCTGATGGATGAGTCTGGGTTTGGCGGTTGCCAGGAGAACTGTACTTGTCTGACTGCATTGTGCCAAGTGTAACGTTTGGTGGATGGGGGATTATGGTGTGGGGTTGTTTTTCAGGAGCTGGGCTTGGCCCCTTAGTTCCAGTGAAAGGAACTCTGAATGCTTCAGCATACCAAGACATTTTGGACAATTCCATGCTCCCAACTTTGTGGGAACAGTTTGGAGCTGGCCCCTTCCTCTTCCAACATGACTGTGCACCAGTGTACAAAGCAAGGTCCATAAAGTCATGGATGACAGAGTCTGGTGTGGATGAACTTGACTGGCCTGCACAGAGTCCTGACCTCAACCCGATGGAACACCTTTGGGATGAATTAGAGCAGAGACTGAGAGCCAGGCCTTCTCGTCCAACATCAGTGTGTGACCTCACAAATGCGCTTCTGTAAGAATGGTCAAATATTCCCATAAACACACTCCTAAACCTTGTGGACAGCCTTCCCAGAAGAGTTGAAGCTGTTATAGCTGCAAAGGGTGGACAGATGTCATATTGCATTTAGGATTAGGAATGGGATGTCACTTAAGTTCATATGCGAGTCAAGGCAGGTGAGCGAATACTTTTGGCAATATAGTGTATGTCGCGATAGCAAACGCCACAGCCTCTCCTGCATCCATCTTGCTCCAGACTCCAGCCACCACAAAACTTTTTTTTGCCACTTCCTTTCCTTTTTTTTGTCTTTATTTTCAACGTCCGTAATAAATTACTGATCGTCTGTTGAACACAATATATCCCGTCAAAAATATGCATCCGTTATGGACGCACTTCACACTATCTTCCGTCAAAAAGTGCGTCCATAACCAACGCACTGTACGCAGTACCTGTACGCTCATGGGCCAGTAGCCTTAGAAGCTATTTGTTCCTCACGTTATCACTTTAATGTTTTTATTTCAAGTCATTTGTATTAGTTCAAACAAACAGGGTGTCAAATATTTACATAAATGTAGACCTCCTTGCTTGAAGTGCCTAGAGTTATTCGCTAGGTAGGCCTGACGAGGCAAAACAGGGCTTAAACAATCATTGGGGGATTGTCCAACAATGCAGAGGACTATTCATGGGTCCACACACACCATGCCATTAACTTGGAGCTTCACTACTCATGATTACTTTTCTTTTTCTTAATTCTATACCTGGAAAGTGAGGTTTGTCGTCTTAACTTACAAAAAATAATTCTCCATTACCCTTCCTTCCCATTCTATGCAATACCACACATCAACAGTAAACAAATCTGCTCAACTACTCATCCAAAACACTCCATGTAAAGTTTCCTACAATTTATACATGTTAGCACCCACACCTGTTTCAAGGACTCTGTGTCTTGGACATCTGCAATGCTTCTGCACTATGCTCCTTAACAATTACCTGTCTTCTAAACTTGTTCCACATGCTGTCTGCCGGCAGAGACCTGCCTCCCAGGGGTCTAGTCCTAAAATAACTAAGTGCAGAAACTCTCCAAGGTTTCTGTTCCCCATTTAGTAGTTCCGACTGACGCTCTGTAGCATCATTGCATCGTACCTGAGTGCCATCATGCCCTTGCTGCACCAGCCCACCATTTAGGCCCCGTTCACACTGTGCGATTTATTGCGCAGATTTTGCCACGCTATGTAGCATCTCCAATGGAGCTGTTCACATCTTGCCACGCGATGTGGTAGCATGTCGCTGGTACATGACCCTTTTTTTGCATTTTGCAATTTCCATTGGTGGTGCTTTGCAAAATCGCAACGTCACGTGACACGGTCGCGCAACATCGCAAATATGAAAAACGCGCAATTTTCAAATCGCACAGTGTGAACGGGGCCTAAATCATTGACATGGTGCTCTTAACACGCCACTCCACAAGCTAATTTGATATTGTTTAAATATAAATATTAGCTGGATGTGGGGAATCTTTGATTATATAGAAATACATATATATTCTATTAGATATAATCATATTTATGATGGCTTAATAAGGAAACATGTTTGTAGGTTTATATACCTACCCTAAGTGTCTCAATGTGAGATGTACAAGAATGAAAGTTAAGTTTTAGCCTGCAACAAATCCTTCATTCTCTACGCCTAAGAACTTCTTAAATAATGTAGTGAGCGGTAATTATAAATGGGGGACACTGCTCAGCGTGTAAGGTTACTTCCAAAAATAAAAAAAATTCAAATAGTACAGTAACATATAAGGTAAAACAATTCTTTAATTGGGACACGAGGAGTGGTATACCACATGACATGTAGTTGTGGATAAAACCATCAGGCTCCTCAGAAGTAGGATACTTGTTTTAACACATTTGTGGGGTTTTTTGGCACTTTTGTGCTGATCCCGTGCCGGATGCTTTACTAGAAATGTTATTGTTTCTAGATGGAAAATATTGAGTATTCTGGTATGTCAGTTACACAATACTCTGACAGCAAGCCACAAACCCAGAACTTTTTTAAGATTTAAGAGTTTCTAAAGGGGTCAGAGTAACAGTTGTTAGGGTTTCTTCGCCGAGGCCGAGTTGGTGCAACGCGGATAAAGTTTAGATTGTCCTTTTATCTTGTTAAATGCGCATAGCAATGGATCAGAGCTGCACCCACACCTGCGAACAGCACAAAACAGAGTATTGTGGCAATATTGAACAATAGGCTTCATGTCCTGTGACCAGCAATGTATTGGGTCCATTGTTGCAAGCTTAGAAATGATAGCCTAGGCCACAGATAATACTATACAATATTTATATGGGAGTATGGAAAGATCAAATTTAAACAGTTGGGGACTACTTCGTACATAAACCACCTTCACTCTTACGTGTGCTTCACTTGCAATGATAAGTGATGGATTTAAGTCAAATGTGGACTAAGAATGGATTATCTTGGTGTATAGAACCACTATAGTTTGATAATTTATAAGATGAAGGAAGTTTAAAGTCTGTGATAGTTTGGAGATGATAGTTGCAGCTGTACACCATATACAAGTGATTTTTTATTTTATTTATTAATCGATAGTTATTTTTTTTTTACCCTTGAAGAGAAAAAGATGTACCTGAAAGCAAATAAGCAATATATGCAGACCATAGAAAAATAAAACATCTGTAAAATGGACTCACAAAGGACATAAATATACACATCAGTGCCTATCGAGGACATCCAGAAAGCTTGGACTTTAATGAACACTATATAAAAATCAACCCCTCCTTCCTTTTATCCTTACATAATTTGCTTATTGTATGTAACGTTCATCCGTACTTAGGCAAATTGCATAACTCATACTTTATGCACACAAGGTATGCAAGCACCTGGTCAGAGTGATGGATTGATGCTGCATGTGCAGCTCAAGTCCATAGCAGCGTTCGTTTGGGAAGAAAGCAGATAAGTGCACTCTGATAGACATGATTCCAATGCGAAAGCCGGGTGGGGGGGCATTCCACACACCTTGACTACTTTAGTAGAGTGTCACTTTTAAAATCATTTCATGAATGTGTGGGGGGAGAGCCTGGAGGTGGGAATGAGTTTTGAAAAGAGACCAGACCCAAGTGTGGGAGGGAGTTTGGGGGGGGGAGGAACTGGACCAAAGGGGGGGGGGCTGCTCTGGACCCGGGAGGGTGGGCTGGAGGCACAGGACTCCAGTACCATGTAAGAATAAAACTACGGCTGTGCTGCAGTGGCAGTACCTCTGGGTTTGTGCTATAGTTCTGCAACTGTTGTAAACTAAAGAAAAACAAACTGATTGTCTGACATAACTAAATACTAAATCATACCAAGTAAAGCAGCGTCACGACTCCTTTATTCAGCTCTGAAGTAGCGTGAGGTTATTAACGTTTAAGGCTAGGGTCAGACGAACGCATTTTCGCGTTGTCTGTGAAAAAGTGCATTCGACCGAATGGACGCATTTTTTCACGGAGTACGCGATAGCGGTCATACGATGCGCATTTGCATCCGTGATTTTGTACGGATCATCAATAAAACACTTTGTGCATCTGGACGTTATGTTGGCCGGACATTAGCAGTGTCTGACGTCTCCAAATCTCACACACACGCCTCTAGCGGACGCAGCGCACTCTGTACGTCGTACTAGCGGTTTTACGTTCTCGAAAAAATGCGTTCATTTTCCACTTGCGTTGCGCAGCCGGACTTTCGTGCGACCGTACTTCGTATATTGGCTGTCATTGCCCGTCATTTGCTGCTAGTGCGGCCGTGATTAAGTGCGCCTGCACGCGCGTTCGCACTGCCTCAGTCTGACCCCAGCCTAACTCGGCCTGACTCTAAACAGTGTGTGCTGTACACATGCTGATTAATCAATGAGAACAGATGACAACTATTCTCATCGATTAGTATTGCATCGGTTTATCAAGGCTGTAACAACTATCTTCAGTGCGAGATCTGGATCATTCAATCATTCAAGGTACTGGGTCAGGTAAGAGATGGACTATATCATTTAAAGATAAGAATTGTATGTTCTTGTCCATTGTCATTTTGGATCAATTACAATTAATAATTTCGAAATAAAGTTTGATATTTTTTTGTATTCCACTAAAGACCCATTCATACGGTGCGATTTGAAAATCGCACAATTTTCATATTCGCGACAGAGCGATAATGTCGTGCAATTTTGCAAAGCACCACCAATGCAAATCGCAAAAAAAGGGTCATGTACCAGAGACATGCTACCGCAACGTGAGACCCCGCGCGGCAAGATGTGAACAGCTCCATTGGAAAAGCTACATAGTGCGACGTTGCGGCAAAATCCACGCAATAAAATCACACAGTGTGAACGGGGCTTTAAACAAGGATCACCAACTAGTGGTATTAAGTGGTAGATCCTACTACAATTTAGGAGCACTTATGAGCTGTTTTTTTTTTTGTTTTTTAGACATGAAATGTGAAATGCTCTTCATCTGTTAAGTCATCAATGCAGAATTCCATTATCTCCAAAGGTTTCCTAAACATTTTCTTTTTAAATAAAATTACCTTTTCTTGAGAAAGATGTGCGTAAGGATGTAGTTTCACACTTTAAGCATCGACAGAAGACAGTACAATATTTTATCAAATGATTTGTACAAGAGCAGAAAAAGTTTTGATTTATTAACATTTATATATTTGTAATAAAACCGGCATTGTTATATTTTGCTTTTTTTTCCACTATTAAAAATATTTCACTCATACATAATGTGTACAGTCCCTCGATGTCTCAATTTTTAAATAAAAGTAAAAAGTAAACACCATTAATTACAAGAATATGGCAATTAACAAATCCGATTGTATAAATTAGACTAATTTGCAAGCTGAAACAGATCGTCAGCATTTTGTGTCATTTGTTTTAAAAATGCTTTCTATTAAATGTTTTATGTAGTACTGTTGTTGTTAGTAAAAAGGGTGATGCCACTGTTTCCCAAGCGCCCCCCAACAGGCTAGATTTTAAGGATTACCTTGTGGAAATGCAAATACTGCAATCACTGAGCAGCAAATCCTATCACCTGTGCTGTGCTTCAGATATCTGGAAAACCTGTCCGGCAAGCGGGACTTAGTTGCTCTGTTGGGAGGGAGGATGTAACAAAAATATATAATACTTCTGAAAAACTCCTTATGCTTCTAAATCTAAAGTATTGTTATAGCAGAAACAAAATTCTCTAGTGTTGACACTTCTTGAACAAAAACGGGATTTTGTTTACATCTGTGTTGAAGATTCTCATGAAATCAAACATTGGTTCTGGGTTTGTTCAAAAGAAAGAAGTAATTTATAATCGGTACCATATTTTTTTTTCTAGCAGAAGACCAGGCAAATCTTTGTTTTTTTTCCTCCTGATGATGACCAGCAAGTCCTCATTAAAAAACTGTGATATCTAAGAATTAAAATTTAATGAATAATGTTTAGGCTCGTTTATTCAACACTGGAAAGAGGACAATACTGGGTTACAAAGGGAAACACAGCAATTTTCAATGTCAAATTGGAAATAAATCTTATTACCATAAACTGCATTTAAGTTGGCCTGTGTGTGCGTATAATATGGATTTCATGCATTTATTAGCGTCCAGACATTTGCCTAGGCTTAATCCGCTTTACTTCTCATGATAAGAAAAGGTATTTCTCTGATCTAAGTGGAGTTTCTAGGGTCTATTCACAAAGCACTGAAATTTCGGTGCTTTTCACTTCAGAGCATTTTGGCGATTCCGTTTTGCCAAAATTTATGTGAATTCACTATTTAGTGAATGGTCACCGTAGTGCGCCGCTGATGCCTCATGAAAAATTTGGATAACATTGACTAAGAGTGCCGAAGTGTGTAACATCACTGCTCTATAACCATTAGACACAGGTTCAAATCCCAGCAAGAGCACCTCTCCAGTAAGTGTCCTTGGATAAGACACCTAACGGTACAGACTCACCACCCAGAACATGCTTGAAAATGAGAGAAATCTCAATGTATTCTTCCTGGTAAAATACTTTCTAAAAGTGGCCTCTGTGAATTCCACCAAACTGCAAAAAAAAAAAAAAAAAAACTCTAAACCAATAAAAGTGTATTAAAATAATAATAAAAAAAGTTTGTTACAGCATAAAAAAAATACAAAAGGTTTTCTAAAACTGAAAAAAGAAAAAAACTTTAAAAAACTTTATTAAATTTTTACATTAAACCTGTCAAACTGAAATACTGAGAATCAGGACATTTCGGTGCAGTTAAGCGTTCTGTGAATAGATGAACCATTACTTCTCAATGGGACAATTTCGATGTCGCCGAATGTCACCAAACTACACCATATTTTGCCTGCATGTGGCGTATTGACAGTGAAAAGATGAAATTGCATAGAACGATGCTTTGGGGAAAGACCCTTGTCTCTCCTGTTCAATAGAGACTCCACTGAAGCATTACATTAAGAAAGGGCGGTCACGTCTTGATTTCTTCATCCCAATAAGCACCAGTTAGGGCTTTTTAATGAAATGGCCCTTACGTTCTGTGCACTTTTCACTCACATAAAATGCCATAAGAACGTGTGCACTCCGTGTGCACTCCGTGTGCTCCTTGCAATAAAAATGGCAGAACTACCTGGCATTCAGTATAGAATAAAATATATAAACAGAAAAAGAGTGTCATAATATATAATCAGACTATTGCAGGACACAAGGATACCATTTTTTACTGGACTAACAAGATGACAACAAGCTTTTGAAAGTCTCCTCTCTACAGGTTAGAAGAATGAATGCTTCTGACTTGTTAAGCTTTGAAAGGTCTTCCCTTTCCAAGTTTTTTTATTTGTTAGCCCAATACCAAAAAAAAATGGTATCCTTGTGTGATGCAATACTCTGATTATTTCATCATCGAAACTTTTGGACTAAAACGGCCTCTTCCATCCAGCCCCATATATTGGGAACTAAACGGGGGAACTAAATACCCGTTGTTTTTTGTCCTAAATCCGATGTTTTTTAATTGCAAAGAGTTATTAAAATGGAGATGGGAAAAGCGGGTAATGAATGGGACTCATGCAGAGGTCTTAAGTGTGATGACAACCACCACCATTTCAACCTCAATCTGGGTCTTTCTACACCATATAAATGCCTAGATAAGGGTTGAGAAGTTGGTTTTGTCATCACAGTGAGTTAATAAGGCCACCCTCCTGTGTCCTAGTCCTCCTTTGGCTACATTATCCTACTGGACTCAGTGCTGGGGTGTTTTTCTCCCCATCTCCGCCATTGGGAATCAGTGCCAAATTGGGTGTGTATCATAGTATCTGTGCTCACCACTAGGTATATGTGGATTTTATTAATATGTAGAGCCAAAATAAATCGAGGAAGTGTGGAATGCGCATCTGGCGTATACATAGAAGCATCAGACACGCTCTTGGTTTTCTCTATTGATCTCATCAAGCAATTAACATCAGAAATCACATAAACATTATACTTTGTGGCAATAAATAATCACTGGCTTGTGCCTATTTGTTATTCCGAGTACAACAAAGTAAAGTAAGTTTACAGAGATACTAATGTGGTACAAAGTTAATCGTCAACTTGAAATGCCAACCTCCAGCTGTCGCCAACTCATCTTTGACTAGGACTTGCTAACAGCAAATCTGGTGGAATGGAGTAGCATTTAATTTGATACTGGTGAAAATTATCTGTTGCAGAGACATAGGGGCATGATTTCTTCTTGAAGGATGCCATTTAAAAGAGTTTTGGTCACTACATTATAATTTATGAACACCGAAAGCGAAGGACAGTAATTAATTTGCCCCCACAGACGTTAGCTCTGAGAAGAACAAAAATACAGTGTTTGGACAAAACCTCAATCTATAGGAGCTATACTGCGACTGTAGTTATGTCATTGGAAATTTGGTCTGTGTGAAGATTCACCTTACTGCCGAACCTACCAAAAGTGGTGCAGTAACAGTGTGACGGACTCGCTGTCATTACGCAGCATTACGCAGGGAGCTCATAATGTTAAAGGAAACCGACAAAACGATCTGATTGCAAGGGATAAAATTCGGACTGATCTAAAAGTGGTCACGTCCTGTACAAACAAAATCTACAAATGGATGCATGTCATAAAATGTATGATACAGAAAATAAATATGGTCAACGAAAATTGCACATGTCATTCCTGCAAGGTATTCTGAAACATTAACCAAACCTATCTGTAACAAAAAAAAAAAACCCCACAACAGGAATAAGATAATGTATATGAATTTGTGTGTGTGTGTGTGTGTATATAATATATATATCACATATATGCATACACACTGAAGTAGTTAATGGTCTGGCTGTCTGCAACACTCAAACCTACAGAATATTGGAGAGAAAAGACCTATAACAAAGTGAAATCCTTGTTCCATTACCAGTCACACCATTAAGGAGTTATTAGTCCACCACTCCCTAAAATTATCTGTTTCCACACACGTTGAAGATGCCCCTTTGGAAGCGCCTCATGTATTCATTCCAATCAGTGTTACCAAGAAGACACTGGGATGTTTCAGTCCACGCAGTAGATTTCTGGTCTCCTGAAAATTCAGGGTTTTCACACGGTTTTCTTTAAAACGCCACATTCCATGTCCGCAGTTCCAAATAAATGCAATATGCATCATACATCGAGGAATAAAGACGACGATGCGGCCTTGTGCTTCTGGAATCCTTCCTGGCGTGACTCCACCTTCTTTATGATCTCTGATACTATCCAAACCGAAGATGTGAGTCCGATTAGGAAAATCAGATCTGCAAGAATGAACAAAATACAGTCTGAAAGATGTATATGAAAAGGAGGTGTACCTTCACACATAAGCTGCTACAAATTAATGGTTCTTCCCACGAGGGAAGGACCTAGAATACCTGGTTTAAGTTTAAACTACCATTGAGCTTTGAACATCTTACCAAAACATTTATGGATGTTTTTGCAATCTGTCCTGTCTGCACCTTTAGGAAAGTTCTGAAGTCACCGATTCAATCTCCTTATGGGTGATTACACACAAACACTTTAAAAAGACGCAGAGAGCAATCAGCCTCTTATTGGCTCAAAGAGACCACATAGTTACATAGGCTGAATAAAGACATGCGTCCATCAGGTTCAGTCGTTCACACATCACCTACTGCTGTTGATCCAAAAGAAGGCAATAAACCCAGTCTGATGCGTTTGCCAATATGCAACATACTGGGAAAACATTCCTTCCTGACCCCAGATGGCAGTCAGATTTCTCCTTGGATCAAGAAGCTTTTACCCACATATTAAATATTGTAACCCTTAATATCTTCAGTACCGGTTGGGTGGAGTAGAGGTAACATCACTGCTCTGCGTGGAGAGAGCCTGTGGAGACATGGGTTCGATCCCGACGAGCACCTCTCCAGTAAGTGCCCTTGGGCAAGACACCTAACAGTACATACTCGCAACCCAGGACATACTTGAAAACGAGAGAAACCTCAATGTATCCTTCCTGGTAAAATCCTTTCTCAAAAAAAAAAAAAAAAAGATTCTGTTTTTTCATGAAGTCATCTAGTCATTGTTTAAAAGTCTGTACAGTCTCTGACCCAACCACCTCAGCAGGCAGAGAATTCCACAGCTTTATTGTTCTCACTGTAAAATAACCCTTCCTATGCTTTAGGCTGACTTTATTTTCCTCCAATCTAAATGGGTGACCTTGTGTCCTGTGTATAGTCCTATTAATGAATAGGTTTCCAGACAATGGTTTAGAATGGCCACATAAATAATGACTTTGCAGGATAGGCAGTGTGAAGAAGCAACAGTTGCAGTTGAGCATGTGAAGATTTATGGACCCTGGTTGCTGTGTTATACATGTTGAGAGCTGACAAGCTTCTAGGCTTGCATCCCCCTCCCTATCACAGGTGTTCCATCACCAATTAACCTTAAATTGCAGAGGGCTCCAGGAATCATTATGTCCTCAGTGAGTTGATCCCATAATGCAGGGTTCTCAAACTCTGGCCCCCCTGATGTTTCTGAACTACAACTCCCATGATTCCACGGCCATCTATTGCATTCAAAGCATTCTGGGACTTGTAGGCAAAAACATCTGGGGGGTCGTGAGTTTGAGATCCCTGCCATAATGGCAGTCATTAGGTGTTTAGCGTAGGACCTGTCAGAGATGAGATACTCTGTGACAGGCTTAAGAAAGATATGGCCACATGTTATGAACTAAATTCCCATAATTTATTATGCAGGTAAGGAGATTAAAAAGAATTATCCACCTTATTTTAAAGAATCTTTAAATTGTGTGACCTTTAAGATGGTGTGATTTAGGTAATTGAGTGCGCTCTCCTTGGTTTGTTGTACGCACACTGCAATCCTTATCCTGAATTCTAAAAGATCGAACACTCCGAACACTGGAGTTTTTAGAGCTGTCTGGATTTTAGTGATTCTGAGCGAGGGAGGCCACTCAGGAACTAGACTCCCGAACACTGCAGCAAGTCACGGCACATGCTGGGAGCATCTGGGCAGCCCCAGCATGTGACATGCTGCCTGGAGTCTCACTGACTCTGAGCAGCACGTCTGTGGTGTAATGCTGGACGACGCTCCCAGTGTGCACATTGGTGGCTGCAGCAGGAAGGAGATCATGGCTCACCCAACATGATCTCCTTCCTCTGAAACACAGGATTCTCCCGTATCCTGAAATCTGGAAGAATCCAAAATAAAGAATGCTCACGGTCCCGAGCATTTCGGATAAAAAGCGCCCAACCTGTATATTGTTTGTCCCTTAAACCTCAAATTACTTGTTGCAGTAAGTCAATGCCGTCTTTAGTGAATAAGTCTCACACAGCTTTTTATTTATTTCTAATTGAATGTGCCGTTACCTTGGATGCTTAGACTTTCTGTCTGGAAAACCTTTTGGAGCGGAGGGAAGTAGATGACGAGAAGCTGCCCCATGATTGAGCCTAGCACAGCATAACAAAACATCTTGTTGCTGCACAAGCCAATCTCAAATACTGATTTGGTCTGAGGAAAAGAAAAATAGTCATTGTTACATATAAAATGTATAAATGTACACAAACATATCAGTTAACATGGCTACATTCCATAAATACATATAGACATAAGACCCTCATCTGCACATGTTGTAAATGGGGGTTTGATACGGAAGCCTCACACTACTTCCACATTCTTCCACGGTCAATCAGTCCTACTTGACAAGGGGTTTTCTGTAGTTTTTTTTTTTTTCTTCTTGGGGGGGGGGGGGGGCAGAGCTCAAATGAAAATACACACGTCATCTTTCCTGGGAAAGTACAGATTTTTCTATACTCCACTTCAAAAAGGAGTAGAATTGTGCAGGGTAATCAACCAGACATGTGAACCCCAAAACCGAGCCACGCAAAATTTGCTTTCATTATTATTATTACACGTATCACCAGTTCACACAGAATACACCTATTTTACAAATTAAATATTGGAATTATTTAAAAAAAGTCATGGTGCTTCAGTGTTCGGCCATTTAAAATGGTTAGTAACTCCTTTTGTTTTAGGTTTGTTATCTTAACATGCCTTACAAGAATTAACTACATTTTGTGTATTAGAGGTCATATGAAGCCTTACCTGTGACCTGGAACTTAATGCATTAAACATGTCAAAAAACACAAAGCACGTAAAGGTCATCGTTGTGTCCCTGGGTGTGATGACATTATCTCTCAACTGGAAAGGGAAAAGAAAAATACAAATATAACTGCTGACCATACAGCATAGTTGAACTATATATAACACAAACGCCTCTCTGAAAACAATACATCAGTATTCAATGTGCCCCCCCCCATCACCTTTTCCCTTCACAACATTCACAAGTTAATTAAAGTTTAGACAGTTACATTCTGCAGTAAATACATGCCATTAGTATATGTCACAAGCTCACCTCTCTCCAGAAGACAAACAAGGTCCCGCACACTATGATGAATGATGAGATGAGGATTTTGATAATTAGGTGCTTGGTCAGGATGCTGTCCTTTAGATTTCTAGGAGGTTTTCCAATTACATCTTTGTCAACTGGCTCCACTCCAAGACTGAGGTGGGATCAGAAAAGAGATATACGCTATGATTAGGTGTTGCTGCCGTGCTCTCTGTATGACACAAGTACATTGCTCACCCCTTTATATTGCTAATAGGGTGAAAATAGAAGGGGGAGGGGGCTACATGTGCCAAGGTATCTTCTTAAAAAAATGGATTTTGCAGAATTATGTTGTAACAGCAACTGGGGTTTACTGGTCTCCGGCTTGTGGTCCAGTCCCGAATCTGTTACAGCGTCTGTCCCTTCTCTTTAGACAAGCTGATCCGCAGCAGCTTTCCTTCACACAACCCTCAGCCGGAACTTGAGGGAGTGCTGTATATTTCTATGTTTCTCTCCCCAAACATCAGACACAACTTATTGCAGGGGAATGAATAGGCTTTATTGGAAATTGGGAAATTATATGAGGAACAGAGAGGGGATGGTAACATGACACAATCAATAGAATACATTGTCTACATGAGGGGGGAGTTGAATTCCTTCAGAAGACGCAGAAACCCAATATTGAGGGTTGACTGCACTTTGGATTTGTAATCTTAATCCTTGTATCCACCTTGTTAAAATCATTTGGCAGACATAGACAAAGCTAGTTTCAATCATACAATAATCCATTAAGAGAAAAGAAAATCTATTAAACCAACAACACCCAGACCCCCTTCCACCGTGTATAGGTCATGTACAAGACCCCCTTACCTTTGAGCTGGAGGACCGTCCATAATGATATTAATCCACAAAATCTGCATAGCATTCAAAGGGTTTGGAAAGTTCATTAATGTTGCCAGGGATATTAACGTCAGTGCAGCAATACTCCTGTGAATGAGAATATGTTAATTTATTTTGCCAGCATGTATTGGATTATTCCTTGCTATCTCCAAGTAGAATTACATTGTAGTCTTTATAACAATTCAATGTGGTAACGCAGTATCAGCAGCAATAATATGCCATGTTGCAAACTCAGGTGAGATTTCTGTCCCTTTCCTGTAATAACAAGCCACTTTTACATGATTTTGTTTAGGCCCTTGTGCCAATGTTGTCATTTCCCCTGCTTGGGTCGTTTTACTCTATGCAGGTGACATGAGAGCTGTGTTTCTATTTTATTTATGCCTTCTTTTATAGATTCGGCACCCCTGCTGTGTGCAGGACAGGACATCCTGGATGAGGGATAAAAGCAATCATGCTATGGTATCCTGTGGTAAAGTCATCACCTCATAGTTGCTGAAGAATGTGACAAATTAATAAAGTTGTGCATTAAAATGTTTTCTAACGTTAAGTGGTGGTTGACAACTTTTTGCATTTGTGCCATTTTTTTGATCACTAGTATAGACATACTAGTGTAATTTTACAGATGCCGTTAAGGTGAAAAAAATTCTTATTGTCAGAGTTACGGTTTGTGCATGTGTTACGGTTACTATTAGGTTTGGGATTACTATATGTGCTTGTTTTAGGGTTACTTTACAATTACACTGTGTTTTGTTTTTCCAGTAAAATTATGCTAGTACGATTCGTACTTTGACAAAAAAAAAAAAAATCTGACTTTTTTCCCTAGCCTCCTATTGTTAGGAAAGATTTTTAAAATGTGACTTTACTGATGTGCCATCCACTACATTGACCACAAGGTGACGTTGTAGTGCTGGTAAACCATCAAGCCACAAAAAACATAGCTGCCCTCCCTATCTATTATACACCAAAGAAAGTGCAATCAGCAAACATGTCTCAAGGATCTGCTGTTTATACACCACTGGTCTTACCACGTTTAACCCCTTAAGGACCAATGATGGAACTGTTCTGTCATAAATGCATTGACTTTAAAGACCCTTGGTTCTTTAAGGGGTTAAAAAAGATCTCTGTAAAGACAGAATAGTCATCAATAAATCCAAAGTCCCACAAAGCTTCGTATGCCTAGTTCTGATTTTCAGGTAGCTCCCTGGTGTGCTGCATCTTCATTCTGAAGACTTCAGGACACGGTGACTACATTGCACATGAAGTATTACCAGGTACCACTGAAGTATATATTTTAAAAAAAAACTGTTATTAAACCTAAACACAACCAACAAACTGAGCAAAATTCTGGCACCAACAGTTTAACATCGTTTAATGGTGCGTGAACATGATAAATGATTGCACTTACGTGCTGAGCTGGAAGCGTACAAAATTTTTAATATTGTTATAGATCCCCTTTCCTTCTTCGATGGCAGACCTGAAATTAAAGCCATTTAACACTCCGTTAGCTGCTGACAAGCAAACAATGTAATGAAGATGAGACACAGAGCTGGGACTCTTCAACAAATCCATAATGTCAAAACACCCTCCTGAAGTAAGAGAACCTTTAAAAATCTCGATGTCAGCACGCTATTAATACATTTACAAGGAAACTATTAGGAGCCCTGTACTCCGATATTTACAGATGTAGCTCAGGTATGCTGTAAATATTTATTAAAAATAACAGTTTAACATCTGCCCTTTTTTAATGTACCTTTAAATGGATTTAAAAGCACTATATTTTCTGAATG
This sequence comes from Leptobrachium leishanense, assembly GCA_009667805.1. NCBI lineage: Eukaryota > Metazoa > Chordata > Amphibia > Anura > Megophryidae > Leptobrachium > Leptobrachium leishanense. The sequence goes on from CM019067.1 coordinate 250,508,054, forward strand.
TGAACCGAATAATAAAAAACTACATTAATTATGTGTGTCTAAAAGCGTCTCAATTTTTTTTTAAAGGAAATGTGTTGTTGTATATATTAAGCCTGTAATAATTAGGTATAACTCATTGAAATCCGTGCAAATAAGAGATCTTCAAACCATATATACAGTCTTAGAATGTGTATGGTCTGTTTCTGATCTGTTAGTGCAACCTAGTGGCCGTTCATGAGCAAGTCATGCTGTTGGATTTTACACTCTTATGTAGATTTTATTTTACAGTTTGCTAATTTGCTGCCTGGTCCCACCCCCCTGCATCGCGTGACTCGCAGGGAGCGTTACCAGGAAGCAAGTCAACGCGATCACACAGCGGGGGACAGCGAGGGAACGCAGGATGAGGTGAGTATGCAGCCCGAGTGTGGCTCGGGGTTACCATTCGCGGTAGCGAAATTTAACCCTGAGTCACACTCGGGAATGCCGCCAGGGAGGTTAAAAGGCGTGGGAAAAAGATACATTTTTAATTGTTTAATTGGTGTGTCTGAAAATACACCAAGAGATTCATAAGAATATACAATATATGGAGAAAAGTATTGGGACACTCCTGATAATGTGTTCTGTGGATTGATGAATCACGCCTCTCTGTTTGGCAGTCTGATGGGTGAGTCTGGGTATGGCGGATGTCAGGAGAACATTACCTGCCAGATTGCATTCTGCCAAATGTAATGTTTGGTGGAGGAGGGATAATGATATGGGGCTGTCTTTCAGGGGTTGGGCTGGGCTCCTTACTGCCAGTGAAGGGAAATCTTAATGCTTCAGCATACCAATACATTTTGATCAATGCTATATTCCCAACTTTGTGGGGACAGTTTGGGGAAGACCCTTTTCTATTCCAGCATGACTGTGCCTCGGTGCACAAAGCAAGGTCCATAAAGACATAGTTGGAGTTGGACGTGGAAAAATTTGACTGTCCATACAGAGCCCTGAGCTCAACCCCATCAACCACCTTTGAGATGAACTGGAATGGAAAATGCGAGCCAGTCCTACGTCAGTGTCTGACCTCACAAACACTCCACTGGATGAATGGGAAAAAAATTCCAACAGAAGGCTTCCCAGAAGAGTGGAAGCTGTTATAGCTGCAAAGGCATCATCATCTCCATATTAATGTCTATGGGTTTCAAATGGCATGTCATAAAACCTGTTGGTGTAATGGACAGGTGCCCTGATGCTTTTATTAAAATATATAATGTGTTTTATGGCAACCCTGCAGTCACATCAAACTGACAAGTAATCCACCCTCTCAACTTACATGATTGTATGAAAATCATCTTCTACAAGGATCATATCAGCAGCTTCTTTACAGACGTCAGTGCCTGTTTTCCCCATTGCAATCCCGATATCTGCAGCTTTGAGAGCCACGGCGTCATTCACACCGTCTCCTGTCATGGCAACAACTGCACCGATATTCTGCAGACTCTGTATGTTTGGCAAAAAAATTAATAAATAATGGAGATGAATTATGCAACTCTTGTATAAACATATAGGGCCCTATTACAATCTTTGCGTTAAAACGTTCGCGCAGCGAGGGAATTTGTGCACCAAGCGTTAACGCGCGTAAATCAACGCTGGAATTACAATCCTCACGCATTTTATCATCCGTCGAGCAATAACGAGCATAAAACGGATGCGCACAAATGCTGCGCAGTAATTTTGCGCGCAGAAATCAGTGTGCGTACTGTTTTTTTCGCGCGATTCAGCCAATCAGAATTAAGAACCACAATTATCTCACGTTAAGTTTTTGCGCCTGTAAAAGTCAATCTGAGCATATATGCTGCAGCAATAATAAATGCACACACAACTTCTCCATTTTATTGTTTGGGTATGCGTAGAATTTTTTTTTTTTTTGAGAAAGGATTTTACCAGGAAGGATACATTGAGATTTCTCTCATTTTCAAGTATGTCCTGGGTGGCGAGTATGTACCGTTAGGTGTCTTACCCAAGGACACTTACTGGAGAGGTGCTCGCTGGGATCGAACCCATGATTCCGCAGGCTCTCTCCACGCAGAGCAGTGATGTTACCTCTACTACACCCAGCCGGTAGAATGTGTAACTATACTTTGCTGCATTTTATTTTTCGGGCTGGTGTATTTGGGTTCGGCCAGGTCGTTCAGATTTGCCATTAACACCAGCTTTCAGGTGTTGCTAAAATTATGCGCACAAAGGCTGTCCGTTGCAAACTGCGCATAGATTGTAATACCATCCACATACCAGCGCACAAACACATTTGCGCTCACAATGTTAAGTATAGGAAGCGCGCAGTACAGTACGCTTGCAAAGGGTTCGCGCAGGTTCACCCGCGTTAGACGACTGCGTGCGTATGTTGCGCTGACTTTGTAATACGACGTTCTGCGCAAAGGGTTTTACCCCTCGCGTTAATGCGTTTTTGCGCAGACGTTTGCGTGAAGATTGTAATAGGGTCCACAGTGTATAAACTTGTATATCTTGTATAAACATAGGGCTAGATTACAAAGTTAACGCTAAAATGGGGACCCTAACAGGGAAACCCTGCACCTGCAGGTTTCCCCTTAGCGCCTCGTTTTGGCACTAGATTCCGGGGCAGGCGCTACTTCAGCACCTTGCCCCAGAATGCAGAGATACCCTCAATGACACTCACAGCAGTACTTCCATACCGCCGCGAGTATCTCCTCCTGGAGTCCATAAGACTCCATGGAGGGTTGTGCTGCCGGGCCCTGAGATCGCATAGTGTCACAGAGTGATCGCGGAGGGAGACTGGGAACTACTTGCCCCCAGTCTCACTTTGCTCAATGCCAGGAGAAGCAGCAGATTGAGCCACCGTTCCCACCACAGTATGAGAGGTGAGTATCTGATTTATGGGGGGGGGGGGGGTTAGAGGGTGCTAAATGATTGTGCAAAAGTGGAATCAGCAGCAGCTTTTAGGTGTCGCTAAAATTTTGTTTAGCCCATCGGTGCGGTAATTAGCCCTAAGACTTTGTAATACCTTACTTATCCTAATGCTAATTACCGATTGCTCTCCCCACGTTAAGCATAGAAGTAGCAAATTACAGTAAGCTCGCGCAAGTTACGGATTTTTCATGGGTTTAGCGTTAGGAATGTAATATGGAGCATGCGTTAAAGTCACTTATCCTAGCATTAACAAAAACTCACCCTAACACTAAAGGTAGCGCCAACTTTATAATATGGCCCATAGTCTGCCATAAGATTAGACTAATCCAGCTGTGTGTGTATCATGTATAACGCTGTGGAACATGGTTATCGTTTATTAAGTTGTATTAACGAGCATTAGTTAGCAGTACAAGTTATTAAAAGGCCTTACCTTCACAATTTTTAATTTGTGTCTCGGGCTGGCTCGGTAAAACACAGAAACCTGCAAAATGAAAAAGTAGATTACTTGTTAAAATATACATCAGCGCAAAAACAAATGTCGGATTTCAACAAAATGCATTGTTTTACGATTTCTTTAAGAGTAATATTAAAAAAAAAACATATGGCCAGACAGATAGTGAATACCTCTGTGTGACAGGATCCTCAATGGGAGCTAAAGTGCCAGCTCAATATCAGTATGTTAACAGTAATTTGAGAGACAGATCCTGTAAACATAAAAACTATGCAGTTTGCATGGTCTTAGTCCCAGCTCATACGTTTCATTACACTTGCAGGGCCATCACTAGGGTTGACAACTGATGGCTCACTGGATCTGCTGGGGCCCCATGTAGAAATATGCTGCCGTATCCCTAGAGATTGGTTGGTGATACAGAAAAAGCATGTGATCCATGGTCAATCTGATATGTCATCACCCCAATCACAGGACCACCACGGATTGCTTTAACCTTTCACTGGATCACCAGGGATTTAGCTTCCTCTTTTGCATTTAATACCATGATGCACAAATTTGATAGGATATTCATATCAAACAAACATTACACATATCCCCAGACTAGTGGTTCTGTATGGGGCCATAAGATTTCTGATGGCAGCACTGCACATTTGCCCCATTACAGGAGGAGCTTTAAGAGATCCATTTACTAAGACGGTGCAGAAACACCAGGCAGGTCTCCTTTGTACAAGACATACTACAATTCATGGGAAGTACTTTAGCCATCTTGGTCCTTATCAACAGGCAGAGATCATGGACAGCGCCAGTGAGTAAAGGTGTAATCAAGGAGCCCCTAAAGTCCTCTTTATAACAGATCCATTAGCAGGCAATGGAACACAATACAATACGGATTGCATCTACCTTTGGAACTATTTGGGAGAGCTGCTGAATATCCAATGAATCTACTTCTTCTCCAGACAGTGACTGGAAACCTTTGGAATAAAATCCTAAGCGACTTGCTGTAATATACAAAGCATATATTAAAGTTAACACAGTAAACATGCTTATTCTGGCATGAGATCGTTATTTCACTTATCAATAGGTTGTAAATTCAATGTGAGGTCATAAAAGATGGACACAGGCTTCTAGGGAATCACCAAACAAGGCCCGTTTTCATACCAATGGCAATTGCTGTTTCCTGAGAATCCCCGGTGATCATTTTAATGGTTACTCCAGACTGGATCAGCACATTGACAGCTTCTTTGACTCCTGTTCGTGGAGGATCAATTATTCCTACCAAGCCCAAAAATGTTAGTTGTCCCAACTCTGGGCCAGAAGCCAAGGCAATCACTAAAAGAAAAGGAGAAAACAAAGCATAACTCTATAGGTTTTATTGTGTACTCAAGACCTCTATGCTAATTTTCCAGATAGAGGCCGGCTGTGGTCCCCATGTCTGTCATTTCTAGCTGTCACCATGGAGACACGTAGACAAACCCAGGGCTATTTCAAGTCTGTTGTTACCACGAAGTCCATTGGGAGCACTCCTCACATCCTGACCACTTGAAAAACAAAGTGGATGTGTAAAGTGTTCCTTTAAGGCTAGGGACAGATGAGCGCATTTTCTGCAGCCACCGTCAAAATGTACGTCGATGCGTGCGCACGCATTTTTTCACGGAATACGCTTAAGTGGTCAGATGATGCGCAATTCTGGACGTATTTCATGACGATGGGGTGAAAAGAAGTCTAGGGAAATCCGGCTGTTTGAACGTTATGTTGGCCGCACACTAGCAGCGTCTGACGTCTCCTAATCACGCACACACGCTGCTATGCGGCCGCAGCGCACTTTGTACGTCAGTAGCAGCGGTTTCACGTTCTGATAAAAATGCGTTCATTTGCTGGTTGCGTGGTGTCGGCGCACTTTTGTACGCACGTACTGCGTATATTGGCCGTCATTGGCCGTTATGTGCTGCTACTGCCGCCGTGATTTAGTGCGCCTGCACGCGCGTTCCGACTGCCCCACTCTGACCCTAGCCTAAGTAAGGAGGGATCTGCCTTACCAGGTGTTTCCACTTGAAACAGAAAAAAAGCAAGAGGTCAGGAATTCGATGGGATGTCACTAGGCCCTGCTCACCTGTTTAGAGAAGACAACACTAGCAGGGGTGGACTGTCCCATCGGGCATTCGGGCGCAGCCCAAGGACCCGGATGGGGGAGGGTGGATTGGTCTTGTTATCCTTGCAGTCCTGTCCAGGACATGCGTGGAACGTCATGGGGATTCCCTCTGCAACGCGCAGGCCGCTCCATGCCTGTCCGGTTGGTCCCCTGCTTGGTGTGCTGTTCTGGCACCAAGCAAGGGCTTCAGCCACAGCGGGCTGCCATATCATCAACCTCTGGCATTCCCCCTGCCCAAAGGATACCATTACAGGAGATGCAGGGGTCATTTAAACACTGGTATTTCTGGATCCATAAGAGCTACAAGGACTGTTTTAGGTGTCATTGGAAAGTACAGAATCTGGCCTTTCCAACGATACCCAACACCACTATGTAATGTGTAGAAACAAAACAAAAATAAATTAAATACCATTAAAAATATATCCTTTTTTTGTTCCGAAAGCAGGGGCATTGTTTTTATTCCCCCTTATGAAATTAACAATGTCACTGCACTAACTCATTAATATTTTCATATAGGTTTTAATATATTTAAATTAATTTTAATAAATAAGTATTTTAATAATATGTTTTTATATTAGAATTGCTTTAAATAAATATATTTTAATAAAATACTGCATTTTGATATTATTTATTAATCTAAAGTTCTAAGTTAAATATAATTGTTTTTGAGTTTTATTGCTGTGGAGCGCTGAGATACCCTCATACACACTGCACATTACTGTGAGTTTTATTGCGGTGGAGCTTTATAGTGTGCATAGTGTACAATAGTGTATCAGAAATGTACAGTATCTTAAACCTGAAAACTGAGCGTCAGCTTCCCACATTTGCCACAAGGACCTTCTGTGCCACGGTGCAGCCTTAGCTGCAATGAGTGGGTGATGGCTGCCGCAGAAGAGTAGTGGCCATCGGTAAATATGGAGGAAACACAATGGATTACCCAATTTACTGCTAGGCCAGAGTGGATTTTCTTAACTCCGTAAAAAATTCTTTAACACAACAATGTACATGTAGGTTGTGCATTGTATGGGCAGGGTTTGTATAGGTGTGACCTACTGTGGGATGGTACAAGGTGCCCCACGATCCCCTATTGCCCGGGGCCCCATTAGTTGTCAGTCTGCCCTTGAACACTAGACAGGGGGTGAACAAGAGGAGGGAAAAAAATACTTGCAAAGCATTTTTCAGTTTCTTCTTTCCATTAAATAATGACATGTATGGTTTTACTTTAGATGCCTGCATATAATACCTCAGAGTGTTACTTTTAAATATGACATCAGAAGAGCGTAACAATCCACCCCTACAATCGCATTAAGGAAGATAATCAGAGTACAAGCTTAGTTCCTTAAATTAGTATGATAAAAGCAACACTTTTCCACCACCAGTAGCACAGAAACATTCCTTACCCCGGAGTCCTGCGTTTCCCATGTATGACGTCTCTTGATGATACAGCTCCCGCTGCTGTTGTGTTAGAGGTAAGGTCTGTCCCTTAATGTTGTATGTGGTGCAGTATCGAATAACCTGCTCATAGGCACCTTTCATTAAGCACACCTCAGGTTTATCCTGTAGAGTAAATGAAAATATACCATATCAAGAAAAAACAAACAAAAATACTCAAAAGCACAAAAAATTACAGAGCAAGTTTCATGTATGTACTGTACTAAAGCATGCTCAACGAAGTGTGCACACATAGATCATCTACGTAAAAAGTACTATGGGGTTTATTCAGAAAACACTGGTATTTTGCGATGTTACAAACACCAGTGAAAATGGTGCATCATTGATGCAACAGCGAGAAACGCCGGGAGAGCGTCAGAAGCTGCAGTGTGAAGCTTCTTCTGCTGCACTTTAGACTTAAAGTGACCTTAAACCCTCCGATTTTTTAACATAAACTAATACTGTAATGTGTGCCTTACTGTAATCCATGGTTGTTTTCCTTCTCTTTGCTGTTCTTTCTTTTAAATCCGTATCTCTTCTCATACTGGGGGAGAACTTCCTTTTGCAGCTGGCTGCCACTTCCTGTAATACTGGCTCAGGTTGCAAACCTATACACCAACACCATGTATCCATTCCAGAGACCAGGCAGTCTGCTGAAACAGGTAGTTCTCCCCTAGCATGAGACGAGAGAAGGATTTAAAAGGAAGAGCAGCAGAGAAGGGAAACTACCATGGATTACAGTAAATCACACATTACAGTATCGTTTTATGTTAAAAAATCGGAGGGTTTAATGCCACTTTAATGTTCATGAAGGGCTTGCATTATTTGAGTTGCAACACTAGTCATTATTGACCAATTCCCTATGCACACATATACGGTTTCTTCTCTCGGTTTTACATTTTTTTGGTCTTCCGTGTTGGCTACTGAAGCAGCATTAAAAGAGAGAGATTGAAGAAAACAGGCTTATCTATGAACGCCTTGCTTCAGGCATGCACAGGTAATAGCCTGGAATATAGCACACATAAAGCATCCCTTCCAGTGTGGTCACATGTACAGGCGATTGCCGAGCTAGAGCGTACAACATCATAGGGCAACAAAATAATATTTATTTACTCTGTATGCTGTGGCTATGCTAGGAGAGCATGACATGTGATGTTAAATGTTTCAACATGTTTAAGTTAATCCTGGCCACATGACGAATCAACTGTAATTACTACTCTTTAATGGAACATTTGGAATGAGAAAAATAGTCTTGTTAAAATATATAATTTTTTAAAGTATTTTTTATATATATTTAATTTCCAAAAAGAGTTTTTTTTTACCCTACTACATCAAGTTGGAGTACGAAAGTAATAGGACATTATGTTCAGGTTTCTCATGATGACATCAAAGTAATGTTCCAAAAAGACCAAACACTTTAGGTCAGTTCTGTTCCATTAGTGCAATGTAATGAATAAAAAAGACAAACGAAAACATCAAGATGTCCCAGCAGTCACCCGGTGCATGGAAGGTAATAATAGATGGATTTGTAATCATCCCATGTCCCTGAATATTTTATACTGTCATAATGTTGTGTTATTGCCAAGAGACAGTTTCTCAGCGTGGAATGTGCACACAAGCTTATTCCAAATGAAGACGTGATAATGGATAGCTGTGAAATTGCCACCAATTTCAGGTCAATATAGAAGGGATCCATTCTCTTCAGATGTTGCAGGAGCAAGAAAAGAATTAAAAAAAAATGTATGTCTTAAACAGATCAAACATGGCCATGGGGTAAAATACTTTCCCAAAATCTGAATATGAATAGTTATAAAGTGGTTTGGTCTGCTATATTCTCTCTGGTAATTATCTCCACACTCCCCCTGCTCCCTTTAGTTTCACTTGCCTTCTTCCCTTAGATTGCAAGCTCATGGGAGGTCTAGCTGAGCACTTGTATAAAGTGCTGCATTAGCAGGACAATTATCCTATGGTCAGGGTCGTCTGTTCCTTATGTTTAATATTTATTATTTCACCTGTTTTACATCCCCAATGTAAAGCGCTACAGAATCGGTTGGCGCTTTATAAGTACTTCTAACTGTAACTGGTTTCTTTAGGCTGAAGAAGGGTGTAGAATAGAGAGAGTTGTGTCGCTCTGGTGAACCAATAAAATGGGTATTTTATCATAAGGTAGCCCACATTACCGGTGGACCTAGACAAAAACGTTATTGCTTACATATAAAGGTAATAGTGAGAATATAGCGGATGAACATGACAAAACTGATGTTGAGGGTGAGGCACAAGTATAGGGTAATATTTAGTTGAGTCAAAACAAAACAGAAAACCTGAGGGGTAACAGGTTATGTTGTGATGTGCCAGTCACCCTCAGATCCGGGCTAGAAAAGGCTATTAAAAGGACCACTTTTATTAAAGGATATACATACAATTCAGTACACAATTGAGGAAACCGTGACGGCGAAACGTACGTTGAGCATGTCCTAGGGACACTCAGTTGTCCATGATTTTTTTAGCAGTTGTTTGATTATTGAAGCCTACTGGAGGTTTAGTGCGGTATGAGTATTTACAGATTGCCCTATGAGTGGCGCATGTGATAATATTGGAGATTTTCATTTATAGGGAAAGGATAGAAATCAATACAAGATATAGGAACCTGCAGGTCGCATATCAGTTTCCTTTGTGGTGAATGACCCCTATGTGCCGCACTCTGTGTGTACTGCTGATAACAATTAGACTATGTGTCAAGCTCTGTGCATTTATTGGAGCTTGACAGTCAGATAATTATACGTAACAGCAGTGAATATATGTATATTCTACACCAGTGGCTTTATTGGTTCAATATTTCATATGACCCAGGTTTTAGAAGTAACTTATGTTTTTTGTGTAATCAATTGTGGACCGAATTGTTTGCATATCCTTTAATAAAAGTGGTCCTTTTAATGGCCTTTTCTAGCCCGGATCTGAGGGTGACAGGCAAATCACAACGTAACCTGTTACCCCTCAGGTTTTCTGTTTTGTTTTGTTCTTTGCATGAGGGTTTAATCCCAATTTATCCGGGCTATCCCCCAATACTGTGATGGAACGGCTCTATATTTAGACCATTCCGCCTGGTCTCTTTATTTCGGTTAATATTTAGTTGTACCCTTCACCCCACATAGAGTCATGTAGGTTGCAATTGGTAATCTTTATACTGTGGGGAACTATTTAAGCACAAATTGTTAATACCAGTTTGCTTAATCTTAAAATATACTGCTTTACCACCTTAATGATTTTGTGAAGCCCCGCCGTCTTTATGTGCCTTTAGAAAAATGCCTCCCAGTCTCACAGTATTATATGCAACCCTCTAGCTAGAGTGTGCAATTCGTACCCAAAATCCCCTTCCATTTAATCTGCACATACCTGCTGGGTCCGGTGCACACACCTGACGGCCATCCACTTTTGTTCTGAGTTGAATGGATATTCCGATTTGCGGATGTAGTCGTGGCGTAAACCTTCAAGGCCCATCTGTGTACAAAGAAAGGGTTACTAGATTGACAGCTCTACAGTCTGAGGGATTACTTATTGTTAAAAATCAATTTATGTTTCTAGGAGCTATTTGTGGAAACCATTACACCTTCACCTGCCAAAAAGTCTTACAAAAGGCACTAATGCAAAAGTTAGACTGTATAAGGCTTGGGGGGACTGCATTTTGTAAGATGCAGATCCATGTTATGTGTATATGCCAAACGCTTGGATCAGAGGTGACTCTTGAGATATTGATACCTCGGTAAAGTTTAAATATGATGCTGCTCTTGGGGTGTCTGAAATAAAGAAATTAAAGTCCCCAACTTCTCACCTTTTTTGCATCTAGGGTCTGTAATAATACAGAACTCCCCATACCAGTGCTATGCCATACTAGATGGCTTTAATTATTTTTTTAATTGTCTAATTCTATGATTTTACTCCGTATAGTTTCCAGACCTGAGGAAGGGAGGTTACACTCTCGAAAGCTTGTCTTTAACTGTAATGTTAGTCCAATAAAAAAGGTATCACTACAGACTGCTATACTCGTGATTTATAGATAGATAGATAGATAGATACACACGGATCCAGTACAGAGTTATTCACGAATATCTGGAGGATTTCAAAACGTGGGTTGTAAATGATGCCTGGGCTGTGTCACCTGTAGCCACATGATTCCAGCAAAAAGGTTCAGTCATCCACATACGGGCAGACAGTATAAAATCAATCATAGCATAACATGTAAAACTGAGTTCATACTTCGTAGTATATTTAATAACTTGCCCTTGTGGCCTGGCGTATGTAGGCAAGACTGATACTCCACTCTGTGAAAGAATAAGGAACCATCGTTCCAACATTAGAATGGCCCTTAGGGATGGCAAATCCGATAAGCCAGTTGCTAGACACTTCTGAGCGAAGGGACATCTTTTGTCTTCTTTAAAATTCATGGCCATTGACCATATCCCCCCCACCGAGAAGAGGTGGTGATCGGTCTTTGATGCTTCTACGCAAGGAGGCCTGGTGGATCCATAAATTGTACACAGTACACTCCAAGGGTTTAAATGAGAGGAATGTTCTCTCACCGTTCATATAGGTCTGCATTTAAAAGAATATTTTCCTCAATTTCCCTGTTAAATGTCGAGGGATCACTTGATGGTCAATGGCTATGCTTAGGGCAATAGTCAGGGTGCTAGCTCCATACATGTGTATGTTTTTGTTTTGTTTATACTAGAAGAGTTGGGTTTGAGGGGTTAAATATGATCAGGTCTATGATTGCAAGCGCAGGGTGATGTATTGAACCCACCCACCCTGTTACAGATTGCTAGACCTGGCATTAACACAGCCGGTTGGGGTGGTAGCCATGGGAACGGTGTCACGTCATCATTGAGAGCCTGAATCATGGTGCAAGCGCACATCCATTAGGAGCACACCGGGGGTCGCTCGCACATTGGATGGGTGCGTGGTTAATTAATTAATTAATTGTTTGCATTTATTTTCCATCCTATTTAAGTAGGGTGAGTTAGTTTGGAATTTTATGTGTTTTTATCCTGAAGAAAGCTCCCCCCTTGAGAGGAGCCGAAACGTTGATTCATATGCAATAAAGAATTTTTGAAAAGAAAAAATCTCGTGAGTGCTGCCCATCAATTGAGGAATACACAATGGAGACCAAGGCCAAGCACCATGGTGAAGAACATGAAGCATAGTGAACCGTGAATGCAGTATCGCTTTGCATGTTATATATATATATATATATATATATACACACACACACACACACGTTTATTATTGCAGAAGCCACTTGCACATCACAGAAATTCAAAGAATTGCATCCCAGAGCTCTTGTGCCACATTCCCCATATGCAGCAAGGAATTCTGGGTAGGATATGCAAATGACCTCTGTCTCACTTTTATGCATCCTGGGTCTGTTATTACACAGAACCCTAAAATCAATGCTATGCCACACTATGGCTTTTTAGCAGAGATAAGGTTTATGCATACACACACACAAATATAGTTTTTTAGGTCTTGAAAATCTTAGTGAACGGTCAGTCTGCATCAAGATGAAACGGTCTGAACAGCACTGAAATAGTGTATATATGGTTTAGCACAACTGGTAAAAAATAACAAAAAGAAGCTTGTTTACATGAATCATTACCTAATAAAACTTCAGAAAACTTTATGGATATGCTGCTTTATTAACTTTCTAGACAAAAGCCTAGTAATATAAGAGGAGTGCAGCCAAGAGACACATAGTAGCAGTATTATGCAACAGTAGAAGATTACATCATAAATGAGGTCTAAAAAGATGAAGTTTTGAAAAACCATGTCGGAGGCTCACTATTTGTACATTCAGATGAAACCAGCAGATGGCGATCATATCCTAGCTGATACAACAATGTTGTACATCCCCAGACGTGGTCATTATGAAAGAGAGAACTCAAATGCAATATATGTATTCCTTACAGTCTAAAATAAAATAAAAATATTCAGAACTCCTCATCATCTGCATTTATCACTACATTTATGCCCTTCAAGGTGGTATGGGCGTCCAGCCTTATTCTATTGTCAACATACAGACTTGCAAGCTGTTAGGCTATTTGCTGTTTGTGGGAGTTAAAATATAAAATAATGCGGGCCACACAAGTTAAAAATGACCGGCCCTATTACAGTGACAGGACAGATCATATTGATATACAGATAGGTCCCTATTATGCGCTCGCGCAGCGCATTTTTTTTGCGCACGCAAAAAAACGTTATCGCACGAAAATTAACGCGGCATTCCGATCCGAGCACATTTATTCAGCCTTCATTGTTTTTCAGACACAAATCTGACACGCAAATTTGTGCGCAAATGAACGTTGCGTGCAGGAATCGGTGGGCAGACTGTTTTTTCACGGGATTCAGCCAATCAGAATTAAGAATCACCATTTTCTAAAGTTAGGTTGTTGCGCCCTTCAAAGTCAATCTGCGTATATGTGCTGCAGCAAAAATAATTTTTGACAAATTATTAATTTTTGATGTCTGGGTATGTGTAGAATGTGTAACTGTACTGTGCTGTATTTTTTTTTATTGCTGAGTTATTTCGTTTCGGCCACAACTATCATATTTGCAGTTAACACCAACTTTTCAAAGACGTTACGAAAATTCACGCAAACGTCGCTTGTACGACTTTGCGAGAAGATTGTAATACCATCCGCACTAACGCATTTGCGCTCACAATGTTAAGTATAGGATGCGCGCACGAACTTGCGCTCGCGCTGGGTTCAGGCATGGTCAATCGCGGTAGACGATTACGTGCATCGTTTGCGTGAACATCGTACTACGATGTTCCATGCAAATGGTTTGGTCCACACGCAAATGCGCTGCACGAAGCGTGTAATAGGGGCCTTAGTATTTCCTTGCTTCGTATAACTTAAACACCCCATCCACAATAACTAGACAGATCAGAGAAAGATAACCATGAAATCTATCATAAACACGTTTTTTTCTTTTCAATAGTGCATGGGGTTATCTTACCTTCATAGCAAGGGCAATTAATGCTCCTTCAGTTGGCTTTCCCATTAAAGTGTTGTTCCTTATTTCAGCATCGTTACACACACAGCCAGCCTGTGGTGAAGACAAAGAAAATGAGTACTAGCATTCTATGTTTAACTATTTACTAATTAGAAAACAAATATTACCACATTATTAGTTTTAATTTTAAAATCAAAACCATAAATTTCTACCATTCTGTATAGCCAGAAATATATATAATTAGGTCATAAGAAGTTTTAAAAATGGTTTATGAACAATGTAACAAAACATAGATTACTGACTCGCATTGTAATGATACTCGTCAAATTTGTCCATTATGATGTGGATTTTTTTTTTACTTATACACACACATATACACACACACACACACACACACACACACAATATATATTCTTGATTCCATTCCAAGCTCAAGAGGATTGAGCTATAGGAATGATTTTTATTTGGTGAAGTCCATCATATTTTACATTCCTAATAGGTCATGCCCAAGACCAGGGAAGCCATCAAGGCATTACAGCCAATGCTCCAGTCACGGGCCTTCTAGGGGCCCAGAAAACAATGCAGGGCCGCTTATCAGGCGATGACAGTCCCAGGAGTGTAACCCCTGTCGGATGCCTGGTGTGATTGTGTCCTCAGCAGGTGCAGGACCCGGGATCTGTTCTCAGAATCAAAATTCCGAGCTTCCCGGCCCTGCAGGAGAAAACTCTGCCCCCTAGTGTGTCACTTCCTAACTAAAGGCAGCGGCAAGCTGGAAGAGCGAAGAGGCCGCATTGCTCTGGCAGAGGTAAAGGAGGGGGAATCATGTGGAAGGGAAGGAGACTACAGGAGGAGGGAGAAACCTTCTGCTTTTCAGTACCTGTCTCTGCTAATCGCCAAATAGACCCAAGCCCGCCCCCCAAGATCCAACAATGACCTGCTCCTGGCTCCCTCCATAATCACCTCTTCACATACCAGATTGTAGGACTTTTTTCTGCAGCACCGATCCTATGGAACACACTATCAGACTATCCCCTAATCTGACTTCTTTTAAACCGCTCCCTAATGACATTTCTATTTAGGGAAGCCTACCACCTAACCATGTGACAAAACATCCAACCCACCCAAAAATCATCCTCATCTCCCTGAATTAACATCTCATCCCCCTGAATTAACATCTCATCCCTGCAGTCCTTCCCTCCTGTTTCTCACGCCTTCACCCATCTAGATTTTAAATTCCCATGGGAATAGGGTCCTCAATCCCTCCTGTATCTGTTGGTGTATTGTAGAATTGTCTTGTCTTTACCCAATGTACCTTTGTACAGTGAAGCGGAATGTGATGGTGCTTAATAATAATCCAGGGGAAGGGGAGGATCCAGGGGGAAGGGTGGTGGAATCCAGGGAACGTGTGGGATCCAGGTGGGGGGAGGGGGAATCCAGGAGAAGGGAGTCAGAATGGGTATGACAGGCCCTGTCTTTTGCCATCCTCGTTGGTTTTCTATTCTATCCCCCTGTATGCCTGCAATGCTGCCTGTAGGGCTCAGCCTTCACATGGACCCGAGTCTTCCCTCTTCTGCCATTTGATCCACAAATTCCTGTACTGCTGTCTGCACTCTGTGTGTATTACCACATGAAAGAGGAGGGATGGCTCAGTCAGGATCAATGTGAAGGCTGAATAAACCCATATGTGTTAGCTGGGAGAGCTGAAAGGGTGTTTTGGGATTGTTCAGGGACGGGACCTCAAGATTTCTGATGGCAGCCCTGCCCGAGACAATGGGTTGCATTGCAAGTCAGGTGTAAATTGACCTCCCTTTCAAGCAAGGCCGGCTTAAAAGATTTTTGAATGAGACATGAGTTGAGGGTGTCCCCCCATTCTGTTTGTGCACGCTGTGACAGACCTCCTTCGAGCGAACATCTTGCCTGCATGCTGGAGGCACTCTCTCCGCTTTCATTGGACAGAGTTCCCAGTGGTTGGATCTGGACTGAATTTTAAATTTTGTCAAATCAACCCACAGAATGCCTGATGCTCCTCAATGAGTCTGCTCTGAAAGACAATGGATTGGCTGCATGCGGGTGGAGGCTGACACTATCCTGCAACAGGTGCCATCTGGCAAACTTACCTGTGGCAAATTATCAAAGCTATTAAAAATCCTATAGGGGTTATTCACCAAAGCACCATGTCACTGACATTTACAGTATTTGCAAACAATGGTAGAAAATCATCACTGTTGCCACTATGGTGACCTTCAGCTACCCAGAAAAGCAAAATCAACAATAGCAGAAAATGCTTCTTACAACAGTGAACAATGGCACCACCTTCATTCTTCCATAGAAGAAGTAAACTACGGCTATCCTTTAATGCCGTTTCCAACACCTGTGAATATTTTTCAGCGGTTTTAAAGAGATAATCTCCGACAGGAACAACATGGTAAAAACAAGGATGAAAATGATGGACGACTTTAGGAAAAACCACAGTGAAAACTACTGGGGAACATCCCTAGATAGGGAACTCATGGAGATGTGTGATTTTTAAATAATAAAAATAAAAAAATCAACCTTTGCTATGGGTAATACATATTTCTGCATAGTGGTAATATGTAAAAAATATTTAGAAATGCCAGGATGTTTCAGAAATATTTGGCTGGGGATTTGTTTCCGCTGTCAGTCTCGGCATGCAGCTACGTTGCATTTCCCTACATGCAAATCATGCAAGAGTCAATATGTAAAATAATGAGTGTGAGACAGCAACAGGGACCTTTAACATAGAGACATGAAGTCCATCAAAGCCTAAGCAACCTGTATGAATATGTGCATCAGAAACACCTGCAGTGTGGAGCTTAGCCATCATGAACATAGTATTATGACGTTCTTTAAACCTCTGCTTGATAGGACATGCTCAGCAAGACATGAAGGCACAGCCGAGCCATACACAAGGCAGACAGATTAACAAGGCACGCGGTTATTGTTAGAGGTGTACGGTATTACAAGATGTAGTGACAAGCCATGTAATCAGAGCATTTAACGGCGGCTGTATTGAAGTCGCACCTCCGACCTCAGCCTGCTGTCATAAAAAGAGGGGAGAATAGCAAATGATAATCATTGGAACACTCACCTCAACCACCTTGGTAATTGATGGGTTGCAAAATCCATGAATAATATCCCCATCATGGACCACTTCCCCAAAGCGATTGTAGCCAACGCCAGAAACCTGAAAGACACAGAACATTAGGCGTGCAAGAATGTAATTAACGGATACGAGGCTGGGGCTGCTAACGATAAAATATTAATAACGCTTTACTTGTACTCAGGGGTTTTATTAAATCCTTAACTCTGCCCGAGCACATGATATCCAAACATTAAGTCCCTATACTATTGCACCTTCCTTGTCAATGCTTTCAGATATTTTTCCTTTTAAACGAGAAGAGGCTTTTAATTCATAGATAACTCTCAGATGATGTGGGGTAAAAATAAAAAATAATACAATAAAAAGAGAAAAGCCCACAGGAAGTAATTTACACTATAATAGAAGTCATACTATTACCTGGTCCTCGCAGAATGAAGGAACAACTTTCTGCATTCCAAACAATAAACTGGAGAATACATTAAACCCCTTGTACTGCACCAATCACGTTTTCCTTGAAAAACCCACCAGCAATTCCATTTATTTGAAACACAGGGAGGCCTTTAAAAAAAACTTGACCCCGTCGCTACCAAGATCGAATATACACGATCTGCAAGGCACCACCTGGTGCCTCAATAAGCAGTACAGTCGAGTACAGTATAGATTGTAAGATCCCACAGGAATAGAACCCTCGTTTCCTCCTGTATTGGTTTGTCAATTGTTGTTCAGTCTCAATGTATTGTAACCCTGTCCATTGTTCAGCACTGCAGAATATGCTGGCGCTATATAAATAGAGTATAAAGAACAATGAAAAGGAATTTTGTTTATTGCAAACGAAAATCCTTTGCATTTGTGCTCCAGAACACGCTCCCAGGGTATGATGCTGGGGTGCTAATACTTTTTAAAACCATCTTGAAATTTGTCTTCCTGGAACCTTCCCAGCAGATCCTGCACAGAGACCTGAACTGCAGGAACTCCTTTAACCCTTTCGCTGCTGAGGCATTTCACGCCTGTGTGCGGAGCTCATTTTTACCAGTTTCGCTCATCAGGTTTAAATGCGTTTTGAAGCCTTATTTTATTATATCACCCAGAAATGCTATATATCGTTCTTTCCGGCAGGCTCGGCAGATTCATAATATATCATTATTATATGTATACGTTATGTCCTGTCTGTATATTATAACAAAAAAATGCAATAAAATCTGAATTTTCAATAATTTACAACGTGTAAAGTGTTTTTTTCACATTTTAACATGCGAGCGTTTGCAGTTATATTTTATATGAGTTGCGCTTGTTAAAAAAATTAGTAATGGGGACTTGTTACATTTTTTGGGGGGAAAATTACACAATTTGTAACAAACGCACCCCATACAAAAATACTTAGCGCAGCATCATTGTTCACATTAGAATTGAAATGGGAACAATATTGCTGCATTAACAAAACCGGGGGGCGCAGCAATTGGCCGGAATCCCGGCTGATTGCTGCCTCCTGTGCTAGGACGTGCTCAGCGGGTCCATAGCACAGGAGGAGCACTTGGCAGGACGCGCTGAGTGCGTCCTTAGCAGTCAAGTGGTTAATCCAGCAGAAGGCGACACATGCCTGACAAACAAGTTATTACATCGGGAATATTCCCAAAGGCGCAGGTCACCTATATCTTGCCCCAAGTCCATCTTAAATTATAGTGTTTACGACGTGTTGAGTTATACAAACACATACATGAAAAAAGAAGTGGGTGGCAGCAGCTAAGCTAACATGCCACCATTTTCTCTGACAGCCTTTGCACAAAAAGATTTTATAACCTAACTGCGTGTCATCAATCATACCTTAACCCCCCCCCACCCCCCCACATACCTCTGCATGGATTCCATCCGAAGTGAAAATGTGTGTCACGGTCATTTCATTCTTTGTCAGCGTTCCGGTTTTATCAGAGCAGATGACATTACAGCAGCCTAAATAAAAAAAACAGCAAAGGAGAGAATGATCAGTGTCTTATTACCTTGAACGTAAAACACATAAATGAGGAAATCAAAAAGAGCTTGTGCCAACATTGTGTATGTTTCAGTATAGACAAACGTTCCCTGAGTGGTGCAAGGTCAATGATTCTACACGATGTGAAAGCAATACAGGTGGATGGCAAATCATTAAAGCACTTCTCTGTAATACCTGAGCTCGACAAAAGCACAATTCTTTTTACACACAGTTTGTTAAATGTATTAACTTATCTTTTTAAAATACAACTCTACAAAAGATACAATGTTATTACAATGAATCATGAGTCTTTAATACAGTTACAAAAAAAACAAACACCACCCCGTCTCTCTCATTGAGTAGATATCTTGGCTTACACTGCCACCTTGTTATTGCCGCAGGATACGGCGCAGTAAAAGTCTCCATTTAAAAAAAGTTTCCTTATATTAGAATGAGAGATAAAAGAAAAGTTGTATTGGAAGCAAAAATCAAAGCAGATTTGCATCGTTATTTGTTTTTTCTTCCCCCAGTCACATTTAGTACCATACTGATGTCATTTTACTGATGCCAGGAAGGTGCAAAATCAACACTACTGTTAGAGTTCGTAATTACGGTTACGGTTTGTGTTTGGGGGTACTTTTAGGGATAGGGTTAATCTGTACCCTAACCTTAACCAACCGATTCTATTTTTGCTTCATTTTTAGGCAAGGTTTACCGGTCCTTTTCTTTTGATACTCCCTAAAAATGGAGCACAATTTGAGGGCTAGGGTTAACCATAACGTTAAGGCTCTGGTCAGACGAGCACAGCATTCACGTCCGTGATAGCATGACATAAAGGCCAATGGAGTCCCACACACGAAGTACGTCCGCACTGAACTGTGGACGCACAACGGCCGCGGCAAACGGACGCAAGTTAGCCAAGAACGTAGAACTCCTAGAACGGCCGTACAAAGTGTGCTGCGTCCGCAACGTCTGCATAGCTGTGTGTGTGAGTGATGGAACGTGGTCAGAGGGACTGCATTTATACGTCTGGCATTTTTCACGGACAAAATGGTTTTGCTTTTTATTTTATTTTCCCTGCTACATCCGTCAAATAATACGTCAGTGAAAAAACGGACTGTGTGGCCACTACTGTGTCTTCCGTACTAACGTACGTCCGTACTGCACGGACGTACAGTCCGTTGAAATCACGCTCATCTGACCCTAGCCTAAAAGTAAACGTCAGACACCGGCTGCAGAGACTGTGGACTGTACAAAAAGGACCTCACTCCTCCCCTAATTTCCCTCATTTAAGCTATTGGGCTGCTTATATTTGCATGTTAAAAAAAGTGGTGTTTTTGTGACTTTTCCCCATCAAAACATAATCCAAATGTTCTTAAATCCCAGCGAGCAACCTCTCCAGTAAGTGTCCTTGGGCAAGACACCTAACGGTACATACTCGCCACCCAGGACATACTAGAAAACGAGAGAAATCTCAATGAATCCTTCCTGGTAAAATTCTTTCTCAAAAAAAAAAAGTCTGACCGCTGGAGGTGGGTGGAGAGACGCTTATGTCACTATAAAATTACTTAGATTCATTGGGCCTAGAAGGTTACATAGGATTTTACTCAAATTTGTATGATGCTCAACAGTCTGTGACACCAGGTTCACTACCAAAGTATTATTTTACTTATATAGCGCCAGCCTATTCCGCAGCGCTGAACAATGGGCACAATATAGACTGGGTTACAATACATGGAGACTGAACAACATTTTGACAAACCATTACAGGAGGAAACGAGGGCCCTATTTTTGTAGGAACTTACAATCTAGAAGGTTTGGGGTGGAAACAGGAGAAAAAGACTGCAAGGTGAGAGTGATGGACAGGTCGGGGCAGTGAGGAGTATTAGTGAGTCGGGTGGTAGGCTTGCCTGAATAGGAATGTCTTAAGGGAGCCTCTGAAGGAAGGTAAACTAGGGGAAAGTCCGACAGTATGGGGGAGAGTGTTCCAGAGAATGGGGGCTGCGCGTGAAAAGTCCTCCAGTCTATCAAGGAAGAGGTGATGCGTGGAGAAGCTAGGCGCAGGTCACTGTTTGACCTTCGGGAGCGGACTGGGGTGTATTTGGTGATTAGTGAGGACAGGTAGTGGGGAGCAGAGTTAGTGAGAGCTTTGTAGGTCAGGGTAAGGATTTTGAATTAAATTCTGCAGTGGATGTGGAGCCAGTGAAGGGACTCGCAGAGTGGAGCGGCAGAGACAGAGCAACGGGTGAGGTGAATAAGCCTGGCAAAAGGCATTCAGAATGGATTGTAGGGGGGAGAGGCGGGAGAGAGGGAGGCCAGCTAAAAGATTATTACATTAGTCAAGTCGGGAGATTACAAGGGTATGGATGAGTTGCTTTATGGTATCAGCGGTAAGGAATGATCAAATTCTGGAAATATTACATAATTGGTAGCGGCAGGAGGAGGAAAGCGACTGAATGAAGAAAAGAGCAGAGCAGAGTGTAACTCCGAGACAGCGAACCTGGCTTCATGGGGAGAGAGTGATACCATCGACCATGATAGAGAAGTCAGGAGGTGAGGAGGCATTAGAGAGAGGAATTAGTAGGAGCTCAGTCTTGGACATGTTAATCTTTAGGTGGTGAGAGACCATCCAGGAGGAAACGCCAGACAAACAGTCACTGACTTTGAAAAGGACAGAAGAAGAGAGATCAGGGGTGGAGAGGTAGATCGGAGTATCATCAGCATAGAGATGGTAAGGATGTCAAATAGGTGCTGGATACACAGACAGGATGGTGGGGCTTGAGCACATTTTTTGATAAATACACTGGGGCTTATATAAAAGCAGCTAAATGGTAGATCTGCTGCCTTTGTAACGATAACTCCTTAGATAATTTGCCTGCCATAAGGATTGCAGAGGATCAAGGGACCCATAGTTCAACAGTTGAAAGGGTCCACCTTTTAACCAAACCTAGACTAAACGATCCCTTCAAGTGAAATGTGGAGAGTGCTCCTCCATTGCCAAGTAAAAGGCACTGGTAACTAACCGTTTCCTCCTCCAGGTGCTTGTAAGACAATCAATGAGCCGAGCAACAGAATAATGAACGGAACTTAGCAGCCATAAAATAGGTTGAGTTGTGTTATGTGGGCCATTCACGTAGCTGTATTTGCATGAAACCATCGGCTTGCTCTTTCAAGTACCTGTCAAGGCTCTCCTGGGAGTCTGAGCAAGTGCCTCGTTCTTGACAATGAGCCAAACAGAAGCAGTGCACATTCAATGCTCCTTAAAAAGCTCATAGAGAAGCAATTGTCTGGAAAGAAGAGCTCTTTATTATGAGCGCTTAACACATCAGTGTACGGTGTATTGATTTACCGCACGCTAAACAGTCGTGTATACAATGCAATCTGTGAACTTGACGACCGCTAATGGTGCAAGGAACAAGGTTGGTCAAAGGTTACACGAGACTTAAAGGTCGAATGCCAGGCTGCAATCGGCTCACATTTCAGTGCAGGCACC
The DNA here is from genome assembly GCA_009667805.1 of Leptobrachium leishanense. NCBI lineage: Eukaryota > Metazoa > Chordata > Amphibia > Anura > Megophryidae > Leptobrachium > Leptobrachium leishanense. The sequence continues at coordinate 250,530,580 of CM019067.1, forward strand.
ATCAGTTTGTATATTACATATTAAAGTCGCTGTGTGTGCGTGCAGATGAGGAACAATCCGAGCAGTACCCCTTACTGACAACACACCAGGCTTTTTTATTAATTGTTCAGGTGTAACTGCAGCAAGCTGTTGGGTCACTAGGTTTACACATATGGCAGCTTAGATATCAGCTCTGTCATGTTAACGCTAATAGGGGGTTAATGGGTATTTCCAGAAGCAATGCCAACAGGGAGCAAGTGGGTATTTACAGAGAATAAACTGTGCCAGAGTCCCATTGACCATCAGGTATGCTGGATTCCTACTACATAACATACTTGAAAACGAGAGAAATCGCAATGTATCCTTCCTGGGAAAATACTTTTTAACCCTTTCGCTGCTGAGGCATTTCACGCCTCTGTGCTGAGCTCATTTTTACCGGTTTTGCTCATCATGTTTAACCGCGTTTTGAAGCCTTATTTTATTATATGACCCAGACATATTACATATCGTTCTTTCAATAATTTATAACGTGTAAAGTGTTTTTTTTCACATTTTAATATGCAAGCATTTGCGGTTATATTTTCTATGGGTTGCGCTTGTTAAAAAAATTTAAATTGGGTCTCGTTACTTTTTTTGGGGGGGAAAGTATGCGATTTTTAAAAACGCACCCCGTACAAAAATCGTTAGTGCAGCATCATTGTTCACATTATACTTGAAATGGGAACAATATTGCTGCATTAACAAAAAAAATAAAAAAAATTTATTATTATTTTGTTTTTTTAATATATTTTTATTTTTATTAATTTTTACATGGTCATGTTTGGTTTCGTTGGAAAGGCCATGCTCTGGCCGACCCAACGATACCAAACATTAACACCTAGCTGCCACGGATCGGGAGATAGGGGGTTCCAATGGTGGCAGTTAGGGGTAACTCTAAAACTGAAATCATCACGCTATGCACGATGACGCCAGTCGTCAGGGGGAGATCCCGGAAGCTAGGCTGACATCCAAGCTCCGAGAGAGGATCACGAAAGGCTATGCCCTTCCAAACGCTGCCTGCCTTTAATCTCTGACCCCCGGCGATCGGGAGGGAGAGAGGTCCAAAGGACCGCCCCCTCCCTTTCAGGCACCTCCTCCGCACTCGCGGGGGGTGCCTGAATTAGATGTCATCGCTCCAGCGCGATGACATCTATTAGTCCCGCCGGGGTCCCCGAGTGACGGGCTGACATCCAAGATGTCAGCCCGCACCGGGGGGGCCAGCAATCAGCCGGAATTCTGGCTGATTGCTGCCTCCTGTGCATGGACGCGCTGAGCGTGTCCATAGCACAGGGGAAGCACTTGGCAGGACACCCTCAGCGCGTCCACCGCAGCCAAGTGGTTAAATAAATAATTATTTTTTTTTTGGAGACAGGATTTTACCAGGAAGGATACATTGAGATTTCTCTCGTTTTCAAGCATGTCCTGGGTGGCGAGTATGTACCGTTAGGTGTCTTGCCCAAGGACACTTACTGGAGAGGTGCTCTTGCCGGGATCGAACCTGTGTCTCCACAGTCTCTCTCCACGGTTATAGAGCAGTGATGTTATCTCTACTCCACCCAATAAAATTTCAAAACATTTATGAATTTTAGGTGTAAAATAATCAATTTAAATCAGGGTTTATCTCATATTAATTAACTTCATGTTGAAAAAATATCAATTCACCCTACAGCTTCTAGGCAGCACTTTCAAGCCCGTCCAGACAACAGGCAAAACACAGAATAATACAGCTAAGGGTGCAAAACTGTAAGAACACAAATCTCTTAACATTTACATTTATTAGTCGTGCTATTCGTGTTAAAGGACCACGGACCATGGTGGAGCTTCATAAATAAAGTATATATAAAGATCTAGATAGAGTAAACAAACAAACCTGCTCTGGATTTAAAACCCCTGATTAACTGTGATTAAAGGCTGAGCATAATAACCTTAAAAAAAAAAAGTCCCAGCACTTGATTCATAGCCTGAAGGAGCAGATATCAGGAGGTAAGCAGGCATGACGGATGACTCCTAGAAACGAGTAGACCACAGGAAATTCTGGGCAATGATCTTTCAAAGCTTAAATGGGTCTTACTAGTACTTGGTGACTCTAAAATCACTAAACCAACATCAAACATTGAAAAATATATTTAAAGATGACGCACCATCTTCCATTATAATTTATGAGTGAGCGTGCTATGTGCAACATGTTTGTCGGGTTCAAAACGAAAATTGGATTTGTTAAATGAAATGGTCCCAGAACTAGAAAACGATCTTGTTCCCAGTCCATCTGCTAAAAATATGGCTATTAAATAAAAACTGAAGGCAATTTGTAGGCAATTTGGGAACATTGGAATATGGAGTTCATTATTCTGTGTGGTTAGACAGCACAGTAAGAACACAGTGTAACATAGAGGAAACATCAGAGTTAGCCAGTGTCACAATAAAAAGGTAAACAATGGAAAATGTAGACGGTGGCACAATGCCACTCTGGGAAAACAGATTTTTAGTAAGAAAGTCTTTTCTAAAAGAGGTTTCCAGGTTTCCATTGGCTTCAACACCCCACCTGGGCACGGATAAAGAATAATGCTAAAGTTAATATTCTTTTAAGGCCGGCGTCAGACAAGTGCACTGTGTGCGCCCGTATACCGGCGCAGCGCTGTGACACTGCAACGGGGCCGGCCACATGCTTGTGCGCACGCATTTTGTGCGTCCGTTATCAAAGCCTCCCCGTCGATGCACTAGGACGTGCGTTGACGGGAGGATTGCGCTTTGCAGCGCTGAGTGCACTCAGCAAGGTGGCCAGATGGCGTCAAGTGGAAGGAACGTCCACTCTCACAGAGAGTCTCAGGCTACGAAATTCATAAAGAAATCATTTTTAAGATCTATGGAAAATCACACACGCACTGCAACACATTTCTTTATTCTGGGCTTCTTACCAAGTGTTTCCACAATAGGGAGTTTCTTGACAATTGCTCTTTTTTTCACCATCCTCATCACCCCAAGAGCAAGTGTTACGGTGACCACAATAGGAAGTCCTTCAGGAATAGCGGCCACGGCCAGACTGTGAGGGGGGGGGGGGGAAAGTCATGATTACAAATGCAGCACTAAACAACCAAAAAGGACATTTTTCAAAGGTTCTATGTCAATTGTAGGGTTGAAACAACTTAATGATAATGAGAATAGTTGTCAACTACAATAGTTGTCAAACTGACTTTACCAATTACACCACCTATTTTCCTTTCGGTCAACAGGTCAGATTTCATCGGATCTCTTACATTTCCCCTCTACTTTGAGTGTTGTTTGGATTGTTTGCTATAACATGTGCACGTAAGACTATCAGTAATTATTGTGTGGAAAATTCACCAATTTAAAAGGGACACTGGGAAAAGAAAAAAAAAATACCCCATCCCCTCTTTTTTATCCTCTTCAATAATTAGTCAGACGCTACAGACAGAAACTGCTCAATTATTGTTGTAATGGTGTGTTTTAGTTAAAGCTAAATATTAACCTTTTATCCCTAAGTGCTCGGGCTGCTCCTCGGGCTCGATTACATTCTTCGCGCAAACGTTAACGCGTGCAAAAACACGTTAACGCGAGGGGCAAACCCCTTTGCGCAAAACATCGTATTACAATGTCCGTGCAAAAAAATGCGTGTTAACGTCTAACGCGGGTGGACCTGCGCGAGCCCTTTGCGAGCGTAATGTACTGCGGACGTTCTATACTTAACATTGCGAGTGCAAACGCGTTTGTGCACTGTTGCGCGCAAGGTATTACAATCTTAGCGCAAAATTTTACGGACAATGTTTGCGCGCATAATTTTAACGTCTTTGAAAAGCTGGTGGTTATGGCAAATCTGAACATTTTGGCCAAAACAAAAAAAAAAATACAGCACAGTATAGTTACACATTCTACACATACCCAAACAATAAAATTGATAAGTTGTGCGTGTTTTTATTATTGCTGCAGCATATATACTCAGATTGATTTGACAGGTGCAAAAACTTAACGGGAGACAATTGTGGTTCTTAATTCAGATTGGCTGAATCGCGTGAAAAAACAGTCCGCCCACTGCACGCAGTGTTAATGAGCACGTGTTTTTGTGCATCTTTTTTACGTGCGGTATTTTTTGATGGATGAAAAAATGCGCTCGGATTGTAATACCAGCATTACGCTAGGGTCAAACGAACGCATTATTCGCAGCGACTGTCAAAAAGTGCGTCCGAACGCTTGACGTATTTTTTCAGGGAATGCGCGAAAACGGTCATACGATGCGCATTTTTGTGCGTGATTTTTTACGGATCGTCAATAAAACACTTTTTTGCGTCTGGACGTTATGTTGGCCGGACATTAGCAGCGTCTGACGTCTCCTAATCGCGAACACTCGCCGCTATGCGGGCGCAGCGCACTCTGTACGTCAGTACTAGCGGTTCTGCGTTCTCAAAAAAATGCGTTTGTTTGCCGCTTGCGTTGCACGGCCGGACTTTCGTGCGGCCGTACTTCGTATATTGGCCGTCATTTGCTGCTACTGCGGCCGTGATTAAGTGCGCCTAAACGCACGTTAAAAATGCGTTAGTCTGACCCCAGCCTTAATTAACACGTGTTAACTTTTAACGCTGCGCAAGCGTTTTTGCACAAAAAATGTAATAGAGCCCTTCATGTTTTACACAGGACTTCCAAAATGCGGAAGCCCCCTAGAGCTTCAAATGCAGTTTGTGTAGTGTTTGTAATCTACAAATGTTACACTATGCATATGGAGTATCATTCGGAACCAGCATACTTTCAAACACAATTTACACAGTGCCTGGCGCAGAACGATGGACTGGTACTGTGTACGCTCACAAATCACCAGACCTCGGCTGCCGCCCCCCCCCCCCCCAGCTAGTCCCTGGCAAGAGAGAGATTAAAATCTCGTCTGCTGAGTGACAGCTCTGTGAGAGGAGGAAATTCCTCTAGTTCCCTCCATGCTATTGGTCAAATGGGACTGGAGAAGGAGGGGGCGCACTTCGGGTAGGCTGAACACTTTACATAGCTATGGTGATCAGGGTGCATTGAGGCTCCTTTTAGTACTTAAAGAAAATGTACAAGCGGAAGAAAAAATAACCGACTAAATTTACGCAATGAAAAGCCAGCACCTGTCAGTCTGTCTGTCTTCAGATCACCACAGTAAATAAGTAATAGTAAAAGTAATAATAAATTATAGATTATTCCAGTCAATTATAAATCAGGTTTGATGAATCTCCCCCAATATATATATAAAAACAAAAGAACAAGTAAAGCTGAAGGTGGTATACCTAACAGGTTGTGTCAGATTTTTATTTTTTAAATGCAATTTCATATTGGCATTGTGTAAGCCAAGGACAGACAATATTTGCCATTGTTTGTAGTGTGGATTAAGCCTTATATTATATGCAGGCAACAGCATATGGCATATGACATTCCAATGGCTTCCTAACCATGCGTTACAATACGAGCTGCTCTTTTCCAGAATGAAATGTAGAAAAACCTCCACAGATGACCTCTATAATGATATAATGACTGTTCACCCATTTAACATCCTTATACTTGTTTCTTTATTGTAGTTGCTTGTCTTTTTGTTCGTATAATTCCCCATTCAATGTTGTAAAGAACGAGGGGAAAGCTATGCAAATAATGATGATAATAATATCATCATCGCATAACTGCTGTCGAGCTTTCTGAAGGGTTCAGAATGCAAACTAAATACAATTAAAGAATCCTGGAATAATCTGATTGTTTCCAAGGAAACCGTACTCTGGAAATCTGCATAATCTGATCAAATTTCTTGGGAAGGGAACAGTCGTTAAATCGTTGTAATCACGTCATATTTATGGTCTTCTCCCCCATAACCACTACAAACACAGCAACCAATATCACCAGTCTATTAATATTTTTCTTTTCCATATATATTGTTACCAGTGGCACACTTGTATTTAAAGTTTCAGCCTCTTAATACAACTGATTTTTTTTTGCAAGTGTAGATAAAAACGTCTAATCATTTATAAATAAAGAGCCTCGATGACCCATGGAATAAAGGACATGGGATAGTTATAGGCGGTGCAAGAATCATGAAAGGTTGTGTGTGGTTTTTTTTTTTTTTTAAAAAAAACACTGCAGATGTAAAAAGCCAATAGCAACCTACCACCATATACTAAAGTGCTTCTATATGTAAAGCATCTAAGAGATCCTGTGTGGTGACATTTTAAGAGTTTTCTATGGGAGTGTATAGACCAGTGTTTCCCAAACCTGTCCTCAGGACCCACTAACACAGGGGTCAGCAAACTTTGCTCCCTGATGTTTTAGGAACTACATCTCCCATGATGCTCAGTCACCCATTAGGCAGACTGCGCCACATGGGAAATGTAGTTCACAAAACATCAGGGAGCCGAGTTTGCGGACCCCTGCACTAACAGGTCAGTTTTTAAGGATCACCTTGGGGAAATGCAGACTCAATCCTGCAATCACTGAGCAGCAAATTATATCACCTGTGCTGTGCTTCACATATCCTGCAAACATGGCTTGTCAGCGGGTCCTGAGGACAGGTTTGGAACCACTGGTAGAGGCTCAGTACGGTTCACACTAATTGAAAATAATTCATACTTCTCTGCAGACACCATTACCATCCTAGCATTAAAACATGCTCCTTACCATTTTCTCACACATGAAATCAGTTCAGAGCAGTAGTTCCCAGCCATGGTCCTGAATTACCGCTAACAGGTCGGGTTTGCCAGATATCTGAAGCACAGCACAGGTGCTATGATTTGCTGCTCAGTGATTGCAGGATTCAGTCTGTATTTCCACCAATCCTTAAAATCTGGCCTGTTAGGGGTGTATGAGGACCAGGGTTGGAAACCACTGGGTTAGAGGATTTATTTACACATGCATAGCAGGAGCAGCTAGGTGATGTAATACTCAAATTTAACGCCACCAGATTAAACAGATCTATAGTGACCACGGTTGGGGCAGAATTCATAAAAGTGGAAAGTTCTTGACACAATTGCACTCAACAATTTCTTTAGGCCGGCATCCATAATGTGGAGGAAAGAGACCTTGAATGATTAGTATCAGGAAAGAAAGAGCTTGAAAACATTATATATTGATTATTTATTACTTAAGGGGACACTGTAGCTACCATAACAAATTAATTTAAATAATTGATTGATCATGGTGACCAGAGTGTCAATTAAGTCCATAAACCTCAGTACAATGAGCAGCCTTCGAGGGTCATGGCCATCAATACGTACCTAGTGCAGTGCTGAACACACAATGCTTCTCAATGGGTTTGAACTGAGAGGTATCAGATTGGCTGAATGTTTAAGTAAGCGTTTACCCAAATGACAACTTGTGCTTCAGGAAAAAGCAGAACAGCCCCTAGGAGACCCCTGCATCAACAGTATTTAATATTTAATTCCGTTCCCACCCTGTGTTTTCAGCTTTTTAAGACAATGCTAACCCTTAACACTTTTGAAACATTTTAATAGGCTTCACTGGTTCCAAAATATTGCTACGATTATTATTTGAAACAATTAATGGCGAGAGGAGCGCTGGCCTTACTGTTCTTATTTACAGACACATGCCTTGCTGGATGCATCAAAGAATGTACGGCTCTCAACCATAAAACATAAGGATTAGCTGGGGCGGGTTACAGCTGCACATTGCACTGTAGATGTTGCAGGTCCTAGAAGAGCTGTAAACATTCCATGTATCTTTTAAAAACATTAATATCACATTAAAATAAAAGCTAACAAATCTATCATCATGGGAAAAAAAGTTTGCCAGACATTTAATATCCGATTAGAGATGTTGTGGCATTGTCGGGAGTTGCTTGTGGGCAGGACCGCCTTCTCAGGCATGACCATGACCCCAGAGGCACCATGAGCCTCAACCGCATTAAATTTATATATAAACAAATTTGCTACAAAGAACAAATTGTGGGTAATGACAATTTATCTTAGAAAGCCAATGCTCAAAATTGGTGCAATGTTTTGGCCTTAACCCCCATCACTCCCAATATAGAGATAATTCAAATCTTCAAAGACTCCATCAGGTGCCTGATATAGAGTTATATTGATCTCCAGCTGATCAGGAAAAAAGTAAATGAAGTTTGTTTCAAAAGGAATTTAATTTGCACTCAGGCTCCAGAATATGAGCCTAACATTTTAGCACCCTGGGCATGATGCCCAAGGTGCCAAAACCTTTTGAAACCAGTTGAGGAATGTTTCTAGCGGACAGTTCCCCACCTGATCCCTGCATGTAGCTCAGAATTGCAGTAACTGCTTTTGGCCAGCAGATGGTGACATATGCCAGCCAAATAGCTTATACAGTAAGGAATACTTTTGGGAACATTCCCAAATTTAAGAAGGATTTGAAAAAGAAAAACCACTGGTCCCTCACAGAGGTTGTTTGGAAAATCATTTCTTATTGGAGGAGTTTAATCACACAGATATTCATCATCTGTGTTTCTGTGTGGCTGACTCCATTTTTATTTTGTAATCCCTTTAATATTTGTCACAATGTTGTGGGCAAAAGAACAAAAAAAGAATGTAAGTACAGTGAGACACTACTTACCTAACACCAATGGTAAACATGTCCAGTATATGCTTCCCTTGCAGCCACCCAACAAGCATGATTATACCTTGGAGAAAACAGAGGATTCGTCAAAGTGTTAAAAAAATATATATATATATTAATAACCGTAATGTCTTGTTTTGTAGATTGTTCTATGAGAATTTAATCTGGCTTAAAACAAATGAACAGAATCCCGTTAGCCAGGAATGGGGCATGATGTATATATGAATATGTGATCATCGAGTCTGCGGGTCCCTGTTCCCAATGCATTTCTTCGAGCGGCAGCATTCATCGGACCAGGATTTGATTACAGGATGTTTAGGTTTTTTACTGCATTTGACTGCTGTGAGCAAAAGACTTTGGGTGGGAGGGGGGGGGGGGGTACAAAAAACACTTTATAAAGCCTGGAAAAACATGAAGGATACCGCAAGTTTTACTATGAAGTAAGAGAAATGTATTTTGAGTTACTTTTGAGGACAAGTAATGTAATAAAATCCATGTTTAAATCCTGTAATACAAGATGCTAGGACACTATTTAAGCAATAATTAAATCAAGATGAAACAGAAGGGAACAGAGCGTGCTGCTTCATAAGACATAGGACAAGCCGTTTGAATTCATAATAATGCTCCATGTTGAGAGTTCTACGCACAATGCATGAACGGCGGCCAAGAGCAGACAGCCAAAAATACCTCCTGAATGGGTAAAAAACTGATATCACCACCATGGCAAGAGGCGGAAACAGATCTCTCTTCTTCTCTAGAAATAGTATGTCATGGAAAAATTACATTGAGGTTAAAAAAAAATGGAGGCCATGCACTCACAATAGGCAAAGGTACTTTAATTTAGACACTAAAGCAACGTTTCAGCTGCACAGCTTTACTTAAACCTCAAGAGTTCTGAATGCCTGGGCAGCCAAAAAGATGCTTTACGATATAAATAAAACTGCCTTTTCCTTTACTATTGGGAGTTCTTGGCCCTCATTTCTTGACTTCGTTGGACCCTTGTAGCTTGGGCGATTCTGCCACCTAACAGCACCCCTGGATGGATATTGTATTCATTGAATGCAAGGATGGGCTGGGTGCAAGGGATCCTCATCCCACTGTTGTTTTACAGATGTTCAATGGCATACCTTTGTAGAGGATACTTAATAATATTAACAGGATGCCAGATCAAAATGTAATGTCCACCACTACCATTACTGTTACTATGCCTCGGGCGTACAGTGGTAACCAAACTCCAAACATGGCTTCCTTCCTTTATAGAGTCGTTGGCTGGGGTATGAGAATGATGAGCTGGCTGATAGGAAGACATGGCATTAACGGAAGGTAAAGGCATGAGACAGATAGGATGAGATCAGTGGTATAAAAAAAAATGGATGGCTAGAGAGGAGAACTAGAAGGATAGAAGAAGTGATGTAGAACATAATATATGCTATAATCTACACAGGGCCACTCAGTCGATAGTAAACTTCCTTTACTATTGGGAGTTCTTGGCCCTCATTTCTTGACTTCGTTGGACCCTTGTAGCTTGGGCGATTCTGCCACCTAACAGCACCCCTGGATGGATATTGTATTCATTGAATGCAAGGATGGGCTGGGTGCAAGGGATCCTCATCCCACTGTTGTTTTACAGATGTTCAATGGCATACCTTTGTAGAGGATACTTAATAATATTAACAGGATGCCAGATCAAAATGTAATGTCCACCACTACCATTACTGTTACTATGCCTCGGGCGTACAGTGGTAACCAAACTCCAAACATGGCTTCCTTCCTTTATAGAGTCGTTGGCTGGGGTATGAGAATGATGAGCTGGCTGATAGGAAGACATGGCATTAACGGAAGGTAAAGGCATGAGACAGATAGGATGAGATCAGTGGTATAAAAAAAAATGGATGGCTAGAGAGGAGAACTAGAAGGATAGAAGAAGTGATGTAGAACATAATATATGCTATAATCTACACAGGGCCACTCAGTCGATGGTATGCCAGCATGCAATCAGCTCCCACTGCAATTGGCTGGGAGTCAGAATTCGAGTTTACGTTTGTTTATATTTAGGCAGTGGCAAATCAGGAAGCAATGTGCTCATGGAAAGGGGAGGAGCTTCAATAACTGCAGCACCCAAAATGTAAACATTGGCAATTTAATGCAGGGATCCCAAGTCTCCTGGAAGTCCCAGTAGTCTCCCTGAAGTGAATGTGGGCTCCCGCAAACGCTTCTGAAACACCCGGATTTGGGAGAGGTGGGATCCCTATTGTGCAGAACTACATCTCCCGGCATGCAGTGCTCCGGTGATGTCAGCAGGCGGCGCCCAGACAGTGACAGTTAATCCGGAGCCCCGTTCAATACCTCAGCAGCTACTGAATTGCTGCAGCGGAGCAATTCAGTTTGCTGCAACAGTGTCATTGAACGCTTTGGATGCGAATTTCTAAGTAAAATGGCCGACGATTTCTTAATGAAAGATTCAGATTGGTTTTCGCTTGACTCGGACAACAGTTGAGGTATATATGATAAAGGAAATCAGTCAGCACAATTCCGTTTTGTATGCACACACCACAAATGATAGCTTTTATTGAAAAAACTTTATGTTTACTTCTGAAACAAAATATAAATTGAACTGTAATATATGTCTATGTGCAGGGGTAAATAATAATAAATAAATATTTTGTGCTTTGGTGAACAAAAACCTCAAAATTAACATTGCCGTACTGAATTGTTACTTGCTTCATGGCGGTGGCCATCTTTACTACGTCACACTCAGCTACTCGCAGCATCTCCAGAGGTCGTTGCAAGTGCTAAGTTAGCAGTGCTGAGCGGCAGAACGGCGTTCAATGGCAAGTTGCTAACTTAGCACTTGCAGCGGCTGAGGTATTGAACGTGCCTCTGAAGTTCAGCGAAGCAGGACTTTCAGATGCGAGGGAAACAGTGGGTGAAGGTAGAGAAGCAGATGCGGGAGTATGGAAGCCAGAGGGAGGCAGGGGCCCCCCATCTCGGGCTGTGAGAATGCTCTGCACTCATAAGGGAAGGCAGACTACAATGCAGCCATATACTGCAGGGGTTTTGTGTTTGGACCTTTCTGTTGTGCAAGGGTATTGTGGCTCTGGTAGGATGCAGTGTCTGCCGGTACCCGTACATGGTGGGCATTTTATTTTTATTATTCTGAGAAAGGCCTATCTGCTCACTCCACCACCCCTCATTGTACCTTTTCTGCTCCAACTTCCCGCGCAGCCCCCATGCACCCCACTAATTCACATACTCAGCCATTTACCCTGACCTAGTGTCACCCCTCTCCTCTTAGATAGTAAGCTGTTGAGCACGCTCCTCTTCCATTGTTCTCAGTGTGTTTATCATTTATGTATAGTTCTGTAAAATAAAATATCTAAGCTACTCAGATTTGATCTAGTATCCACCCATACCCCTCCCCCGCTCTTATTATATCCCTTATGATTTTACCTATTTGCTATAAGGGATTTCTAATTTGTGGGAAAAAAAAAACAGACAAACACCATCAAAAACAGCATCAAAAACTACATCAAAAGGGCGGGGGGGGGGGGCCCTCCCTGAAATGAGTTTATGCAGGTGTGTTGAGTTTTCTTGAGTGTTTTTTTTTTTTACATTGCACCAACAGTTTCAAATGTATATTAATATAAATCTGTAGGAAAAGAAATATGATTTCTATCCTGGAGCATCCCATGTACAGATGACATGACACCTAAATATACCTACCGATAATACCAAAGGAATACAAGGAAAGCTGTTTTCCAAGAATGTCCATGCTTTTCTGCAATGGTGTCTTTGGTGCCTGGAAGCAAAGGAAAAAAAGGAAAAAAAAAAGGAAAAAAATAAATAAAGCAGTTATACGATTTAATTTAAAACCAAATGGCAGAAGCTGAAGTAGAAACATGAGCTTAACCTATAGGTGCTTGCATTAATTTCTTAAAATGCCATCTGCTCCCTGCAGATAGCAAGAGGATTAGAACATGTAGTAGTAGATATTGCACTGTAGAAGGTACCTGCACGTTATGTATTTAATGCATGTGATAAAAAGTGAAATGGATCTAAATTTCAAAATGTCCCGTGCTTTACTCACTTCTTCAGCCTGCATCATTTTAAAGACCTCACCAAACTCAGAATTTTCTCCGGTTCCAATAACAATTCCCTAAAACAAGAGGGGTGATCCATTAAGCAGCTGGAGTATGTGGGAAACGATAGACAGATTTACAAAAAAAAGGCATACAAATATGACAATAAAAATAACTAAACCGTAATTCAGGATCTCCACCATTGCCCATCTAGTTTTTGCATCCTTTTAAAGAGCCACACCACTTCCATGTACACGCTGCAAAAAGCACTTCTGACAATTTGATCTTCACCTAGGATCCATTTCTTGAATACCCGTCTTGGCCTTTGACTTTCATCTCTCATGTTCTGCTACTTAAATTCATATACGCGCTTAAATTTATCGCTCTTTATCAGATTCATATGGCAGGAGATGTATTGGGGGTGCAGTAAAGCCGTCAATGTGTCCGTTATCAGATGGCGACTAAGATGATCAGTGAAACACAGTTAGGGCCAAACGAACGGATTTAGGAAATGTAACTGAAGCTCCCTCCATCTTTTTGCCCACACAATACACAGCCTCTGTGTCTGTTGAAGAGGATGCTGGGCTCCTGCCGATGGACCAAGGACCAAAGTAGCAAAGCCAAATCTAACAGACAATGGGCATAAGGGGGCATAGCAGGGTTAACTTTGTTAAATCTATTGCTATTTTAAATCTGGTTGTTTCTTAAGGCTGGGTTCACACTTGGGCGTAATGCTGCGTCGCGCAATGCGCGCTTTTTTTTACGCGCATACAAAAAAAGCGTGAACGCGCATTGCAGCACGTTCGCGGCTATGTCTATGGCCGCGAACGCGCTGCTGTATGCCCGAAAAGAAGCTCCCGGACTTCTTTTTGCGTCGGCCGTTTCAAAGCACATTCCTGCGCGCTCCGAAACGCTTAGGTGTGAACGGGGCCCATAGCAAAGCATGGGATTTCCCCGTTCATGCGTTTCAAAGCGCGCACGAACGCGCGCCAAAACGTCTAGGTGTGAACGGGGCCTTAAGAACTATTGTTACTACCGTCTGTGTGAGTGTTTGTCCTTAGGTTGATTTGATGTTCATAATGTGTTAATCCTGTCCGTTGTATCTGATCAGATTTCTGTGTATCTTGAAGTGATTTTCTTTCCACCTTCTGTAGACCATGCGCTGTGTTGATTGTGTCATTTTACCGACCCTCCTCCCTGTTTCTCATATAAACCTGTCTCCATTTCAAATTAAAGATCATTATTCTTCCCTGCACTAAGTCGTGTCTGGTGTTTGGGGAGAGATACTAAGAGCTGTAAAGCACTCCATCAAATTCTAGCTGTGGGTTGAGGAGAAGAGAAAGCTGCTGCAGATCTGCTGTACTTGGGAGAAGACACGGACGCTGTACCAGGTTTGGGGTCTGTTCCTCAGGCCGGAGACGAGCAGCCCCCCCCCAGTTCCTGTTACAGGAAATTCTCCCAATGTTTTCCCAATTTCCCATAGTTTACCTTTTTTCCTCTTCAATTCACCGCTATCCACTGCTCAGTGACTGTCTGCCTAACAATACCTATGATGTTCATAATTAAACTATCAGAAGTGTGAGCGCTGTAACAGCCGTACCAAACAGATCTCATAATTGCCTGATTCTCTGACCCACAGTTTCCACTGAATCAAGCAGAACTGATTAGCGGTTATTCTTCCAACAAGATTAACGAGGCTATCACAACACAGTGAAATTACCAGCTAAAATCTCTGTGTTTTCTGACACCTGCAGTTTAACAATGGAGTTTATTAGATTTTACCTTCACTCCTTTTCTATCTCGACGCTTGTTTAAATGTCAAGTAGTAATTGTAAAATGCGCTGCTCCAAGCTTTTAAAAGTCTCTGCTATCTAATAACACACATATTTAGGAATTAGGATTTTTGAACGAGCCATGCAGAACAGTACTTTTAAAACAACTTTAACACATATTTACAGACACACAGTTATTGCGTCTGCCCAGAAAATAAGAGGAAACAGATTCAAAATGTTGCTTATTCCAGATTGAGCAGTAATATGCGAGTGCTAGTGGCTATATGATTGTATTTTAAGTAAGACGCGTTGGGCATTTACTGACTAGCGCTGGCGATGTTCAATCCAGCGTCCATATCGCATCCATGATCCATGAGATAAAGTAGATGCAGTCTCGTACTTTTCAAGTGAAAGGACTTTGAGCATCTATTGATCTGGAGGATGTGGATGGAGATCGCCTTTTCAGCATTAGAATACAGGTGAATGCCACGTATTATTTTCTATTTTTTTAAGTAATTTTCCCTTCACAGAATCACTTTAAACAAACAGTTTCTGAAGAAATGCTGTCAGAGAGCATTCAGTGGGTTGGCTGTTCAGTTGAGCGTCAAAGCAATCCGATGCCTCACACTCTACACGAGAGGCTTCAAAATGTCCTAGAGGTGTCTGACCACATAAGAGCTATACATATGCATCAATCATCATGGGGCATGCACCTCAGCAGCTTCCCGGCTCTAAATCAGTCACTCCCAAAGGGGGCGGTGGAAAGAACCAGTGGGGCGTTAAGGAAAAAAGGGGTGTGTGTTGACAAGGTTAGATTAGTTGTTGTTTTGAATTTGCAATACCAAAAGGCTGGGTTCACACCTGCACGTTTTTTCAAACTTGCGCAATACGCGTGTTTTTTTACGCTCGTTCGCTCATACGAAAAACGCGCATTGCAGCGCGTTCGCGGCTATGTCTAAGGCCGCGAACACGCTGCTATGCGCACCAAAGAAGCTCCCGGACTTCTTTGGGCGCAGGACATTTTAAAGCGCTTTCCTGCGCGCTTTAAAATGCCCAGGTGTGAACGTGTCCCATAGGAAAACATGGGATTTCCCCGTTCATGCGTTTTAAAGCGCACAGGTACGCGCTTTAAAACGCATAGGTGTGAACGGGGCCTAAAAGTGTTGTGTAAGTGTGTGTATTGACGTTAGGGATGTTATTATCCTCCCCTCATACCCATCTCTCGCCTTCAGGACTGCCCCCGTTTAATGGAACTCCCTCCAGTGTCTCCAATCTTTCAAGATGTCTCTAAAAACACATTCATGTCTCTAAAAACATACTTCATAGAGGCCTATCAGCTCACTCCATAATCCCATTGCACCTTTCCTGAGCCATTGCTCACACAGCCCCGATGCACCCCATTACTTCTCACACTCTGCAATTTACATTCACCTCAGTGTGTCACACCTCTCCTCTTAGATTGTAAGCTCTTGAGCAGGGTCTTCTTTTTCTATCGTTCTGAAGTGTGTCTAACTTGCTTGTAAATTTGGTTTGTTTTATCACATTGTACAGTGCTACGGAATCTGTTTGTGCTTTATAAATACTTGTAATTGTAACTGGCTTGGGAGCCAAGGGGACAGCAGCCCAAAAAGGTTTGGGAACCACCGCTCTAAATGCAAGAAGGCAGAATTGGCATGAGGAGATCACGGCAAAGCAGAAAAAGTTTAAATGCTAAAGGAAATATCAGCAAAAAAAAAAAAAAGGGGGGGGAAGGTCGGCACGGGTTATTAGTCCCTTTGTGATGTTGGGCGATGTCTATAGTTATACTGAACACATAAGCATGGACCCGAGAAACAACATACTAATTTATATTATTATTATTGTCATCATTTATATAGCACCAACAGTTTCCGCAGCGCTTTACAATAACCAAAGGGAACGAGATAAACGGACATATGATGGAAAAAACAGGTGTAGAGGGCCCCGCTCATAGGAGCTTACAATCTAGAGGAACAAACTTGAAAATATGAACTTTTATTTTTAACATCAAGAATAGATTTTTACGTTGTAGAATATAACGAGACTTGGAATTGCTCCTTATTGCACCATAAAAAAAACCTTTGCACATCCTGTATAAAATATTGGATACATAAAACACAGTAACTGCATGTAACACACAGCAATAACAGACCCTAGAAGAGCAACCTTTTTTCTTTATTTTACATGAATCTACCTTTGCCTTCCCACATCGGACAAGTGTTCCCATGAAAGCAATGTTGCTCCTTGACGTTATGTCTCCATTCGTTGCAGAAGGCTGGGACGCTGTTGATTTAGCAGAAGGAGCTGTCTCTCCCGTCAGACTAGATTCATCGATAGAAAGATCCATTGCCTTGCAAAAAAATAAATAGCAGGAAAGAAATCAATTTTGTATACTTAGCTACAGTATTCGTTACAGTGAAAATACCAAACAGTAGAGGGTTTTTTTTTTTAATGGCATTGACAGCTACTGCAGGATTTTTCAGGTTAGTGTCAGAAGTATATTGTTCTTTTAAATTAAAATCGGGGAAAGCAGATGCATTTCAAATCATCATTAAGACTCAATGGCAATTGAAATTTGCAGATAATTGCATGCATCAGTCACCAAAGTGTATGCTGGGAGACAAATGGAAATTGTGAAATGAATCCAGAGTCTTGCATTTGGTATTTCCTTCTTGTATGGAAGAAGAAGAAAAAATGCGTAGCGAGTAAGGCAGGTCCGTATTAACATAGGGACATATTGGAGTTGCAGATCCAGGCCCGTGTCCCAAAAAAGCCACAGTAAAAAGCAATAATTGCTATCAACACAATAAGAAAGAAAATGTAGTGGTACAACGGCTGGTGAGAGAATGAGGCAGTGGTACAATTGAGATGAAAAGAATGGGGCACAGTCACAACAGGAAATGAGAAGAATGGGGCAAAGGAATAATTGAGGAGAAAAGGTTTGTATAGGAACAACAGAGCCAAGTAAAATGGGGCAGAAGCACAAACCGGCTAAGAAAAATGGGGCAGGGGAAGAATAGAGCCAAAAGGGCTGCAACAGATGCCCACTTAGCTCTCCAGCTCCAGGCCCCATGAAGCTCTTAATCCAGCACAGGAGTTAAGCATCGGGTTTCAGAATTAAACCATGATGCTAAACTCAATCGCAGAGCTTCATCTGGGTAGGTAAATGAAAGGTAAAAAGCAAGTCTACTGTTGGAGATGGGAAAGCTCTTACACTATGCTGCGTCATTACGCCATTTAACCCAGATCAATAGGAATAACCCACATCCAGGATGAAAAATGTCAAGGTTTAGTCCACTAAGAGGCCATGTGAAAAGCTCTAGCTCTGCCCTGACGTTCTTGCACTTTCTCCTAGGAGCTCCAAAGGCCAAAATAAAGGTCTGATGGATCTCTGTGACCTCAATCCTGAAGGACTTCAAGACAAGAAGGGCTAAACGGTGACATGATTGATGCTGAAATGTAAAAAGGAGAATGGATTGAAATGGAGCAAAGAGCCATGTTGTTAGGAATCACCTGAACTGCAAGATGCCTTGGAGATGGACCAATCGATTGACATCCTTGGCTGCCAAATTTAACCCGCTAGGTTTTTTTTCTGTGGGGTTATGTCAAAAACATTGTCTACCAGATTACAATCACTAATCTTCAGCAACAGAAAGCCCATGATGGAAACAGTGTCTACAGTTACGCTTGACATGCTTCATGCAACATTGAATGAGGTAGAACAGTGGATCCCAACCGCCATCCTCAAGTCCCTCTAACAAGCCAGGTTTTAAGGATTACCGTAGATACTCGAGTATAGCGCGACCCGAATATAACGCGATAGATAGAGATTTATTATTGAAATGAGAGAATACTCGAGACTCGAATATAACGCGAGGATCAAAATTTGACTGTACCGGTAAACAATTAAGATCCATCCAGGTTCTCTTCACACATTCAGGCTTCCCCTCAGGCCAGGGTGCTCTGCTCTAAAATGATGGCAGCTGTTACCAAGTATGAAGCCGCCGGCCACCCATCTTTACTAGCGATTAGATGGCCGGCGGAGACAAGCGAGGTGAAAGATTGGCTTAAACCGAACGTGCCCTCTGTCCATGATGGATCCCACCTCTCCTGAATCTGGGAGTTCCTGAAGTGTTTGCAAGCATCAAGGAGACTGCATTCACTTCAGCGAGACTACCGGAACCTCTGGGAGACTTGGGATCCAGGGCAAGGCAAGGGTTTTTTTTACACGCGATGCAGATGTCTAGAATATAACACGACCCCTCCAATTTTATGGTAACTTTTTGGCACCAAAATCTAGAGGTATACTCGAGTATCTACAGTACTTGGGGAAATACAAACTGAATCCTGAAATCATATCACCTGTGCTGTGCTTCAGATATTTGGCAAACCTGGCCTGTTAGGGGTACTTGAGGACCGCGGTTAGGAACCACTGAGATAGAATATCATCTGGTCATTCGTCAGGCTAAATAAGGGTTTCAACATTGAGATTCAATTATAGACAATTATAGCCAGAAAGAAAAAAGAAGTGGTAGTTTTCCCTTATAATGAGGCAAACCAGAAATGTATATAATAGTGTTGCAAGATATAAATTATTTATTTTGGCGTTCTTTCATCTGGACATGTACATCTGTCATCCCCTGTAATTGTTGGTCCACTGAGTGTACAAATCATTGCAGGATCTTAATAAGATTTTGCTTTAGCACGCAGGCAAATTTATTTTCATCCTGCAGCCCCCAGGGCTTCTCCAACTTGACAACTTGATAAATCACAAAGTACAGAGCTGGATTCACAAACACCCTGTGTATTCAGATCACGCAAAACCACGTGGTGGCATAGCTAAACAGAATGCCGAACACGCGCGACAATTCCAGGCGCTGCTAAATCATAAAAATATCAATATCAAACCCATAGGACTCGCTTTCACAAACCAGAAGGTGACGGTGATCATTTCATTGTTAAAGACACAGGCTTTCAAAACAGCAATTAAGTTTAAATCCATAACAGTATGTAATCGAAGCAATGTGTTTGTAATTCCAGGGAAATCTCCCTTTGATCGCAGCTAAACCGATATATGGTGTAGTCAAAACATATTGATAGAAGATTTCGATCTTTACTCCAGCACACTGAACATGAAGTAAATGTTATACTTTCGACTTCAGTTTAAAAATGCAAAAATATCTAAATTATGTGAAATACACTTGGGGCCCTAGTACACTGTTCACGCACAATTTTGCGCGTGCGCAAAAATGCATTAACACAAGGGTTAAAACCCTTCTTGCTGAATGCCGTATTACGACGTTCCGTACAAAATGCGCGTGAACATCTAACGCGAGTTACCCTGCGCGAACGAAAGTTTGTGCGCGCATCCCATACTTATCATTGTGATCACAAATGCGTTTGTGCGCTGGTACGCGGATGGTATTACAATCGATGCGCAAATTTTTACGAACGACGTTTGCGTGCATAACTTTAACGTCTTTTAAAAGCTGGAGATAACTGCAAATCTGAACGTCCTGGCCGAAACCAAATACACCAGCACGAAAAAAAAATACAGCACAGTATAGTTACACATTCTACACATACCCAAACAAAATTGAGAAGTTGTGCAGTTATTATTGCTGCAGCATATATACTCAGATTGATTTTGACAGGCGCAGAAACTGAACGGGAGACAATTGTGGTTCTTAATTCTGATTGCCCACCGATTTCTGCACGTTTTTGCTCGTATTTTTTATGCGTGATATTTTTGGACAGATGAAAAAATACACCTCGGATTGTAATACCAGCGTTAGTTTACGCGCGATAACGTTTAACGCTGCGCGCAAAATTGCGCTGCGTGAGCGTTTTTGCGCAAGGAATGTAATAGAGCCCTTAAACCGTTACACTGTTAGTAAATGGTTTTATATTGCTTAAATATGAGGACTGAAGACATCGGCATGTTGCTGCAATGTACCAGGTGATGGTTTTGCAGGCCTTTACTGCTTGCCATCTTTGGTTTTTATCTGTTCCATCAGTCTTGCCTTTGCCAAAGGCAAACCCCTAACTTTTCTTGGCATGAGAAAGAATCAGGCTGAAACAACCAAAATCATAATCCTTTAAAAGCCCTTTGGTAGTGTGTAAATCTTGTGCTAATTAGTTATTTAATGAGTTTAGAAGATTTTGAGAAGATCTTCGGAATCCATAAACGGGTGCGTATGCGTCTGTGTCAGCGTCTGCCGTATAAGTGCATGCCTTCCTTTCAGTATCTGTTGTGTGCGTGTATGGAGATATAAATGTATATAGAAATTTAGTTTTTAGTTTGAACATGTTATGCCCTCTCTATGAAACGAAGGGCATCAATGGTGTACGCTGGGATCATTTTGTACAGAACAGTTGGTTTTAGTTCGGAATAACCAATGTTTATGCAGTGATACAGTCAATGTTCATGCTGTTTGCCAGGAACCAGATAAGAAACAGTCAAAATACCAATGTAGGGGTCAAAGATAAACCCTTTAACCAACAGGGCATACCCTGTGTGTGGGCCTATGCTGTGCATCTTAACGCTGCGTTCACATTGAGCGACAATATCGCTGTTATGAGTGATATCGCGTGAAACCACTGTATGTCTCTCAATGCACGTCGCAGCGGATCACGGGAAAAAAAGGGTCATGTACCAGCGACGCGCTACAAGCGACATTGAGCTGTGATATGTGAACAGCTCCATTGAAATGCATTTGTGAAGCTATATAGAGCAATATCAAATGGAAATATGAGTGATATTGATGCAAAAATCGCTCAGTGTGAATGGGGCCTACCACACGGAGCGATTTTTGCAGCTATCGCTCATATTTCCGCTCGATATCGCTCTATGTAGCTTCACCAATGCATTTCAATGGAGCTGTTCACATCTCACAGCTCAATGTCGCTCAATATCGCTTGTAGCTCGTCGCTGGTACATGACCCTTTTTTTCCGTGATCCGCCGCGATGTGATTGAGAGACATACAGTGGTGTCGCGCGATATCACTCATAACTGCGATATTATCGCTCGATGTCGCAAATATGAAAATCACGCGAAAAAACGTGCGATTTTCATGTCGCTCCAAGTGAATGGGCCCTTAGATTTTGACCAGGAACCCAAATTTAGAACCCAAACTATTTAAGACATTATAGTTGGCATCAACCCAATCTGCTGTCAAAACCAAGCGGTGAAAGGAATTCTTCTATATTTCTCAATTCAAAGAATATAATCTGACATCCATTTCTTTTGCTTTATCAGTACAGCGTATTCAGCATCCACAGAGGATTAACTTTTCTGTTTTAAACTAGACTTCTCTTCAATTTTAATACAATTAAAAAACATTTGCTGAGACAGCAGCAACGCAAACAGATGGCAGCCCATTATATGGTCTTTAATGTCTGCTTCATAGAGATGGTTAAGAAGAATGTAGTTCAGAGATAATGACAACCGTGCTTTTTTTCCCCCTTTATTCATTTAAGGACATTGTCCAGCGATTTAATTGCCAACATCCCAGCAGGTGGAGGTATAAAGAATAGAACACAAAACATTATTTCAGTGATTAAAGAATTCCATTTATCAAAGTTCACTACTTCTAAATGCTGTGTAATAATTCTAAGCCCCATTCAAACGGAAATGCTGGCCAGGGTCAAAACAACTATGTTGAAGCTATGTCTAGATAAGAACATGGCATCAGTGCAGATATAGGAGGTTGCAAGAGTGGAGACACTTCTAGCAAATAATATCTTTGATGGAAAAGATGAAAATAGGTTCAATAAAAAGGATTTTACTTTGGACTTTAAGATTCCCGATTAAAACGCTGACCTGACTGAACACAAGTTTGAAATTAAACAGTGTGTATCATTGATATAGATCACGGTGGCCTTCAAGTTGAAGAAGAAAGAGCACTATGGCCATTCTAGCCTAATAACAGAGGTCAAAACTGGACATCATAACGGTTGGAGAATATTTTACTGGTCTAGCCATGCCTTCCCTTATATTTCAATAGGGATTTTTCTTTATTACAGTGATGAATGCCAGTCAGGTTTCTCTTACCTACCTCAAACAGACGTAAATCAGCAGGAACTCTGTCACCTACAGACAGACAGACGGTGTCTCCAGGGACCAGTTCTCGTGCGAGTGTATGCTCCGTTCTTCCCTCGCGTATACTGTGGGAACACGAAAGAATGTACTTCACCCAATATCTCATTTTATTTATTTATTTATTTAGTTGAGGAAGGATACATTGAGATTTCTCTCGTTTTCAAGTATGTCCTGGGTGGCGAGTATGTACCGTTAGGTGTCTTGCCCAAGGACACTTACTGGAGAGGTACTTTGCTGGGATCGAACCCATGTCTCCACAGGCTATATGCAGTCATACTGTGCTTAAATATTAAACAGAACGCTTTTCCAACTTGCATTATTTGTCCACCCCCTCATCACTCAATCCATTAATCCCATGGCCTTCACCTCTGAACTAGTCCGTATTTCACTGATTCATAGCAACAAACCTCCGACGCCCTCCACAAAAGCCCCAGATACGCAAATGGCAGCCACACAAATACAATCATACATTCACAGACATCCATCTGCCAAGACCGTGTTGAGGGTCGATAGCAGCACTATCAACAAGTTATATGAAAATTATGTCTTAGTAAGCCAAGTTCAACTTGACCTTCCAAACTGAAGGCTAGACAGTAGGGAGACACAGACCTTCAACCTTTAGGTACTAAGAAGGGCACCACGCACGTTCGCTATCACTGCTGTAGTAGCACTCTAGTGAGGAAAATGGCAGTGCTGCAGCTTGCTGTATGAGGAGTCTAGCAACTTCAAGGAGAGGAGTATGAAATTGACTATTAACCACAAAACCTGGATGACTGGGTCTGTTCCAAATATGTAAAACCAGTAAAACCTATACAGTGAACCTTTGAATTTGTCATCAGACGCAGAGCTTGAAATGTTTTTGGGGAGGGTATGAGAATAAACCCACCAGTTTATCACCCAGCCGAGAAAAACCAGGAGGCCGTACAATGGCATCAGGTCAGGACCTACCTTGAGAGGTTAGCCCTGACGTGGTAAGTTGGCTTGAACCTGTTTGTTTAGCGTGGATGCGTTGCAGTATAATTACTATTTTTCATATATGTTTCATGCATAAAGCGGGGCTGGATGTTGATGGTTTATGCTGCCTCCCAGGTACGGATAGAGTGCGAGGCTAACAGGGTTATTCAAAGAGAATCGAAAATTCACCGCACGTTCGGTGACTTTTCGTTCTCTTCAATTCGGCACAATTTGGCGATCCCATTTCGGCGACCCTGCGGTGTATTCAGCAAGCACCACAGGGTCCCCAAATTGCAGGGAAAAGTCACTGCAAACCCGCCGACAACTCACTGCAAAACCCGGCGAAGGCACACCGAAAACCCGCAAAAACATCTGGATTAACCCTGCCGAAAAATGCCAGAAAACCCTGAGCAGGAGCCGATCACACGCAGCGTAGCCGCCGGGAAAACCCGACACCGCAGACGAATGGAGTGAGATAAAAAAAAGTTTGCTTGAATGTTAAAAAAAGTGAAACGCTGTTTGCAAAGAAACTACTGAGCGAAAATGTCTGAAATTTACATATGAGGTCCAGGGAATGATAATAAAAAGGGCTGTTACAGGAAAAAAAAAAAATCGGAAAGGTTTTTTCTTAAAAAAAAAAAAAAAACAATCGCGAAAAATGCTTCAAAGATCCGAAAAAAAAATCTATAAATAAAGAGACTCTTTACTGCAGAATATTATAATCAACGGTTTATTAGATATTGGATTAAAATGGGAATATTTTTAACATTGAAGCCTATGAGATTCGCCTGAATAAACCTGTCGAATGAAACCACCGAATGTCAGGGCAATTTGGCAACTTTTCACTGCTGGTTTGTGTTCTCTGAATAGACGAAGCATTGCTTCTCTATGGGGATTCACTGCCCTCGAACAGGCACCGTATGTGCAGGCAATTCGACAGGATTTGGCGAATTGCCTGCTCTCTGGATAGCCGAATGGCCAAGAAAGGTGACCGAACGCAGATTTTCAGCTTTCGGTTCCCTTTAGGCAGCCATTCGGAGCTCTTTGAATTACCCTGTAAATTTATATGTATTAAACCACAAAACATGGATTACTGGATCTGTTTTAAGCATGTAAACCAATAATATCTATAAAGAGAGCTTTTGAATTTGTCATCAGATGCACAGCTTGAAAGGATACTTACCTGTAAATTGCTTGCGCTTCCTCCCAGTTGGCCGCCTTAAAAAATGCAAGAGCATTCATGTGCGAGCAAATGGTAATCGAAGCATCCAACAACAATGCCTAGAGTACCGTGATGCAATAGGCATTTGTAGATAACTGTGCTCATTCACCCATTTGGATGAAAAAGTTTAGTTATTTAAAGTACATGGAGCTGTTTGGGTCCAGTCGTTAGAAGGTGTAAGTGCATGTAATAATATTCAAAAGAATTTATCGAGAAGTCAGGGCAAATGTGACTGAGGTGCTTTAGTGTTTGACGTCATACATGCTTACATTGAACGTATTAAATTGTGTATTTTGGTTTGGTTCTGCCATACGCACTTCAAATTCTGACGACCCCCCAACACCAGATTTCAAATAAATACACGCTTTATTATCATCATTTAGAGACTATTTGCTAGGGGTTTTATGGTTTTGCAGCTATATTGTACACTTCAAATATATTGGACCTCTGACAGAAACTATACTAGGAAAATGGAATGTGCCCCGCCCTCTGATCCCCTGTCCTAGGCCCAAGCCTAGTCTGCATATGCTAGAATACACCCATGCCAATAGCCATTTACATCGTCAAAACACTTGCAATCAGAAACCGTAGGCGTAGGGAAATAAGAATGGATAAAGAAAACAGCGTGGTGATGACTAAGTGAATTTGTGTTAGAACAAAAATAGAGCAGATTATACCGTACAGACAGGATGTGAAAACGTGACAGAAACAGGGAAACGTCTGGAGGACAGAGAAATAGAAAATAGAAGTGCTTGTAGGTGGAAAGGGGTAACTATGGTACAGGAGACAGAGGAGAAACAAAAGGATTGTGAAAAATATTGTAAAAATGCTGTTGGATGCAATATTTTGTTACTTACTGGAACATAAGGTCACACATAATGAGGCAATGTAAATGGACACTACCTCCAAAAAATAAAAAGTCCTTATTGTGTTTATTTTATGTTGCTGAAATCTTACATGGTATTTGGTTTTCTCATGTATGTTTAGTTAAGAAAATATTTTACTCTATGTGTGCCACTGTGTGCATCCATTTTGTGTTGTAAACTCCCTCCCTCTCCGTATCTTTACAAAACTTGTTCCTCACACTGTGTGGCATTGGGCATATAATGGAGTGAATTGGTCAGATTCATAGGGATTGCATTGTGTGGGATGTATGCAAAGGACATCAGCAGGGGGTAGATAAAAGTGCAGGGGTAGAAAAAAGTCTTAAGAAAACTATCAAAACTCATTCAGCTGCCACCTGTTATCTTGGGTAGCATAGATAGCACAATAGATCCTTTGCAGTCTTGTCTAAACATTCCCTAGTGTGGTTTTCACCATTTGTGGGGGTTTCAACACAAAATCCCAAGTGACATTCGTGCAAAATGATATGTTCTATGGAAATGGAGAACGCAAATAATGAACTAGTATGACTGTTTAAATGTTGTTATTTCCAAAGTTCTGTATAAATGTATAAGACGGCACGTACCAGTGGCATTCTGGAGGTACAAGTTTGCTTAGCTCTTCCAGAGATTTTTCAGAACGATACTCCTGAAATCAAAACAGATGGAGAAAGATAAGGGAGTATCACGAAACCTTCAGATGGGTCAAAAGACAAAAATATTTGTACACGCTGACTGCTAAAAGCCCAAAATAAAGGACCGCAATAACGCAATGAAGGCCTTGTCATACATCAATGGCAAGGGACAAAAAGGATCACATTGTTCCGTTGACAGAGCAGCTTACTGGCAGAATCACGGTAACACACGTCAACAAGCGTGCCGATGTAATGAGCAGCAGCTAACCTAGAAACACATTCTCTTAATTGTAAAACTATTACGAGGGATAGCTATATGGTCCAGCAAATACTGCATCAGGACAGACAATATAGGGTCAGTTAAGGAATATGGAGCTTCACCTCCCGGTTTTGCTATTGCTGTGGTTGGCAATACCATAACAAAAAAATGGCACGGGCACTCCAAAACCAAAATTGTCTTGAATGGAAGACACAACGTTTTGGTCCGTCTTCCATTAAAAGCCACACTTTCTTTCTGTTTAATCCATTATCTACACTGATGTGTAGGTGTCAGGTGGCCTAAATATCCTAGAATCTTAATTCAGAGCTCTAAACATTTTGGATTATGCTACACAAATGTATACACTCCTTTTCCTAGCTCCTAAAAATGTGTGACATAAATTACACAAAACCTGTATACAGTCTATGAAGTTTATCGAGAAGAGTTTTACAGGAAATCTGTTGCAATCATTCCTTGCTGAGCAAACAGGAACATTCGATATTATTGACCATATATTGATTGAAAGCCAGATATTAAGAGGATAAGGGAATTGCAGGTTTGTTTTGGGTGTGTTCATGGAGAGAAAAACAATATGCGAAAAGAGATGAAATGCATGCATAATGTCAATGTAACCCAAGGATGTTATTTCTGAGCATATATCACTGAAAAATTCTTACCTGTACAAAGGCAACGGTGACAACAATAAGTATTGCCTAGGGATAAAAAAAAAAGAGGACACTTAAATAGGATCAAAGAATTCTATGACTTGAAAAGATCTTTCCAGTGGCAGAAATAATTATCTCAATTATGCATTTTATGTAAGACACACAGGACTGCCTTAACACGAATTGATTCTACCAGTTTGAGATACACAGGTGCAGTCTAAAGAGTAAACTCTTAACCCTTTTCACTAGAATAAAAGTGTAAAGTCTATTTTGAATTAGTATTCTCCCTCATCTCATTCCGATCATCCTGCATTATAATAATAAAGCTACAAAGAGAAGCCCGTTCCCTCACTGTAACAAAAAGCACAACATAAAGTTCAGCCAGGTAGAGAGAGCAGAATACAAGGCGAGCTCTATGGTCACTCACTATTGTACAGGGATATGATTTGGCAGGGTATAATGACTGAATATCCCTTTATAGTACAGCTACAAGATGTTACTGTAATTACCATACAGAGGCATTCTGCCACAGATATTATTTTTATATTCTATTGGTAATTTTTGGAAGCTGCATTGCTAATAATCTCATTATGATCACTACAAATCTCCATAAGCAGGGTATCTTATCTTATATTTATTATCAAGCTTTATCACTTTTACTTTAAAACACACGGTCATGGGGTGGAGCCTGGGCGAGCATGAGACAGGACGTGTGAGAGCTGAGCTACCAGTGGAAAGGTGACTAATCCGCAGAAACAGCTTGCACAGACCCGACCAAAGCTGACAAAATCTGACAGGCTGCTGGCAGAAGACCCCCAGACCCCGATATGCCGCAACAAAAGCAAAAAAAAAAAGAAGACCGACGGCCAGGTGGCACTGTTCTTTACACCCCGCCGCACCATGGATACGAGGCAAGATGGCGGCCGGACCTCCACAGCGGATGGCGGGGAGGAAACCGACAGCCTGCCAGACCACATCCCAGCTTCCAAGCAGGCTATCTCGGCCTTATTCCTCAAAAAATTGGAGGTACAGGAGGTGCTGGCAGGGGAAATCCTGAAGGGTTCGCAGGCAGTGAGGGCAGAAATACAGTCCCTGGGGGACCGCAATGATTCCCTGGAGGCCCGAGTGGAGGAGGTGGTGGCACAGACCAATGTGCCTGCGGACTGTGTCAATGGGTTGCAGGACAGGGTGGAATGCTTGGAGGCGGCCATGGAGGATATGTCCAACCGCTCCAGACGGAATAATTTGCGCATCCGAGGGCTCTCGGAAGAGGTGGCACAGGCGTCATTGGAGGCCACTGTGGTGGGCATATTTCAGAGATTAATACCAGACTTGCCAATAGAACGTTTTCTGATGGATAGAGTGCACTGCGCTGCGATCCAGAGGCCCTCCAAACTCGCAACCCCGTGATGTAATCTTGAGATTACACTACTATAAAACTAAAGAAAAGATCCTCAGAGCCAATAGAGTGAAATGTATTCAGTACGATGATGCTGAGCTTCAGATCTACCAGGATTTGGCTCCGGCGACGCCGATTAGGCGTCAGGATTGCAAGCCAGTGACTGAGCTACTTCGTGAAAACGGTGTCCTATACGCCTGGGGCTTCCCATTTCGCTTAATGGTAACCAAAGATTCCCGCTCATTTGCCTGTGCCGCAGTGAGTGCTCTACCTGCCTTTATGGAACAACTGGGCCTTAAGATGCCCGAGGGGATGCGTTCAGCTGGCTCGACACAACTTCAACGGCTCCCTGTGGAATGGCAGGAGGCTCACACCTGAAAAGCCCTTAGCGGGGCACATTTTTCATTTTTGTGGGGCACGTTTCTGATTGTGAGAAGTGTCCCTCTGCGACTTGGTCGGGTTACCTTTGCTGCCAAACAACTCTGATCAGCCAGACCTCATTGCCCGTTGTATCCGAAATATATACCTCGTTGATTTACAGTTTACGTTATGTTATGTTGTTCGGCCTTCTACCCCAAAAGTCTAGGGACACTTAGAGGAACGGCTTGCTGGGCCACGTGGGAAGGGATGGGGGCTGCCCTGAGCCTGGGAAATGTTAGCTTGTACTGGGGGCATGTTTAGGAAAATTTTAAGTATATCTGTTCTGTTCGGGCTGACGGTTGTTGTGATAGGTTTATAACTGTTCTGTGGGGTCACCCACTGGGTGGCTGGATCCCTTTAATGGGCTCCACGTGCGGCTTTATGGTCGCCTGCAGATTTCCACCCGTGGCCTGGTTTTCGGGTTTTTCCCCACCGGACCGGGGTATGGAATTGTGTGTTCCCTGATGTTTCTGTGTGGTTTATGTCTCTCTGTTCTTCTTTCACTTCCTTCTTATTCTCCTGTTCCTTTTTTCTTTTCTTCTTCTCTGGTCCCCTGCTCTCCTTGGGGGGAGGGTCTGTCATGGAGCCGTTGTTTCGCTTCTGCCGGATTACTATGGCTAAGCCCTTGAAGGTCTGGTCCTTGAATGTCAAGGACCTCAATTCCCCTGGGAAGAGACACCTTCTCTTTCGAGAGCTGCACCGCCATAAGGTCGACATACCCTGCCTACAAGAAACCAGGATTCCTAAATCCGTGTCTTTTCGGCTAGGTGACAGCCGCTACTCCCAGGTCTTTTCCTCATGTGCTCTGAATAAGAAGTGCAGGGTTCCTATCCTTGTGCGGGGTGCCTGCCCTTTCACCTTGGGCTCAATTGAGTCGGGGGGGCGCAGGTATGTTTTGGTTAACGGGTAGATAGCACATCAGCAATATTCTATTGTTTCAGTATATGCTCCCAATGTCCCGGATGCGTCCTTCTGGGATGGTTTGCAGTTATTTATTACCACTTATGCTACTGGCTCCTTGCTGGTGGCCGGGGATTTTAACGCAGTGCTCTTCCCTACCTTAGACTGATCTAGCGCCTCCCAGCCGGCGGTGCCGCAGGCTGAAAGGTCACAGGATAAAATGTTTTATCGCTTTGTCAGTAAAATGGGACTGGTGGATCTCTGGAGGACTTCCTTCCCCACTACTAGAGAGTATACCTTTTATTCGCACCCCCATGCATCATATTCGCGAACAGACTATTTGCTGGTGGCGTCGGCCTCCCTTACAGGGGGTCGGGTCCCCCGCCATTGGCTCCATTACATGGTTGGACCACGCAGAAGTCAGTATGACACTGGCGGTGCCTGGGAAAAGGAGTCCAGGTCGGTGGCGGATGGACCCGACCTTGCTGGATACAAAGGAGATCTCGCAGGTGGTTGCACAGGAGCTAGAATCATATTTTCAAATGAATGCGACTGACGAGGTCTCCCCGCAGGTGGTGTGGGCTGTGCATAAAGCGGTAGTGCGAGGTGTGCTTATTAGTCAGGCGGCGTACCGGAAAAAACGGAAAGCGGAGTGATTCTTGCAGTTACAAACTGAGTTGAGAAAGCGGGAATTTCAACATAAATCTGCCCCTGGACCCGAATCACTAGTTGTGCTGCAGGAATCGAGACGGGCGCTAACCCAATTATCCCTAGATGAGGTTAGCAGAGCTCTGTTGTGTTCCCGGCGTTTTTATTATGAAAAGTCAAATAAGATGGACACTCCATTGGCGTGCCGGATAGCGGGTCTCCAGCATAACCGGGGGGGGGGCTGTACGGGATCAGTCGGGGGTGGTTTGTAGATCTCCGTCCAAGATAAGAGAGGTTTTCACACGGTTTTATGAGAGGATTTATAACCAGTCCCCACAGTTGTCCTTAGGTAACCCGGTGCATGTGGCTGATGTGCAATCCTTCCTGTCTTTGGACTTGCCAGTATTGTCAGAAAATCAGACGGAGCTTTTACGGGCTCCCATAAGCCGAGAGGAGGTCAAAGATGCCATTGGTCTCATGCAACCGAATAAAGCACCAGGCCCTGACGGACTTCCCGGGCGGTATTGTAAGTCCTTTCTGCCATTATTGCTCCCCCACCTAACTGCAATGTGTAACTTGACGAGAGAGGGGGTGCCATTTTCTAGGGACTCCCTGACTGCCTCTGTGGTCACTATCCTTAAGCCGGGCAAAGACCCCCTTGTCCCCGAAAATTATAGACCCATTTCCCTCATAAATTTTGATATCAAGGTTCTAGCTAAGGTGTTGGCGATTCGCTTGAATGCTATTGTCCCGGGACTGGTCCATGCCGATCAGGTGGGGTATGTCCCAGGCCGGCAGGTCTATGACAACACTCGGGGAGCGTGTGATTTGGTATGGCTAGCACAACACACAGGGGAACCTTCGGTTCTTTTGTCGTTGGTCAAATGCCTTGTCGGCATCCGACCGAGTAGCATGGCCCTTTTTATTTCAACTGCTGACTCATTTGGGATTTCCCGTGGAATTTAGGGTGGCGATCGGGGCTATGTATGACCAACCTATGGCGCAGATTGCGATACCGGGCACGACCCCTAGGCCTTTTGGTCTGGCGAACGGTACAAGACAGGGTTGCCCACCATCGCCACTGCTGTTCGCTTTGTCACTTGAGCCCCTGCTAGCCACTATTTGCGCGGACCCCTAGATTAAAAGGCATAGTGTGTGGGGGGGGGATAAGTATAAGGTTTCTGCTTATGAAGATGATGTGCTCCTGTCCCTGACCAGTCCTGTGACCTCGGAGGCGGATGGAGGTATTGGATCGGTTCTCGGAGGTGACGGGGTATAAAGTGAATTTGTCAAAATCTACGGCCCTCCTCTTGAGTATCTCCGGGGCCAAGACCGAGGCCATGGAGCAACAGTTTGGTATTCATACCACCACAATCTCTATTCCTTACCTTTGTGTTCAGATCCCGGGGTCTCATTTGGACATAAATCTGCTTAACTATGTTCCGTTGTTTCGGCAAATTAAATGTGATCTAGAACGTTGGGGGAAATTGCATATTTCGTGGCTGGGGAGGGTGCATTGTGTGAAAATGAATGTGCTGCCTCGCCTTCTGTACCGCTTTCAGGCCCTACCGACGACGCTGTCCCAGGCGGATCTTGCGAGTTTGCAAACGGCTATAGATGCTTTTTTTTGGGATAATAAGAGGCATAGGGTGGCGAGACAGACATTGTATAGGCCTCGGGCAGCGGATGGGATGGGACTGCCTTCCCTTTTGTCATACTACAGGGCGGCAAGGTTGGCCCAGATTGTGGCGTGGCATTCCACGGTCGGAGCCCGTAGATGGGTGGACATAGAATCTACCATGATGTCCCCAAATCTCCCATGGTTTTGGCTGTGGATTGCTCCCTCACATCACCCAGAAATGCGGACTGAGTGCCCAGCTATTGTAGACGCCATTAAACTGTGGAATTCGGTTGCTCTTAAATGTGAATTAACATGCTTTCCCTCGCCGCTTACACCAATCCTGCGCAATGAGGAGTTCACACCGGGCAGGAGTCTGCAATCCTTCAGACTGTTGGAAGCGGCAGGTCTCCACCGCTTGGTACACCTCTACCCCAAGGGCACTCTGGTACAATATCCGGACTTACAGCAAAGTTGCACCCTCCCGCCTTCCACATTTTTCCAGTTTCTGGAAATAAGAGACTTTGCCTCTGTGCCGCATATCAAAGCAGCGGCATTAACCAGACCCTCATGGTTTGAACGTCTGTCTTCAGGGAGGATACCCTAAAGGATTGATTTCCCAAATTTATTCCTCTATTACGTCAACCCTTGATTGGAGGGAACTGACCTACATTAAATCGTGGCACGCAGACTTGGGAGAAACCCTGGAAGGGGACGAGTGGCTGGATATATGGGAGGCAGCCCGGAGAATGTCCATTTGTACGGCCCATCAGGAACAGGCATTAAAGATGATCTTCCGCTGGTCCGGAGAAGCTTGCCAAAATGAAGGTGACAACCACGGATTTATGTTGGAGGCTGTGTGGCCACAAAGGCACCTTTTTGCACAAGTGGTGGGATTGCCCTCGTTTGGTAGGGCCTGTGGAAGAAATTACATTCCTTGGCGCAGGCTGTGTTGGAACGGGACCTTCCATTTACACCGGCAACTTTTCTTTTGGCCAGTCCGTTGGAGGACCTGACGTTGAGACAAAATAAATTGTTATCTAAGCTGGCCTTGGCCGGGCGCCGTGCCATTGCGGCTGTGTGGAGGGCCACAGAGCCCCCCTGCTTTGGCAGGGTATTGTCTAACATTAGGGATGCCATGTTAATGGAAGAGCTAACCGTTAAGGTGCGCCACACAGTAGAGGCATTTTATAAGGTGTGGGAACCATGGTTGGAATATGATACGTAGATTAGAACGGTTGCTGGGGTTGATGCAGTTTTTTTTTTGAGAAAGGATTTTACCAGGAAGGATACATTGAGATTTCTCTCGTTTTCAAGTATGTCATGGGTGGCGAGTATGTACCGTTAGGTGTCTTGCCAAGGACACTTACTGGAGAGGTTGCTCGCTGGGATTGAACCCATGACTCCACAGGCTCTCTCCATGCAGAGCAGTGACATTACCTCTACTCCACCCAGCCGGCAGTTGTTGGGCTCCGAAGTTTATGTTTAGAAGTGATATATCTGTAGGACAGACTTTCTCTCGCTTTTCCTTTCCCGCTTTTCTGTCTACTTTTCTATCTTTCTTCCTTTTTTTTCTCTTTCTCTCTCCCTTTCTTTTCTTCTATCTTCTTTCCTCTTTGTCTTGTGTACGTCTTCCCCTGTTCGTCTAGTTCGTGGTAAATGCACTAGGTTTCGCCGATGAGGCATAAAGTATATGTATGCCGACTACTGTATATTGGAACCTCCTGGTGCTAATTTTCAATAAAAATGATGTTTAAAAAAAAAAAAAAAAACACACGCTCATTCCTGTCGGTATGCTAACAATGCAGACCTCGTGTGAAATTGTGTAAGACACAGGACACCATCTAGCGTTTAGAACCTATCGTCTCAGTAATATATCTGTAAAGTATAAACAAACACAATAGAAAATAAATATTAAAAACGTACAACTTTACATAATTCTATTTACTGATCTCATAATAAAAATCTTAATGTAAAATTGCTATTTTACCGTATGTTTAAGGGCTAACACCACATCAAGTGCTTCAAATAAATGTTATGGCAATATTCTTGTCAACAAATATTGCTTGGGAGTGAAAAGGTTAAGATGGATGATGGATTTACACACACCCAAATAACTCAGGTGATGTATTTATTACTGTAATCAGTACTCTCACCATGATCCTACAATGTTTTATTGATGTCAAGATGGACATACAAATGCCTGCTTCCTAGGTTATCCATGTGGTGTTTCAATGCACCTTGAATATATTCTATTACCAACTGCAGTCTCTTTAAATTGTTGAAAATGTTTGGTGAATGTTGAAGGTTTTTCACGCAATATCCTGCACTTTCTACTTGTTGTTATCTGACATCTCTCTTCCTCTATCACTGTATAACACGAACTCACCCCCTTCCCGAACACTGACCAAATCAAAAGAACGGTCCCTGCGGTTTAACCCTTTCGCTGCTGACCCAATTCACACCTCTGTGCTGAGCTAATTTTTACCGGTTTCGCTCATCATGTTTAAACGCGATTTGAAGTCACATTTTATTATACAACCCAGACATATTATATATCGTTCTTTCCAGCAGACTCGGCAGATTCATAATATGTCATTATTATATGTATATGTCATGTCCGGCCTGAATATTATAACAAAAAATGCAATAAAAATTAAATTTTCACTCATCTACATTGTGTAAAGTGTTTTTTTTCCACATTTTATCATGCGAGCCTTTGCAGCTATATTTTCTATCGGGTGCACTTGTTAAAAAAATTAGAAATGGGGACTAGTTAAATTTTTTTGGGGGAAATTACGTGTTTTTTAGCAAATGCCCCATACAAAAAATCGTTAGTGCAGCATCATTGTTCATATTATAGTTGAAATGAGAACAATATTGCTGCATTAACAAAAAAAATAGAAAATTTAAACGAAAATTAAACTTTTTTATTTTTTTAATTTCCAATGATACCAAAAATTAACCCCTAGCTGCAACGGATCGGGAGATAGTGGGTTCCAATGAACCCCCTAAGGGTTAATTCCAGAACGGACGATGATACCAGTCGTCAGGGGGATATCCCGGAAGCTTGGCCCACATCAAAGATGTCGGCTAGCTCCGGGAGGGGACCACGATACAGCGCCTGTTGGCGTCATATCGCGATCCAGCCCCCTAGGGTTAAAAACAGCTGCCGCTTGGAAGGGCAGGCTGTGCCCTTCAAAGCGGTGCCTGCCTTTAGCTTCTGGCCTGCACGGATGGGGAAGGGGGAGGAAGAGAGGTCCAAAGGACCCCCCCCACTCCCTTTCAGGCACCTTCCCCGCACTGGCGGGGTGCCTGTAATAGATGTCATTGCGCTGGCGTGATGCGTGTATCATGCCCACCTGGGTTCCCGGAGGCTGGGCTGACATCGAGGATGTCAGCCCGCACGGGGGGGGGGGGCGCTGCGATCGGCCAGAATTCCGCCCGACCGCCGCTGGAAAGAGAGGACGCGGTCAGAGCGTCCTCCACAGCGAAGTGTACATGTGGCAGAACGCGCTGAGCGTGTCCTCCGCATGGAAAGGGTTAATAAATAACGTTAACTCCTAGGCATTACTGATGCACTGAAATTTCAGCTGCCGAAAATAAAAACCGAAAATGCAGTGTGTAATGATGGCTGGAGCCTCCAGCTGGCGCTGTGATGGTACCCGAACAGGTGCTGCATCTGCACAGGAGGAAGAAAATTAAGCTCTGTAATTTTTTTTTTGCAAAAAACAATTTGTGGTTTATCTCCCCCTCTGGATACTCCTCCATACAGGGACATACCAGTCTGTCAGGTCTGTGCTCTCAACCTCCATCCAGAGATACGAGAGTGCATTCTGTGCTGCCTGGGTGAAGGGGACTGAGTGCCCAAACCACAGACCCATTTAACCATTTCAATTCCAGTTACTACAAAGAGATGGGAGGGAGAGCGATCGAGAGAGAGATTGAGAGATCAGGAAAGAAGCAGAGAAAGGCAAGAGACGCTGTATCAACAATACAATAATGTAATTGCATTAAGTTAATTTGCCTCTCTGTATAGTAATGGGTTAATACACACTGAGTGTAATGACCTGCTGAATCTGCATAATGTATATTATTACATGGGCTTTATTAATGCATTATTATACAGCCCTAATTAACTTATTACTATACAGAGTGTAATGACTTGCTGACTTCATAGTATGTTTTATTAACCCATTTCTATCAAGTAATCACTGCATGGAATATGGATTATGCAGTGTATAGGGGATAAGCGAAGAATGGACGGCGCCCAAACCTATACCACCACCAGTCAACCCAAGCCCACCAGAAATTTAGTGGTTTCCCCCAAACCAGTAAATAGACAACA
Organism: Leptobrachium leishanense; assembly: GCA_009667805.1. NCBI lineage: Eukaryota > Metazoa > Chordata > Amphibia > Anura > Megophryidae > Leptobrachium > Leptobrachium leishanense. The sequence goes on from CM019067.1 coordinate 250,567,083, forward strand.
ATACAGTACGTATCTGGTGGCGCGATGGAAACCGCCTAAGGGTAGCCGGTGGTTCTCTTAGTTCACTTGTCCACATAGATCATATGAAAAAACAGAACAAAATAATAGTGCAGAATGTTTGTACAAATTCCAAGATAGGGTTATACAGTGTTTGCACTCACAAATATGGAGCCCGAACACTGGCTCTAAGTGGATCAACGCATTCAGGTGTTTCAGATTCTTTGCTTGAGAAGGTGACCCGTACTCATTCATAGAAGGAGATTCTTCTCACATGTGGCCCCAAATAGAGCAAAAGACAAGAGAAACTTTCTCGTGCAGATCTCATAAATGTGATAGCATATAGAGGTATAAAGATTGCCAACTCACATGTGTTGGAGCTTAAAGACCAAGCTCGAGGTGTGCGCGCGTATGGACTTATTGTAGGTTAAGTCCAAGAAACCTTTGAAGCTCCCAGGACTTCCAAAGAAATGGGGATAAAATAGATTAAAAGAAATTTATTTAAAACATAAAAAACAATACCATTGGCACTGCCTAGTAGCCAGAACGCGTTTCGCCAGATCAACTGGCTTCATCAGCTGGTTTACAGGCTGAAGCACTGTGTGAGTTCATATACTGTCTTAAATTGTCCCCATCTGTCCTTAATTACCAATCAGGCGTGCGTCCCACGCCTCAAAACCCTGTTGTCTTGGATCTGCGGCGGGCGCCGCCATCTTGCGCATGCGCTGTTCTCCCTCCATGCGTTCCACTGTGTGGGTCAAGTCGCTGAACCGGATATGCCCTGCGTTCCACTATGGTTCCAGCGATTAACTTCTGGTGGTGCCGTTTCTTGATTCCTCCACAGCGGCCGGACAGTGCCAAAAAAACCCCAGAGGGAGGATAATATGAATAATATGCCACCAATGCCCATAAATCCCCTGATCCTCCCCAATTGTACACCATTCGGGGGATATATATGCATCAGTGGGGAATAAACTGTATACATGCCTAATAACCATGGACTGGTGAATTTATCATATACTATATTGCCAATATAATCTATGTGTTACTGATATTAAACAATTGTGCAATCGGAGGTATCCTATACCCTGTTAATAATGGTGAGAACTAAAGTGCATTATTGATTGTTTATAAAGTGAGCTGGTAGTCCACCTCCACATAGGGATTCTATGGGAATGTACAACATTACAATAAAACCCAACTAAAGTATAGTGATTATACTTGAAGCACCTAATGTCATAGTATCACTGAAAATAGTAAAAGACATGACTAAGTTAATCTATACATAATGATGGTATGTGATAGTGAAGAATTTATACTAAAGTGCATATTGTAGGAGCAAATTTATACTAAAGTGCATATTGTAGGAGCATTATAGCCTAAGCTGTTATAGATGCTAAATTCTATACTGGGGAGTAAATTCTCCAGTATAGACCATGGGAAAAACCAGAAGAGGAACGAGAGCTGGGAAACAACTACGGAAGAGAGAAAAGAGAGAGGAGATAGTCCCCTCTAAAGGTATATTTAATTTGAGCGACAAGATATTAACGAGAAAGGAGATCAGTGTCCTCAACAAAGGTTTAAAATTTGCCCCCACGAATCATATAGACAAGTTCGGAGTCTATATTGACCTACAAAGGTTCAAGCGCAAATTAAGTCTAAAAAAATATTTTTTAAAAACACCAGTAGAAAGTAGTATTTCTCATAATCCCACTTCTGATGCACACACAAAACTGCGCAATAAGTCTAAATTCTTTCCACGCCATATGATCTCTGATGAGATGAAAACATTTGAAACCCTAGTCATGAGGGATGTTGACAAGCTATCTACCAAAATAGATCATTATAATCTTACGAAGGAAGAGAATCTAGCGTTAAAAAATCTCCAAAAGGACCCTACTATAGTTATAAAGCCCGCCGACAAGGGCGGCGGGACTGTTATTTTGTCCAAGGAGATATACCAAGAAGAGGTTAACCGTATCTTAAATGACGATTCCACGTATGGAAAACTAAAAACAGACCCGATCAAGGAGATAAGACAGCAATTGGAACTACTCCTTCAAGAGGGCTATGATAGAGGCACTTTAAATAAGTCAGAATTTGAATATTTGTCTGTGAAATACACTAAGACACCGTATTTTTACATTCTTCCTAAAATTCACAAAAATCCGACTAGACCCCCGGGCAGACCTATAGTGGCTGGCATAGAGTCCATAACCAGCCACTTATCAGAATATGTGGACATAGTCCTCCAACCCATTGTACGTACCATTCCGTCCTATTTAAAGGACACTCTAAATATGCTACAGGTTATAAACGACAATGAGTGGCAGAGGGGAGACATTTTAGTAACGTGCGATGTCAACGCGCTATACAGTAATATACCACATGTTTTGGGATTGCTAAAATTGGAAGAGGAAATATCCAAATCTAATACGATTAGTGAGGAACAAATGTCCTTTATTCTGGAGAGTGTTAAGTTCATACTTAATAATAACTATTTTAAATTCGAAGAGGATTTTTATGTGCAACGAAGGGGTACTGCAATGGGCACCAAGTTTGCGTCCAGCTACGCGAACCTGTACATGGCGGCATGGGAAACCATGTTCGTGTACGGTTCGCGTAGCTGGGCGCAGGGCAATATTCGGGTGTATAAACGATTCATAGATGATATTTTCTTCATCTGGAGAGGGGAAGAAAAAGATTTAATAGTGTTTTTGGAGAGCCTTAATGATGTAGAGTGGGGCATCAAATTGGAGAATAATTGGAGTGCCCATAAGATTAACTTTCTTGATTTGGAAATCTACATAGAGGGAGACTGCATTAAATCAAAAACTTTCTTTAAAGAAGTAGACGCAAATACATATATTGACTACACAAGCTGCCATCATTCCACCTGGCTTAAAGGTGTCCCGAAGGGACAGTTTGTCCGATTAAGACGGAATTGTACAGATATAGAGACCTTCAAAGAACAGGCTAATACACTTAAGAGAGATTTTGTAGAGAAAGGCTATAGAGCGACAGATTTGGATGAGACGATCTCCAGCATTGTACATAAAGATAGGGGTGATCTGTTGAAGTATAAACCCAGGACCCAAGAAAATGGAGAGGAGGTTCGATTTATATGTGATTTTAATAGTAAAGCAAACAATATCAAAAAAATCCTTAGGAAACATTGGTATATTTTAAGAAATGATAGCGATCTAGTGAACTATATAGGAACGACACCTAAAGTAGTATTCAGGGGCTCTAGGAATGTAAAATCCAAATTAGTCCACAGTAAAACTAGAAAACCGATTAACATCGAGAATCATTTTGGGCTTAAGGAGGGTTTCTATCACTGTGGCCTTTGTCTGGCATGTAAGCGCACTGGTAATAAGAGGATGTATACAGGTACTTATTTTAACCATAAACAGAATAGAACAGTTAAGATAGAGGGCATTTTAAAATGTTGTTCTAAAAATGTTATCTATATGCTACAATGCCCGTGTGGCCTTTGCTATATAGGACGTACCAAGAGGGCCTTTAATGTTAGAGTGGCCGAACAGGTTAGAAACATTGGAAATGCCTTTGAAAAGCATTCAGTGTCCCTACATTTTAAAAATCACCACAACAGTTCCCCTGTAGGCCTGCAATTTTGGGCAATAAAACAGATCAGAAAAATGGAGGTTGAAGAGGATATGGTTAAAAAATTAGGAAAGGAAGAAATTAAACTTATTTTTGATAATGGCACTTTAACCCCCCACGGTTTGAATGACGATTTTGAAATCATCCATTTTTTATAATAAATTGCCTTTAAGATTTTGGGGATTGTCAATCTCCCCCAAGTGTACACTATTGGGGTGATCTCCACATTCAACATTAGCTTTGATCTTTCATATCATATATTATTCTGACCTTGATATTAGATTATACACAGCACATAGCACTTAATGATCATCCAGATGGAAGGATACATTTTCACTATATAAATTTTAATATAATCATCTACACGTCCATATCATCTATTTTAATTTCCCAGACCTACTCTAGATTATTTAATACTACACAATTGTGTGAAACACTTAAGTCCACACTTTAGTCTGCACTTGCACTTTATGGTCTACTTATTACCATAAAGGAACTTCATATCCACGTTCCATTATCTCTACCTATAGAACTATTTACATTATTTATCTCTATTAATACATTTGTGTTATAGTCTAACATTGCACTTTATGGCTCATTTTATTCTCCAGAAGGAATTTTATATTTATCACTTACTTTACACACATAATTTAATTAAAATTAATATTTAGTCAGCGTATTCCACTTTTAGATATTATATCTATCATGACCTTTTATAAGCAGTGTAGTCATCACTTTATTATATTTTATGACATTTTCATTGCACACATTCCTTATTTTAGGATAAACTATACTGGAGAATTTACTCCCCAGTATAGAATTTAGCATCTATAACAGCTTAGGCTATAATGCTCCTACAATATGCACTTTAGTATAAATTTGCTCCTACAATATGCACTTTAGTATAAATTCTTCACTATCACATACCATCATTATGTATAGATTAACTTAGTCATGTCTTTTACTATTTTCAGTGATACTATGACATTAGGTGCTTCAAGTATAATCACTATACTTTAGTTGGGTTTTATTGTAATGTTGTACATTCCCATAGAATCCCTATGTGGAGGTGGACTACCAGCTCACTTTATAAACAATCAATAATGCACTTTAGTTCTCACCATTATTAACAGGGTATAGGATACCTCCGATTGCACAATTGTTTAATATCAGTAACACATAGATTATATTGGCAATATAGTATATGATAAATTCACCAGTCCATGGTTATTAGGCATGTATACCGTTTATTCCCCACTGATGCATATATATCCCCCGAATGGTGTACAATTGGGGAGGATCAGGGGATTTATGGGCATTGGTGGCATATTATTCATATTATCCTCCCTCTGGGGTTTTTTTGGCACTGTCCGGCCGCTGTGGAGGAATCAAGAAACGGCACCACCAGAAGTTAATCGCTGGAACCATAGTGGAACGCAGGGCATATCCGGTTCAGCGACTTGACCCGCACAGTGGAACGCATGGAGGGAGAACAGCGCATGCGCAAGATGGCGGCGCCCGCCGCAGATCCAAGACAACAGGGTTTTGAGGCGTGGGACGCACGCCTGATTGGTAATTAAGGACAGATGGGGACAATTTAAGACAGTATATGAACTCACACAGTGCTTCAGCCTGTAAACCAGCTGATGAAGCCAGTTGATCTGGCGAAACGCGTTCTGGCTACTAGGCAGTGCCAATGGTATTGTTTTTTATGTTTTAAATAAATTTCTTTTAATCTATTTTATCCCCATTTCTATGGAAGTCCTGGGAGCTTCAAAGGTTTCTTGGACTTAACCTACAATAAGTCCATACGCGCGCACACCTCGAGCTTGGTCTTTAAGCTCCAACACATGTGAGTTGGCAATCTTTATACCTCTATATGCTATCACATTTATGAGATCTGCACGAGAAAGTTTCTCTTGTCTTTTGCTCTTTTTGGGGCCACATGTGAGAAGAATCTCCTTCTATGAATGAGTACGGGTCACCTTCTCAAGCAAAGAATCTGAAACACCTGAATGCGTTGATCCACTTAGAGCCAGTGTTCGGGCTCCATATTTGTGAGTGCAAACACTGTATAACCCTATCTTGGAATTTGTACAAACATTCTGCACTATTATTTTGTTCTGTTTTTTCATATGATCTATGTGGACAAGTGAACTAAGAGAACCACCGGCTACCCTTAGGCGGTTTCCATCGCGCCACCAGATACGTACTGTATTAGTGTATAGGGGATGCTGTATAGTGTAGAAGGGATGCTACAATTACACATAAAAAAAATCTTAAATTTTTGGTGAATCGCTATTTTACTGGCTTGCTTTTCAGTATCAATCAATTAAGCCCAATATTAACAAAATTCCATAAAAAGAAACACCTTATTTAAAATAACTTGGGGGGGGGGGCGACTTATTTTCGGTTTTGATTTTCGGCCAAGGGTAGCCTGAATTTTCGGTACTTGTTTCGGTCCAGAAATTTCATTTTGGTGCATCACTACTAGGCATAAGATAATTATTTCAAAAGCTAAAAAAGCTGCTTTTACCAAAATGGACTTGGGGTTATTTTAACAATGGAATGGTTCTTTGAAGACGTAGAACCCGACAAATATTGATTTTGGGGGTTCACACATGTGGCAGTACAACCTGGATTTACCGCTGACTGTTACTACTGCCATCAAAATCACAGCTCTAATCTTTTGTCATGCCAGGGCCTTTTTTGCACCATGCTGCCAATGCTTTGTGAGGCCTTAATATCAGTGTGTGGCACAGAACGTGCACCACTTTCCTGGTTATTCCTGAACAAACAAACAAAAAGAAGCTAAAAATCTGGTAATGGTGCACAATTTGTTTTAGAAAACATACAGCCTGGAATAGAAGCACACAAATGGCTTCTCTTATACACTACGTATTTACAATTACAACACCACACTGGCTGCCTTGTATTTAAGTGCCAAGAGAACACTTCTTGTACAAGGAAACAACTGAATAAGATGCCATTATTATGCCAGCATTAAGGGTGTTTTCTTTCTTTGTGCTCTCACACTGTTTTACATCTAATCCTACAAGCTTGGTTTCAATATTTGTTTTATTTTTTCCGATATCGCTTTCTCATATTCTGACAGTTTTATTACTTTGCATTCTTATCTCTATAGGAACTAAGGTGATACTTGATCTTTATGACATCACACACGATAACAATGGCAGGGCTCGCCCCTTCTGGGTTGAGTTGGCATGTCCCATGACAACGAGCTACACAACTGATGGGTGTCCTGTATTATGAGGTGTACATTGTGATCAGATGATAGATGTAACCTTGATAAAGGCTCTGCAAGAGCCAAAACATCACTAAACATTTTTGTTTTCAGTAGATCCTTTGAGTGCTCCTGCCATACATACTCTATTGAAATCCTAAGGGCTTTGCATCAAGGTACTGCAAATTGCAGTCACTCTTTTGAGGTTGAGGGCTGGTTATTCTCTATTCTCTATTTGAGATATATATGTATTGCAATTCACTTGCACTTGGGGACTCAATCAAGTTCACATACCTGGAGCTCCAACCAGTGTAATTACATCCGTTAAACAGACGTTACTCAAATGTCTTTCCAATACAGATCTCATATTTTAATTTCACAATGTGAACATTTCAGTTACTAAGGCTTTCATCAAGACATAATGTCCCAATTTCTGAAACACTACATACACTATAAATACCTCCTTGCTAGGGTATTCTTAGGGTGTTTCTGTAACACTAGTGTTAATCATCCTGATGACCAGTAAACCTCCTCTTTCCTTCTTCCAACCCGACTCCCCTAGATTGTAAACTCATCCAAACAGGGCCCTCTACACCTCTTGTTTCTGTTCCTATGTTTGTTTGTTTTCATTTTGTCTCCTTCCCATTGGTTATATTGTAAAGTTCTGTAAAAACTGCTATCACTATATAAATGATAACAACTACATGGCAGCAAAGAATATCCCATGAATAATGAGAGTCGACTGTATATATGTTCTGGCTGAGTGCTGCTCTTTGTGTATGTATGTGTGAATATATACAGGGCATATGTGTACATAAATATATATATTCAATTCTAGGAACTGATCAGTAAGCTTCCAGACCTGAGGAAGAGGTAATACTCTCGAAAGCTTGTCTTTTAAATGCAACGTTAGTCCAATAAAAAAAGGTATCACTACAGACTGCTATACTCGTGATTTTGGCATCTGGACTAACACAGCCTATCGAATTTACATTATATATAGAAAAACCACGTACTGTGTTTCTTGCTCCGGTGCTTAAACCAATCTGGCTGCAAAATTGAATACAAACAGTCCAGGTTCCAGACGCACACGGAGACTTTAAGTCTCCGTGTGCATCTGGAACCTGAACTCTATATATATATATATATTAACGTTACATTTAAAGTACAAGCTTTCGAGAGTGATCCGCTCTTCGTCAGGTATATTGAAGCTATCCATACATACATATACACACACTGCATATAATTATGTCCCACTAATGGTTTGTAAAACAAGAACAGCTAAAAAAAATAATTGTATGAATATATAAACATATGGTTGTGGTTCAACAATAAAAAAAAATTTAAAAAAACTTTTTTTAATGAATATTAGTTTCTGGTAAAGTGCCAAGATGGGGGAAAAAAGTGCACTTTCTAAAAGCTATTAAATGCTTAGTTGCTAAATGAATTGCTTCCTTGAAACTAAAGGTTAACTAAATACATGGAACCTTTAATGTCTACAACAAAGCAAAGTTTGAAGCTGAGTAATAAGAACTCAACACCCTTTGAAAGGAAAGAAAATCCCCCAAGTGACAATGAGCAGTGATTATTGAACACAACAAACAGAAGTATAATCCAAGAAAAATCCACAAGGTAATTAAAACCTAAAGTGCGTTTGAAGCCCCAGACACAAAGCGGGAATAACATGAGCCTTTTCACTTTACCTTCGTGGTCTCATCGAGTGATGGATCTCACACCGCTAATAGAAATCAATGCGCCATTTCAGCTACACCAAACAATTCCATTTTTTAGTGTCTCTATAATCTGGCCCTGTCAGAGTTCACACTCGATGTCATTCATTTCATAAAAAATAATAAAACTACACTTCTAATGCTCTTAAAGTGGGACGAGCGATGATTCCCATCAAAGTAGACCTAAAGATGGCCGCTGCCACGGCGCAAGGAGACTCACTTAGGACAGACAACCACTTAGGCCGGGTGCACACTAGTGTTTTCTTCTGTGCACTAGTGCGTTATGACGCTGTTTATGACGTCCATTGGAGCATATAATTACGCGGATAGAGAAGAACCCACGTAGTATGCGCGCAACGCATAACGCGCTGAAGACGTCCATCATGGAAACACCAAGGCTTTTGTGCTAGGATTGACGCCATATAGACGACGTTGGCCGTGTGCTGATGGTACGTCAAATGAGCGTGCCTGCGCACTTGAACGGCCGCGTTCAGTTTTTACGACGTGCGTCAAAATTAATGCATCGTCTGGCGTCTACCAATCTCTTCTGTCATAAAGTGCATCCTTTTTAACGCACGCTGGTGCGCAGAAGAAAACGCTAGTGTGCACCTGGCCTTATATGTATGCAATGTAAAATAAATAAATAGAGACTATATAACATGCAGTGTTTTCTTTATAATAATAATATTGAATGATGATAGTTTTCCTCCAAGAATCTCATTTGCTACAGCATCTATTAGAAAGGAATTCTTGGGAACATTCCTAATGTGAAGTACCGGCTTCTCTTGTGTCATGGAAATAAATACCGGGCCAAATAATAGAACGATGTGTATTGTGACAACATGATAATTATGCTTCACTGAAAGTATGGATGGAAAGTAAAAATGCTGACACTGACATTCACTCTGACAAACAGGGTGTATAATACACAGGAGAGTTTGAATAATATTCCGATCTTCCAGCGACGCTTCTAGCTTCATTACGAATTCACCGCAGGTTCAGATTCTTTGTGCACCAAATTGATCTCCTACGTACGAACTGTACATGTACGATATTTCTTTACTGCTTCATTACTAGGCAATGCCCGTCTCGGATTACACTAACACCTTCTTGTACAACATCATATAATAATAAAGAAAAATTAAACAATGTAGCGTGCAACCAAAATCATTTGGACATTATTAAAGGAACGGTAGACTGTCCTTTTGCCCAATTATTATTTTTTTAAATTTAGGTGCATTTTACTCCCCTTCTGTTCTTTGGCGTTTGCAGCTGCTCATTTTTGGCTCAGGACACAGAAGTCTTGGAGGCTTTTCTGTGTACTTGCGTAGCGTACGAACCGCAAATTGCCCAATGCGACTTGCAAACTTTATGTATGCAAGTTCCATAGCGCCTACGCAGAATGATGGATCGGAGCTGTGCTCAGGCGCAGGGCCGATCCATCGTGGCCTCTGAGACCAATCACTAACATGATATGTCTCAGAGAAAGTAATGCGGCATGCTCTGTGTATGCCAAAATCATTAGTAACCGGCAGCCGGGAAAATCTAATTTCCTGGCTTCTGGCGATGCTGGGTGGAGCAAACTCCTCCTCTTCACCCAGCAATTTCTCCAGATCAGGGGGCCAATCCTCATGTCCGTACTTCGAAAACAAAGTGGTTAGGATGTGTAGAGTGTCCCCTTAAATATAAATAAAACTATTATTTATACAGTAGTATACAAGAATATATATTTATTTTATAGCCAAGACAAATGACTGCAAATATCCAATAATTTTTTGATCTTGCAGCTTCAAGTAGTTTATATTTGTTTTGGTATTTTTTTTTTCTCTTTTTCCTGAATGCAAATTTGAGTCCAGAAACAGTGTCTTGTCAAACACTTCACGGCACATTAGGCAGGTTTCTGAATCTTATACATACTCATCTCATAGCATGCATCCATTTATATATGCTTCCAGAAAGTGGTCAATCAAAACCTCATCAAGATGATGTTTGGTCTTAACCTAAAGGGTAACTCTCTACACACCCTGACCACCTTAAAGTAGTCAGACTGTGCGCAATGCCCCCCTGCCCTTTTTGCGGTTTTGTAGATATCGCTGCATGAAAAGGTGCACTTTCCTCCGCCCACACACGTGTCATCAAGCAGCCAGGATTTTGAATTTCCCAGCAGCTGGTCAATGATGATGTCAGCAGCACGCAACGATAAATTCTTTAATGAAGTCTCTTCATTCATTATCAATAAATACGCTCGTCTGACCCCGGCCTCAGTGAATAGACCTGTGTGAGTTCCAACAGTTATTTATTTTGGTTGGGACCCATAACTGGTCCAAATGACCATAGCTGCATGGGAAACAAAACCCAACGGGCCCTATTACATACTGAACGTTAACGCTCAGCTATGTGAGCGTTAACGTTAGGTTAAGTGGCTTTAGCGCGGGCCAACCAGATTACATTCCGACCACTAATGGGTTAAAAATCCCATTAGCTATCGGACTTTGTGTGAGTTTACTGTACTTTGCGCTCAATATGCTGAACATGGGGAGTGCAAACAGTTTAGTGTTAGGATTACAAAGTCCTAATGCTAACTACGTCCTGCTCCGGTTAACTGAAAGCTTATCCACAGCTTGGAGCTGGTGTTAACCGATTCCGCTTCTGCAGAATCAGTTATCACCAGCTTCAATTCCCCAAAAATCAGATGCTCCCCTCTCATCCCGCAGCGAGAACGACGGCTCAATCTGCTGCTTCTGGCTGCCGGGAGCAGAGTGAGACTGGGAGAAAAGTCCCCAGTCTCCCTCCGCAATCACCCCGCCGACCTGCTGGATCTTGCGAGAGGCAAGATCCCGCAGGTCATGTGACTGTCAGTCGAAGCTCAATGGAGTTCTATAGACTCCATGGAGGGGATGCTCGGGGCAGCACTTAGGGCTGCCTCAAGCATCCTGAGGCTTAGCACTGCGTTACGAGGCAGGCTGCTGAATCAGTGCCTGCCCTGTAATATAGAGCAAAAACTAGGACACTAAGAAGTGACCTGCAGGCGCGGGATTTCCTCCTTAGGCTAATGTCAGACGAACGCAGTCTGAGCGCACTCTGCGTGCGTGCGTGCATAACGGACGGACGGACGTACCGACGGAAGATACTGTAGTCACCACACGTTTTTTTTTTGTTTTTTTTTTTACGGATGTAGAAAAAAAAAGGGAAATATGGGAATTAAAATTAAGACAGGTACAGTCAGCCAGACAAAAAAAAAACAACTTCTGAGCGTCAACATGATGGACGTCGGAAACGCTCTGCGTCTGACGTCGCATCAGCACGCACACAGGCCCCTACGTGGACGCGGCACACTCTGGGCGTCCTTCGTAGTGCTTTTACGTCGAGGCCTAAATGGCGTCCGTTGTCACCTGCGTGGCCACTTCGGTGCGCACGTACTTCACGTGTTGGTCTCTATTGATCACAAATCAATGCTACGACCGACGTTAAACTGTGCGGCGACACGGACATGATGACTGCGCTCGTCTGACGCTAGCCTTAGCGTTCCCGTTTTAGCGCGTAGAACTTAATACTGCCCAACATATTTTAAAATACTTTTATTTTAACCTAGCATATTGATAGGACACACAAGCAAAAAAAGAATCAGAATGACTTACCACAGTGATACTGACGGCATCATCAAACTGATGCATTAAAATGCTGATGATAGCAGAGGCCAGAAGGAGCATAAGCAGGGGATTCTTAAACTGAAATAAAAGATTACCAAATTAATGCAACTGCATGCGTTACAATCCACACACATCACATCCACAGGAGAGGGATAACTATACCCAAAAACTAAAGCAACCTTAATAAAAATCCTACTACAGATTAATAACAATATGTAAGCTATTAAATACTGATTATTTTCTTCATTAAGATCTTTGGTAAATGTGTCCTCTTCATAGCAAAATATTTTGAGGGATCACCATATATGCCATGTTTTCCTGGACGCATAACATCTACATGCCAGCAGGCATTTAAAGGGACACTACCACTTGCATAAGCTGTAACTAGTTTACTTGTGCATCAGAAACAAAAACACATTATAAAACACATGCTGCAATTTGCTCTTTGTTAGAAGTAATTGCATGTAAAATGGAAAAATAGAGTTCGGGGTTTATTATTATGATTATTCTTTATTTATAAAGCGCCAGCATATTCCGCAGCGCTGTACAATAAGCACAGTATAGACAGGGTTACAATACATTGAACAACATTTGACAAACAGTACAGGAGGAGATGAGGGCCCTATTCCCGTAGGAACTCACAATCTGGGAGGGTTGGGGTTGGAAACAGGAGGAGAGGACTGTAAGGTGAGAGTGATTGATGGTTGTGTCAGTGAGTTGGGTGGTAGGCTTCCCTAAATAGGAATGTTTTAAGGGAGCGTTTGAAGGAAGAGAAGTTAGGGGAAAGTCTGACAGTACGAGGGAAAGCGTTCCAGAGAGTGGGGGCTGCGCTTGAGAAATCCTGCAGTCTATCATGGGAAGAGGTGATGCGGGGAGAAGCTAGGCGCAGGTCACTGTTTGACCTTAGGGAGCGGGCTGGGGTGTATTTGGTGATTAGTGAGGACAGGTAGTGGGGCGCTGCGTTAGTGAGGGTTTTGTAGGTAAGGATAAGGATTTTGAACTTAATTCTGCAGTGGATGGGGAGCCAGTGAAGGGACTCGCAGAGGGGAGCGGCAGAGACAGAGCGGCGGGTGAGGTGAATTAGCCTGGCGGAGGCGTTCAGGATGGATTGTAGGGGGGAGAGGCGGGACAGAGGGAAGCCAGATAAGAGATTATTGCAATAGTCGAGTCGGGAGATTACCAGGGCGTGTATGAGTTGTTTTGTGGTGACAGCGGTAAGAAATGGCCGAATTCTGGAAATATTACGCAGTTGGTATCGGCAGGAGGAGGAAAGAGACTGGATGTGGGGGATGAAGGAAAGAGCAGAGTCAAGTGTAACTCCAAGACAGCGAGCTTGGTTTGATGGGGAGATGGTGATACCCTCCACCGTGATAGAGAAGTCAGGAGGTGGGGAGGCATTGGAGGGAGGAATAAGTAGGAGCTCAGTCTTTGACATGTTGATCTTTAGGTGGTGGGAGGCCATCCAGGAGGAGATGCCAGATAAACAGTCACTGACTGTTTATCTCCTGTGTCCATTTTGTGGATTTTTCTCATGATGCAACATTTACCAAAATCTCACGGTGAGTTTTACTTTATAGCTGTAGTTTAGATTCTATGGTATTTAACAGCCAATGGGGTGGAGGAGGGAATGTTTAGATAAGGCTGCAGGGGGCTTTTGAGTGGTGTCGCCTGCCTGAGATAAGAGATGGCAAGTGAATGAAAAAAGAAAGGAATCTTAAAAGACTTCTAATCTACCCCCGGTGGTGTCCTTTGCATACAACCCACACAATGCAATGCTGTGAGTTGGTTTCCCTGACTACAGACCCAATCACTCCATTCTATGCTCAATGCCACACAGTGAGGATGAAGTCCTTTAAAGTGTGTGTGTGTACGTGTGTGTGTAGGGGGGACAGTTTACAACACAAAAGATCCCAAAATGTATGCATCCAGTGACACATATAGAGTAAAATATTTCCTTAACTAATCATACACGAGAAAAACAAAGCACATATAAGATATCAGCAACATTAAATAAACAAAAAACGAGCATTTCATTTTTTGGTGTAAGTGTGCCTTTAAGTGCTTCCCTGCCGTTGGTAGAGCTCATATGATAAAGGAAGGAAATTACTTTACCTTCTTTAGTAAATATGCTCCCTTGCATGTATGCAGAATATGAAGACTACATATATGCAACAGAGCTCTTCAAGTGCAACCCATTGGCACATAGAGGTTATAGGGGTACCAGAGAACATCTAGATTGTAAATTCCCATGGGAATAGGGCCCTCACGTCATCCTGTATCTGCAGGCAGGAATACTGACCTGCCTCCTGTAGGTATTGTAGAATTGTCCTGTCTTTACCCATTGTACAGCACTGCGGAATGTGTTGGCGCTTAATAATAATAATATTGTCCATCTAATAATTAGTAAGTATGTACACTAAAACATACAAACATTACAGTCAAATCATTATTAAAAGGGACGCTCAAAACACTGTAACTACTCAATGTGCCCTCACCTGCCTCCCGGCTTCCTCCAACGGCTCTCAATTCACTCGAATGGCTGTATTGGCTGGACGCTTGATTGTCCAGCCCCTCTACAGTCACATGACGTGATACGGCTCACTGGCAGCTCATTATGCACAGAGACACGGTTAGGCAGCCCGGTACTGGATACCCGATGAGCTTTAAGGCCCCGTTCACACCTAGACGTTTTAAAGCGCGTTCCTGCGTACTTTAAATCGCATGGACGGGGAAATCCCATGCTTTTCAATGGAACCCGTTCACACCTGGGCGTTTTAAAGCGCAGAGGACCGCACTTTAAGGCTGGGATCAGACCAGTGCACTTTTAACGTGCGTTCTGGCGCACATAATTACGGCCGCACTAGCAGCAGATGACGGGCAATGACGGCCACTATACGATGTACGGCCGCACAAAAGTCCGGCCGTGCAACGCAAGTGGAATTTGAACGCATTTTTCTGAGAACGCTGAACCGCTAGTACTGACGTACTGAGTGCGCAGCTGCGGCATAGTGGCGTGTTTGCGTGATTAGGAGATGTCAGACACTGCTAATGTCCAGCCTACATAACGTCCAGACGCAAAAAGAGTTTTATTGACGATCCGTACAAAATCACGCCCGAAAATGAGCGTCGTCTGACTGTTTTTGCGCATTCCGTGAAAAAATACGTCAATGCGTTCGGACGCACTTTTTCACGTTCGCGGGGAAAAATGCTTTCGTCTGACCCTAGCCTAAAACGTCCTGCGCCCAAAAGAAGTCCAGGAGCTTCTTTTGGGGCGTACAGCAGCGTGTTTCTCGACATTCTTTTGACGGAAACGTGCTGATTTCGGCGTTTGCGCGTTTTTTTCATAAAAAACTAGCGTAAACGCGCATTAAGCACATGGCAGCAGGAAATGACCTCGAAGACAGTAACTTTTCAAATGGTCAACTCTGTTGAGAATCAAAAAACTAGCGTTTTACACACGTTCCGCATTAGAAAAAACGCACGAAAAAACACATGAAAAAACGCGCATAAAAACGAGCGTAAAACACGCATACTAAAAACGCCTAGGTGTGAACCCAGCCTAAAACTATCTAAAGCGGGCATCTCAAACTCTGGCCCCCAGATGTGTAAGAACTACAATTCCTCATCAGTTGCATTGAAATAATTCTGGGAATTGTAGGCAATCAACATCTGGGAGGGCAGAGTTTGAGATCCCTGATCTAAAAGGTTAAAACAGGAGGGAGTAGTGCAGAGAGTCACGAGGGGTTAATGTTTAGCCCCTCTGTTTCACCCTTAAGTATCCCTTTAACAGTTGTAACCTCTGACAGCAGGTAGTTGATCCAAAGAGAAATTAGATTTTCTGACGTTACTGATTTCCAAGGATTTGGCCCTATTTTTTCAATACAACTGGAAATTGCTTCAAATTCTTTTATTTCCTCCTGTTTTCGGATCGTAGGCAATCACAGAAATAAGGAAAACGCGAGTCATTTTTTCACAAATTACATTCTGATGCAACCATCGAATTTGAAGGTCACCCAGCATAACACTGCAGTACATTTGGGGTACTCCATGAAAAACGAGAATCGTTGATGAATTCGGCGACGCATGTGTAGGAGTTTCATTTTCAATACTCTGGTCAAAACACATTAATTCCAGGTTTAGTAAAATAGCCCAAAGGTAAATCTGAAATACAGGATTTTCTCCTTTTCTACACGGTACAAATCCAAGCCTGGGGTCAAAGAGCTTTAAAATTGATCCTTACTTTCTGTAAGACGTAAAGAAGATTATAAAGTAGCTTTTCATAATGTTTTGCCTCTCCATGCCCAAAACAAATTGTATTTATTATATTTGTATTCTACTTTTTTTTTCATTTACAAAGGGGTGAGGCAAACAATTGGTTATTAACAAAACAAAGCAGCTGGAATTCGTCTCGCTGTCAATATTTGCAGTATATGTTGATGCAACAACATGTACACTTATAGAGGGCGCTTCTTGGGTATTGGCTTGATTTTCTTATCGTGCTCTTGCAGATAAAATTTATGCTGTTAATCCCAGGGCCTCGGTGTTTGTTTTAATTTGCCTGCCTGACAGAGCCTTGATTGCTGTGATCTGCCTATGGGCACAATTGTATAAAAAAATCCTCTCAATTCAAAATAGTTTGCTGTTAATAAAAGGAAAACAAAAAAGTTCTTCTATAAAGAACATATAAACATCCGCCCAATAAAAGGGGATAAATGCTTATTCAAATTGTTCCATTTCTATTATTCTGTCCTTGCCTTGAAATTTCTGAGAGATTTGTTACATTTATGCCAAATTCATCAGGGTTTTAGGTATGTCCGCCAACGTTCACCCTGAGGAAAAAAAATGCTTGTTGCAGATTTATTTTATATATATATATTTTTTTTATTATTTATTTATTTATTTGCTGGGGTTGTGGTGGAGGGCAAAAAATTTGATAAAAAGCCTCCACGCAATAACCAATAAGGTTTAACATTGCAGAAGCACATCACGGCAATTCAAAGAACACAGAACTCCTGTGCTACATTCCCCATCTGCAGCACAGAACTCTGGGTAAGACATGCAAATGACATCAGTCTCACTTTTTTGCATCCTGGATCTGTTTTCACACAGAACCCTTCAATCAATGCCATGCCATACTAGATGGCTTTTTTTTTTTAGTCGAGATCAGGTTTAGGCAACTAGTCAAAGCCACCTTATGTGACAGCGACCCTCCGGATATGGTACCTATCGGCAGCGCGCTGTGGTCTTACGACCTTTCCATCACCCATGACCCCCTTGATTTTTAACGTGCAGATTGACCCGGGATTTACTCCTCGCCCTTTATTGGAGTTAACACACCACGGATTTTACCCTTTTATGTCACGACTAGGAAGGTCCCTCTGTCTGACCTCATACAAGACCGTCAGGTGGGGTTTTTATATACCTTTCACTATGCACAAGTATGCCTTTTTTAGATCGGATCCCACAACGCCACCAGTTGACGAGACAATTGACCCCCTGTGAACGTATATGCGCCCAAACACAGCCCTTTACACATGGCATAGCTCAGATTTACGCTGTCCTCCGGACCAATGCGGCGGATACTCCGCCGCCTTTTATGGGCAAATGGGAGATGATGTTAGAGCTGACACTCACTGACAAACAATGGACCAAGATTTGTGACTTGACACGTCAGTGCTCTGTAGCTAGTAAGACACAGGAGACTGCCTATAAGGTTCTAAATATGGTATCGCACACCTTCCAGACTCCATACATTTTGCCCGAATGTATCTTCAAATTGCTGGAGATGCGACCTTGAGTGTGGCACTATGCTCCATATTTGGTGGGAATGCCCTTTGATAAAACCGTATTGGGCTAGTATTTTTTTTTTTGGAGAAAGGATTTTACCAGGAAGGATACATTGCGATCTCTCTCGTTTTCAAGTATTTCCTGGGTGGCGAGTATGTACTGTTAAGTGTCTTGCCCAAGGACACTGGAGAGGTGCTCTTGCCAGGATCGAACCTGTGTCTTCGCAGTCTCTCTCCACGGTTATAGAGCAGTGATGTTACCTCTACTTCAACCAGTATCTATGAGATCATTAAACGCTTTATAGACCCTCCCCTGGATTTTACACCTGCTATGAAGTTGCTACACCACACAGACAGCTCGATATCTTGGTATAAGCAATCATTGTTCGTATTGTGAACATTGCTAAGACTCTTATACCACTTTATTGATACGTCCTCCTTTACCTTTGTGGTATAAACGAATGGAAGAACTACGCTCAGAACATATGTACCTTAGCACTTCTGATAACCTGTATAAATACGAAGCTATTTGGTCCACATGGGTACTCCTAACGCCAACTCCAGAGTTTCAAGCCCTACTTCAAGCGACACCCTTAGAGACCATGAATGGTTAGCTAAGCAAAAGGAGAATGGCTAGACCAGAATAACTTCCCCTGTCATTTCTTTTTTTTATTTTATTATCGGTTCCATGATGATTTTCCAGATACTGATACGAGAATAAGTGCATTACATTGATTTAGTGGTATGTTGTACCTGTGTGTTCGGGTTTTTCTTTACAGTGTTTCTATATGTATCTGTTTTACTTTAGAAAGATTTACATAGAAAAAAAAAATAATTCATACTCCTTGTACAGAGTACCATTTCTCACCTGTGAAATATATTTTTTCCACAAAGGCTCATCTTCGCTGATATCAAATTCATTCCAGCCATGGGAAGCTCGCCTGTGACAAACCTCTGCATTGTCCAAACCAGTTTGCAGATCAGCCTGTAAAACGTGCACAGATTAAACAGAATGTGATTAATTCACTTCATTGTGAACACTTCGGATTTATCAAAACAGACAACAGAAACTCAAAAATAACCTTGTAGATCATGGCTTGTGACAAGCCACTGGAGCCATCGAGGGGAGGAAAGAATAGAAATAAAATATATTCATGCGATATTTAATATACACACATGCAAAAAGCAATGCAACCTAAATTTTAAAAGGGCCACTCTGGGCACTGTAACCCATCAAGGTTATTTGAGCTGTCACTCTGACAGATTGTCCATAACCCTATCCATTCTCTGGGGCGGCTCTCTGTGAGCCAATTTACCTCTCTGAGTGATCGAGTTCGGCACTGCCCAGGCTTGTGTCAGCGAGCGTTAATCTGCGCTTCACAAAGAGTTCCTAAGGGCAGTACTCTTTTTTTTTAGGTGCCTATATCTCCCATCAGTGATCCCCTACATCCACTACAGGATTATTCTATTGATTCCAACTTCAGCCATGAGATTCACCTCTTCCAGATGTCTTTTCCATTCACCCTTCTGACCATTCTCTCCCCATGTCTATCCCATTACTGAAAGCTCAAAATTCCCCCTCTAAGCATTCCCCCTCCCGCTCTGCCATAATCACACATAAAAGTATAACATGTTTCACTTGTGGCATGGAGGCTTTCCCAATTTCTCCATAAATGAAGACTACACTGGACATGTCATCCAAGAACGGAAGTAGTGGACCCAGACCTGAAGATCTGGTTGTCCATGGGAGATGACATGGATGGAAGACTTTGTACACGTTTAAGCACTGTGATGAAGCCAGACCCCACTGTACTCAGTCTACAAGAGGACTTCATAGCCAGTGAAACAGTCAAGTGACATGGTATTTTTTAGATATGTGTTGTCCCTTGCATGTTTTAAAGTTATGAGAACTAGCACTTCCTGGATTTCAAGAGCGATATACACCAGAGACAGTAGGCAGGTGTGCTGCAGCTGCCTGAGGAGAGCAGTGTGTTGCATAACGCCTCAAAAGAACTTCTGTATGTGGTCTAGAGGTGCACACGGTAATTTACCACTGTGTTTTATATTGTGTATAATGGTTTTCTAACCCTTTACATGTACAATGTGAACTGTTAATGATATAACTAGATTTATTATATTTCTGTTGGAAAGAGATGTTCATTTTGCATAAGAGACTTGTAAAGGATTGTGGTTATACATATTTTGAACATTATTTGGTTTTATTTCTTTTAGTTTTCACGGCGTCAGCTAAAAGAGAGTGACAAAATAAAGAACAAAAGGACATCTGTAGGAAGCATGCCATTTCTTTAGACCTGTGCAGCTACAACCAGCATGTCATATTGGACTGGAAGCCCACAAATGTTTTTAACCTACATTTCCCATGATTGTCTGAAATCATAAGCATTGATAAAAAAATAATGGGAATTTATGTTCCAAAACATCCAGAGGGCAAATTTGTGAGGGAAAGAAAATTAGAAATAATTGCAACGGGCAATAAATGGAAAACAGATTTTATTTAAAGACAAAAATTTACTTTTCTTCAAAAAAGTATTAAGTTGTTACTACCTACCAACCCAATTTTGTTAGAAATTATTCTTAAACTGCATTGTTAATGGGGGATGCACTGATACTAGTATCGGTGCCGATACCAGCATTTGCTCGAGTACTTGTTACACATGCAAATGCCCTGGATACCTCAACGGATACCCGGAAGCCAGTGCTGGGCTCCCTTGCCGGTATCTAAGGGGCTGGTGGCAGAACACATTAACAGCACTCCTCCAGCATTTCCCTCAGGGGGTCATGTGAACACGTCACAGCCTTTACAGGCCGGTGGTCACTTGGAACATGGCCAGCCGGAGGGGAATGCTGTTACTGCATTCTGCCAGCAGCCCCACTGTCTGAGGTCTGAGGGTATACATGTATTTCAGGTCTGTGGGTATACATGTATCGGAGGTCCGGTGTGGGTATACTTGTATCTGAGGTCTGAAGTGGGTATACATAAATATCTGAGGTGAGGTGTGGTGTGGTGTGGTGTGTGTGGACAGTGTGTGTACAGGCCTGTGCAGTGGGTAAATGGGGTGTCTGGGCATACATTTCAGTATTAATATAAATTGGACAGGCTTTCAGCAAAATCCTAAAATATTTATTGGAAAGCGGTCACATGACTTTAAATAAAAGTACCGGTACTCATATCGGTGAGTACCTGGAAAAGGTACCGTTACTCTGTCTTTAAAAAATTGGTATCAGTACATTCCTAGTGGTTAATGGTATCATCAGACATTGAAGTATCACGTCATAGGCATCTTATGATGCTGGACAGAAGCATATTTGCATCTAATAATTATCATTGGGTAAATCCCAGCAACCAGACAGTAAATGCAGACTATAGCTATGACACAAAAAGCACAGTTCTATGGAGAGAATTATTCAGGTGCCCACATTGAAATTAGTATAAATAAGTGTATTTTATTAATTTTTTATGTATGCAGCAGCTGTGTGAGTGTTTTCCCCCTGAAAGTAACTACAAGTAACAGTTTCAACTCTTCAAATTCAATAAAGATTTTCAAATGATTCCTCTGCAAGTGATAATGAAGTGCAGATATCGTTATACTGAGTCTCATACACAGAGCTGGAATGATAAAACGCTGGAGACAATTTGCTACATCAACAGCAACCTATTAATTTGCAGATATTACCAAACGATAAAATAGAGAAATTGGATAAACACAATTTGAATCGCATGACTTCTCCAGAGACAAATGAAGGTGTCATTAGGACGAGTGGTTTGACCTGTATTAATGTTACAATTACCTTGAGGATCCAGGCCACTTCACTGACTGGTAACTCACTCGCTTTCTTTGAAGACAACACAGGAATCATTTTATCATTTTCGGCTCCAGATGGTGAGTCAAATTCCGAATCCTGCAAATGATGAAGAACACGGTATGGTATGATTATTACATATATAATCTATAGACAGTAATGAAGAGAAGAAACTAAGCAGGAGAGATTATATTTATTTGGGTCAGTGCAGTCACTTTATATAAAGGACACACGCAAAGGGTTAGGTAACCAGAGTAGCATAGCAGGTGTTCATATCCCCACAAAGCAAACACGCAATGATGGGAATTTATACCATACGGTGCTTCCTGCTTATTAGGCCTGTGTCAGACGAGCGGTAGTAAGAGAAAAAGGAACGTCCGTGAGAGTGGACATTCCTTCCACTCTGATGTCCGTGTGGCCACATCACTGAGCGCAGTTAGTGTGCCAGCGCTGCAAGGCTCGATCCTCCTATGCAGTATCACGCTTTTCAGCCCCATTGAACGCGAGTCGTACAGTTTCGCCGAGCAGGCTTTCAGCACATCCGCTGTATCATGCGCGTGCTACAGTGTGTGGCCAGCTCCGTCAAAACGTCACAACACTGCAACGGAAGGCACGTCAGTACGGGCACACGTGCGCTTGTCTGACACTCGCCTTATAATGACGTTTTAACCATCCATTAAGAAACCTGTCAATTAGCCTGAGCTTAGGTCTGAAATGTTCAGCTTTGTACATTCCTGACCAGCCAAAGTTGCTCAATGCAGTTTCACGGCGAGGCATCAAAAACAGGATGCTTGTGTGAGAGTCCAGCTCCCTGTCGGAAACCGAGGCTATCAGGCAGCTATTTAAGCAGTGCTGCCTGATGGGAAAAAAAGAGGAAAGCCCAACACTGGGATAAAAGTATTAAATCAGGGGTCAGCAACCTTGCCCGTCCAGATGTTTTTGAACTACATCTCTGGCTGAGTCTCATGGGACATGTAGTTCCAAAACATTTGGAGGGCCATGGTTGCTGTCATCCATTTTAGAGGGATACTCTAAGCTAAAAACAAGAGGTGGTAGATGCAGAGCGCATCAATAGCCTTTTAAGCCTCCCTTAAAACGTTCCTATTTAGGGAAGCCTACCACCCAACACACTGACGCAATCATCAATCACTCTCACCTTACAGTCCTCTCCTCCTGTTTCCAACCCCAACCCTCCTAGATTGTGAGTTCCTACGGGAATAGGGCCCTCATCTCCTCCTGTACTGTTTGTCAAATGTTGTTCAATGTATTGTAACCCTGTCTATACTGTGCTTATTGTACAGCGCTGCGGAATATGCTGGCGCTTTATAACTAAAGAATAATAATAATTTGGCTGGTCAGGAATGTACAGAGTTGTACATTCCTGACCCAAATCCTGGAAGGCTGATCAGTGCAGCTGATTGACAGCTTTTCAGGTCCCCCTTCCTTCAGAAGACTAAATCAGCCTTCCGGGACACCTGCTGGGGATGGTTGCACATGCAGCCAGCCATGACCATTTAAAATACATTAAATGGGCATAGTGGCTACGTTTTCTCATTAACTGATATTTCCTAAAGTGATATATCATTATGGTCTATAAAACGCTACATGATAGGTGTGCACAGTTCATATTAGAGTGTGAACACATGGAACATTAATTACAGACTGTAAAAGAAATTCGCCACGGTTAATTTTCAGGCTCTTTATTGGTAACCAGATAAGACCGCACTCAAAAAAGAAGGGGGACCTAAAAATCAGGGTTGCACCGATACCGATACTAGTATCGATATTGGTGCCGATACCGGGTACTGCAGGAGTACTTGGTACTCGTGCAGTACCCCCGATATTTTTTTCCGATACCGGAAGCCGGCATTGTGCCGGCATCCGAGGGGCTGGGGCGGCTGTCCGAATGATCTATCGGCATTCAGACAGGCCCTGCAGCTGCTCTCCGCACTTTGTTTATACTTACCTTCCTTTAGCGACGACGGGAAAGTCTTCGCACGAGCGCGCTCCTTGGAAGGACCCCAGCCGCGACCACGTGGGACCATGTGATCGCGGCTGGGGTCCTTCCAACGAGCGCACGCGCGGAAACTTTCCCGGCATCGCTAAAGGAAGGTAAGTATAAACAAAGTGAGCAGCTGCAGGGCCTGTCCGAATGAATGCTCTATCGGCATTCAGACAGGCCCTGCAGCTGCTCTCCGCTCATACTTACCTTCCTTTAGCGACGCCGGGAAAGTTTCCGCGCGTACGCTCGTTGGAAGGACCCCAGCCGTGATCACATGGTCGCACGTGGTCGCGGCTGGGGACCTTCCAAGGAGCGCGTGCGTGCGAAGACTTTCCCGGCGTCACTAAAGGAAGGTAAGTATGAGCTGAGAGTGAGCTGGGGGGGGGGGCATTATCCACGAGCTGGGGGCAAATCCACGAGCTGGGGGGCAAATCCACGAGCTGGGGGGCAAATCCACGAGCTGGGGGGCAAATCCACGAGCTGGGGGGCAAATCCACGAGCTTGGGGGCATATCCACGAGCTGGAGCAATATCCACGAGCTGGGGCAATATCCACGAGCTGGGGGGCATTATCCACGAGCTGGGGGGCATTATCCACGAGCTGGGGGGCATTATCCACGAGCTGGGGGGCATTTCCACGAGCTGGGGGGCATTATCCACGAGCTGGGGGGCATTATCCACGAGCTGCTGGGGCATTATCCACGAGCTGCTGGGGTAGTATATCCATGAGCTGCTGGGGCATTATCCACGAGCTGGGGCAATATCCACGAGCTGGGGGCATTATCCACGAGCTGGGGGCATTATCCACGAGCTGGGGGGCATTATCCACGAGCTGGGGGCATTATCCACGAGCTGGGGGCATTATCCACGAGCTGGGGGGCATTATCCACGAGCTGGGGGCATTATCCACGAGCTGGGGGCATTATCCACGAGCTGGGGGGCATTATCCACGAGCTACTGGGGCATTATCCACGAGCTACTGGGGCATTATCCACGAGCTACTGGGGCATTATCCACGAGCTACTGGGGCATTATCCACGAGCTACTGGGGCATTATCCACGAGCTACTGGGGCATTATCCACGAGCTACTGGGGCATTATCCACGAGCTACTGGGGCATTATCCACGAGCTGCTGGGGCATTATCCACGAGCTGCTGGGGCATTATCCACGAGCTGCTGGGGCATTATCCACGAGCTGCTGGGGCATTATCCACGAGCTGCTGGGGCATTATCCACGAGCTGCTGGGGCATTATCCACGAGCTGCTGGGGCATTATCCACGAGCTGCTGGGGCAGTATATCCATGAGCAGCTGGGGCAGTATATCCATGAGCTGCTGGGGCAGTATATCCATGAGCTGCTGGGGCAGTATATCCATGAGCTGCTGGGGCAGTATATCCATGAGCTGCTGGGGCAGTATATCCATGAGCTGCTGGGGCAGTATATCCATGAGCTGCTGGGGCAGTATATCCATGAGCTGCTGGGGCAGTATATCCATGAGCTGCTGGGGCAGTATATCCATGAGCTGCTGGGGCAGTATATCCATGAGCTGCTGGGGCAGTATATCCATGAGCTGCTGGGGCAGTATATCCATGAGCTGCTGGGGCAATATATCCATGAGCTGCTGGGGCAATATATCCATGAGCTGCTGGGGCAGTATATCCATGAGCTGCTGGGGCAGTATATCCATGAGCTGCTGGGGCAGTATATCCATGAGCTGCTGGGGCAGTATATCCATGAGCTGCTGGGGCAGTATATCCATGAGCTGCTGGGGCAGTATATCCATGAGCTGCTGGGGCATATCCATGAGCTGGGGGCATTATCCATGAGCTGGGGGGCATTATCCATGAGCTGGGGCAGCATCCATGAGCTGGGGCAGCATCCATGAGCTGGGGGGCAAATCCATGAGCTGGAAGGCATATCCAGGAGACCTGGGGGCTTTATATGAGGTCTGTTCTTATTGGAAAGCGGTCACATGACATAAGATAAAAGTATCGGTACTCGGTATCGGTGAGTACTTGAACAAAAGTATCGGTACTCGGTCTTAAAAAAGTGGTATCGGTGCATCCCTACTAAAAATAGAACATGTAGAACCACTTCAACCAAATGACACCTATTCTGTGCATCCCTGGGACAGACAGGCACTGCTTAAAGAAATGTTAACCAACAATATCCACGAGCTGGGGCAATATCCACGAGCTGAGGCAATATCCACGAGCTGAGGCAATATCCACGAGCTGGGGGCATTATCCACGAGCTATAAAAGTTATATACAGTTGTGTTCAAAATTATTCAACCCCCACTGAAATTTAGTGTTTTGGCCAGTTTGACATGGATTTTGATCATTCAGTCATCTTGCTTACAATTAAATCAAAGAGGCACGTGTAGGTCAGACAAATATAACATAACATTTATAATGAAATAACCACAAATGTCTTTTCTGTGCTCACATCATTATCAGTTTTATTCAACCCCCAAGTGACATTCAATCTTAGTACAACATCCTTTTACAGTTATAACAGCTTTTAAACGTGAAGCATAGCTTGACACAAGTGTCTTGCAGCGATCTACGGGTATCTTTGCCCATTCGTCATGGGCAAAAGCCTCCAGTTCAGTCACATTCTTAGGCTTGTGCACTACAACTGCTTTCTTTAAGTCCCACCAGAGGTTCTCAATCGGATTTAAGTCAGGTGACTGCGATGGCCACTCCAAAATGTTCCAGCCTTTAATCTGTAACCATGCTCTAGTGGACTTGGAGGTATGCTTGGGATCATTGTCCTGTTGAAAGGTCCAACGTCTTCCAAGCCTCAGGTTTGTGACGGACCGCATCACATTGTCATCCAATGTCTCCTGGTACTGAAGAGAATTCATGGTACCTTGCACACGCTGAAGCTTCCCTGTACCTGCAGAAGCAAAACAGCCCCAAAGCATGGTTGACCCCCCGCCATGCTTCACAGTAGGCAAGGTGTTCTTTTCTTCATAGGCCTTGGTCTTCCTCCTCCAAACATAGCGTTGATCCATGGGCCCAAACAGTTCTAATTCTGTTTCATCAGTACACAGAACACTATCCCCAAACTTCTGTGGTTTGTCCACATGACTTTTGGCATACTGCAGTCGACTCTTATTCTTTGGAGACAGCAAGGGGGTGCGCCTGGGAGTTCTGGCATGGAGGCCTTCATTACGCAGTGTGTGCCGTATTGTCTGAGCTGAAACTTCAGTACCCACATCTGACAAATCTTTTCTCAGTTCCTCAGCAGTCACACGGGGACTTTTCTCCACTCTACGCTTCAGGTAGCGCACAGCAGTCGAAGTCAGCATCTTCTTTCTGCCACGACCAGGTAGCGTTTCAACAGTGCCCTCTGCCTTGAATTTGTGAATGATGCTTCCTATGGTCTCTCTTGGTATGTTTAACATCTTTGCAATCTTCTTATAGCCATTGCCCTTCCTGTGCAGAGTAATCACCTCTTCTCTTGTCTTCCTGGACCATTCTCTTGACTTCACCATGTTTGTAACCACACCAGTAAATGACTAGAAGGAGCTGAGTAGCACAGTCATTTTAAAGCTGCCTAATTGGTGCTTATTATGCTTTATTGCTGCTCCGTGACATCCACAGGTGTTTTCAATACCTGATTGAAAACACTTGAATGAACCTCTGTTCTTCAGAGTGGTAGTCTTTAAGGGGTTGAATAATTGTGTCAATGAAGAATTCACAAAAGAAACATTTACTACTGTATTACAAAATCAATTGATGTCATTTTAGTTGCATATGGTTCTTTAAAAAGTCCTTGTAGGATTTCATTCTGAATACAATTACAAATGTACACTAAATTCCCTAAAACCCTTTACAGCATTGGGGGTTGAATAATTTTGAACACAACTGTATGTTGTAGTGTATGCAGCTGCCCCGCAAACGCACCTTCATAAACTTACTACACTGTATAACTCATTCTGCCGCTTTGAGCTACAATGTAACTACATGTCCCACCATTGTGACAGGTTAAAAGAGCTAAACCGGCCGTCACTGGAATCCAGACACACCCTTTACCTTTCCCACCTGGTGTTTAAGAGCCTTTCTGGGAAGCTACCACCCTACCTGAATAGACTGCTTCCCCTAGCAGTTCCCTCATCCTATAACCTCTGATCCAGGACCTGCAACTTACTTGCAGTACCACAATACAAAAAGAAAGTGTCTCAATCCTCATTTTCCTAAAGAGCACCGCAAATATGGAATAACCTCCCAGACACCATCAAATCTTCTCCCAGTCTAAAGTCACTTAAGAGATCTCTATTAACATACCTAGATACAGAATGCACCTGTAAACATGTAACATAGTGAATAGATTTCCTACATATTTATTTTCTGTGTTAATCTGTAAATTTGTGTTGTTTTTTAATATCTTGCATTTTATTAATTTGTATTTCTGGAACAATTCAATGTTCTTGAACCCAGGACATACTTGAAAACAAGAGAAATCTCAATGTATCCTTCCTGGTAAAATACTTTATAAATAAATAAACGGATAAAACAAACACATAATATATATATATATATAAATAAAAAAAATAAAATCATTTATATACTGATCTTTAGATCATAAGAATAAATGCAAGCTTTGAGGTTTACTCAACCCATTGTCAGCTTTTCAATTGTCCCCTAAGACTCTGCTCATTAAGATAAGGAGACGAGCGTTCTGAACGTTTCTAGCCATTGTAACCAAGACACATGCGTTAATGCATGTGATTTGACTCAATTCCAAAATTGCAGAATAAAATTCTGATCAACGTTTATTGGATAACAAGTTGAATGCTACATCCCAAAGAACTTCTAGCTGTTTTCATAGATCTTTACTAGAAACAATTCCACATGTTCGGAAAATAAATATTTTTTCTGTAAATTAGGTCTATTATTTATTTCCTATCTTAAGCAAGTTAAATAAAAGCAGAGTCTGAAGACCTCTCTTTTCTGACCTAAACGAATGGCAAATACCTACCATCAAAGTAACCAGGGCTTGACAAATTTGCTTTGAATCTAGGAGCCAGATAAAGTTAGGAGCCATTTATGTTTTATGGTAATAAGTGAGCCATAGTCTCACTATGGCTCTGGCTCAGTCACGGCTATTGCAGTTTGAAATGTACAAAGTTCTTAAGGATCCTAAGAAGGTTATTAAGCAAAAGCTGAGAGGCGTAAGCATTCATGTCTCTGTGTGATGCCTGGGGGGGCGCAGTGGGGGAAGCTGCCCCCCCGACAGGAAGAGGCAGAACTCCCCCAGAGCTGCTGGGCAGACGTTGCACAGAGCTGCAATAAAGATTTCTCACGCCTGTGACAAAACAGTGAATGGGCTGACAGAAGCCCAGGGGTCAGGACGCAATTTCTAGTCGCCATGGCTACCTGGCGCCTGGGATTTGTCAAGCCCTGCCTTATGCCAACTCATGATACAGCAGTGTACGGCTATATGAGCCCATACAAACATACATCAATGTAATGCAGATTCATTCACCACCTTGTGGTCGCAGCTGGACAGGACATGGCAAAAAAGGTTCCTAATAATAAGACTAACTAAAAAAAAAGGTTGTATTTCATCAGAAAAAAAACAGTGCACTTGCATTGTTTTGTTGGTGAAAAATGGCACCATAATACTGTTATTTTAGATTGCAGCAAAAATCGACGCTGGTGCTAATTTTAGGTTATTAAAGTTACTATTTTAGGAACAGAGCTAGGATTTGACTCCTCTCTAAAAGACAAAAGGCTAATTACTTGGTGCGGAGCTTAAATATAAACATATTTTCCCCCATATCTAAGAACACTAGACAAAGGAATGTAAAGCATGTATGAAGCATACATAAAAAAAACACCACTTCAACTTTCTATCTAAACGTTCGCAAAAGCTTGAAGAGTTGCATGTATGTTGCCAGGTTAGGCCTGACTGAATAACAATTTTCTTAACACAACGATTACAGCAATATCTCTGAAAAGAAAGAACAGCGACAACAACCAAAAAGATACAATTTCAACCCAGATTACTTTGTGAATGATCTGAAAGTCATTTTTGAAATACATTTCATGTAC
Organism: Leptobrachium leishanense; assembly: GCA_009667805.1. Taxonomy (NCBI): domain Eukaryota; kingdom Metazoa; phylum Chordata; class Amphibia; order Anura; family Megophryidae; genus Leptobrachium; species Leptobrachium leishanense. The sequence continues at coordinate 250,597,006 of CM019067.1, forward strand.
ATAACCACAAACCAGATACACAGAGGGAACCAAAACCAAAAAAACAGGAAATAGGAGATTTTCCTCTATCAAATTCCCAAAGACAAAAGAGTAAAATGGATATGAAATACAGTGAAAACAAAAATGTGATCAGTAGCTTTCTCCACGTGATGTACAAGAAAAAGCACCCTATCCAGTTTATTCTTTAGATTATGAGCGTCAATGCAGTCGTGTTTTAAAAATGTGCTTTAGTACTAAGATGCTAGGGTAATAAAGAAACGTTGTTACGTCCTCAGCCCCTGCAGCGCTGCCTGGGGGGGTCTGGGCATGGTCCTGTGTCGCTGGCTGGCCAGGAGCCAGCACTTCGTAATGGGCGATCGGCGTCTGAGGGGGCGGGGCCTGGCGTGGTCACGAGGAGCCGCCGGGTTTAAATCAGGGTGCGGGAGATTGCTCAGTGCCCTGACGTGGAGTCAAGTTCCCGCATCGCCTGTTTAATATTGTGCTTTGATTATTCCAGTTGCCAACCCATTTCTGTCTGAGGATCCTGCTCACGTTTTCAACCCGGCTTCTTATTAGACCATTCTATTGCTTACTCCCAGTGGCTGTTCTGATCAGCAGTTATATGTTTTACCGCATGTGTGTTGGTTGGGGTTCTGCCAGCCACCTTGGCAAATTCACATCTCGCTCTTGGTCGCTGTTGGTTACATTATCCGGTCTAAGCCCTAATCATAAGGCATCATCTGCCAAGCCGTGAGAGTAGTGGGCTAGGATAACGGTGTACTTTATGTAGCAACCAGACAAAGCAGAAACGTTAAGTGTACCGAGGTTGTGACCATCCTGAAGTCTGCACGGTTCATATCCTATTACTGTTATAACAGTCTGCTGTCTGCCAGGTTTGGTTTCAACATAACAACTAAGTCTACCGATTATGTGACTGCCCTGGCACCTGCTCAATTCATCAAACGCCACAGAACTCTGCTTGTAAACCGATGTGAAAATATCTATACTCAGGTATCCAGGTTATGTTTATTGTTGACTAAAGTTCATGGGTTTGCACTAAGCGGTCTTTTGGTCTTGAAACCATTTCAGCTTAGGCGTTGCTCTGACTTGTTCATTAACTCCCTGGTTTGGGAGATCGTGTCTAATAATACATTTTGCTTTGTAACCTGGTATCAGAAAAATCTGTCCATTACGATCCCAACTACGCTACTCCAGTGTGAGCGCCATAGCGTCCATTACACATATGACACGGAAATAAAAAGTATGCATTTGGACCTTTATTTTGCCAGTCAAAATTAGTACCAGACTAGCACCATTTCACTGAAATAGGTATTTGTTTTGGGGTTGGGATTACGTTCAAGGTTAGGGTTAATCCTAACCAACAGATTTTGCTCCATTTTAATTTTTAGGCTTGCTATGCTCACGCCAAACGAAGGAGCAGAATCTGCTGCCTAAAAATGAAGTGACAATGAAGCAGAATCTGCTGGTTAGGGTTAATGCAAAAACAAGTACATTCAGTACCCTTAAAAAAAAGGATAGTAACTCGAATACGAACCCTAAAACAAGCATAAATTGTAACCCTAACCTTAATAATAACCCTAAAACTAGCACAAATAGTTTCCCTAATACTAACCCTAAAGCAAACTCAAAAAGTAACCCTAACCCTATGTTACAAGCACACATAAAAACAGAAATAGTAACCCTACTAACTCTAGCCCTAAAACAAGCACTAATAGTAACCCTAACCTTACTAATCCTAAAACAGGGCACAAACTGTAACTCTAATACTAATCCTAACTCTTAAACACACATAGTAACCCTAACACAAGCACTAATAGAAACCCTAACTTTACTAATCCTAAAACAAGCACAAACTGTAACTCTAATACTAATCCTAAACCTTAAACACACATAGTAACCCTAACACAAGCAAAATAGAAACCTGACCCTAACACTAAATCAGCGTTATTAAAATTAAGCTAGTCTAGTCATAATTTTTATCAAAAAAGGCTTTTTTCCCCTTTCATGTCAAATACAACTTTTTTTTATTGATCAATTTATTTATTTTTTTGCTTTATTGATGCACCATATCCTAATGCTTTGAGATGGTGGCAAAGTACCTACACATTATCTCCCTACGAAAGGACCCAGGGATGAAAAACATGGGATATGCCATGCCAAAAGCGTTCCAACCTTACAAAGACCATAATACAGTCTTCGGTTTGACTTTATTTACAAACAGTTCCCCATTTGTCAGTCCATATGTCTATATATTCACTGTATCACTAATTAAAAAAACATGCATGGGGGTTATGTTGGTGATAACATATGTATAGCCATATGTACAGAGAAATATTCTCTAAATTATACACATACTTTTTTTTTATGCTGGTTATACAGTATATATAGAGGTGCCTCCTGGACCGCAGAGATCTACATCAGGCATAATTTGCCAGAGACTGTTATCTACCTGTAGATTGTACGAAAAAAGTAATCACCTACCTTCTCCATGTGCAGACTAGTTTGAAACCGTTATTGACGTAACAAAACCTGGACACGTCTTGTAACAATGTATGATTGAAGAAAGGTTCCCAGTCTATGGTGTAAACTAAGAGTAAGAAACGAAAGGGAACTTTCAAAAAATATATATAAGGATTTTGAGAAACTCCCCACATACTGTTAAGCAGGTTATTTAGACCGAAGCCACAGGTGAACGCCAGCCGAAGAATTAGTATACACAGCCAAAGCACAGAAAAGCAAGATCCGACCGTGTTCGACCACACCATGCACAAAGCAGAAGTCATGCAGCATGAAGTCTGACCTACAGGAAACATCTCTTATGAAAGAATTATTGAAATGGAAATGACAGATCCCACATCAATCCTAGAAGCTAGCAAGAAGGTTTGGTCGTAGATTTGCTGAGCATTCGAGAATTTTATGAGCCAGCTGTAAAATTCTAGAAGCCAGTGACTATCTGACCCGACTCCTGGGTTTGGCCCTGAAGGAAACATAATCATCAGTGATAATCGGTTTGCATGTAGCCTTTTTTGCAAGGGGGCATGCATTGACCTGGATACATTCAATAAAAATTGACATTTTAAGAAGTTTCCGAGTTGGATTTAGTCAGAGTGTCGTCCCACGGCAAGATCCCCCTTCAAGCTCCAGAACATTGTCCTTTTTCAATACAATAATGGAATGTTTAACCCAGGACATACTTGAAAAGGAGAGAAATCTCAATGTATCCTTCCTGGTAAAATACTTTATAAATAAACTGGTAGGAATCTCTCAAAGAATTCCAGGAAAGATTCTGGCTACCTATGTCACTTTTAGCACTTTGCCCCAGATGCATACATAACCCTCCCTTGGTCAATAAATACTTGAATAAAACAGGCAACAGCAGATGGACAAAAACCTGTGTCTTATCTTAACTAATCAGTTGCTAAACAACATCTGTGTGTGAATCATCATCATGATCAATACTGAAGAACCATCAAAAACAAATGATGCGCGGAATTCCTTGCAGAATAATTCTAATAAAGATTATAGACTGGAAAGCTAGGTGATTGTGAGGCTTGTCCTTCCTCCTTAAAAGGGACACGCTAGGCAAAAATCCCCCCCGGTTTTTTATCTTAAAATATACATAGGGGGGGCGTGGCTGACCATGCAGGAGACCAGACGTGCTTCTGCTGAGCTCCGTCTGGAATCGCTGGAGATGGCTGTTTTGGACCGGAGATACCGCTTAATTTGCCCTACGGGGAGTCCCTGTGTGGTCGGCCATCGGGAGGAGCGCCCTGGAGCCGGTTTGTTCCCCCCTCCAGGGCAAAGCAGAGATTGCGGCCTTGGTCTGCAACGGAGACATCCAGGTGTCGGCCATCTTGAGGCCTATCACCAGGGACAGCCTCGGTGTGCTTCGGGTTTCCCAGACCTCCCCCGGCAGATATCACTGGACGGGTGGTCGGCTGTAGCGGCTCGGAGGATGGAGGGCCCCCATCTTCTGAACGCGGCGGCGGCCGCTGCGGCTGGGTTGCTGGAGGAACGAGGTGGCGCGGCATGGAGGCGGCCGACGCTCCCTCCTCGTGTTGGAGACCTGGAGGCGGTGTTTGAGCGCTCAGAGGAATTCCTGGTGATGGAGACGGAGGACAAGGGAGGCCCGATTATAACGGGCTCCTGGCGTACCCTGATGGCGGTGCTGCGTGAAGGTCAGGAGGCGACGGAGGACTTAACTGAACGTCCGGAACTGGTGAAGATGCCTCCCGGACGGTCGGTGGTCCTCCCTGCTGTGGTGGCGGATGGCACGCCTGGAGGTGAGCTGGTCCCTGAGGACAAGGTAGAAGAGCACTGGAAATCGGAGACGCTGCACGAATACTCACCGCCGCAAGATGGAGTGGAGTTGGTGCCTGATGCGTCGCAAGCCGCGGTGGAGGTGATGACTGCTGCTGGTGAGAGCCCTGTGGGAGGGCTGTGGTGGATATCCTGGCCTCGTGGAACTACTCCGGCCGTGAGTACTCTGCTGTGGGGATGCCTCCCCTTGTCCGCCCCGCGGCGACCGATGTTCCGGGACACTGGATGAGAGCACTCCTTTGTTAATCTCATCTGCCTACCCGCTATTTATTCCTTAAATTTTTATTTTTAGGCCGCAATTTGTAGATTTTTGCCCCCTCCCCACCTCCGCTGAGACTACGCCTTGGGATCTTTTTGCTAACTAAATGTCGTTCCTCCTCGGCTGGGGTTGCTTACGTATCTTTGAGACGCTCTTCAGATCTGAAGCGGATTTGATTTTCTTTTTGCCGTACGCTTTGCGTTTTTACAACCCCCCCCAGTCTTTTCCCATTTTGCAGCTGCCCCCTGACACCACCTCCTTTCCCTTATCTTTAATTTCTTTACTGCGACGTCTCTGCGGACATTTGCATTATTTTTCTTTACTTTACCCCTTTTTTTTTTTTCTTTTTTTTTATTTTATGGCTGCGTAACGTATGTCTCCGGCAGGGGACATCCCTGTAGAGATTTTGTGCCACGATGCCATCTACCTGCTTTTACGTCTGTGACCCATTGCTTTGTGTTCATGTGTGTTTATTATCTATGGCTTGGTAGTTACTCAAATGTTATGTGGCCCTGCGTGGCTCACTTATACTGTTGATTTCTTGATGTTCCTGCTAAAATTCTAAAAATAAAGAATTTTAAAAAAAAAAAATATATACATAGTCACTCAATAACTAGGTAGGGAATATATATATATTTTTTTTTTACTGTAATAGAAACATAGAAAAATGTCGGCAGATAAGAACCTTTCGGCCCATCTAGTCTGCCCAATTACATGGATACTTAACCTGGATTTATCTTTTGTTTAGGATAGCCTTATGCCTATCCCATGCTTGCTTAAATTCAATTACTGTTTTGGCCTCTACCACTTCTACTGGAAGACTGTTCCATGTATCCACCACCCGCTCAGTAAAATAATGCTTCCTGATGTTACTTTTAAACCTTTGCCCCTCTAATCTAAGACTATGTCCTCTTGTTTTGCTATTTTGTTTCCTTTTAAATATACTCCCTTCCGCTACCTTGTGGATTCCCTTTACGTATTTAAATGTTTCTATCATATCTCCTCTGTCTCGTCTTTTTTCCAAGCTGTACATGTTAAGATCATTAAGCCTTTCTTGGTAACTTTTCTCCTTCAAGCCGTACACCATTTTAGTAGCCCTTCTCTGAACTCTCTCTAAGATGTCTATATCCTTCTGGAGATACGGTCTCCAGTACTGCACACAGTACTCCAAGTGAGGTCTCACCAGTGCTCTGTACAGTGGCATGAGCACTTCCCTTTTCCTACTGCTAATACCTCTCCCTACACAACCAAGCATTCTGCTAGCATTTCCTGCTGCTCTATTACATTGACTACTTACCCTTAGATCCTCTGAAATAATAACCCCTAAATCCCTTTCCTCAGATGTTGAGGTTAGGACTGTATCAAATATTCTATATTCAGCCCTTGGGTTTTTACGTCCCAGGTGCATTATCTTGCACTTATCCACATTAAAACTCAATTGCCACAACTCCGACCATTTTTTTAGTTTACCTAAATCATTTGTCATTTGGCTGATCCCTCCAGGAACGTCAACCCGGTTGCAAATCTTTGTGTCATCAGCAAAAAGACATACTTTTCCATTAATACCTTCTGCAATATCACTAATAAAAATATTAAAGAGAATGGGTCCAAGTACTGACCCCTGAGGTACCCCACTGGTAACAAGACCTTGCGCCGAATAAACTCCTTTTACCACAACCCTTTGTTGTCTGTCACTCAGCCACTGCCTAATCCATTCAACAATATTGGAATTCAAGATCAAAGATTGCAATTTATTGATAAGCCTTCTATGCGGAACAGTATCAAAAGCCTTACTGAAATCTAAATAAGCAATGTCTACTGCACCACCTGTGTCTATTATTTTTGTTACCCAATCAAAAAAATCAATAAGATTAGTTTGGCATGATCTCCCTGAGGTAAACCCATGTTGTTTCTGATCCTGTAATCTATGTGTTTTTAGATGTTCAACAATCCTTTCCTTTAACATGGTTTCCATTAATTTCCCCACTACTGACGTAAGACTAACTGGCCTATAGTTCCCCGATTCCTCCCTACTACCCTTCTTGTAAATGGGCACAACATTTGCTAATTTCCAGTCTTCTGGGACGACTCCCGTTAACAGATTCATTTAACCAATCCTTGTTAACGGTTTTGCTATTACATCACTGAGCTCTTTTAATAATTTAGGATGGATCCCATCAGGCCCCATTGACTTATTTGTCTTTACTTTAGACAGCTGCTTTAGAACCTCCTCCTCTGTAAACTCATATGTAAATGTCTCTTTAGTGTTCTCTCCTAACTGAGATCCCTTTCCTTCCTTTTCTTCTGCAAAGACTGAACAAAAATATTCATTGAGGCGGTCAGCGAGACTATACTTACCCTAAAACCACTTGTTTCCAACGGCGTCTCTTTTTAAATTATTTTATACTCACCTCCCTTCTCTTCCGCTCCAGTCCTTGTAAATCTTTAACTTGGCTAATGGTTTACGGGAGAAGCGCGCATGCGCGCCTCTCACAAAAACCAGCCAATCAGCAGGCTTCCTCCCGGTTCCATCTTCTTTGATTAGTGTTGCGTGCAAGAGGATGCGCGCAACACTAATCCTCAGCCGCTGCCGCCAGCTACTGCGGCGAGTTGGAGACGTCATCGCGCTGAAAGCGCGATGACATCTCCTACTCGGCAATAGTCGGCAGAAGCGGGAAATATGAATCCCGCTCTGCTGACTGACAGCTGGGAGGGCGGAGTAAAGTCCTCCGCGTATCTCAGCTGTTTTAGCCAATCGACTGAGCGGAGGGAGGGGGGAAAGGCGAGGGCATACTCAGGGCATCATGACCACCTAAAAAAGCTTAGGTGGTCATGTTGCCTAGAGTATCCCTTTAAGGTGGTGATTTCAGAATTGACCCACCTTGTTTATTTTACACCCCTCCCTGTGTCAGGTGCTTCGCTACCGGACCTATTTAAATCTTGCACTGCAGAGAGCTCCAGAAGGATGTATGACCCAAGTAAGGGTGTTTATCTTGAAACAGTCTTTGGGTTAGGAAAGACAGGACCTGCCGTGATGGCATACAATGATGTTGTGGTAGGCTTATGCAACGCATGATCATAATCTGTAACTAAATTCCTATCTTTTTGCAGAAATGGCCTTTGTGTCAAAACCAGTAAATGTGATAAAAGGCAGACAATAATATGGTCAGATCTCCTGCTTAAGGGGATTTGTGGTGATCATGAGATAATTTGAAATACAGTTTCCAGGAAATACCAAGAGAATATAAAAATATCTGTATATGGCCTGTATGCGGAAATTAAAGTAACACCTTGTGTCTGTACTGTGTTATGGAATGTAATCCCTGTACGGTAGTTGGTGACCCCAGAGCTCTACCTGTAATCTCTGCCCTCTTCCTGGCTGTTGTAATGTAGCAGTGAAGTTTATTGAAAGTTTTGTAATAGAGAGGGTGGGGTCTCTCCTTCCATACAGGGTGTCAGGAGTGCGGTGTAAACAAGAAATGTTTTTCTCCACTGGGTGGGGGTTTCATGGGATACATTTAAATTTTAATTTTTTTTTCAAAGAAAATAGAAAATAAAAAGTACACTGGTTTTGGTAGCAGAGGAGTAAAGATGGGAGAAAGTGTGTATGTATTAATATACACAAAAGCTGGTTGAGAAGGGGGAGCAATCCACACAGCCTGACCACTTTAATAAGATAAAATGGTCAGGGTGCTTAATTTAATGGACAAACTGTGTGGGAGGAGGGTCTGGAGGTGGGAGGGAGGAGGTTTGGGCAAGAGTCCTGACCAGTGTGGGAGGAGTGGGTTTGGGCAATAGACCAGGCCTGAGTGTGGGAGGGAGTTTGGGGGAAGGGGACTGGACCAATGGGAGGGATGGCAGGTCCAGACCAGAGATGGGGAGGCAGGAAGGGTGGGGTGGTGCCACAGGACTCCAACTAAACATAAAACTTTGTGGTAAAGCTCCTCCACCCAGCGGTAGTACTCCAGGGTCTGTGCTGTAGTTCTGCCACTAGTGTAAACTGAATAGAAACAAACTGGTTATGTCTATCATAATCCTAGAACCAAATCATAGAGAATAAAGCATCCGGCACGTCTTCTCCAATCAGCTCCAAAGTAGAGTCTGAGATTATTAATGTTTAATGGACTCTAAACAGCGTGTGCTGTACAAGGACCGATTAATCGATAGAGAATAATTAATAACCATTCTCATTATCAGGTAGTCGATTTGTTGTTTCAGCCCTAATCAATATACAGAATATTACTTTCACGGTTGACTCTAAATTAGATCTATGTATCTACCAAATGTCTCACCTTTTAGCATTAAAGTTTTATGATTTTTTTTCCCCCATTATAAAAAAAACATGAAAATAACCTTCAGTAGGTTGTCACTTTGTGAAGTGTTACTTGGCTCCAATGCACAGAGAAGAGAAAACGCAGAATTTAGCTGCCAACAAAATGTTCCAGCTTCAATTACATTCACGTGGAATAAATAACCTTCAGGATGAATGCACGGAGAGTTAATGTGAAAACTATTTTACAGGAAAGGTGGCAAGTAACAGGAACATCCCTCTAGTGTAAGAAGAAATTGAGAGTGTTTAATGAGAAAGTAACATGGACACAGCTAATAGAATGAGGGTTTCTCCTGGATTATATACAGCTTTCTAGTGTAGTATATTTATCTCTTTTATACAAACGCCAACGCAAATGTATTATAAAGTTATATTGAATGCCATTTTACTAAAATCCAGAACAAAATTATCTTAAAAAAATGCAATAAAACGCCATTCAGGTGACAAGACAGGACGGGTTAAAAAGAGACACTCCGGCCACCATAACCAAGTTTACTTAAGTGCTTGCAAAGACAGGAGGCCGTTATCCCCCTTACAATCCAGACTACATAGGAAGCCCTTAAAGCAGAGGTTTTGCCTCTGTCCTGAAGGTGGTCAATAAGTGTATTCGGGACTGCCATTTAGTGCACCCTGGTCCAAAAATGTCATCAGTGCTCCAATGTATTTTGATGAGGAGTCAGCAAGGCCAATGCAGATTTAACCTGCCAACTCCATATCGTTCTCAATGCTTCTCATTGTGTTCTTGTTGTGAATGCCTGTGATGAAAGGCGGGGAAGGCACCGAAAATCGTAATGCTTCTCAATGAGAAGCATCAGGTGGGCTTCAAACACAACAAAGACCGTTGAAACGTTGCATCAAGTTAATCAAAGGATGGCTTTTCTTTATGAGGATGTGTGAGACTTTCTTCTACTTCGATGTTCTGCAGAGAATTAAAGCCCTGAAAACATGTCCAAAGCAGTTTAAAGACCACAGTTTGTGTGTGCCACACAGTACAGAAACAACCTGTTTATTATGCTTTAAATCCGCTCATTGATTACTCATTATGTCCCACTCCCCTTCCGCCAGTTCCTCTTCTGTAGCGTTCCACAGGGACCGAACACAAGATTATAATCATCGATCTTCTCACAGAAGGTCATTGCTCTGAGCTGCAGTCAACAAAATGAACCAGCCCCTTCATATTTATCCTGCCTATATATGTGTTGCATTCTAACACCCCTTCCAATCAGGCCCACATTGATTATTTCTCAAGAACCTCGAAATTCGTTGGCATAGTGCTTTGCACAACACATATAGAAGTCTTATTTATTTTTCGCGTTAGAAAACAATTTTCCAAGAACGAAACACAAGATACAAGGATTATTCTCGATTCTTGACGTCAACTTGTTTTCTTTCTGTAGAGAAGGAAACTTTGCAAAAACACTGTGGTCATTTCCTGTAGCAAGGGCAGTCTGACCATTAAGGCAATAGGGTATTGCCCGAGGGCCCTTGCCTAGGAGGAGGCTCCCAGAGGTGCAGCGAGTGGTTGATGGCCACCGAAATATAGCTAGATTTTCATTTTAAATAAATTCTGCAGTACAACAAAGTACATATGGAGTGTGTGTGTATGTGGGCTGGCACAACTGTAGAAACCCATGGTCTTCTATTGCCCACAGGCCCCAAGATTGTTTCTGTCTCCAGAAAGTGGTGGACTGACAAAGATGCTTTCCACAAATGGAAAAATATCTTTCCCTATAATTTTAGTGGTCAGAGTGACCTGCGTGCCCTCAACCATCTCCCCTCTCTGGGAGGGTCTCAGAGGGCACGCTCAGCCCTCCAGTTGTGGGGGGGGGGGGGACAGCCTAGCCCACAGAAAATTAGGTCAATGGAAACGGACATCAGCTTCCTGAGAATTGGGACTCTGCTCTATTCCATGGCTCTTAATGCCCAAGCGTCAGGTCACCCTCAGTAGTGTGAAAGTTCTGGCTCAGACGAAAGCAGTGATCACGTCCGTGTTGCCGCACATTTTAACGTCCGTCGTAGCATAAAATTATGATCAATAGAGACCCACACACGAAGTACGTCCGCATAGAAGTGCAGACGCACAAATCACGTGGCACAGGACGCAATTTAGGTAAGAACGTCAAACAGCTAGGACGGACGCACAGAGTGCGCCACGTCCGCGTAGCTTTGTGTGTGAGTGATGTAACGTAGTCAGACAGACTGCATTTTTGACGTCCAGCACTTTTGACGGACAAAATGGTTTTCATATCATGTATCAATATTTTACATATAAATTTTATTTCCCATCAACATCAGTCAAAAAAAAACGGACCGTGTGTTGTCTACAGTATCACCAGTCAGAAAGTACGTCAGTTGAGCACGGACACACAGTGTGCTCAGAATGCGTTTCGTCTGACAGCCTAAAACAGGAGTGGGTTGCGAGGGGGGGGGGCAGGACAGAGGTGTTAATGTTCACTCATTTCACCCCCCCCCCCCCACACACACACTCCTGTCTTACAAAAGGAACAACGATTCTGATCTAATGTATCAATCAAGATTATCTTGATGGACATGGTACAGATATATACACAGAGTTCTAACATTGATGTCTAACATTCTTATTTGTAAACAATGAATAGTATGTTTGGAGTTTTATCTCCCCACTTTCTTCTCTATTATACGGTCACTGTGTACAATTTTATTAGATAGGGTATATTGTTCAGGATGAAAGCTTAATTCTTCTGTTAGCTCAGACTAGCATTGTGAAGACATGCTAAATCCCAGTACGGGCACTGGTCCAAGGAGCCAATAAATCTGAACCAGTAAATCTCATGGGTGAGAGACACTGAGCATTCAGTAAAACACTGGGCTTATAGCTAGAGTTTCCTTGACACCTCTCCAGGACAGGGCAGTTAATTTATACTACGAGAGCATGCTTAGAGCACACCTGCAAACGTACAGTTAGGAAATATACACGGTCTTTAAAAAGTGATACAAGTACCGATACTTTTTTCAAGTACTCACCGACACTTTTAATGTCATGTGACCACTTTCCAATTAGAACAGACATATACACACACACACACATATATATATATATATATAGATCTTCCAACATGAAGGAAGCACTCGGTCCTGGTAAATAAAAAAATATAGTTCACCGCCCAGGTGCTGCTCATGGGGTAGCTACAAAAATACAGAATGTGAGAGCACACCGGGGTTTATAAAAATGTAAAGTTTAATAGGTATGCATGCACTAAAACCTCCAACATTTCAGCACCTAAAAGCTTTTGTCAATGGATAGTCCATAAATCACATAAACACACTTATACGTGATTTATGTACCATCCCCTCACAAAGGCTCTTAGGAGCTGAAAAGTTGGAATTTTAATGCATACATATAAAAGTTTACATTTTTATAAGCTCCGAAGCTGAGGTTATTTACGTTTAACGCAGTCTAACGCTAAGGCCGGTGTCAGACGAGCACTCTTGGTGCGCCCGTACTGACGTACTTACTGGCGCCCGTCGCAGTGTTCTGACGCCACAACGGGTGTGGTTACATGCTTGTGCGCAGGCAAAAAATACGAGCGCAACAAGCAGCCGCCCACGAAGTCTCCCGTCGATGCGCTAGGACGCGCATTGATGGGGCTGCAAAGCTGAAAATGCTCCAAGGTGGCCAGACAGGCGTCGAGTGGAAGGAACGTCCACTGTCACGGACGTTCTTTCCACGTTCCTCTGCTCCCGGCCTAAACAGTGTGTGCTGTACACAGGACGATTAAATCGACAATGGAAATAGTTGACAACTATTTTAATAATCGATTATTCGAATAGTTGTTTCAGCCCTACTTAAAACAGAAAATCTCAGGGTTTTTCATTATACAGGTCAGAGAGAATTTTTTTTATAAATGATGACCTATATAAAAGGGAGAGGAGCCCTGCCCATAACAGGTGCACCTTTACCAATTTTAAAACAACTCTGTTATCAAGCACGATATTGTCTATAGACTCCCACAGAATAATCAGAAGTAGGGCTGCAACTAACAATTATTTGCATAAATCGATTAGTTGGCCGATTAATCGGATAAAAAAATACATATTCCTTTAATGCAAAAAAAAAAAAAAAAAAAAACATGCCCCCTCCTTTTTTTTCAGAAGCAATTTGCCCTGAGGTGGAAGGGAGTGAGTTCGGGCAAGTGACTTGACCAAAGTATGAGAGGAAGTGGGTTTTGTCAAAGGACCGGACCTAAGTGTGGGAGAGAAGGTACTGGACCAAAGGGAGAGAATGCCAGCTCCAGATCAAAGAGGGGTGGCAGGCAGGTTGGGGTGGTGACACAGGACTCCAGTAAGTATAAAACAACAGCGTTACAGTGCCCATACCCAGTGACAAACAAACTGGTTATGTCTGGCATAAACCTAGAACTAAGTCAGAGTAAAGCAGCAACACGTCTTCTCCAATCAGCTCCGAAGCAGAGTCAGAGGTTAGAACATTTAATTCGGTCTGACTCCAAACTGTAGTGTACACAAATCGATTAAACGACAACTAAATCGATAATGAGAATAGTTGACAACTATTTTCATTATGGATTAGCTGTCGATTAATCGATTAGTTGTTTCAGCCCTAATCAGAAGGTTAAATTCTAGAAGTCAGTGGCTACCTGACTCCTTGATTTACCCAGCCCTACATTACTATATTTTGTTCAATGACTAAAATGTGAGTTACACGTGTGCAGCATGTGTGTAATGTCAGAAAGGTTTATTATGATGAGCATGCACATCCCTGACGTCATAACCACACGTGTGCTCATAAATTCAAGGATAGGTCTGAACAAATCCTTTGGGGGGGGGGGGAAGCTAACAAACTAACAGAACGGTGAAGAAAATCCTCGGGGGGTAAACCAAAGGCTCTATTCCAACCTTGGTGTAAACGTAACCACAGCTTTTGTTTACTGTAAAAATTTCAATGTTCTTGAACCCAGGACATACTTGAAAACAAGAGAAATCTCAATGTATCCTTCCTGGTAAAATCCTTTATAAATAAATATTTAATAACCTTATAGACTTTAACGTCTCGGGTAAGTTTACACCTGGGTTGGAATGCAGCCAATGAGGAACCCACTAGGCACCTGCACAGAAAAGAAGGAAATGGTGTCAAGTGCAAAAATGTTTCTTTTACCTGACTGGTTTTAATGGAGTCGAACCATCGACACAGCAGCTCATTCTGAAAATAGAGCGGCCAATAGGGAGCTGCTAACGGCTCACTATTACCAGATGAATTGTAATAGACCCTTTATATAAAGAAATTAAGCAAAACCAAAAGTCATTGTCACAACGACCGCTAAGCAAGTGATGCAAAGAAATAAAAATAGAAAAACCGGGAAGAAGCTGTAATAGATTACTAATTACATGCGTTAGGTAAGCAGCGTTTATCCAAGCTTACCTGTAGCTCTGTCAGAGCCACTTACTAGGCTGAGTCTGTCATTTCAGCCTGGATGCTACGAGGTCTCACTGACATCAAATTGCATGTGCAGGTTCTGCGTGGGACCATTTGATATTGACGCTCTATAAATATATGGGAAAGAGATGCTTGATGAGCGCATCACACCGGGATCGGAAACTAACCAGCAGCTGTATGCTGGAATCACGTTAAAACGGGAGTGAGCGCTCACTCTTGGTTTTCAAGCTAACCTGTCATGGAGACCAAGGTCACAGAGGAACATTTATTTTGAGATTAGGAGTCAATATGGGATCCATCTACATATTTAATTAATGCCAGGCAAAACCTTCTACATAGATTATTGTAGAGCAGGGGTCAGCAACCTTGGTCCGCCAGATGCTTTGAAACTACATCTCCCATGATGCTCAAGTACTCCTCAAATTGTCTGGACCTCATATGATATGTAGCTCCAAAACATCTGGAGGGCCAAGGTGGCTGACCCTTGGTGTATATGAAAAGAAAAGGTTCATATCAGTCTGTGGCTACCTGGCTACTGTATTATCGAGGCTCAGCGATGACCGATATGCCATTAACAAAACCAACTGGAAAGAACATGGGCTGACCTTTCTACTCTCAGCTGTCACTCACTGCCTTGGCATGGCACGTGAAGTGAGGGACAGCAATGTTTCTGGTAGAGAATTACTGTAAATTTTACTATCAGGGATACTTAGAGAGAGGTGAAAAAAATCAAGAGAATGGCAGGAGAAGAGAACAATCTAGACCAAATAGATTTTGACCTAGAATTTTCACTTCTCCAAAAGTTCTCCTGGTTTTCACCTCTCTCTAAATAACCCTGTATGTATGTATCAGCAAAAATTGTGCGTTATCTGTCAAAGCACTCCATATAAAGTGATGTATTTGCTTGCGGAGTATCCCATGGGCAGGGCTCTCTGTTCTTCATTTAGGCCGCGGTCAGACGAGCGTCATTGGAGAGTGGAAGGAACGTCCATGAGAGTGGACGTTCCTTCCACTCGACACCCGACTGGCCGCCTCGCTGAGAGCAGTGTGCTCAGCGCTACAAGGCTCGATCCTGCTATGGAGAATTGCGCTTTGCAGCCCCGTCAATGCATGTCTAGCGTTTTGACGGGGAGGCTTTGTGCAAAGACTCCTGTAATGCGCGACCGGCCCCATTGCAGCATCACAACGCTGCGACGGACGCCGGTTGGCACGTCCGTACGGCCGCACCTAGTGCGCTCGTCTGAAACCAGCCTTAATGCTATATCTTTTTTGCGTTTCTTATTTGTAATGTGGTGTGGAGCATGTTAGCGCTATATAAATTCTGAATACAAATCTAAAGGAAAAGAGAACCTATAAAAATGATCCCAACCTATGTTGGGCATGACGGGTGCATTTTAACTTTACATACTGGATATAAATATATATTAAGAGATGGAGGAAAACAGTCACTACTAGTGTGCAATGGGAATATTTGGAATAAGGGGCCGTGTAAGCTGTGACTGTCTCCTGCCCGATCGTTACATGGACAAAATACATAAACACCGACAGACACATGGATTTCCAGCACTACTCCTCACTTGTGTATACATATCACTGTGTGGATGAAAGAGTAACACTAAACAGGGTTTAATTTCCACATGTCACAGCGAGTGAAAACAGCGAATGGTGCAGCTTTATCCAACAAGCTTTGCCCCCCCCCCTCGCACAAACCCAACACACTCACCCACCCAATGTTTTGTATCACATGCATGTGCGGGTTCAGGTACATCGTCTGATACTGAGATATAACATCCTGACCCCATAGACCAGGAGGAACGTGCACCTCATCTGCATATCTCCTACAAGCAGGATCACCTGTTCTCACCTGACAGGACCTCATATTGCTGTGCCAATACAATCACCAAGCTAGACAGCCTTGTTACAGATGTACATGAACATTACCTGGCTGGTAATGCCCCATGCTGTTCTGGGAGTGACCTCAAAGTAGGGCTGGGGTGACTTTCATGATTAAAATTGAGTTTTAACTAGGGATGCACCAATACCGTTTTTTTAGGACCTAGTACAAGTATCAATACTTTTTTCAAGTACTCACCGATACCGAGTAACGATACTTTAATTTAGTGTCATGTGACGCTTTCCAATAAATAATTTAGGATTTTGCTGAAAGCCTGTCCTGTTTATGTTAATATTGCAATGTATGACCAGACAACCCATTTACCCCCTGCACACACACTCTGAGATACATGTATACCCAACAAACCAGACAGAATATATATATATATATATATACATATACACATATATATATATATACATATACATACACACTGGGTTAGATCCCAGCAACTACCTTTCCGGCGTTCAGTCCTGCCATCAATGGGTGAATGTGGCCACGGTTCATTTTAATTTGATTTAATAAAGTTTATTATTTTAATACACGTGTGCGGCCTCTACAGCTTTGGAGAGGACAAAAAGTGAGATAAAAGGCCTCCACACTATAATAAGTGTGTTTATTATTGCAGAAGCCCCTTGCACATCACAGCAATTCGATGAATTGCATCCCAGAGCTCCTGTGCCACATTCCCCATATGCAGCAAGGAATTCTGGGTAGGATATGCAAATGACCTCTGTCTCACTTTTATGCATCCTGGATCTGTTATTACACAGAACCCTAAAATCAATGCTATGCCACACTGTGGCTTTGTAGCAGAGATAAGGTTTATGCAACTGGTCAAAGCCACTCCTACGACAGCGCTGTTTTGGGTTTGTTGGACCCTCATCAGCTAGGAGCTAGGCATGATGACCAGTTGCAGTGGATGCTTGGGACCCACAGGGCAATCAGTATCTAAGGGTTGTAGTGGAGGACAAAAAGTGGGGGTCCAACAAACCCGAAACAGCGCTGTTCTAGGAGTGGCTTTGGGTCAGTTGCATAAACCTTATCTCTGCTAGAAAGTCACAGTGTGCCATAAAATTGATTTTAGGGCTCTGTGTAATAACAGACCCAGAATGCATAAAAGGGAGACAGATGTCATTTGCATATCCTACCCAGAATTCCTTGCTGCATATGGGGAATGTGCCACAGGAGCTCTGGGATGCAATTCATCGAATTGCTGTGATGTGCAAGTGGCTTCTGCAATAAACAACACACTAGTTGTGTGTGTGTATATATATATATATACACACACACACAAACACACCAGCCCTCAGAGTGTGGGTGTATATACACACACACGTCAGACCTCAGATCAGATAGTGTGTGTGTATATATATATTATTGGACACACACACACCAGCCCTCAGACAGTGTGTGTGTGTACACACACAGACACATCATGTTTCAGACCTCAGACCAGACATGGGGCTGCTGTTCGAATGCTCTAATGGAAGACTTTGCCGGCGGCGCTCATTGAAACACGGTGAGCTGCAGGGTCCTGTCCGAATGCCATTAGAGCATTCGGACAGCCGCCCCAGCCCCTCGGATGCCGGTAAGCCAGCTCGATGCTGGCTTCCGGTATCGGGGTGGTATCTGGGGCATCTGCACGAGTACTAAGTACTCGCGCAGAACTCGGTATCGGCACCGATACCAGTGCATCCCTAATAATAAAAGAGAAATCTTGATTATTATTAATTGTTTTTATGGTGTACCATCTGTCCAAGCACAGGTAGAGCAGAGCCGACAGGTTTAGCAGATGCCTTCAGAACCTGCTGGCTCTGAACTTCAACTCCCATGACTCCCTGGCCATCTATTACACTGGAAGAATTCAGGGAATTGTAGGCCTCAGCCTCTGGGGAGCCGTGAGTGTTTGACAGCCCTGGATTAGGTGGTCTGTGATATTAAAATTAAATAAAAAACAGATTCCCTGATTTTAGTAAAGAGTAGAACCACGTTTGACCTTAAACTCGATTTAAATGGAAAGAAAATTTTAAAAAAATCATCCCAGCCCCATCTCAAGATCCTGCTTCCACGTCTTTGAAAACGAATGACCCGTAGTAGGTAAAGCAAATCAAATCTTGCTTCGCCAAACCCAGGGAGGACAACAGAACCGGTGCTTTAAGAGACAATATTCTTACCTTTATTCAAATGCGGTTTATGTTTCAAGTGCCAGAATTGTCTATTGCTAGACACGCCGGTATATAAAACATTTCCATCCAATTAGCTGTATATGGGGCATTATTAGCATACCAATAGACCACAAGCCAGCAACGCATACACAAATCTGGACTGGTTTGACTTGCCTCCCGTCTGCGAGTGCTTTATTTTTAGACGCATTTTATTTCAGTCTATTTTGTTGGTTAATTAGTCCTTCCTAATGCTTTTAAAAAGAAAAAGCCGGTTCTGCATAGTTCAGGAAAATGTGAAAAATGATCTTTGAAGTCATGTCACACATTAATCTAAAATCAACGTGAAATTAAATACGGAAGAAAGTCACTGCAGGAGACAGGATGTGGAAAAACAATGCACGCGTTAAGACACATTGAAAAAAATATATATGCGTGTGTGTGAATATGTAATCTAATAGAACATATTGGCAAATGCTACAATAAACACTCAACATTTCACAGATCTTTAGCATCCTTTGCCAAATGTTTGTTTGCATGCTGCAACTCCCACTTCCTGCACCTTCTACTCCATAAACCTTTCACCATCAACCACTTTTTGTTGAAAAAATATTATCATTACGTTTATTAGAAACATGGGATGCGTAGCCAACACTTAGTGCGCTCGTCTGACCCCGGCCTTTGTACACCAATACTGACGTGCCTCCCGGCGTCCGTCGCAGCGTTGTGACGCTTCGACGGGGCCGGCCACACGCTGTAACGCGCTCACGAATTGTGCGCGCTATAGTGGACGTGCTGCTGCTGTGCTGAAAGCCTCCCCGACGAAGCGTGTTCAACAGGGCTGCAAAGCGCAATCCTCCATAGGAGGATCGAGCCTTGCAGCGCTGAGTGCGTTAACTGCGCTCAGCGAAGTGGCCAGACGGTCGTCAGAGTGGAATGAAAGTCCACTCTCACGGACGTTCCTTTTGCTCTTAAAAACGCTCGTCTGACCCCGGCCTAAGTAGTAGGGGAAAATAGCAATTTTGCATAAAAACTTAGTAAAAAAAAATTAAATAATAGTAAATTCGGTAAAAAGTAAAAATGAGAGAATTCACATTAACAGAAATTTTGTTGGGATGAAAAGTTCAATACTCTAGATGGTGTCCCTTATCTGGAACACTGTCACACGGTGTCTGCATTATTAGTATACAGGAAGAAATGGCCTTTGTGTCAGATACAGTGAATAGATAACAAACATGGATTGTTCTGCTGTTTAGCTGTTTTTACAGCGATCATAAGGAGAATGGCAGCAATGCAGCTTCCACAAAATGCCAATATATCTGTATGTGGCATAAAATATATGGAAATTACAATAACACTTTGTATCTGTACAGGGATAACCAGCAGTTATAACCCCTTTAAGCCTATCCCTGTACATCATTGAGCGACCCCGAGCTCCCCATATATTTTGTCCTCTCCCTGGCTGTTGTACTGCAGCAGTAAAGTTTGTTGAGCTTTTTGTTACAGTGAGGGTGGTAGCCGCTTCTTGCAGCTTCTTTACATTAATACAGGGTGACAAGAGTAAGATCTCACTGAGAATTGGGATTTCTCCAGGGAGTCTTTTTAAAACATGCCATGGGACAGTACAGTCTGAGCCATACTCAAACCTACAATATTCAAAAACACAGCGCTACACTGTACCTGCAAATGACTGAGAGGAGAGAGGCGTCCGTGCACACTGCAGGACCTATGTGCAGGCTGCAACTGCATATCGACCAGTCAATGACATTATTTAAAACCTGGCCAGGCATGGACTGGGAAAGCTAAATCTCAACATATTTGATGCTTCTAAAATCCAGGATCTGTGATGCTCAGCCATACCTACAGAGATAGAAGTAGGTTTTGAACTTTACCTAAAACAGTTCTGTGTGAAGAGAACATGCATTTGCCTAATTTACACCCATTATTTACCACCTTCAGCAAGTTATTCCTATTAAATTTATAATATATATATATGAAAGTCTGAGGACTTCTGGCATTCTAACACTACATGATCTTTCACAAAGTATGAACACATTACAGTGTATTCTTATTTCTCTCCCATCCAGTGATTTTATTTGATATTAAATGATGCATTAGTAAACATCCTGTCAACATCTTGGGTTGTGAATGTGTCACTATACAGAAACCAAACATGAAGGCGATTACGAAAGGAGGAAACACTGCAATTAAATACGTCTTACAATGACTCAGGTAATTCAATGGATGTGTTTTATAAACGAGCGGTACCCTACTACACCCATCATAACGCCGTGTCACCCGGCTTTCCTTGGAAACGAGATTAGTGGGCCTGGCTGGGCCTTTCCAATTATACGAGCTAAATTGCATCCTTTATTGGAAAAAATGTACATGGCAGCTCAAACTAATTATCTCATCAGTAATGAAAACATTTAATTAAATAAAAACACACTGAATGTTAACAAAAGAATAACCGCATTCATGGAATGCACAGAGTTTACAGGTTACTAGACACCAGATGTACACATTGTGCTTGGTGTATATAAACAGTATGTATAGAAATGTGCAGCTGAGCTCAAGAACACTTCCTATTGCCATGGAAATGTAAACAGTGCAATCATTTTGCGGTTTCCATGACGACTGCTCCAGTTTCAGAACTTTATAGCAGTTTCCTATTGACAACAATTTTACAAAGTTCTTCGGAAGCGTCAAACCATCAGGAGACCCTATACAAAGGAATCCCGAAGGTCTCCGAGGGAACACCACATGGCCCAATATACAGAATTGTGAATATCTTCTAGGGAACAATGCACGATCCAATATACAGAAACTCAGAATGTCTTATAGGGAACAATGCACAAGTCGATATAGAGCTTACCACGGAATGACCCAATATACAGAAACTACAAATGTCTGATAGGATCCGGATACACAGAATTCTGAGGGTCAAATAGGGAACACTACACAATCCACAAACAGAAATCGTAGTGTTCCCTATAAGTCACTCTGATTTCTGTTTGTGGATCATGTAGTGTTCCCTAGAAGTTACTCTATGATCCACAAACAGAAATCAGAGTGACTTATAGGGAACACTACATGACTCAATATAAAAGAATTCCAAGTGTCTTATAGGGAACACCACACGATGCTTAAAATCAGATATCTGCATGTCTTAAAGGGAACACTAAACGATCCAGATAAACAGAATTTTGAGGGTTGTTTTATATTATAAAAAGGGACAACACATGATGTCACAATGTTCATGAAGGTGAATGACAGCTGACACAAAGATGGCATTTGGCAAATTAATGTCATTATTGGGTAATACAGCTTAATTAAAGTGCAAGCTCCCAAGACCAGCTCAGCCTTATCACAAGCGTTCTACATCAATATACATAGGTGTGTGTGTGTGGTAATACCCTGTCCTGGTGGGAGTAGTGGGGGGGGGGGGGAGTATTCTTGTGATGTGTGACTGTGGGGATGTAGAGAAGGACAGCACATAGCAAAGCTCTATGATAAGGCAGGTTTAACCACTGCTCCACCATGCACATGCCATGCCCCCATTACACAGCCTGCATGCACAGCCCGGTGCTGATCACTCACAGCACACTGTCCCAGGGAAGCTGTCAGACATGTCACACCGTACCAGCCACACAGCTGGGGTGTCAGAGCAGCAGGCAGTGCCACGGCCCCGCACACACAGACACACACACTCCTCGGTTGCCATGTTTTAGCCCTGCGGTACTCACTTCGCGGCTCTCGAGCCGCATCTGGCTCTTTAATGTGTCTTCCCTTCCTGATCAGGAAACCGTCCTCTCGGAAAGACGAGTACGCATGCGCAGAGAAAAGGAACCTGCGCGCATGAGCATTGAGCGGAATACTCCAGGAGAATCAGAGCGCATGCGTGAGAATGCTGCATGAGTAGGATAGTTATTATCTTAATTATACTTATTAGTTTTTGGTTTAAATGATGGATAGATCAGGGTAACACAGGAGAGATCCTGTGGAGACATGGGTTTCGATCCCGACGAGCACCTCTCCAGTAAGTGTCCTTGGGCAAGACACATAACAGTACATACTCGCCACCCAGGACATACTTGAAAACAAGAGAAATCTCAATGTATCCTTCCTGGTAAAATCCTTTCTCAAAAAAAAATAAAATAATAATTTAAGGACTACCAGCCACTGTGACCCTGTCTCTGATTAACCCCTTCACTGCTGAGCCATATCACCCCTGTGTGCTGAGCACATTTATGCACATCATGTTTAAACGCAATTTGAAGTCCTGTTTTATTGTACGATTCAGACAACTCACATATATCCTTATTTTCAGCAGACTCGGCAGAGTCATAACATATCATCATTATATGTAAACGTCATGTCCTGCCAGAATGATATAACAACAAATTTTTTAAACATGTGTATTTCCATGCAGATTTCGGTCATTTACAGCGTGCAAAATTATTTTTTCACATTTTATCAACCAAACCATTTTGGTTATATGTTCTTTAGGGCACTCTTGTTGTAAAGAAAGAAAAGAAATGGGAATATGTTACTGTCAGGGTTATTCAAAGAGAATCGAAAAATCACCGCACGTTCGGTGACTTTTCGTTCTCTTCAAATCGGTACAAATCGACTTTCCCATTTTGGCCACCCTGCGGTGTATTCAGCAAGCACCACAGGGCTGTCGAAGTGCAGGGAAAAGCAGTCGAAAACCTGTCGAATGCATGCCGAAAACCCATAAAAACATCTGGATTAA
This sequence comes from Leptobrachium leishanense, assembly GCA_009667805.1. Lineage (NCBI taxonomy): Eukaryota > Metazoa > Chordata > Amphibia > Anura > Megophryidae > Leptobrachium > Leptobrachium leishanense. Next base: position 250,620,161 of record CM019067.1, read on the forward strand.
CCCGTCGAACACACTGGAAATACGCGAGCAGGAGCTGATCACACGCAGCGAAGCCGCCAGAAAAAGCCGACACTGCAGACAAATGGAGTGAATAAATTAGGAAAACAGTTTGCATGAATGATTGAAAAGTGAAACGCTGTTTGCAAAGAAACTACTGAGCGAAAATGTCTGAAATTTTTCATATGAGGTCTAATGAATGATAATAAAGAGGGCTGTTACAGAAAAAATAAGTAAAGTTAAAAAAACAAAAAATCTGACTTTTAAAAAAAAATCCTGAAAAATGCTTAAAATATCCTAAAAAATCTATAAATAAAGAGACTCTTTACAGCAGAATTTTATAATGAACGGTTTATTAGATATTTAATTAAAACAGGAATATTTTTAACATTGAAGCCTATGGGATTCTCCTGAATAAACTTGTCGAATTAAACCACCGAATGACAGGGCATTTCGGGAACCTTTCATTGCTGGTTTGTGTCCTCTGAATAGCCGAAACAGTGCTTTTTCATGGGGATTTCACTGCCCTTGAACAGGCACCGTATGTGCAGGCAATTCGCCAGGATTTGGCAAATTGTCTGCTCTCTGGATAGCCAAATGGCCAAGAAAGGTAACCGAACGCTGAAAATCAGCGTTCGGTTACCTTTCTCCAGCCATTCGGATCTCTTTGAATAACCCTGTATATCTTTCTGAGAAAATAAATGATTTTTAACTAAAACTGAAAAAGAAATTTTTCGCTTGTATTTTGGCACATTGAGTTTTATGAGTAATATGACTATCAGGGTTATTCAAAGAGATTCGAAAAGTCACCGCATGTTCGGTGTCTTTTCGTTCCCTGCACTTCGGGGCAATTCGGCGATCCTACTTCGCCGACCCTGCGGTGTATTCAGCAAGCACTGCAGAGCCCCTCGTAGTGCAGGGAAAACCCGCCGATCACTCACCGCAAAACCTGCTGAACACTCACCGAAACCTGCAGACACAGCTGGATTAACCACACCGAACACGCCGGAGAAACCAGGGGCGGATCCAGGGGGGGGCAACGGGGCAATTGCCCCCCCCCCCGAGATTTGAGCCGGGGACCCAGATGCCGGGCAGCGCCGGAGTGCCTGCCCGGTCCTTTAGAGTCCGTCCTGTTAAAGGGATGCGGCTGCGTGCAGGCGCAGCCGGTCACGTGGTCCGGCTAATCAGGTGGTACTGAGTCTCTGTACCACCTGACTAGCCGGACCGCGTGACCTGCGCACGCACGCCATGCAGCCGCCAGCCGCATCACCTTCAACAGGACGGACTCTGCAGGACCGGGCAGGCACTCCCGCGCTGCCCGGCATCTGGGTCCCCTCAACCCCTGAGCTGGAGGCCTGGAGCAATATCCAGGTGAGAGCTGGGCAAATCCATGTGTAAGCTGGGGGCAAATCCATGAGCTGGGCAAATCCATGAGCCGGGCAAATCCATGAGCTGGGGGCAAATCCATGAGCTGGGCAAATCCATGTGTAAGCTGGGGGCAAATCCATGAGCTGGGGGCAAATCCATGAGCTGGGCAAATCCATGAGCTGGGCAAATCCATGACCTGGGGGCAAATCCATGAGCTGGGCAAATCCATGAGCTGGGGGCAAATCCATGAGCTGGGGGCAAATCCATGAGCTGGGCAAATCCATGAGCTGGGGGCAAATCCATGAGCTGGGGGCAAATCCATGACCTGGGCAAATCCATGAGCTGGGCAAATCCATGAGCTGGGCGCAAATCCATGAGCTGGGGGCAAATCCATGACCTGGGGGCAAATCCATGAGCTGGGCAAATCCATGAGCTGGGGGCAAATCCATGACCTGGGGGCAAATCCATGAGCTGGGGGAAAATCCATGACCTGGGGGCAAATCCATGAGCTGGGCAAATCCATGACCTGGGGGCAAATCCATGAGCTGGGCAAATCCATGACCTGGGGGCAAATCCATGAGCTGGGGCAAATCCATGAGCTGGGCAAATCCATGACCTGGGGCAAATCCATGAGCTGGGCAAATCCATGAGCTGGGGGCAAATCCATGACCTGGGCAAATCCATGAGCTGGGGGCAAATCCATGACCTGGGCAAATCCATGAGCTGGGGGCAAATCCATGAGCTGGGGGCAAATCCATGTGTGAGCTGGGGGCAAATCCATGTGTGAGCTGGGGCAAATCCATGAGCTGGGGCAAATCCATGTGTGAGCTGGGGCAAATCCATGTGTGAGCTGGGGCAAATCCATGAGCTGGGGGCAAATCCATGTGTGAGCTGGGGGCTCTCTGCTCCTCTAGATTGTAAAATCCGGGGTGCCCTCTGCTCCTCTAGATTGTAAGCTCCTGGGTGTCCTCTGCTCCTCTAGATTGTAAGCTCCTGGGTGCCCTCTGCTCCTCTAGATTGTAAACTCCTGGGTGCCCTCTGCTCCTCTAGATTGTAAACTCCTGGGTGCCCTCTGCTCCTATAGATTGTAAACTCCTGTGAACCGGACCCTCTGCTCCTCTAGATTGTAAACTCCTGTGAGCCGGACCCTCTGCTCCTCTAGATTGTAAGCTCCTGTGAGCCGGGCCCTCTGTAAATTCTCGTGAGTCGGGCTCTCTGCTAAAACACCTTATTTTCTGTCAGTGCCCCTCCCGAGACTAGTCTCTGGATCCGCCCCTGGGAGAAACCCGACTAGCCGCCAATCACAGCGCATAGCAGCTGCCGGAAAAAGCCGACACACAGACAAACCAGGTGAAAAAAAAAAAAGAGTTTGCTTGAAAGTTTGAAAATTGAAACGCTGTTTGCAAAAAGACTACTGAACGAAAATGTCTGGAATTTACATATAAGATCCAATGAATGATAATAAAAAAGGTCTGTTACAAAAAAAGAAAAACGATTAAAAAAAACGGAAAAAAGCTTGCCAAAAAAACTACTGAACGAAAATTTCGGGAATATACATATAAGATCCAATGAATGATAATAAAAAGGTCTGTTACAAAAAAAAGAAAAAACAATTAAAAAAAACGGATGAAAAAAAAGTTTGACAAAAAAATCCCAAAAAATGCCTAAAAGATCCAAAAAAATCTATAAATAAAGAGACTTTTTACTGCAGAATATAATAATAAACGGTTTATTAGATATTGAATTAAAATTGGAATATTTTTAACATTGAAGCCTATGGGATTCTCCTGAATAAACCTGTCGAATGAAACCATCGAACAGTGTATTCCCTGACTAGACGAAGCATTGCTTCTCTATGGGGGATTTCACTGCCCGCGAACAGGCAGCGTACGTGTAGACAATTCGCCAACATTTGGCGAACTGCCTGCTCTCTGAATAGCTGAATGGCCAGGAAATGTAACCATACGCTGAATTTCAGTGTTCGGTTACATTTCCGGGCCAGATCGGCTCTCTTTGAATAACATTGTATGTATAAAACACTGAACTTGCACACGGTGTAGGAAAGGAGAAGGTGAGTAATGGCAGTGGTATTGCTCATTTTATATGTGACAAATGGACAATGCCATTGCTTTGGAACAAAAAAATTAAGAACATAAAAAAATTATTCTATGCTTGTGTTTTTTTTTCTTTTACATTGCATGTTTGGTATCAGAAGAAAGGTCAGACTCTGACCTGCCGAATGACAACTTACATGAGCTTGTGGGGTCTCCTCACAGTGTTCCGGCGGCTTGTTTTTTAGATCAGTGGTCCTCAACACACTCCTCAAGTCCCCCTAACAGGTCAGGTTTGTCAGATTTTTGCAGCACAGCATAAGTGATATGATATGCTTCTCAGTGATTGCAGGATTCAGTCTGCTTTTCCACATGGAAATCCTGTAAGCCTGGCCTGTTAGGGGTACTTGAGGACAGGGTTGAGAACCACTCTTTTAGATGGACCAATGTGTAGTAACGCTTTGCTCCATCCCCTCCACATTTTTTAATCTTGGTGTGGGAAGTGAGAAGGTAAGTTATATCAGTGGCCTTGTTTGCTTTACAAGAAAAAGCACGTAACACTGTGAACGCCTTAGAAATGAGGGGGAAAAAAAGTAAAATTTGGCATTTCATTTTTTTTCTTCTATTTTTACACATTACATGTCATATTTGATATTGTTGGAGAGGCCACACTCCGACCTTTCCAATGACACCTAACTTGACCTTGTGCGGTGTAAGAACAAAGTTTAAGGGATTAATGTTCAGTTTAATTTTTCTACTTGATAGTTAAAGTCAATAAAAAAATCTTTCTTCTTTAACAATATTTATTTGCCCTTTGAGGTTACTTTTTTTCTTCGTACACTGAAGTTTCATATCCTTTTTGTGAGTTTAGGGGAAATTGGTAGTCAGGTTTAGGATTAGTATTAGTATTACAAAATATAAAATCATTTTTTTAGATTATTTTGATACTGATCGAAGAGTTATGTATACACGCAGGGTACCACAAAAAAAGCTATTTTGGTTCTTTAAAAAACAATATATATAATTTGTTTGAGTACACCAAAAGAGAAAAAGAAATTTACAGTTAAATAAGAACATAGCAAAACTAAAATTAAATTGCTTGTGTCATTTATTTGTAGCCTGCCAAAGAAATAGACCTGTGTTATTAACCCCTTAAGGACGGGAGTAATTTTACAACTTCGGCGCTGTTTCGGAAGTAGAAGTTTGCTGAGCTCATTTTGACCATTTTTAAGTCACGTATTCTTATACCACCCAGACAAATTATATATCTTTCCGTCAGACTCGGCAGATTAATAATATATCATTATTATATGTATATGTCATGCCCTGCCAAAATGCTATAACAAAAAATGTAAAAAAATTTGAATTTTCAATAAAATTTCAATCTTCCACAGTGTGTAAAGTGTTTTTTTTTTTTTAATTTTATTATCCGAGGCTCTGCGGTCATATTCTATTGGGTAGATTTGTTAAAAAAATTAGAACGGTGAACCCATTTTTTTTTGGGGAGAAATTGCGTGATTTTAGCTAAACCCCCCAAAAAAAAAAAATCATTAGTGAAGCATCATTGTTCACATTATAATTGAAATGTGAACAATAGTGCTGCATTAAAAAAAAACAAAAAATTTTTTTATTATTATATTTATTATTTTTTTATTATTTAATTTATTATTTTTTTATTATTTTTATTTTTACTTTTTTTACACTTTTATTTCACTTTTACCATGGTCATGTTTGATATCATTGGAAAGGCCATGCTCTGGCCTTTCCAGCAATATCAGACATGACCCCCTAGCTGCCACCGATCAGGAGATAAAGGGGTTCAAAGAACCCCCCTATCTCCTGCAAGGGATTTCCATGGGAAATCCCTTTGCAGCTAGGGGGTTCCCGGTTAACTGACATCATCGCGCATGGCGCGATGAGTCAGTTGACCGGGGGGTGACCCATAGGTGGGGGCTGCCATCCAAGATGGCGGCCCCCACCGGAAATAGGCCGCGATCGGGCACAAATTAGTGCCCGGTCGCGACCTGGCAACTAAGGGGTTAACCCCCCATACATCGCTGGAAAGGTCAGGCTGTGACCCTTCCAGCGATGCTGGCCACAGCCGCCGGGGACCAGGCGATCGGGAGATAGAGGGATCCGAAGGATCCCTCCCCTCCCCTCCAGGCGCTTCCCCTGCTCCGGCGGGGGGGACGCCTGAAACTGACGTCATCGCACCACCGGCGCGATGACGTCACAACGCCGGAGGAGGGATCACACTGATCTGACTCCGGGGGAGTCAGAACAGGGTGGGAGCAACCGGAGAAGGTGAGTATCTCCCGGGGGGGCTCTAAACGCCGAGGACGTACATTTACGTCCTGCGGCGGCAAAGCCCGCCTAATGCAGGACGTAAATGTACGTCCTGCGGCGTTAAGGGGTTAAGGGTGCAATCAGGGGGTAGCAGTACGTGACATGTTCAAGGGCCCAGAAGCTAAAGAGGGCTTCGGACAATGTCATATCCTGTGCAGCTTGTTTAAGTGGCTGTGGCACGATGTATGGGTCCCTCCATGCCTTCCAAGACTGGCCCACCAAGACACCAATAAATGTCCAGGTGAGCCGTAGCATCTGGAGCTGATAGCAGCACTCTGATTCATGACCGAGGAGGTGATTAATATCACCTTCCTGAACCACCAGGTGTTTAGTCCGCTCCTTGTAAAATAAGATAAGCAGAAGAGGAGGCAAAATGTTTCATTTTTAATAAGTTTACTGAAATGGCCAACTGAGGGAAGGGGGGCCCGACCTGAGATTTCTGATGACAGCCCTACTTAAGACATGTGGACAAGGGGCATGATTATATCCCCATATGTTTCTCTTGATAACTGAATAGATAAACAATCCTGAAACAATGGAACAGTTTATTAGTGTGTGTGTGTGTGTGATTCTATGTTTTTAATGAGAAACAAATCACACCAAATTTCAAGAAACACTAAAAACAACTGCAAATAATACAATGCACCACGCTGAAAAGTGGAATGCCCATGGGTGTTATTCACTAAAGCAGGGGTCAGCACTCATGGCCCTCCTGATGTTTTGGAACTACATCTCCCATGAAGCTTAGTAGTCTTTAGGTTGTTTGAGCCTCATAGGAAATGTAGTTAGTTACAAAATACCTTTCTAGAGGACCAAGGTTGCTCATCCCAGACTAAAGGAATAGGTTGTAGTCATGGAGTTGTACTTGTCAGCTAATCACATAAGAAAATGTTTATTAATATTCCTGGTTTAGTCAATGTTCACCTATGGGATTAGCCATGCTGAAATACTTATAGATTTCAACCTATTTACACTTGTCAGCTCCTACTCAGCGCATAGACAATTCTGCCCATCTTCATCTAATACAAAAAAACAAGATAGGGGAGAATACTCTATAAAGAGATAAAGAAATATATCATGGTGCAATATAACACACTCAGGTGAGGTTAACAAGGCCCCCCCCTTTAGATCGCACTCACAAAGAATACAGGAATAAAAGGCACATACATTGTTACCACTCCCCTGGATGAGTACAGCCGGAATGGTTACCCCCGCCGTCACAGGAAAATGCACGCCAAGCTGGTTCCAGTTGCAGTATACAAATTTATTAAAACAAAACATAAAAGCCAACGCGTTTCGTCCATACAAAAAATGGACTTCATCAGGGCAAAAGAAGTACTTCTTTTTCAACTTTTTTCTACAATTTATGTGCCTTTTATTCCTGTATTCTTTGTGAGTGCGATCTAAAGGGGGGGGCCTTTGTTAACCTCGCCTGAGTGTGTTATATTGCACCATGATATATTTCTTTATCTCTTTATAGAGTATACACCCCTATCTTGTTTTTTTGTATATCTTGTTATCAGCGCCATTGGGAGGAGACGCCGGGGGAGAAATACTCAAAAAGATATGTACCGTATTTTTCGCTCCATAAGACGCACCTGACCATAAGACGCATCTAGTTTTTAGAGGAGGAAAATAGGAAAAAAAATATTCTGAATCAAATAGTGTAATAATGGATACTGCCCCAGCTCCTCTCATGGATATACCCCCAGCTCATGGCTATGCCCCCAGCTCATGGATATGCCCCAGCTCATGGATAATGCCCCAGCTCATGGATAATGCCCCAGCACATGGATATGCCCCAGCTCACACATGGATATTGCCCCAGCTCATGGATAATGCCCCAGCTCATGGATATGCCCCAGCTCATGGATAATGCCCCAGCACATGGATATGCCCCAGCTCACACATATATATGCCCCAGCACATGGATAATGCCCCAGCTCATGGATAATGCCCCAGCTCATGGATAATGCCCCAGCACATGGATATGCCCCAGCTCACATATGGATATGCCCCAGCTCATGGATAATGCCCCAGCTCACACATGGATATGCCCCAGCTCGCTCATGGATATGCCCCAGCTCATGGATATGCCCCAGCTCATGGATATGCCCCAGCTCACATATGGATATGCCCCAGCACATGGATATGCCCCAGCTCGCTCATGGATATGCCCCAGCTCATGGATATGCCCCAAGTCATGGATATGCCCCAAGTCATGGATAATGCCCCAGCACATGGATATTTTGCTCCGCTCTCCTGGAGATCAGTTTAATTTTCCCCACACACACACACCTGGGTCCTGCGTGTGTCACCTCTCCTCCGGCGGCAACTGCATGTAGTGGAGCACTGGCGCTGGGGGGGAAGTGACGTTATATCACTTCCTCCCGGCGCACAATGCACACTGCAGCAATGAGGAGGCAGCGATCGGCGGCCGGTGATTCAGTGAATCACCGGTGGCCGCGGTCAGTGCGTCCCGCGGGGCAGCCGGTCACAGTGACTGGCGGGTCCCACTGAGCGGCGGGGTGCCGCCCCCTGGAAGCTGTCAGCCTAGGAGCGAAGCTGGAGCGAACACTGCACCGGCGCAGTATTCGCTCCATAAGACGCACCCACTTTTCCCCCCACTTTTTGGGGGGAGAAAAGTGCGTCTTATGGAGCGAAAAATACGGTATATTATCTTTGTGTGATCTCACAATTGTGTTTATACATCTTCATCTAAGTAAGGAACAAGCAATATTATCAACCTATGAAGATACAAAAGCCTTTTGCTCCACATTATTTTTCTATTACACAGCCAATCTTATTTTTACAGCTAAAAAGTCATCAAAAAGTGATTAGGGAATGAGAAATCACCAGGTTGCATAACCATATACTGTATGCATTGTGACCCTATTACAAGCTGCTTCTTGTCCAAATATAGATTGGGTGCAGCACTAGCACCATCTAGTGGACTGAGATAGGCTACGCAATGTTTTGACTTAGCACCCGATAGTGCAACGTATAGACTACTAGAACAAGGGTCAGCAATCTAGGCAAACTAAGCCCTGAAGATCAGGGCTGTCAGAGAAATATGGTGCAATTCGCTTCAATTATCCGCAGTTCAGCGGCACCGAAATATCCCCATAGAAAACTATCACACCTTTTATTCACAAAATGCCGAAATGCCAAAATGCACCGAAATTCCGTCGAAATGGCCTGCTTTTTGGGGTTTTCATTGGACAGGTCTAAACAGATATTAGAAAGTAATATCTTTTTTTAAAAAAAATTAACCTCTTAGTTGCAGAAGACGTGTGGGGAACGTCATGGGAATTCCTCGCTATATGCAGAGGACGTTCCCCACACTTCATACGCTATGGGTCTCTCCCTCCAGGATCCTGCCATGGTCTGACTTTCTTGAAGTCAGATTCCGCTTTTATACTCCCTCCCAGCGCAGTGACATCATTGCGACGGGAGCGAGGATGTCAGTTTAACGCGCACCCTGGAAAAGCCGGGGGTCGCAAGATCTCGCGAGAGAGCACACCAGGGACTTTACAAGCTGGCGGCTACTCAGTGGATCGCAGCGAGCCAGATGGAAATGCTGGCAGAATGCTGTTAACGCATTCTGCAACCAGCTCCAGTGTCTGAGGTCTGTTGGTGTACATGTGCCTGAGGTCTGTGGGTATATTTGTATCTGAGGTCTGTGGATATACATGTAACTGAGTTCCGTGGGTATACATGTGTAGCGCTCACTCCCGGAGGAGCCGCTGAAATTGAACCTCGGGTCAGTCTCCCCGCACTAGGGAATAAATATACTCCAGCACCGTCGTGGATTTTATAAATTATATAGTTTACTAGAATAAATGGCATATAATGAATAACACGGTATACGTAGATATATTTACAGTACTTCGTAATGCGGGAAACGCGCAGCGAAAAAGAAAGTACAAGGCTTCGTAATTCGAGAAACGCGCAGCGGAAAAGAAAATACAAGGCTTCGTAATTCGAGAAACGCGCAGCGGAAAAGAAGGAAAAATATATCTGTAACCCCCTTTGTGGTTGGGGCGTGAGTCCCGTACAGTTTATGTCCCAAGGATGTAGGTGTGTGTGTGTGTTGGTACCCGGGTACAATATTCAACTGGCCAGTGAGTTATTTATGAGGTATCTTTAACTAGTCAAGTTGGGGCCCTGTGGGTTTTGAAACAAACAGCAGCGTGCTTTCTATTTTCACAATGGCCTGGAAGGCCTCTCACCCATCCGCCCGATACTTGGTGCTCTGCTCGACCCAGGACGTCTCTCCGCTCGATTTTGACTGGGATTTTATGGGTTACCGGATCCGCTGTCTTGCTTTTCTGTAGCTGCCGCAAGATGTCCAGCTCACCACCTGCACTCCCTATCCGATCGATCTGCGGTGCTCCTAACTCGGGGTCTTCCAGCTCACTCGATATCAGCGTGGGTATTCTGGTGAATCACTGGGTCTTCCTCTTGTAAGGCTGAATAACCCGGTCTTTATCTCTGTCAGGCCCCACCTGCGCTCCAGCCTGGTCACTGTCACGTTCTGCAGCACTGTGTCTTGCTTCTCTCACTCCCTGGCGCGCTCTGCCAGCTCTCTCCACGAGGCTCAGGATGTAAGCGTCTGTGTCCCACCCACTTCCTGTGTCCGCCCGCAAAGCATGCCAGGAAATGTAGTCCCAATGTTCAGCGTCTCACATTGTGCTTGTCTCCCTCTGGTGGCCAAAAACAAGTACTACATGGTAGGGGATTTAAAACCAGCGCTACACATGTATCTGAGGTCTGTTGTTATACATGTGTCTGAGGTCTGGTGTAGGTTTATATATATAACAAACCAGGAAGAGAACACTCCAGTCAACAAACTCAAAAACCAATAACAGTAGCTTTATACATTTGAACATTTAACCAGATTTTACCAGATTTTGCCAGATGTTAACCCTTCAAAGCTTCCAACAATTATTTCCCCCCTTCAGAATTACAGCAGTTCTTAACCCATTTAAGATATTTGACAATATCTTTTATTGTGACCCAAATTTCCACCATTTTCAACAGAGTTTAGGGTTAAGAAACTTGTCCAATATCTTACCCACTGGCTGGGTGGAGTAGAGGTAACATCATTTCTCTGCGTGGAGAGAGCCTGTGGAGACATGGGTTCGATCCCAACAAGCACCTCTGCAGTAAGTGTCCATGGGCAAGACACCTAACGGTACATACTCGTCACCCAGGACATACTTGAAAATGAGAGAAATCTCAATATATCCTTCCTGGTAAAATACTTTCTAAAAAAAAAAAATGGGTTAAGAACTGCTGTAATTCTGAAGGGGGGAAAGAATTGTTGGAAGCTTTGAAGGGTTAAAATCTGGTAAAATGTTCAAATATATAAAGCTGCTGTTGTTGGCTATTGAGTGTGTTGACTGGAGTGTTCTCTTCCTGGCTTGTTGTATTACTTTGTCTTAAGATGCACCCGCACTGACTGCTTAGTTTAGGCTGAGTGCTACCCTCCCCATGTATATATATATGTATATATATTGTAAGCTCCTATGAGCAGGGCCCTCTACACCTCTTGTTTCCATCATATGTCCATTTATCTGTATCTCGTTTCCTTTGGTTATCGTAAAGCGCTGCAGAAACTGTTGGCGCTTTATAAATGATGACAATAATAATAATAATATATGGTCTGGTGTCAGTGTGTGTGCTCAGGCCTCAGGGTCTATGGAGGCCTGTGCAGTAGGTAAATGGCATATCTGGCCATAGATTTCAAAATTAACATAAATCGGACAGGCTTTCAGCAAAATTCTAAATTATATATTGGAAAGCTGTCACATGACATTAAATAAGTATCAGTACTCGGTATCGGTGAGTACCTGAAAAAAGTATCGGTACTTGTATTTGGTCTAAAAAAATTGTATCGGTGCATCCCTATAGCAAACTATATTGAAATCTAGCCCAAATAACCATGACAGAAACTAGGGTGGAAACGCGATTAAAACCTGAGCTGAACTAAACTGAAGAACTTCAGCAGATACTACAGTGGAAAGAATGGAGAAAAGTACAACGAACTACAATGCCAGTTCCGAAATATTGAATTCACCATAGTTTGTCCGTGCTTTATCCACTGTAGATCGCTGACAATAAGATTCATAAGTTCCAGTTTGAGAGACACCAGTTCCTTGCCCTTACTGCAATGCTCATCTTAATATCTTTGGTGTACAAGGCACATAAAACATAAAATTTATTATTTAGTCAGAGAAAAGCATTAGAAGTTCAGCTACCGACAGAGAATTTTTCATTTCATTACCTCATGTTGCGTTTCTGGTTCTTGCTTGAAGTACCTGCTCCTTTGAAAGGGATGATTCAGAAAATTGATAAAAATATTCATCTTAACGTACCAGCTGCATACTCCGGTACCTGCAAGTCTAGACTTAACTAAAAGCTCTAGTAAATTCCTTCGACATATATATCAGCAAGACAGTCCAGATGAGTCTGATGATTCTATGGAAAATGCTGTTGAGTTTTGCTATTTGTTTCAGATATTTGTGGGACTGAAGACAACTGGTAAAAACCTGAAAAACAAGTTCTGTGTCTACTCTCCCCCGTGTAAGCTAAGCAATGAATGCAATGCTGCTCACTGTGGAATAATGACAGGGTGATTAGTTAAAAAAGCACCAGTAGCAGGTGACTTGTAGGGGGGGGGGGAGGGGAGTTAAAAAACCAACCATTTGGCAATGCTTTGACCTGCATTCTTGTTCTTGAACTCATGTTAACTGTTGATTGTAAAAGATAAAACAACCTGTCCATTGAATTCAAAAGGGTTGGAACGATTTGGATTTGCTTTAGAAGGGCTGGATTAATACCATAATACGCCACCAACTGTGGAAGAATGTAGGAATGCAGCTGGAGATTAAAATATAAGCGTTCACTTGTGATGAGCAGAATGGGGGAAAGCAAGGTAAGGTCGATATTTATAGAATAGCAGATAATTTAAAAATAAGATTTGTTTGCCTTGTTGCGTTTCTCAATTTAGGCACATGGATGATCTGAATTTCTTTGAGAAAGCCCAGAGTTTGGGTGAAATGCGTCAGCTGACTTCTTCTACTTGCTGGGTCCTCGGCTGTTTGTGGAAACGTTGGAATCTACCGAAAAACTGGCCCACCTTTAATGGGAACTACATAGGGACGCCTGGTAACTGGCTTATGGACTGAGGAGCTTGTGTATAAATATATGCGTGTTTGTGGGCTTTCCGTCATGCAGACCCACCTTATTTCAGTTCTTAACCGATTGACTTAAGGTCTCCCATCCTGAAGACCTGAGATGGCAGTGGAGAGATTGGGTCCTCATATGTTACGGCAAACACATTGCCCAGAATTGATATACCTTACAGTGTTGTACACGTAGTGCATTCACATTTAATATATTCAAATACTATATTTCTGTATATAAAGCAATGGGGTGTCAGGTGAAGAGGTCTCCAACCAAGAGAAGGTGTCAAAACTGAATCTGATATTTCAACACGGGGTTAACCCTTTAACACAAATGGTATGGCTATATCATAGATTCAGTACAGCATGAAGTTAAAACGTAACATTTAATAGTGTTGGTTTAAAAAGTAATGAACAACAAAAAGGAAGGACAATCAGACAAACAGAAATGTCATTTAAGAGAGGCTCGTGTATTTAGAGCTTCCCAGATAAAGACAAAGGTAAAGGGCATCTCTGATAAGAAGGGGGGCTCCCTAGTGCGGAGTTACCACGTAAATGGCTAGTAATAGATTGGTTAAAGCTTGCCTAGATTCTAAAGATCTGACTAGACGTAATTCTGTAAAAAGGTAGTAACTTGGGCCTTCGTGGGTCCACCTTTATACAGGATTACTTTGTAGTTGTAGTTGTAGTTCAGAAACATCTGCCAGAGTTTGACAGCCCCGACCTAGACTCTGTTGTGCTTGCAATCAAAGCAACGAACTGCTACTTATGATGACTAGTCAGGATTTATTTATTTATTTATTTATAAAGGATTTTACCAGGAAGGATACATTGAGATTTCTCTCGTTTTCAAGTATGTCCTGGGTCCAAGAACATTGAAGTGTTACAGTTACAGAAATTCAAAGTAATACAATGCAAGATATTAAAAAAAAAAACAACACAAATATACAGATTAACAGAAAATAAATATGTAGAAAAATAGTCATTATGTTACATGTTTACATGTTTACAGGTGCATTCTGTATTGAGGTATGTTAGTAAGGAGCTCTTGAGTGACATAAGACTGGAAGATTTGATGGTGTCTGGCAGGTTATTCCATAATTGTGGTGCTCTGTAGGAAAATGAGGATCGAGCTACTGTCTTTTTGTATTGTGGTATTGCAAGTAAGGTGCTGGTCCTGGATTGGAGGTTATAGGATGAGGGAGCTGCTGGGGGAAGTAGTCTATTCAGGTAGGGTGGTAGCTTCCCAGAAAAGCTCTTAAACACCAGGCTGGAAAGGTGAAGGGTGCGTCTAGATTCCAGCGATGGCCAGTTTAGCTCTTTTAACATGTCACAATGGTGGATCATGTAGTTACATTGTAATGCAAAGCGGCAGAAAAAAGTGTCTGAAGATGTGTTTGCGGGGCGGCTGCGTACACTACATCTCCGTAATCAATAGCCGGCATAAGCATTTGTTGTACAATCTGCTTTCTTACCGCGGGGCTCAGGCAGGATTTGTTTCTGTACAGGGCGCCTAGTGTGGGGTAAAGTTTAGATGAGAGTTTTTCGATGTGAGGGCCAAAGGATAGATTAGGGTCCAACCACATACCTAGATATTTGAGAGAAGTGACTGTGGTCAGCATGCCATTTGATTTTGTCCCCACACATAGATGGGGATTTTGCAAATTGTGTAGTTTAGGTTTTGTTCCAAAGAGCATCGCTACAGTTTTGTCATTATTTAAAAAAAGTTTGTTGTGTTTGATCCACTTTTCTACCTCTGTGAATTGTTCTTGCAGCACGGCTTCCAGCTGCCGGAGATTTGGTTTGCTGGTATAGATTACGGTGTCGTCTGCGTACATGTGTACAGTTGAGGCTTTGCAGACATTGGGCAGATCATTTATGAATATAGTGAATAGCAGGGGGCCGAGTATTGAGCCTTGGGGTACACCGCAAGTGACAGGGAGGGGGAGGGAGGAGCTGCCAGAAATGGACACATATTGTGATCGGTCGGATACATATGATTGAAACCAGGTTAACGTGCGATCACCAATGCCAGAGTTTTTAAGTTTTTCTAACAAGATGCCATGGTCTACTGTCAAAGGCCTTGGCAAAATCAAGGAAGATGGCTCCAGTTAGGTTTCCTTGTTCCATCCCAGCTTGGATATCATTGCAGACTTTTAAAAGGGCGGTTGTAGTTGAGTGATTTGGACGAAAGCCGGATTGATCCGGGGTTAAGTAGTTCCAATATTGATAATAATCACGTAATTGTGTGTAGACGCATTTTTCCAAAATTTTTGACATTACAGGGAGCAACGATATCGGACGGTAGTTGGATACCAAAGTACTGTCACCACTTTTATGGATAGGTACCACTCTTGCAGTCTTCCAGAGTTTGGGTATGTATCCAGTCGCCAGTGATTCATTGATTAGGGTTGCGACAGGATTTGCAATTGCCGGTGCACTGATTTTCAGCAGCATTGCTGGTATTTGATCAGGTCCAGACTGGTATTTCATTTTTTGCTTACGGAGAAGTTTAGTAACAACACTGACAGGCACTGGTCTAAAACTGAATTCCTGTCTGATACAGGGACATTGCATAGTTGGAGGGGCCTGACCTGCATGAGGCCTTTCTGATTGCATGTCATTTCCTAGCTTGGCAATCAAAGTGGTGGCGCATCCAACAAAATAACCATTAAAGGCATTTGCTACATCTAGGGGGTGTTGCAGGGTTTTGTTGTTTACTTTGACAGCAGCCGGCTGGGAGTGGACTGGGGGTGCTTGTATGTTATTTATGGTTCTCCAAAAGTTTCTAGGGTTTGATATGTTATTGTTTAGATTTTCATTGAAGTAATGGGCTTTAGCCATTTTTGTTTGTTTTTTTTGCATTCATTCCGGCATTTTCGGTATTCGCAGTGATCGTTCATGGAACCAGTACTCTTGAAATTTGACCACAGTGAATCTCTAAGACGGTACATTAGTGTAAGATCAGCTGTAACCCAGGGGAGATGGGTCCCTTTTACTCGCACTTTACGCAGCGGGACATGGGAATTCCAGACTTTCAGGAGCTCAGACTGAAAGTATTCAATTGCACAGTCTAGGTCTGGGATTAGGTTTAGTCTGTACCAGGGGAGCTGTTTGAGATCACTTAGGAAGGATTCAAGAATAAATTTCTTGAAAGTCCTGGTGGTTATTACCTTTGGGGGAGATTTCATGGCCTTTATTTTGCGCACGCAGTACACCAGACAATGGTCACTAAAGCTATTAGCGAGAACACCTGCCTCCTGTATGCGATCAGGAGATGAGGAGAGAATCCAGTCCAGCAAGGTATGGTTAGGGCTTTTCATATTAATGCGAGTGGGGGAGGAGATTAATTGAGTTAGCTGCAAAGTTTTAAACAGTGAGCAGTGTTTATTGTTTTTAGGATTTAGCCAATCTGTATTAAAATCGCCGAGGACCAGCATTTCTCTTTTTTGGTTTTGGGCAAGTAGGTTATTAAGGATTTGAGATATGTCAGAGAGGGAGTGCACTGGAGAGCTCGGTGGGTGATAGAATCCAGCAACAATGATGGATTTACTGAATGGAATCTCAATTAAACCAGAGAGGAAATCAAAGGTGACAGGGGAGCTAGAAGTCTGTAAGGGGGTGAACTTCATGGACTCCTAAACATAAATAACAATTCCCCCTCCTCTCTTTGCTCTGTCCTTTCTATAACATGAATACCCCTGTATTGATATGGCAGAGTCTGGTACTTTTGGGGTTAACCATGACTCTGTGAGCACAATGATTTTGGGTTTGTAATAGCAAAACCATGCCTGAAGCTCATCCAATTTAGGGAGTAAACTGCGGATGTTACAGTGCACAAATGAGAGGCCTTTTTTAGTGGGGAGACTAAAGGTTGTTTCACCTATAGGACCAGGGTTAGTTTCCACATCGTTTGCCAGGGAAAGTAGCAGGATAAATAGGAATTTGGACAGAGTTTTCTTTTGGTAATAATGTGGTTGCAGAGTTTTAAATCTTTGTCTGGGGGTGGGAGGGCTGGATTTTAACACTCTCCACCAGCACTCAGCTGATAGGTTAAAAGAACTGAGCAGGCTGCGGTTTATTGGAACTGCTTTTCCATCCTGGGGCAATTGGAAAGGTGTATAGAAGGAGAGAGTAGTTTTAGAGAGAAGGGATGACAAAGAAAAGAGAAGCAATAGTGGCATAAACATTATAGAAAAAGGTGTTGGAGGTGAGTAAACAGGAAATAGAGAGGTACCAGAGTACCTGAGAAATGGTGTAGGTTGCTGCGATATCACATGATCAATTAGTTGGGTATATATTAAATGAAAACCATGGGGTGAGTGGGTGAGGGGAGGGTGAGTGGGTGAGGGGAGGGTGGGTGGGAGCAAAGTCCTGCTGGATGAGGATGATTTAGCTTCTCTCTGCCAGGGCCAGGTAGAGAGACTGACTGAGTTTTGGGCGTGTGCTGAAAGAGAAATTAAGATTGCAAATAGCATCACATTGGGTTGAAGTTGTCCAGGAACTAGGGGGGAGTTTGTAGGGGGCAATAAAAGTTAAGGTTCATTGAACAGGGACATGGGGCAGAATAGCAGGCCTCGAGAAAAATATAGAAAAAGGGAGTGGAATGCAGAAATCAAATAGCATTACAACAATTCAAATATATAAAAGATACACTTGCGTGCTATATATATATAGAATATATATATATATATATATATTCTTTCTACATCTATATCACACACATACAAACACACATATACAGTGATATTACAATGTAAACATAATATACATCAAGAGAAAAGGCATTAGGCTATGTCAGATCACCTTCAGTGAATGAAGTTTCTAAGCAAGATGCCTCATTGTGGTGAGTCCTGCTGGATGAGGATGATTTAGCTTCTCTCTGCCAGGGCCAGGTAGAGAGACTGACTGAGTTTTGGGCGTGTGCTTCAGTGAATGAAGTTTCTAAGCAAGATGCCTCATTGTGGTGAGTCCTGCTGGATGAGGATGATTGAGATAATCAGAACCCTCATTATCTTGAAAATACTAGATAACTGTCTACACTAACCCTATAAGTGATATTACAAATTGTATATTTATATTGTGTATATCCCAATGTTTAACTGGGTCACTGTTAGTTGTAAAACACTGTTATGCTGGACAAGTTAGCTGAGGCCACGATGAACGACAAAAGCGTGTTGCATCGAAAGTACTGCTATGGTTTCAATTGAAGTACATTCCTCTTTTAGAAAAGGACATAGAATATAGATATGTATGATTTTCTTTTCCTCTTTTTCTAACTTACTATAAATGTAAAAGGTATCTTATATTGAATATAGGGCAGACAAAGGAGGTATGTAAGCAAGTGCCAAGGTCCAGGCTGGTTAGCTGTAGGCCACAATGACTGCGAGCCACAGCAGAGTTGAGTGTGGGCACTCAACTAAACCCTGCCTATGGCCATCCTAAACTGTACTCCATGCATAATAGGCTCTCTGAGATCACTGTGTCATTTCCTGTGTGAAGTCAGACAGAAGAGGAGGCTGAGCGCTCCACCAGACATGCCAACTTTGGCCACTCCAAGGACAGGATGCAGGCCCGTCAGGAGTGGCTTGTTATTATGCAATTTGAGTCAGTGATGGTGTCCATACCCACAATAACACTGTCCATGTAAATGTGTAAGTTTGTTAAAGTAAAATCCCATATAGCGTAACTGTTAAGATATTTTAACTAGACCTGTTTGCTATCATTAATTGCCATATCTTTACCAGTCCCGTTTGCTCTGCAAAATTGCCTTATCTTTAATTGCCATATCTTTACCAGTCCTGTTTGCACTCCAAAATTGCCATCTTTTATCAGTTATATTTATTTAGTTCCACTCAGCCATGGGTCTGGTATTCTGTGCCCCCCCCCCCGGTCATGATTCACTGCATTAGAGAATTTATTGCCCCAACATCCCCCAAAGATGCAATGTAATCCTGGATTTCTGTTTTTCCAGCATACTCAACTCCATACAGCTTCCAGGGCCAGCCTCTATCACAGTGTCCTCCTAGCTCCCACCTGGACTTAGTTCCCACCCTCCCTCCCCTCACCCGCCACCCCCCCTCCCCTCACCCGCCCACCCCACAGTTCTCATTTCATTTATACCCAACTAATTTGGTCATGTGATATTTTCAGCTACCAACCTACACCAATCTGGAACTTTACCTACCAGACTCCCTTCCATCTCCTGCTTTCCTTATCAATACCCTACCTGTCTTCTACTTTTCCTTTTTTTCCCTCCCCTTCTCCCACACCACCTTTCTCTAGAAATGTTTTTCCCTCTCTTCCCCCTCTTGCTGCTTCTTTCCACCATCTCCCTTCTCTCTAAATCTACCCACCCTCCCTATACACCCTACAAATTACAGCAAGCTGGAAAAGAAACCCAAATATACCATAGCTTGCTCAGCTCCTTTAATTTATCAGCTGAGTGCTGGTGGAGAGTGTTAAAATCCAGCCCTCCCACCCCCACACAATAGAGCTTTAAAACTCTTCAATCACTATTTTCCAAAAAGAAAAACCTGTCCAAATTTATTTTTATTCTGATGCTTGCACTTGCAAATGATGTTGAATCCAACCCTGGTCCAATAGCTGACACCATATTTAATCTCCCCACTAAAAAAGGCCTCTCCTTTGTGCATTGTAACATCCGCAGTTTACTCCCTAAAGTCTTGAGTCCTGAGCTTAAAGCTTGGTGCTTCTATTACAAACCTAAAGTCATTGTGCTGACAGAATCATGGTTAACCCCTAAAGTGCCAGACTCTGCCATAGCAGTACAAGGGTATTCATGCTCTAGAAAGGACAGAGCTAAGAGAGGAGGGGGAATTGTTATCCATGTTGACAACTCCATAAAGTTCACCCCATTGCAGAATCCTAGCTCCCCGGCCACATTTGATTTCCTTTCTGGTACTATTGAGATCCCATTCACAAAAACAAAACCATAGTATAAAAACCAAGTACCCCAGTGCAATCCCTTTCTGACATAACCCAAATTCTTAGTAAATTAGTCGCTCAAAACCGAAAAAGCGAACTGCTGGTCCTCGGCAACTTTAATGTTGATTGGCTGAATCCTAAAAACAATAAACACTGCTCACTGTTTAAGGCTTTGCAGCTAACACAATTAATCTCCTACCCCACTCGCATTAATATGAAAAGCCCTAACCACACCTTGCTGGACTGGATTCTCTCCACATGTCCTGATCGAATACAGGAGGCAGGCGTTCTCGCTAACTGTTTCAGTGATCACTGCCTAGTGTACTGTGTGCGCAAAATAAGGGCCACAAAATGTCCACCAAAGGTAATAATCACCAGGTCTTTCAAGAAATGTAATCTTGAATCCTTCCTAAATGATCTCGAACAGCTCCCATGGTACAGACTAAACCTAATCCCAGACCTGGACTGTGCAATTGAATACTTTCAAGCCGAGCTCCTGAAAGTCTGGAACACCAATATCCCACTGCGCAAAGTGCAAGTAAAAGGGGCCCATCTCCCCTGGGTTACAGCTGACCTCACGCATATGTACCAGTTTAGAGACTCCCTGTGGTCAAAGTTCAAGAGTACTGGATCCATGAACGATCACTGTGAATACCGAAAATGCCGGAATGAATGCACAAAACAAACAAAAATGGCTAAAGCCCAATACTTCAATGAAAATTTAAACAATAACATATCAAACCCCAGAAATTTTTGGAAAATCATAAGTAACATACAAGCACCCCCCATCCACTCCCAACCAGCTGCTTTAAAAGTAAACAACCAAACTGTACAACACCCCCTAGATGTAGCAAATGCCTTTAATAATTATTTTGTTGGATGCGCCACCACCCTGATTGCTAAGCTAGGAAATGACACGCAATCATAAAGGCCGCACGCAGGTCAGGCCCCACCAACAGTGCAAAGACCCCATAACCCAGAGAAATTCAGTTTTATACCAGTGCCTGTCAGTGCCATCACTAAACTTCTCCATAACCAAAAAATGAAATACCAGTCTGGACCTGATCAAATCCCAGCAATGCTGCTGAAAATCAGTGCACCAGCAATTGCAAAACCTGTCGCAACCCTGATTAATGAATCACTGGCGACTGGATACATACCCAAACTCTGGAAGACTGCAAGGCTGGTACCTACCCATAAAAGTGGAGACAATACTTTGGTATCCAACTACCGCCCAATATCACTGCTCCCTGTAATGTCAAAAATTCTGGAAAAATGTGTCTACACTCAATTACGTGATTATTATCAGTATCAGAACTATTTAACCCCAGATCAATCAGGCTTTCGTCCAAACCATTCAACTACAACTGCCCTTTTAAAAGTTTGTAATGATATCCAAGCGGGCATGGGACAAGGAAATCTAACTGGAGCATCTTCCTTGATTTTGCCAAGGCTTTTGACACCGTAGACCATGGCATCCTATTACAAAAACTTAAAAACTCTGGTATTGGTGATAGTACGTTAACCTGGTTCCAATCATATGTGTCTGATAGGTCTCAATTTGTGTCCATTTCTGACAGCACTTCCTTCCCCTCCCAGTCACGTGCGGTGTACCCAAGGCTCGATACTTGGCCCCCTGCTATTCACAATATTCATAAACGATCTGCCCAATGTCTGCAAAGCTTCAACTGTACACATGTACGCAGACGACACTGTAATCTATACCAGCAAACCAAATCTACCACAGCTGGAGGCAGTGCTGCAAGAACAATTCACAGGGATAGAAAAGTGGATCGCAAATAACAAACTTTTTCTAAATACTGACAAAACTGTTACAATGCTCTTTGGAACCACACCTAAACTACACAAATTGCAAACACCCCATCTATGTGTTGGAACAAAATCAAATGGCACGCTGACCACAGTCACTTCTCTCAAATACCTAGGTATGTGGGTAGACCCAAATCTATCTTTTGGCCCCCACATCGAAAAACTCTCATCTAAACTCTACCCCAAACTAGGTGCCCTATATAGAAACAAATCCTGCCTGAGCCCCGCAGTAAGAAAGCAGATTGTACAACAAATGCTTATGCCAGCCATTGAATACGGAGATGTAGTGTATGCAGCCGCCCCGCAAACACACCTCCAGAAACTTACTACATTGTATAACTCATTCTGTCACTTTGTGCTACAACGTAACTACATGACACACCATTGTGACATGTTAAAAGAACTAAACTGGCCATCACTGGACTCTAGACGCACCCTTCACCTTTCCAACCTGGTGTTTAAGAGCTTTTTTGGGAAGCTACCACCCTACCTGATTATGCTGCTTCCCCCGGCAGTTCCCTCATCCTATAACCTCAGATCCAAGACCAGCACCTTACTTTCAATACCGCAATACAAAAAGAAAGTGGCTCGATCCTCATTTTCCTACAGAGCACCGCAAATATGGAATAACCTTCCAGACACCGTCAAATCTTCCCCCAGTCTAAAGTCCCTTAAGACTTCCCTATTAACATACCTCAATACGAAATGCACCTGTAAACATGTAACATAATGACTTTATTTCCTACATATTTATTATTCTGTTAATCTGTATATTTGGTCTTGTGTTAATATCTTGCATTTTACTATTTTGTATTTCTGTAACCACTCAATGTTCTCGAACCCAGGACATACTTGAAAACGAGAGAAATCTCAATGTATCCTTCCTGGTAAAATAAAATAAAATAAAATAAATAAAATAAAATAAGGGCCATGTCATTTTGGTGTGCTTCTGTACCAGGATGACAGGCTATCGGGCTACGCAGCCAATCATGGCACATTAGTGCTCCACCTGAGTAACAATGGCTAACAATGCTCTGATTTCAACTTCTTCACCACCACCACTAGTTCTGTGTATTTTTCCCTAGACCTCTCAAAAACCAAGCCAAACCAAAAAAAAACAAGCCAGAAATATGGCTGTTGGGTGACTTGGAGAGCTAAGGGAAAACTGTGTGTCACTGGACTAAATCCTTTGTTTTGATAGGTCTGCTCCACTGGCAGAGCTGAGCGAGAGGTGAAGCTGACCACACCGGAAGGGAGAGTGAATGGGCCTGGCAGGAAGGAGGGGGAGAGAAAGGTGAATGTTTCCTTTAACGATATCCGTAGTCGCACCATTGTTGATATCATCATGTGACTGTCAGCAGAGCGTCAAAGAAAATGGCAGAGGCACACTTGACTTTCGAGCATAGCAAGACCATTTTGAAATGGTATTGTAAATTTGAAAATGTGTGTGAAGTTTAACGACAATGGTGATGTGAGACTGGAACAGAATCACCTACACAATTAACAATCGCACGGATACATTATCAGCTTGAAACCGATGGCGCTGTGTGTGATGTGCACAAGTAAAGATCTGGAAGGCGTCGTGCAGCAACAAGTCCTGCTTCCTCAGATACGGTGTTGCAACAGTTTACACGCTCACCGCAAAAGTCTGTCAAACAATGTGCACGAGACAAAGAATTAGCAGATCAAGCATACAATGTATTCTGAAGAGTGAACATTGGGAAATTTTACATCCTGAGACTGTTAAACGCCATGATTGAAGATGACTCTGATCAGAATGACTCTGATCGGAGTACTGGGAGTGGTTTTGACAAATGGTATGTGAAGATTAGGGCTTTGTACAGAAAATGGTGTGGTCTGATGAAGCGTAGTTAAATATAAATAGTACAGTAAACCATTATAAAGGTGTTTATTGGGCACCAGAAAATCCTCACATTCATGCAGACAAAGCATTCAATTTACCGGGGCTCAATATCTGGCGTGGACTGTCATCCAAGGGGTTAAGTGGACCATTAATTTTTGCAGGCACCATCACTGGCCCAGTGTTCCTTGACATGCTTCTCACATCCATTTTTCCAGCCATTCGTGCCTTTAATGCGGATGAGCAATTTTGCATCCAGCAACATGGCGCACCACCCCATTATCAGTGAGCTGTAAGAACCTCTAGATGACACTCTGCCAGGATGATGGATAGGACACAGAAGTGCTGTTGAATTCCTTCCATGTTCCACGCACTTATTAAACCTCAATTTCTTTATGAGGAACACTACAATGTGAACAACAATATGGTATACCATAGAAAACCACCTACACTGGCTGCACTACGGGAAGATATTGAAATATCATGCACAGAAATCTCTGTGGACACTCTAGTCAATGTTGTTCATGCAGTAGTGTCCCAAAATCAAAAGTGTCTGGATGCTAATGGTGACCACTTTGAGCACCTAATGTGATTGCATAATTCAAACATGACTTACAGCTGCCCTTTGATGTTTATATAAATCTAGTAATACAGTTTTTATGCAGAATTATGTATACATTTGTGGGCCCATATACACTATATTGCCAAAAGTATTCGCTCACCCATCCATATACGAGTCAAGGCAGGTGAGCGAATACTTTTGGCAATATAGTGTATAATTGGACACAGGCACAATTTTAGATTTTTCAGGTGACTGTTTACCAAATCATATTCAAGCTATAGTTATATAATGAATATGGGCTGAAAGTGCACACTCTCAGGTTTAATTTGAGGGTGTTTACATCCAAATTGCAGAAAGAGTTTAGGAATTACAGCTCTTAAGAGTAGCCCCCCCCTCCTTTTTCAAGGGACCAAAAGTATTTGGACATTTGAATCAAAAGCTGTTTCATGACCAGGTGTGGGCTACTCCTTCGTTATTTCTTCAACAATTAACCCTTTCGCTGCTGAGGCATTTCATACCTCTGTGCTGAGGTAATTTTTACTGCTTTCGCTCATCATGTTTAACCGCGTTTCGAAGCCATATTTTAATATATGATCCAGACATATTATATATCGTTCTTTCCGGCAGACTCGGCAGATTCATAATATGTCATTATTATATGTATACGTGATGTCCTGTCTTTATATTATAACAAAAAATGCAATAAAATTAGAAATTTCAATAATTTACAATGTGTAAAGTGTTTTCTTTTTCACATTTTAACATGCAAGCATTTGCGGTTATATTTTCTATGGGGTGCGCTTGTTAAAAAAATTTGAAATGGGGACTCGTTCCATTTTTTTTGGGGGGAAATTTCGCTATTTTTAACAAACGCACCGCATACAAAAATCGTTAGTGCAGCCTCATTGTTCACATTATAATTGAAATGGGAACAATATTGCTGCATTACCAAAAAAACAAAAAACAAAACTTGTTTATTTTTTTCTTATACTTGTTTAAAATATTTTTTTATTTTTAATTTTAATTTTAATTTTTTTTTTTTTTACATGGTCATGTTTGGTATCGTTAGAAAGGCCATGCTCTGGCCAATCCAACTATGTCAAACATCAACCCCTAGCTGCCACTGATCAGGAGATAGGGGGTTCATTGGACCCCCTATCTCCACCATTGCTGGCAGCTAGGGGTTAACTCCAGGACTGGCGTCATCGTGCTATGCACGATGATGCCAGTCCTCAGGGGGAGTTCCCGGAGGCTTGGCCGAGATCCAAGATGTCGGCCAGCTCCGGGAGAGGATCACGATCCGGCGCTTTTCAGCGCCGAATTGTGATCCAGCTCCCCAGGGGTTAATGTCAGCCACCGTTTGGAAGGGCAGGCTGTGCCCTTCCAAACGGTGCCTGCCTTAACTCTGTGCCTCCTGGCGATCGGGAGGGAGAGAGGTCCGACCCTTTCAGGCGCCTCCTCCACACACGCGGGGGGCGCCTGAATTAGATGTCATCGCGCCGCTGCAATGACATCTAATGGCCCCGCTCAGCGCGTCCATAGCACAGGAGAACCACTTGGCTGGACGCGCTGAGCGCGTCCATAGCAGCCAAGTGGTTAAGCAGGTAAAAGGTCTGGAGTTGATCCTAAAGGGGTTATTCAAAGAGAGCCAAGTTGGCTCCGAAATTGCACCGAACTATGGATATCCACGTACGGTGCAATTTCGTGGCCATTTGGCTATTCAAAAAGCAGGCAGTTTGTCAAATATTGGCGAATTGTCAGCGAAATGCAGTGCTGTTCGATTGCAGTGAACTTTGCATAGAGAAGCAATGGTTAATCTATTAAGCGAACACCAAACAGCACTGGAATGTCAGTGAAATGCCCTGATATTCAGTCCTTTCATTTGGCAGATTTAATAAGGCGAATCCATAGGTTTCAATGTATAAAGTATTACAGGTTTTAGTTACTATTTATTAAACTGTTTATTCTTTTAATTTTCAGCAAAAAGTCTCTTTATTTATTTTTTAGGCATTTTTAGGATTTTTTTCGGCAAAATATTTTTTCAGATTTTTTTTTAAAATATTTTTTTTTCTGTAGCAGACCTTTTTATTATTCTTCATAGGACCTCAAATATTATTTCCATGCATTTTCATGCAGTGTTTTTTTAAATTGCCATTTTCGTGCAGTAGTTTTTTTGGCAAACAGCTTGTAAAATTTGCTCGGCTTTTTCCGCCGGCTAGTCGGCCCTCTGTTTGGCGGGTAGTTGGCTTTTTTCAGATCGATTCTGTATTTTTTCGGTGGGTTTTTGAATCAATTTGGTGGGTTTTCGTATCAATTCTGTTTTTTTTTTACATTTTTCGGATGCGTTCGGTGCTGTTTCCGATTAAGTCGTGATTTTTGTAGCGTTTTTTCAGATGCGTTCGGGCAGCTTGTTCCATGCACTTCAGGGACCCTGTGGTGAAAGTGGAATTTCAGTTTGGTTCCCCGGTGGAATTTCAGTGATCCTCGAATAACCCTGTAAGTGTGGTATTTACATTTGGAATCTATTGCTGTGAACCTACGTCATGCGTTCAATGGAGCTGTCCATGCAAGGACACTGTCCTCTCTACCCTTAAAAACTGCTACCCTTATGAATGGCGCACCCGCTCCCTGACTTATTTAGGAGTTAAATTGAACTTTACTGCCCCCCAACTATTTTCACTTAACTATAAGCCACTCCTTAATCTCGTCACTACCCTATGTCATCAATGATCCAAAGTGGAAATCTCCTGGATGGGGAGAATAAATGTGATTAAGATGATGCTCCTACCCAAACTGCTCTATATTTTCAGGGCATTACCGATTGTAGCCCCTCTGTCCTTTTTCGCGGCCCTCCTCTCGATTCTGGCTAATTTTATCTGGTGGGGCGGAGGCCTCGCATTAAGGTTAATATTCTGCACCAACCTATAGCCGGAGGAGGCCTGGGTTTACCTAACCTCTTGCTATTTGCTATACTATAGAGCAGCTCTGATGGCGAATCTGGGCCGTCTCTTGGCGAATGCTGCGGTCCCCCAATGGGCCGCCACGACCCTACCCTACTTTTCGCTACATTACTTTGCGGGAGTAATGTGGGCGCCTAGACTTCAACGACCACGGCTGGGGGGTCTCCCTGACCTGCCCTCGCTCCTTTTGCAGACCTGGGATGTGTCGCGCTCCATCCTGACTGCGATTCACTACATCTCTATGGCCTCCCCGCTTTCAATGTTCACCCATTTGATCCCTAATTTTGATCCCCGACAATGGCACCGTGCATCGCTTGACAGATTATGTTACTCACCACATGACTTCTTCTCCTTCCCTCAGCTACAGGCGAAACATCCTTTACACCCCGTGTCATGGTTTCACTTCTTGAGACTGTGATCTTGCCTCTCTAAATATGGCCTGCTACACCTCCCGGCCGACTCTGACCCATTAACTTTATTTGAGCGCTACTGTGTGTCTCCTAATCCCAACGCTCGTCTACTCTCACTGACATATCACTTACTGCTGACCAGACCCGCGACTAGACCTTGGAGATTCCAATTAACCTGGGCAAGAGATTTGGGTCAACCGATTACAGCTGACAAGTGGAAGGAATGCTTCCTACTTGATTGCAAACAATTTAGATGCATTTCGTTAGTGGAAGCTCGAAGGAAAGTCTTATATCGCTGGTATATCACTCCTGATAGGGAACATCACTATAACCCACAGGTTCCTAGGACATGCTGGAGGTGTGGAGTGGCTGATGGCACGTTTTTTCATGTCTGGTGGACATGCTCATCCCTTACCTCCTTTTGGGATCAAATAGCCACCCTAAGCTCAGAGATCCTGGGTTCGGAGATTATTCCGTCTCCTGAGTTGTTTCTCCTTCAGATCTTCCCTAGCTCTCTTACTACATTTAAGAAACAGCTCTTGGCCCATTTACTGTCTGGCGCCACCACCCTTCTGGCAGCTAATTGGAAATTGACGATTGTGCCAACTGTGGGGGCTATTAAGACCAGAGTGGGAAAATTAAGGTCTTTAGACTCGATGGCTAGGAATTTGATGGGCCTGCCTGGGTTTGGGAAGGATCATTGGGTTATTTGGAACACTTATACTGTGAAGATTTGATGCTGTGGCCACCAGATTTCAGTTGCTTCTGCTCACTGGAATACCCTGTCGATTCTCCTGTTTAATTGGTTACTACTGACATTATATTTGTGATGTACACTTTGGTTATGTTTTCCCGCTTCCCTCTTTTTCCTTTCTGTATCCCCTTGTTATATATTGCAAAAAAATTATAAAATTTATATTTAAAAAAAAAACCTGGCCTGTTTTTTTTAGGTATTCGAGGGCAGGGTTGGAAAACACTTATAGAAGATCTCTTAATAAACTGTATTTGTTTTTCTTTAGAAGGCCTGTTATGTTATCTACGACTCTTCATTGGGTTCCCAGAATCCTCTTGTAGTTGTTTTTTTGTGAACAAAAAACCCATTGTGGATAAGCTAACAATGAGCTATTTTATTAAATTAGAAAATCTAATTTCTCTACAGCCCTCAAATTTAGGTCATCACATGATTTATTTTTATTATACACCACACTTAGTCATGTATCATACATAATGAATGCCTTGAAATCTTCAAAGTAACAGCTGAGCCTGTGTGTAACATCTTGATAGGCTTACCCTTTTCCATAAGAATGTTTCCTTTTTCTTGGAGAGTAGCAGACAAAAAGTAAATATATTAAATCCAACGAATGACACAGTAAGTAATTCAGTAATCCACATCCTCTCTCTCTAAATCTGCATGACGATATGTGTCGAAAAACACATATGATATAAAATCTCATTTGGCTGAACTCTTCATAGAGATGTGCTTGATAAAGCCATGGTGAGTCATTTGAATAAATATTGAATTCTGGGTAAACTTCTTTTTATTAAATGTAGAAGTTTACCTTTGTCATTTTGTTGTGATGTTATGTCAACAGTATGAACTATAAGGCTAGGGTCAGACGAACGCATTTTTCACGTCGTCCGTGAAAAAGTTCGGTCGAACGAACGTACGTATTTTCCCGGAATACGCGATAGCGGTCATACGATGCGCCTTTTCGTCCGGATTTTGTACGGATCATCAATAAAACACTTTTTGAGTCTGGACGTTATGTTGGCCGGACATTAGCAGCGTCTGACGTCTCCTAATCACGCACACACGCCGCTATGCGGCCGCAGCGCACTCTGTACGTCAGTAGTAGCGGTTTGACGTTCTCGAAAAAATGCGTTCGTTGGCCACTTGCGTTGCGCGGACGAACTTTCGTGCGGCCGTTCGTCGTATGTTCCCCGGCATTGGACGTCATTTGCTGCTAGTACGGCCGTGATTTCGTGCGGCTAAACGCACGTTAAAACTGCGCTAGTCTGACCCTAGCCTAACACTCCGTGTTCTGCCAAATAGTGCAAGCTAAATAGCTAGTAACGATTATGAACCTTGAACGTAAAGGTATTCTGCCAGAACAAATATAACAGAGCCACATTTTATACAGTTACATTTACAAGTATTTATAAAGTGCAAACGAGTTTTGCTGTGCTGTACAATGGGACAGGCATAACAACAAATATACATACAAGTTAGACACCCAGAGAACAGTAGGAGAGAGGATTCTGTTCAATTGCTTATAATATAATAGAGTTTTTAAAGGAACACTCTATTCATCCTCAACACTTTATTGTTTCAACGAAAACAGGATGTGTAGAGTCTCCCCCCTTCCCCTTACCACTGCCTATAGATCTGGTGAAAATGGTGGGTGAAGTAGACTTCGAATTACCCGGTTGCCGGTTACCATATTGGTCACGAATGACGTCAGCACACAGCGAGCGTGCCAACATAACCATCTCTTGAGATCCAAGCGTTCTCCGAAAGGCTGTGTTGGATCGGATCTGCCAATGCATGTGCAGCGCAGCTCTGATCCAACGTTCTGCGCAGATGCTACGGAACTTGCGTATGTAAAGATTGCAAGTCTGTAACGGTGCACGACTTACAGTTCCTACACTACATAAATTGTGTAAGAGCGCGAATTGTGTAGGAAAGCTTCAGGGACTTCAGGATCCCTAAGCTGACGTGGAGTAGCAGCTTGCGGCGAGAGAGAAAAGGTGAATAAAATCACCAAAAATATTTAAAAAAATATTGGGCAGAAATGTCAGCAGAAACTGTCCTATTATTACAGCCCATATATTAAACACGTGGAATATTTATTTATAGCAGGCGTGTCCAGTTACTGCTACAGTGGTACGAGGGAAATGGAATTACAAAAAATTTACAATTTAGCAAAGAACTCATGGGCAATTGACAAATCCATGAATGAAGACTTTGGGAATGCTGTTCCATGTGCTACGACAATGTCACGGGGGCACCCAGCTCAAGCCGAGGAGGGGCCATTATTCGGGTTCGATAGCCCAAAAGGTAGGAGTGCTGCTGGCTGCGTAACAGACAGACTGGAAAAGAAGCACCATACAGCTTCACAAGGAAAGCAGCAGAAAGGACACACCTCAGAACAGCAGGCGGGGCAAGGATTAACCTCCCTGGCGGCTTTCCCGAGTGTGGCTCGGGTTAAATATAAATGCAGAAAACGGTAACCCCGAGCCACACTTGGGCTGGATACATACCTGTCTCTGCTTTCCCTCGATGTCCTCCCGCAGTCACCGCTGTCCGATTGAGGCATCCTGCTTCCCAGTTCCCTTCTCGCTGCAAGCCTCCCTCCATCGAAGCAATACGACGTGCGTTCGACGGGACTGCAAAGCACAATGCTCCATAGGAGGATCAAGCCTCGCAGCGCTGACTGCACTAACTGCGCTCAGCGAGGTGACCACATGGGCGTCAGAGTGGAAGGAACGTCCACTGTCACGGACGTTCCTTCCGTTCTTAAAAAAGCTTGTCTGACACCATCCTTAGATGCTAGAGTTTGTTTGTCTCCTAGGTTCATGTTTGGGGTGACCTTGTCGCTGGCGCAAATAAAAGTTACTATTGATTGTTATGTTGCATGGACATACACCCCAACGGTTCCCTTGGTATATTAGTAGACTGATATACTCATGGTGCAATGGTAATTGCATGTATTATTAGTGGGATAAATTTGATTGCGGTGGCTATCTATCCATTAGCTCATATATCGTATGCTGGCTATTGAAAACGGAGATGTAGTGTATGCAGCTGCCCGCAAACACACCTTCATAAACTTACTACATTGTATTACTCATTCTGCTGCTTTGTGCTACAATGTAACTACATGACCCACCATTGTGACATGTTTAAAGAGCTAAACTGTCCATCGCTGGAATCTAGACGCACTCTTCACCTTTCCAACCTGGTGTTTAAGAGCTTTTCTGGGAAGCTGCCACCCTACCTGAATAGGCTGCTTCCCCTAGCAGTTCCCTCATCCTATAACCTCCGATCCAGGACCAGCACCTTACTTGCAATACCACAATACAAAAAGAAAGTGGCTTGAGCCTCAATTTAATATAGAGCACCGCAAATATGGAATAACTTCCCAGACGCCATCAAATCTTCCCCCAGTCTAAAGTCCCTTAAGAGCTCCCTATTAACATACCTCAATACAGAATGCACCTGTAAACATGTAACATAGTGACTATAAAACATATTTATTTTCTGTGTTAATCTGTATATTTGAGTTTTGTTTTTAATATCTTGCATTTATTACTTGGTATTTCTGTAATGACTGTAAAATGTCAATATACTTGAAAACAAGAGAAATCTCAATGTATCCTTTCTGGTAAAATACTTTGCAAACAAATAAATAAATATTATAGTATATGTTCAAAGATAATTTTCCTGGGTTTAGCCGTTTTGTTCGTTCATTCACAGTCCTGTGTGTGCAGTATATGTTGGGATAGCACAGAAGTATTGTTTTTTAATTAAATATTAAATTTGTTATATGTATTTGCCTTGTTCTTCGTCCATTAGTGATAGTAATGGTAGCAGGCAATGCACTCTGTTTACATCACGCTATAAACTGTACAACGTTAACTCCGCCCTACTTCCTGTCAGAGGAGCGCCATATTTCAGGCGCACACAAGTCCCAGAGTACTCGCGCTACTACGTATTTTATGCGACAGCCGTCGCATCCTGGGTTGACTCGCGCGCATGCGCATGTCCGCTGCCTCTCAGAGCCGGAAGGTAAAAGCTGCTGTTTGTGTGCATTGTTAAAGTGCCCCTTTGCGCTATATGACGTAGAGCTTTTGTACACGGACTGGTTATATGTAAACACAGCTTTGTGTAATCCGTTTTAATGCCCAGTTCTTCTTTGTGGTTTTCTCCGAGGCAGTGAGCCAAGCCGGGGGGAGCAGCCATGGGGAACCAGTTGGCAGGCATCGCCCCGTCTCAGATCCTCTCTGTGGACAGCTACTTCTCGGACATCCACGACTATGAGTATGATAAAAGCCTGGGAAGTACTCGTTTCTTCAAGGTAGCCAGAGCCAAGCACAGGGAAGGCCTGGTGGTAGTCAAGGTGTTTGCCATCCAGGACCCCTCACTACCCCTCACCAACTACAAGCAGGAGCTGGAGGAGCTGAAGATCCGGCTGTGCTCCTCCCAAAACTGTCTCCCATTCCAGAAATTCACCCTGAACGAGAAAGCTGCCCTGCTGTTCAGGCAGTACGTGCGGGATAATCTCTATGACCGTATCAGCACCCGACCCTTCCTCAATAACATTGAAAAGCGCTGGATTGCCTTCCAGATCCTGACTGCAGTGGACCAGGCGCACAAGTCCGGGGTGAGGCACGGAGACATCAAGACGGAAAATGTCATGGTGTCCAGCTGGAACTGGGTCCTCTTGACCGATTTCGCCAGCTTCAAGCCCACCTACCTCCCAGAGGACAACCCGGCAGATTTCAACTATTTCTTTGACACGTCTAGGAGGAGGACCTGTTATATTGCTCCTGAAAGGTTTGTGGACGGCGCTACCTTCTCCACAGAACTCGAATGTGTGAACGATCCGTCCACGCCGTTGGTGGATTTGACCAACAACAACCAGCGAACCAGAGGCAACCTCAAAAGGTCTATGGATATTTTTTCTGCAGGTATATCTTCTCGTAGACCAGCTCTAGCTTTGCTGTTGCTTTGTTTGGTAGTCTGTGAAGCCTGGATCTCAAACTCTGTCCTCCCTGATTTACTGAACTACAGCTCCCATGATTCTTGGGTCAAATACTGCATTCAAAGAACTCTGGGACTTCTAGGCCATCAAATTTGAGGAGCCAGAGTTTGAGATCACTGTTAGAAAGCAATTGCAGACATATAAACCAGGAACACTGATAGTTGGCAACTGTGTCCTTACACTATTGTTAAAGATTTTAATCTAGCCTTGACATGTTAATTCCTTGGTTGCATGTAGCTGGTTAATCAAGGGAGTGTAAATCCATCCAAGGGCTCTCAACGTGAGCACATTGAGAGATTGGAGGGAGCTGGTTCCCAAAAAGGGTTTCACCTCTTGGTCCCAATCCATGAATCTGAAAACAGGACTTGTACAAGTATTATTGGGGCTTCTGTCCCTGGTTCTTCCCCCTGTTGTTTCATCTCCACTTCTTTTTATTTGTCTTGCCTTGGTTGAATCCCACAGAATGCTGTGTAGCCAGCGAGAACTTTGGCAAAATGTGGCCACTATAGCTTCTAAAGAGACACCTTGGCCAACATGGCCACTTAAACATATGTGATCTTGGCAGGATCCTGTTATTTTCTCTCTCCCCCCTCCCTCCCCAATAATGTCTTGGCTGCTCTGACCAGTGTTCAAAGCAGAGGACTTGCCTTCACTCTGGCAGTGGCTGCCGGATCATTTCCAGAGTTGGTACACTGATGTAGCCCCATGAGAAATTCAAACCCCCAACTCCTGATAATTCTCTAAGAATCGTCTGATCGTCCTTGTTATGGCTCGTTTTGAAAAGAAGAGTGACATTTTAGTTTTTAAGAGGGGGTGGGGGTGGGAATGTAAGAGAATCAGCAGGTTAAAGTAGGTCAAACAAAACGACGGAGCAAAGTCCTGCAAGACTGAGATGCTACGTCAGATTCTTTGTCTGAAATCTGAATGTGACCGCCTTTGTCCTCTGTGCTTCACACTTGTAGCTCATGTTAACTTGTTTAACCCATTTAGTGATTGTTTCTTCACATGGGTGGGCATCATGGCACATGCCCATCTCAAGCACCAAAGTTGTCCATCACGGTTTTAGGCTTTCTTTCTGTGTCAATTCTTAAGCATTTACCCGCTTCCTTTTCTTGCAGCTTCATTACCTCTCCCATAAACTCTGCTGTACTATACGTAGGGCAAGCACCCTTAGCGGCAAATTTCTGCAGTTTGTAAGAAGGTGTTGTGTGTTTTTTTTTTTTTTTTTTGTTTTTTGTTTTTTTAAACTGGAGTAGCCCTGCTTGAGAGGCAATGCCATCTACTGGCCCAAAAGCTTTGCATTGGAGATCAGTGTTTTGGAGGACCATGCTCTTCACACCATGGCCAAAGTGCTTAATGTTTGGGGCGTGTTCAGGAGCCCATTTTCAAACAAAAAGTTATGTTTGCAATACACAATTCCTTTTGCGTTGCTACAGAATTGGACCAAATTCGGTTTACTTACTATAGAAAAACACCTTCTGTTGTCGGAGATGGAGTATTCTTGATAATTGTACTGAAAGGGTTAAGGTAATGAGAGCCTTTCTGCTCTGGATTAAAAATTCTTTTATTACTTGGAAATGAATAACCACCTACTTTACTTGCATAAAGTGAGACTATACTCATCCTGACCACTTTATTGTTTTTTTTAAAGTGGTCAGGATGTGAGGAGTGCCCCAACTAGGTGAAGTGGAGGAGTTTCCTCCACCTCACACATTGTCACCAGCAGCTGGGATTTTGAATTTCCTGGCTGTCGGTCAATAGTGACGTCAGCAAAGAACGTGCCGTCTTTGCCTTCTGAGACCGCTCACGATCTGAAAGGTAGTCTGAAACAGTCTCTGAAAGGTAGCCGATGCATTAAATCCGAAACCCAACTCTATATTCAATAGAGCATCCCTTGTAATAGAAGCATTTCTGATTGTAGATGTGTTGGCGCTGGGATACGTACGATATAAGAGGAAAAACTGCCATCTTCAGCTCCGATTATGTAGCTCTGTATACTTGCAAACCTATGTTTACACTTCTTGTAACCCTAAGGCTAATGTCAGACGAACGCAGTCAGCGAGCACTCTGCGTGCGTGCACAACAGACGGACGTACTGATGGAAGATACTGTAGGCACCACACGGTCCGTTTTTGTTGACGGATGTTGGAAAAAAAGGGAATTATGGGAAACAAAATTAATATGAAAAATGATAATTTGAAAAGGGTATGAAAAGCCATTGTGTGCGTCAAGGTGCTGGACGTCGCAAATACGCTGCGTCTGACATCTCATCAATCACACACAGAATGCTACGCGGACGTGGCGCACTCTGCGTGTCCGTATAGCGGTTTTACGTTCTTGCGTCCGTTTGCCACGTGCGTTGTGCGTGCGCAGTTCGGAGTGCACCTACTTAGTGTGTGGGTCTCTATTGCTCATGATTCTATGCTACGACGGACGTTAAACTGCGGTAACACGGACGTGATCCCTGCGTTCGTCTGACGCCGGCCTATGTGTCAACAATCCCACAAAAACAATAATACTGTGTAAGGTGAGTTTTGTGTATGCAATACATAAAGCACAGGTCCCCTTCTACACTTCTGGGTGTTCATGATAAAGAGAACAGTTGAATATGTGAATTTTTACATTTTATAGGTAATCAATGCTCCATGCATTCACTCCTATGACACACACTCTCTGGCGTATTTGTTTTCCCTTAGGCTGTGTGATTGCAGAGCTGTTCACAGAAGGGGTTCCATTGTTTGATTTGTCCCAACTCCTGGCCTACAAGAAGGGCCAATTTTCTCCAGATCAAGTGCTAAACAAAATCGAAGACCGCTCCATCCGACAGCTGGTAAATTAATTTTATTTTCATAACCTTCTAAAAAAGATGTATTTTGTCCAAATTAGATGCTCTTACAGAACATCATATTGTCGTGTCCAATAGGATGTTTCTGAGTGGATTAATCTCACAGGAGCAGGCATTAGGGTGGCAAAGAGTAGGACCTGCAGAGATGTGGTAAATTGTGACTTATATCTTGTAACCAAATCCCCATTGTTTTCTTCCAAATTCCGGTGTTTTTATAAGGTGTGTCTTTTATATAGAAGCACTTATTAAAAAAAAAAAAATGCGTGTTTGGGTTGAGTGCAGCCTTTAAGGAGATATTTATATATCTCTATCTCTCTCAACCATATAGTACCTGCAAATGCCAGCAGTGAGATAAGTGCCAAGGTGCAAACAAATCCAAAAATAACATACAGATCGAAAAGTATGGGATGCACTAAAGGGCTTGGGTCAATAAATGGTTAAAAGATTCTTGTTTTGAGTATACATAATAAAAATCCTGTTAACATTAGCCAACGTTTCGTCTCCCTTAACAGGATTTATATTATGTATACTCAATAAAATCTTTTAATCATTTATTGGCCTAAGCCGTCGAGTGCATCCCTTACTTTTTCGTGTGTGTGTGTGTGTGTATATATATATATATATATATATTTTCAACACTTATCCCCATGTCTACTTCCTGAGTGTCGCAATAAATTAATAAACCTTACTGGTTATTGCATTGGGAGTTTTTTTTTGTCCTCCACCACAACCCTTGTAAGTACTGATCTTGCCCTACAGGTCCAAGCATTCACTGTAACTGGTCATGCCTAGCTCCTGCTGAAGAGGGTCCAATAGACCCGAAACAGCTGTCAAAGCGTGGCTTTGACCAGTTGCATAAACCTGATCTCTGCTAATAAATGCCATCTAGTATGGCGTTGATTGAAGGGTTCTGTGTAAAAACAGACCCGGAATGCAAAAAAGTAAGACAGATGTCATTTGCATGTCTTACCCAGAGTTCCTTGCTGCATATGGGGAATGTAGCACAGGAGCTCTGTGATGCAGTTCTTTGAATTGCTGTGATTTGCAAATGGCTTCTGCAATATCTATCTATCTCATGGGAATCAATGTAATGTGACAAGTAGGTAAAGGTCTCATTTCCTAGATTCCAATAAATGACTAAATTTACATGACTGACTTTGAAACACTAGATACCTGTTAGCACGATCTTATATTTATGTGTAAATATTGTGACAAAATCTTTAATTTCCACACAAAGGTAACACAAATGATTTGTCGGGAACCTGAGAAACGACTGGCTGCTGAAGACTACTTGAAACAACAACGAGGGAATGCGTTCCCTGAAATATTTTACACGTTTTTACAGCCGTACATGGCACAGTTTGCTAAAGAAACATTCCACTCTGCTGACGAACGCATCCTCGTTATCCGGAAAGATCTCGATAACATCATACACAATTTCTGCGGTGACGACCGGAGTGAAAAATGCGAGGGTGAAGTTAAGGAAACTGGACTTCTTATCCTGGTCTCTGTGATAACGTCCTGTTTGCAGACACTGAAGCACTGTGATTCTAAGCTGGCCGCCCTGGAGCTTCTCCTGCACCTCGCTCCGCGCTTAACTGTGGAGATTTTACTGGACCGCATTACACCATACTTGTTACATTTTAGCATTGATTCTGTACCCAGGGTAAAAGCAGAAGCCGTAAGGATTTTGACCAAAGTTCTGGCCCTTGTTAAGGAAGTGCCTCGCAATGACCTCAATATTTATCCAGAATACATATTGCCTGGCATCGCACATTTGGCACAGGATGAAGCCACGATCGTCAGATTGGCGTATGCCGGTAAGCACGACAGAAAACATGCTTGAGGCGCTATTTATAAGATTCATGTTTATTCCTGTGCAGCACCTATTAAATGATAAAAAGGCAGATCTGCAATACTTTAAGTTCTTTTTTCAACTTTATTTTCTTGAACAGAAAACATTGCGTTGTTGGCAGAGACTGCTCTTAAGTTTCTGGAGTTGGTGCAGCTGAAAAGCCTTAGCATGGAAAACGATCCAAACATTGAAGAGCTGGATGAGACCTCCCATCCCAGTGAGAACTATGACACAGGTAATGCATGTGGAATTCCTATTTAATTTGAAATGGAGAACATTAAAGTGTTTTAATTTTAACCCCTTAAGGATCAATGACGTAGCTGTTCCGACATAAATGCATTGACTTTAAAGACCCTTGGTCCTTACAGTATTGGTTTGTTTATTAACCCTTTGAATTGCCATGACTTCAGACCCGTAGAGCCCATTCTATGGCCAATGTCAACACAGTGAGACGCAAGTGATGTAAAGATACTGTAGGGCGGGGCAGTTTACAACTCCAAATATCACATCATGGATGCACCCAGTGACACATAAAGAGTGACCTATTTTCTTAACCAAACATTTAAGAGAAAAACAAAGCACATGTAAGATATCAGCATCATAAAAAAACAAAATAAGGACCTTTTTTGGTGGTAGTGCCCCTTTTAACCCTATAAGGACCACTGACGTACATAGAATTTTCCCCATAAGGACCCAGGGGCGCACTATGCCATCGTGGTCCTTTAACCCCCCCCCCCCCCCTGTACTCGCCTCTCTGGCCAGGGTTCTACGTCGGTCTGGCTTCCATGAAGTCAGCCCAACAGGTTTATGGGCCCCAGCCTTCATGATGACATCATCGGCGTGCGCAATGTCATTTTCAGGCACCACCTGCGCCTGCAGGGGGCAACCTGAGGGGGGAGGTCCTTTGGACCCCCGCTCCCTCCCCAATGGCTTCACGTAGGGGGGAAAAAAGTCACCGCTGGAGAGAGCAGAGTCTGTCCTTTCCAGCGGTGCTTCTTTAACACCTTTTAGGTACCGATCTCGATTCAGCACTGGATCGCGACTTGCTCCTGGAGGTAACTGACCTCTTGTATGTCAGCCAAGTCTCTGGGATCTCCCCCCACCCACTGACGTCGCCGTATGTGCGATGTCAGTTGGCCAGTTAACACCTAGCTGCCAAGTGGAGCTAGGGGAATCCTTTGGACTCCTGTATCTCCGGATCTGTGTTGCCAATGATGCCAAACATGACTGTTTTGTCTTACAATTTTTTTTTTTTTTTTAAAAGTGGGTGTTAATTTAAAAAAAAAAAAAAATTTTTTTAAAATTTGGGGTATAATAAAATA
Source organism: Leptobrachium leishanense (assembly GCA_009667805.1). Lineage (NCBI taxonomy): Eukaryota > Metazoa > Chordata > Amphibia > Anura > Megophryidae > Leptobrachium > Leptobrachium leishanense. Next base: position 250,659,471 of record CM019067.1, read on the forward strand.
GGACTTCAAATCACGTTTAAACATGATGCGCATAAAACGGTCAAAATGAGCTCCGCACACAGGTGAAATGGGTCAGCAGTGAAGGGGTTAAAAAGCAACAACATGTAAAAATCGGGTATTTCTAATTCCAGGACACCATTTCAAAACTTCTTAGCCGGGGTCTTTGTTTGGCAGTTGTAGATTTTGAGTATTAAAGTTCAAAAAAGTGTGTTTGGTTTTTTTCTTCATCATATTTCATTTTTTTAATAGTAAATTATATGATGTGATGGAAATAATGGCAAATTTTAGAAAGTCCCTTTAATGGTGAGAAAAACGTTATATAATATGTGTAGGGTTCATAAACAAGAGGAAAATTTAGACCTAAACACAAACAGTCCAGAAATGTTTGTTTCTCGCTGTGTACTCTGAAACCTTAGCTTCTGCTGCTACTCCTCACTTCGTACAGAACTGCAGGCTTTGCACGAGATGGTCCAACAGAAGGTGGTAACATTGCTAAGTGATCCAGAGAATATCGTGAAGCAGACTTTAATGGAGAACGGCATAACGAGGCTCTGTGTTTTCTTTGGTCGACAAAAAGCAAATGATGTCCTCCTTTCACACATGATCACGTTTTTGAATGACAAGAATGACTGGCACCTCCGTGGAGCTTTCTTTGACAGTATTGTTGGTAAGTAACCACATGTTTTATCTGTGCTGTCAGGTCATGTACTCATTCGGTCCATACAGTTTGTGTGCAGCCACTTGCTATATTAAGAATATACATTGATGGCATCCAAGAATGATGTAAACCTACATTCTTACATGTTTCTCAAAGGAAACTTATGGTTTATATGGTTAGGAATAAGCTTTTATCATGTCTCCCTCTTGATTTATTTCCTATCAGGTGTCGCAGCATACGTTGGATGGCAGAGTTCGTCCATCTTGAAACCTCTTCTTCAGCAGGGTCTGAGTGATGTGGAAGAGTTTGTGATCTTCAAAGCGCTCAATGGTTTGACCTGCATGTGTCAGCTGGGGCTCCTTCAGAAGCCACATGTATATGAATTTGCTTGTGATGTTGGTAGGTGTAACCTCTTACTACTTGGTTATATCACCATGCCTGGAATTGCACAGTAGTTCCTTTTTGTTATTCTTTTATTCGTGTTGTGCCAACATATCCCGTAGCATAGTACAGGGGTTCAATAGGTTAGAGTAGGACATAGTTATACAGATATGAGGTAGCGAGGGCACTGCTCCCAAAGGAGCCTACTTTCCAAAGTTTGTTCCATCATCTTGTTTCCATAATATTATGATTTATTCATACACAAGGGATAATAATTAGTTAGAACCTAAAGTTTCGGGTATTGGATTTTCCGCCAGTGTGGTACAGTTGTGTTCAAAATTATTCAACCCCCAATGCTGTAAAGGGTTTTAGGGAATTTAGTGTACATTTCTAATTGTATTCAGAATGAAATCCTACAAGGACTTTTTAAAGAACCATATGCAACTAAAAGGACATCAATTGGTTTTGTAATACAGTAGTAAATGTTTCTTTTGTGAATTCTTCATTGACACAATTATTCAACCCCTTAGGCTGGGGTCAGACGAGCGTAGTGTTCACGTCCGTGATTGCGCCTAAAAGTACGTCCGTGATGGCATGAAAGAAAGTCCATTGGAGCCTGACACATGAAGTACGTCCGCACTGAACTGCGGACGCACCACGGCCGCGGCAAACGGACGCAAGGCAGGCAAGAACGTACAACCCCTAGAACGTCCGCACAAAGTGCGCTGCGTCCGCAACGTCCGCATAGCTTTGTGTGTGAGTGATGGAACGTGGTCAGACGGACTGCATTTATACGTCCAGCATTTATACGTCCAGCATTTTTCACGGACAAAATGGTTTTGCTTTTTAATTTATTTTCCCTCCTACATCCGTCAAAAAATAAACGTCAGTGAAAAAAACGGACTGTGTGACCACTACTGTGTCTTCCGTACTGACGTACGTCCGTGTGCAAGGACGTACAGTCCGTAGAAATCACGCTCGTCTGACCCTAGCCTTAAAGACTACCACTCTGAAGAACAGAGGTTCATTCAAGTGTTTTCAATCAGGTATTGAAAACACCTGTGGATGTCACGGAGCAGCAATAAAGCATAATAAGCACCAATTAGGCAGCTTTAAAATGACTGTGATACTCAGCTCCTTCTAGACATTTACTGGTGTGGTTACAAACATGGTGAAGTCAAGAGAATGGTCCTGGAAGACAAGAGAAGAGGTGATTACTCTTCACAGGAAGGGCAATGGCTATAAGAAGATTGCAAAGATGTTAAACATACCAAGAGAGACCAAAGGAAGCATCATTCGCAAATTCAAGGCAAAGGGCACTGTTGAAACGCTACCTGGTCGTGGCAGAAAGAAGATGCTGACTTCGACTGCTGTGCGCTACCTGAAGCGTAGAGTGGAGAAAAGTCCCCGTGTGACTGCTGAGGAACTGAGAAAAGATTTGTCAGATATGGGTACTGAAGTTTCAGCTCAGACAATACGGCGCACACTGCGTAATGAAGGCCTCCATGCCAGAACTCCCAGGCGCACCCCTTGCTGTCTCCAAAGAATAAGAGTCGACTGCAGTATGCCAAAAGTCATGTGGACAAACCACAGAAGTTTTGGGATAGTGTTCTGTGGACTGATGAAACAAAATTAGAACTGTTTTGGCCCATGGATCAACGCTATGTTTGGAGGAGGAAGAACAAGGCCTATGAAGAAAAGAACACCCCTTGCCTACTGTGAAGCATGGCGGGGGGTCAATCATGCTTTGGGGCTGTTTTGCTTCTGCAGGTACAGGGAAGCTTCAGCGTGTGCAAGGTACCATGAATTCTCTTCAGTACCAGGAGATATTGGATGACAATGTGAGGCAGTCCATCACAAACCTGAGGCTTGGGAGACGTTGGACCTTTCAACAGGACAATGATCCCAAGCATACCTCCAAGTCCACTAGAGCATGGTTGCAGATTAAAGGCTGGAACATTTTGGAGTGGCCATCGCAGTCACCTGACTTAAATCCGATTGAGAACCTCTGGTGGGACTTAAAGAAAGCAGTTGCAGTGCGCAAGCCTAAGAATGTGACTGAACTGGAGGCTTTTGCCCATGACGAATGGGCGAAGATACCCGTAGATCGCTGCAAGACACTTGTGTCAAGCTTGCTTCACGTTTAAAAGCTGTTAGTACTTAGTACAACATCCTTTTACAGTTATAAGATTGAATGTCACTTGGGGGTTGAATAAAACTGCTAATGATGTGAGCACAGAAAAGACATTTGTGGTTATTTCATTATAAATGTTATGTTATATTTGTCTGACCTACACGTGCCTCTTTGATTTAATTGTAAGCAAGATGACTGAATGATCAAAATCAATGTCAAACTGGCCAAAACACTCAATTTCAGTGGGGGTTGAATAATTTTGAACACCACTGTATATTATCGAGCAGATTTGTATTATGTTCACTTTTAAATCGAAGCCTATTGTATCAGAGTTGCCATGAACTTGATTTTAAACATATATCAAAATAACGAAGGGATTCTAATGAAATAAACCATGGAAAAAATGGTGTCTCACTATAAGCCGTGAGATGAGCAATCCTGTGCAGAGAACCAATTGTATTCACAGCAAATGACCTAAGAACAGCTTACTTGAAATATATATTGGGAAGTGCTTCTTGTCCAAACCGGAGCAGGCTGGAGACTCCAATGTTCAATAAAAGCAAAAATAATTTTATCACATCATGTAATTGGTTTTATTGAACTTGTGGATCTCTGCAATTTCACATCCCTTACCTGGTTCCACTGCTGGGTGTCTCCATCATGCTTCCTCACGGACTCGTTCTCTGAGAGTCATCATGCAGCACTGCATGATTGGCCCACTGCACTGACATTGACGCGCCAGCCTGCAATCAGGTGCACCGGTGACTTTTTCACTCAGAGCTGTCACTCACCTCAACTGCATGCCGTGAGATGTGAGTGCAAACCTTTTTGACAGGAAGTTACATAACATTTTCCTTTTATATATGCTGGCCAAAAATATGCGGACACATATAGGGAGTGATTCCTTACTTTGGGTATGACCCGTGCACTTAAAGATGTGGCTTATAATGGCTATCAGGGGCAAGGACATTGTATGACATAGCATTGTCTTTTTTTTTTTTTCGCTCAAAATACTCATTCTGATCATTTAAGACCTGCCTTATTTAATAGTAGAGACCCATATGTGTTTATGGGATTAGTATGCTTTCATTCATGAATCTACTTTATATCATTTTTAAAAAAAAATAAAAAAATCCACATTGCAATATTCAGACAGGTATTTAGTAATTACCTGCATAGTATATTTGTATGAAGCAATACATTGTGCACTTTAGACTAGACTACTCTCTTGTCTTATAGCAAGAAAACTAGTTGTATAAATAACTTCTTGTGTGCTACTTCATCCTCCCTGGCTGTGTTTTTTTTTTTTTTTTTTTTGGAGCCACTCTCGGGATGCCACTGGCTACATCACCTGTCCCTGCGCTCCCTCGCTGTCCCCTGCAGTCTTCTCTGGCGATGGCGACCTCATACTTCCTGCTTCCCTCAGCGCAAGAAGGGAATCCAGGAAGTAAAATGCTGCGGGGATCAGAGTGTGGCTCGGGGTTACTGCTTTCAGCAATGAAATTTAACCCCGAGCCACACTCGGGATAACCGTCGGGGGGGGGGGGGGTTTAAGAGGGTTTTGTTTTTTTTCTGTTTGAGCTCTATGTAAATTTATTTTTCTTTCAGCACCGTTTGTATGCCACCCGAACTTGTGGATCCGTTACGGCGCTGTCGGATTTATCACTACAGTTGCACAGCAGTTAAACATAGCTGACGTATATTGCAGATTAATGCCCTACCTCCACCGTTTCATCATAGAACCAATTCTACAGGTATGGTGATGCTGTTAGTTTCCACATATCTCCAAATTCTAACTCCTCCTAGTACCTCGACTGCTGGCTTATCACAAGAAAAATACATTGGGGAAGGAATTCAAGAATGTCAGAGAAAGACACCTGTACAGCAGGGATCTCAACCCCCCCCCCCCCCGATGTTTCTGATCTACAGCTCCCAAGATTCTCTGGCGTCTATTCCATTCAAAGAATTCTGGGAATCGTAGCAGAGTTTAGGATTCCTGCTCCTAGAGCAAGGTGTGACCGTGTTTAATTGTGAAAGTAGAAGAGCAGAGTAAGCTAATCTATAAGTGATGCATTTCTAGGGAATCGCAAACTGAAGACAAAAGAGCCATATCTGGAAAAACGTTCAAACGTCTGCACTCCTTCAACTTGACTAATTATTCTTATTGCATTTCCTTTGGATTTCTCCAGTTCGTTATGCAGCAAATACGTGTTTTTCTAAACTGAGCAGTAAATTTCATGTCAAGTAAAACTGATACAGATTAGTCAGTAAATAGTCATTTTATACTGAAGTATACATTTCGGGTCCCTCAAGAAAGCCCTGTTTGTTCTTTAAGAACAATATATAACGTGTGGGTGCTCCAAAAGAAAGAAATTACTGGTAGAAAAGAACTGCAAAGTTTTTATAAATTTGCTTGTTACATAGTTACATAGTTATATAGGCTGAAAAAAGACATGCGTCCATCGGGTTCAGCCTCTCCCACATAACCTACTGCGGTTGATCCAAAAGAAGGCAAAAAACCCAGTCTGAATGCTTGCCAATATGCAACATACTGGGAAAAAATTCCTTCTTGACCCCAGAATGGCAGTCAGATTTCTCCTTGGATCAAGAAGCTTTTACCCACATATTAAATATTATAACCCTTAATATTCTGTGTCTGCAGGAAGTCATCTAGTCGTTTTTTAAAAGTCTGTACAGACTCTGACCCAACCACCTCAACAGGCAGAGAATTCCACAGCTTGATTGTTCTCACCGTAAAATAACCCTTCCTATGCTTTAAGCTAAATTTTCTTTCTTCCAGTCTAAATGGATGACCCCTTGTCCTGTGTATAGTCCTGTTAATGAATAGGTTATCAGACAATGGTTGATAATGGCCCCGTATATATTTATATAAGGTTATCAGATCCCCTCTAAGGCGCCTTTTCTCTAAACTAAACAGGTTTAAGCTTGTTAGTCTTTCCTCATAACTTAACCCTTCCATCCCCCTTATTAATTTAGTTGCCCGTCTCTGCACTTTTTCTAGCGATATAATATCTTTTTTTAAGACAGGTACCCAAAATTGCACGGCATATTCAAGGTGCGGCCTGACCATTGATTTATACAGAGGCAAAATTATGTTTTCATCCCGTGAGTGAACTCCCCTTTTAATGCATGCCAGTACTTTGCTGGCCTTGGCGGCTGCTGTTTGACATTGCACATTGTTACTTAGTTTGAAGTCTATGATTATTCCCAAATCCTTCTCCTGCTTGGATTTCCCTAACTCTGTACCATTTAGGGTATAGGTTGCTTGTGTGTTCTTCACTCCAAAGTGCATAACTTTACATTTATCTAGATTAAATTTCATCTATCTAAATCCCTCTGCAGCGAAGTAACCTCCTGCTCACATTGTATTACTTTTCCTAGCTTTGTGTCATCTGCAAACACTGATACATGACTTTCAATGCCTATCTCAAGGTCATTTATAAATAAATTGAATAGTATTGGTCCTATAACAGACCCCTGAGGGACACCACTTACCACTGGTGTCCATCTTGAAAATGTACCATTTATGACCACTCTCTGTACCCTATCTTTTAGCCAGTTTTCTATCCAAGAACAAGTATTTTCATCTAGACCATTTTTTCTTAATTTAAATAGTAACCTTTTGTGTGGAACTGTGTCGAAAGCTTTGGCAAAATCTAAGTAAATCACATCCACTGCGACCCCCTGATCTATACTTCTACTTACTTCCTCATAGAACGTAATTAGGTTAGTCTGACATGATCTGTGTTTCATGAAACCATGCTGATTTTTGCCAATTACATTATACCTCCCAATAAATTCCTGAATACTATCCCTTAGTAACCCCTCAAATACTTTCCCAGCCACAGATGTTAAGCTCACAGGTCTATAATTCCCAGGCACAAATTTTAAACCTTTCTTAAATATAGGGACCACGTCAGCTTTTCTCCAATCCTCTGGTACTATTCCTGAAAGAAAAGAATCTTGAAAGATTAAGAACAGAGGTTTACATATTTCAACACATAGCTCTCTTAGTACTCGCGGGTGAATTCCATCTGGCCCTGGGGCTTTATTAACATTCACATTGTTTAATTTGTGTAAAACCTTGTCCTGAGTCAACCAGTCACTTTGTATTAGTAAGTTTTTATTAATGAATTTCATGGCTCCTGTTTATAGGTTTCTCTTTGATAAATACTGAAGAAAAATAATCATTTAAAATTTCTGCCTTATCCTGATCTTCAGTTAACAATAACCCTGACTCAGATTTTAGTGAACCTACATTTTCACTCTTGGGTTTTTTAGAATTTATGTACCTAAAGAATCTTTTAGGGTTGGTCTTGCTCTCTTTGGCTATTTCTTTTTCATTTTCTAGTTTAGCCCATCTAATCGCATTTTTACATGCTTTATTGGCTGCCCTATATGCTTTATAGGATGCCTCAGATTTATCAAATTTAAAAGCTTTAAATGCCTTCTTTTTATTTTTCATTTCCTTAGTTACCTTCCTACTAAGCCACATTGGTTTCAGTCTGTTTCTTTTATATTTATTAACCAGTGGAATATATTGTGACGTGTACTTTTCTAGTGTTAGTTTAAAGATATTCCACTTATCCTCAGTGTTTTTCCCGTGAAAGAGTTGTGTTTTGTGCTTCTTCAAATAAACAACGATACAGGTTTTAAAATGAATTGTTGGAGCAACGCTTAATGTTAAAAGTCAAGGGCTCACTGCAGAGTGGTCATTCAAGGTCTAGGCCAGTGTTTCCCAAACCTGTCCTCAGGACCCTCCGCCTCGCCAGGTTTGCCAGATATCTGAAGCACAGGTGATATGATTTGCTGCTCAGTGATTGCAGGATTCAGTCTGCATTTCCCCAAAATGATCTGCAAAATCTGGCCTGGTTGAGGGTCCCGAGGACAGGTTTGGGAAACACTGGTCTAGGCAAATCTATAGAGATACCTTCTATTATTTGCTCATTTAGGGAGCTGTTGCAGTTTGTATTGTTTGTATTTTTGCATATTTCGGATTCGATATTCACCCCCCTACCCCCAGATCTGTCTTGCTTTAATTTCATTTAATATCTTCCGAATTTCCAGATCGAGAAGGAAGTTGTCCTGCTGAGTGTCCTGAAAGAGCCAGTGAACCGATCTATCTTTGATTATGCTTTGAGAGCAAAAGACATTGCAAGCCTCTTCCGGCATCTGCAGTTACGCCAGAAGAAAAGACACGGCACTCTCCAGGAATGTCCTCCTCCAGAGGATCCAGCGATTGTTCAGCTCTTGAAAAAACTCTTATCACAGGTATAACACTTTAAAGGCGTCTAAGGCTGGCGGCGCATTTGGTGCACTTCACTGCGTCTGTGCCATTTTGACAGGGTGGGCCAACCACCGGACGTGAAAAAGCCCTCCCCATCAAAAAGCTAAACGGATGCTGACAGGGATACAAAGCGCGAACCTCCATAGGAGCACACTCTCACGGACGTTCCTTCCTCTCTCTGCTAACGCTCGTGTGCCGCCAGCCTAAAGGTTTTCCATAAACCCCCTGGTTTCTGACAGTTCTAGCATGAAAATCTGCTTGGTATTTAAGGGGTTAAATATTTATGCAAATTAGATTTCTTGTCTAAAAGAGTATAGACTGCTGGCACACACCGTGTTTTTTTTTTTTCTTCTTCTCCTCTCCCCCCCCCCCCCCCCGGGTGCCTTTTAATGCTTTATTTATCTTTTTACAATTACAAAAAGAAACCTAATGGATCTCAGAATGATATAGACCATTATACAATCATTAAAATTGGCTTACTTTCTATTACCCACACTGTAACAATGTATGTAATATAATGATCTCCTTTTTACACCATAAAGGAGAAACTTAATGTAGACTCAAGATAACTATATGTTGTACTACTGTGATGTTTACGTTTTGCTTTGCTAATTTTCATATCTAGTTTTTTTCTTTTTCGGAAGTCAAACATGGGAGACAGAAAACGGGACATAGGGATTATCAAAGTGTCTACACAATTCCATAATAGGGAGAATAAAACAATCGTAATTTAGGATAAAAAAAAAAGCTAACAAAAGATAAACCTCACAGTACTACAGCATATAGTTATCTTGAGTATCAGGGCATCCATAGCCATTATCAAAATCAAGAAAGAAAAAAAAAAACACCAATTCTAGAAAGAAGTTGTGTTCGCTTAACTTGAGTAGGATTCTATTGCAAACCTCGCAGAGGCGCTACATAGAACGCAAGTCCCATAAGAGCAAAGGGTCCTCAGAGGGAGCTTTCAACAACAGGAGCTGCGTCGCTAGCCGTTCATATGGCCAGAAAGTAGATACAGTATCCGTCACCTCCTTCAGTGCCGGCACCTTTGGTGTCCTCCAATATTTCGCCACTAGTAACATTGTCATGGTGACTTCATGGTATAGCACTGGGTTTGTTTTTTGGCTGACGTCCAATTTGCTGGGGGAGCTCCCCCTAGACTTTGGCTTTTGAATTCCCTACCATAATGTCACGTAACATTCAGTATTGTGCCTGGTTTATGTGGTGTTAAAGATAATAAAACTAAGTTCTCATTGAATCCTTCCTCTTTGGCCATCATGATGTGCATCTGTGGTGTTTTATGGGCCTATGATCTGTCCTATTTGTAAGCCCTTCTTGACCATACTATTCTACTATTCCGTATTACGACACCCATCCTAACCCCACCCCCCACCACTCTGCTTGGCCCTTTGTTCAATTCTATGATTTTGCTCAGTATAGCTTCCAGACTTGAAGACCTTCGAAAACTGTCTTTTAAATGTAACGTTAGTCCATTAAAAGGTATCACTATGTACTGCTATACTCTGGTGATTTTGGCATCTGGACTAACGCGGCTTATTGATATTTTTTGTATAGCTCTCTCTCGATCTCTCTCTCTCTCTCTCTCGATATCTCTCTCTCTCGATATCTCTCTCTCTCGATATCTCTCTCTCTCGATATCTCTCTCTCTCGATATCTCTCGATCTCTCTCTCGATCTCTCTCTCTCTCTCTCTCGATATCTCTCTCTCTCGATATCTCTCTCTCTCTCGATATCTCTCTCTCTCGATATCTCTCGATCTCTCTCTCGATCTCTCTCTCGATCTCTCTCTCTATCTCTCTCTCTATCTCTCTCTCTATCTCTCTCGATATCTCTCTCGATATCTCTCTCGATATCTCTCTCGATATCTCTCTCGATATCTCTCTCGATATCTCTCTCGATATCTCTCTCGATATCTCTCTCGATATCTCTCTCGATATCTCTCTCGATCTCTCTCTCGATCTCTCTCTCTCTCTCTTCTCCCCCCCCCCCATATATATCAATTTTATTAGATCAATGTTTCAACTTGTTGTCCACAAACTGTAATCAGAATTGGAAAATAAAAATGTGTATATTACACACACACACCACACACGTCCACCATATGCAGCACGGTACTCTGGGTAAAACATTCAAATTACGTGTGCAATTTCTGTATATGAAATACAGTTGGCTCCCTCTGCTGCTTGCATTTCACTACTGCAGCATGTGTCTGTGAAACCCAGGCAGACATGAGCCAGTGTCTATTACAGCCAGAGCAGTCCCTTGAGCTGCAGCACATCGGCTCGACTGTCAAATTCCCAGGCAATGCTTTACTGTGAAGCTTCTCTTGTTCCTCTTTGGATTTTAGATTTTTTTTTTTCTTTGCAATGCTGGTGTGTGTTGGTGCTGTAATTCCAGCAGTCTTCACTGACGTTTGGTGGATAACCCCCTCCCCCCACTTAAATTCTGTACTTTACGCTTGCCATTCTCATGCCCTTGGCCTCTACCACCAATAACTTCAGTTAGCTGATCTAGTTCTTTTTTCACCTCACACAATGAAAAGAAATTGTGGTCGCCCATCTTGCACAAAGAGAAAAGCGCTCCCAGCTAGATCTGGTATAATTTTAATAGATTATATAAATTGAATCATGGGAGCGAACCTCATGTAAGGGTCATGTAGTTTTCTCACAGGAGAATTTTGTGAAAGTACACTTTGCTTATCTTTAGCAGTCAGTACGTTTTTAATGCGTTCTCATCTGTCTGTAAGGATATTCCCTGGAAGTTTACGTAAGAACAAGAGTACAATCCAACTGAAATAGCACCTGTTACTATTTAGTAAGATGAGCCAGTACTGTAACGCTCTTATTCTTGCTTGTTTCTTCCCAGGGGATGACTGAAGAAGAGGAAGATAAGCTTTTGGCCCTGAAAGATTTCATGTTGAAGTCAAACCGAGCCAAGGCGAGTTTAGCAGAACAGAGCCATGTACATGAAAGCTCTGTGAAAGGTGTGATCGACTTGCCAGGTTTAGGTCTCAGCGGTAGACAAGCGGATCTTGTCAAAACGAAACTGGACACTGAAGACAAACGCAGTATGTAACGGAAGAAATCTTTTCAGATACTAAAGAGACTGTTTTACATAAGTGTGTGGTGTGTTAGTACATAGGTTTATTATTAAAATCTCGGCCTTTTAAAAATTGGTCTTTTTAAAGCGAAACTTTGCTCTGGAATTGACAGGGGTGCCCTCAAAACACATTCAATTGAAGCTTTTATCGATGTGATTAATGAACGCTCTGCTTTGAGCGCACCGGTTCAACTTTTGATGCATTTTGACCTATAATGCTCTTAGTGCATTCTCGCTTTTCTTGCAATTGCTTATATGCATTGTTCTGGCTCTTGCAAGCACTGCAACACAGTGGCCGGTTGTTTACTTGACATGCACTGGGCAACCGGGTATGATTTAAAAAAAACAAAAAAACAAAAACAAATGGGTAACATAGGTTACTGATACAACTTATTGTGGTCTGTAGAAGATGCGCATGTCCCTACAAATACTTGGCCATTCTTTTACAATGAGATGTCGTTTATTACTCACTGAGAGCTCCATTCTATCGGCATAATGGCATTTCAGCTTTAGCTGTGAGCAGCCATAGGGTAACCCTCATAGGTTAAATAACTATAAGGCCTGTGTCAGACGAACGCAGTGATCACGTCCGTGTTGCCGCACAGTTCAACGTCCATTGTAGCATAGAATCATGAGCAATAGAGACCCACACACAAAGTGCGTCCACACCGAACTGCGCACGTGGCAAACGGACGCAAGGTAGGCAAGAACGTAAAACCGCTACCACGGACGCGCAGAGTGCGCCACGTCCGCGTAGCGTTCTTTGTGAGTGATGAGATGTCAGACGCAGCGCATTTGCGATGTCCAGCACCTTGACGCACACAATGGCTTTTCATATCCTCTTCAATTTGTTTTAATCATTTTTCATATTCATTTTATTTCCCATAGTTCCCTTTTTTTTTCCACGTCCGTCAACAAAAACGGACCGTGTGGTGTCTACAGTATCTTCCGTCAGTACGTCTGTCCGTTGTGTACGCACGCAGAGTGTGCTCAGACTGCGTTCATCTGACATTAGCCTCAAAGAGCGGTCAAAAATTTAGATATTTATACGATATATTAGGGATGTGCTGTTCCAATCTCAAGGATCTGGATTGGCTTCCGATCAAGGCATTATTATGTGATGGGGATCAGCTGATCCCTCACAAGTCTGTGCCTTGCTCTGCTACCCTTTGCGCCTGTTGGCATGTAAGCGAGCTCTATGTCAGCTGAACAGCTATTCACAAATCCTATTGGCTGGCAAAAGCAGAGCTAAGAACCTGAGCTGATTACAGGGAGGAGGGGGTGATATTACATCCTGCAGGCTGTGAGTTTGCATCCATCCATCCTGCATTTGAGTTTTCCAATCCGATCCCCTTGCTTGTCAGACATGGGGTGAAAGGGAGTCAGAGTTTTAACATGAGGGAGAAGGGGATGTGTAAGGAAAAGGATAACATAAAATTGTCGGTATAAAATTAAACTAGGCCAGAATAGTTCTGTTTTATTTATTCTCACTAGGTCTTGGCTTCTAATGAGTCTTTTTGCAGAAGCAAGTTTTGGATCGCAGCTCTGCATCAGCAGATACCCAATAATATTAAATAACTGGGGGGGGGGGGAAGACGACAAACTTGGCCTTTTTTTCAAAGTTTGTATAAACCTAACCAGAGCTTTTGTAAGTTTAATAACCCCATAGACTATAATGCTCTAAGTTTACAACATCCTTGGAATCGGGCCGATGATTGGGACAGCTCTAATTTATCTAGTATTTAACAGACTAGATGAAACCTTTTACATTTCATTGCTTGTGCTTCTGTTTGCACCACTTTACTGGACAATATTCTGGTTCTGACGACTTTTTTCTTTTAAAGCACGGAAACATGTCAAGCAAGACTCCAATGTGAACGAAGAGTGGAGAAGCATGTTTGGGGCAATGGAGTCTACAAATGCAAACCAGGCCGCCTCCGCACAAAGAACCTTGCCACCTGCTGAGCAGGAATCTGGGAAGCCACCACACTCTGAGCCTTCTGCTGCTCCTTTATCCTCCTCTCCACAGGTATTACAGACTTGGCCAGCCTGGTAAAGCGCATCTAAAAACACATAACCGTTCCATTTGACACACTTGTCAATATTTGTTAATGTTTTATATATTTGTATATGTTGTTCAAGAACTAATATTCCAATTCGCTTTGGAAAATCTTACTTTCGTCTGATTAGTAAAAATGCAAAAAATAAAATAAAAAATCTACCTCATGTTTATCACAATTTTATGAAATTTTCATCACCTCATCATTAATTGACCTATATTGAAGCCAAGATGTCAGTTTGAAGGCTTTCTGCTTTCTAAAGATGGAACAAACACCGTACGTACGTACGTACGCACCACTTCTTCTTTGTGTCGTGCAATCAAGAAGGGGCTCATCCAGTCCTCCTGTCACTAAAACTATAAATATTCATCTATTTTATGTTTGTTTTTGATGTATGCATATTTCTTTGCTTTTTTCATCTAGACTACAGAAGGAGTTGGGATCCAATCACGAAGGCCCACCATGCAGATTTATACCAGCACTTCTGGACCGGCAGCATTCCAGCGCATGGCCCCATGCAAAAGTGAACTTCAGCAGCTCATTCAGCAGAAAAGGGAGCAATGCAATGCGGAGAGACTAGCTAAATACATGATGGAAACAGCTGAGTGGGAGAGTAAGCCGCCACCTACAGGTACAAAATAAGGCTTCTATGTGTTCTGTAAGCGGTCGTTACAGTTTGACTCGTGATTACACCATGGCTTGTCTACTCTGACTGCTTTGAGTTCTTAAATTAAAGCTTATTCTTGAGCTGCTTTACAGAGCTGTTGTGGACAAGATTATGAGAACAAGGTCTGGGTCGGTAATTTATTTTGGTCATCTTATGTTCCAAGCATGAACAAGGGGCTACGTACCTGTATCCATTCCAAACTTCTTAACTATGTGTTCCTTTGTACACTGCCTGCTCTCTAGTAGATTATGGGAATAAAAATTCTTACATTATCTTCAGGGTGTGTGTGTACCAGGAAAGAGCACTCCAAATCAATGACCATTCTTCCATCTTATTCTGTAGCAAGAAAAGCAGTTTTTAAAAATGTTCAAAACACCTGACTGAAGGAATAAATGATGGGGATTCAGTTCACAAAGTATGATCATAGTTTGCTTAAGCCTGTCAGTCGCCAATCTATCTTGACCGAATCTGCATTTACAGGATCAACTCACCCTGGAGCTCCCCAGCAGGCTCTAGGCCTTTATAGGCTGCCATGGTAGGACACCCGTGAACAGGGAGGGGTGCATGCACAATAAAGGTTGTCAGCCCTCTGCTGTTGAGAGAGATATATCGCTCATCTAATTTAAGCTTTGTGTAGCGAGACCCTGAACCTGTTCCTGTATCTCTGCTTGGTTATTTCCTGTAATCTGCTGTATGGTTCTGTTTTTCAGGGTGGCATCCTAAGGGTCTGCTGGTGGCACATCTACATGAACATAAGGGTACAGTAAACCGAATAAGAGTGTCAGATGAGCATTCCATTTTTGCCACTTGCTCCAACGATGGGACTGTAAAAATCTGGAACAGTCAAAAAATGGAAGGAAAGACCACCACCACAAGGTAAAACAACTCCTGTTACATAATGTGCAAACTATTTTCCTATGACCATTTTTTTCCCCTCCAATATTACTTTTTTTTTTTTTTTTTTACATAGATCAATAGTAACATATTCTCGTATTGGTGGACGCATTAAGACCATGGCTTTTTGCCAGGGATCACATTATTTAGCTGTGTCTTCAGATAATGGAAACATTCAGCTTCTTTCTATTGAGACTGCAAAACCACCCAAGTCTCCAAAGATTCATCAGCTGCAAAGCAGGTATGTGTTAGGGTTATTTGTCTAATTCAGTGTTGCATAATGCTCATCGGGCCCACAATAAATGTTATAGGCAAGCCTCATAACATTTTCTGATGGGGACTTCATTAAAATTGGATGATCTTTAACCCATTCACTACCACGACTGAGTTAACTATCCTTAAAAGCACCCCGAGGCGCTCAAGATTAACTCAGTTTGGCCGTATTCTGGAGAAATGCAAACCCATTTTGCTTCAAACTAAATTCATTTGCAAATTGGCTACAAAATTATACCTCTAAAGTTATAGTTCGTCGGCCATTATACGGTAACTTTTTGGACTGCTTGGACTTCAGCTGGGACCGTCATCAATGACTCTGAAGTACTTCTATTAACCAGCAATGGGAGCCCGCTGCCTGTCAAATAGTGATGCAATTTCTAAATGCACTGTAATGATAATGTATGTTTCTGATGGGATGAAGGGATAATGTTAAGTAGTTTACGATAAAACCAATGATCCTCACAGTGGTTTTATGGAAACCATGTGGAAGTGAAGGATTCAGGACCATATTATGGTTATATTCTCGGTAGGGAGATAAGATAATCTGTCTCTGTCTCCAAAATACACGGAAACAAGCATTCAGCTGTAGTTTTCTTTATCACTAGATCTTTGGATTTGAAGCAGGATGGCTGTGTGATGGATATGCATCAATTCAATGCTGGCAATCAATCTGTATTGGCCTACGCAACCGTGAATGGATCATTGGTTGGTTGGGATCTGAGATCTTCCTCTAATGCTTGGACTTTAAAGCATGATCTGAGATTAGGACTAATTACTTCATTTGCTGTGGATATACACCAGTGCTGGCTCTGTATTGGTAAGCTTGAGTCTGCATACTGCAGGTTCACAGGTGCCATACATAATCTCTGATTGTAAAGGGTTATTTCCCCCATCCCAAATCGACCCTGCCAGAAGCAACACTTCTGAAGGACCATATAATTCTGCCTGTGCAAATAGAAGCCTTGTGAGAGCTGAGTGGGCCTCCCTGTAGAGCGGGCCACTAATGTTGTTGTTCCTTCTTGGGACCCTCACAAGCCTCTCTTGCTAATCCATGTGGACCGCTTGGTCAAGGTGCATCGAGGGGTGTCAGCTATACCATCCTGATGACTAACAAGGCCGTCACAATCGTCGGGGTTGCTGCATCTCTCATGCAGGGATGACGTCCTTGGCATTTCAGTACTGACCTCCTGTTCTCGGTGACAGCGGCCTGATTTGAATATGGATTTGTCATCTCTGTAATGACACAATTGAGCTAAAGCATTGTGAGGACTGAGCGGACCCCACCGTAGAGCAGGTCACTAGTGGTGTTGCTCGTTCTCAGGTCCCTCACAACCCTCTTTCTATTCGAATAATTGGCAATGCATAGCTTTTCTAAATATCCCCCTCCCCTCTCCGTTAATCTTTTATCCTAGCCTACACTTCTCTTCCTTTGGCATGTCAATGGAAAAATTTGAAAAGGGGAAAGCAGGAGCACCCACTTGGCCCTAATTTTCTGTTGCAGCATTATGCTAAAATAGTTTTTTCTTTTTCAAAGCAAAAAACATATTTTTGACAACATTGAATACCTACTAGAAAAAAACTCCTAAAAGTATTGAACGTTTTCTATGACCCTTGAAATTTGGCCGCATGCTGTTTCTCTGGATTAACGTTAAGAGGAAAGGTTTGGAAATCACTGCCTTTTTATATGGATGGTGTTTGCCTTTTCTAAATCCATGTCCAGCTAAAGTGTAGAAACATCACTTTTTTTTTTTTTTCTTTATTTCTTTTAGGACTTATTATGTGAAGAGAAGAATTAAACAGTTTTAGCATATGGCTGAATATTTTCTGATTGCACTGTACCTGTACAGCAGGGATTGCTACTCATGGCACCCCAGATGTTTCTGAACTACATGTCCCATGATGCTCAGTCAGCCTTACAGTTGGTGAAGCATCATGAGACGTGTATTTCTGAAACAGCGAACCGTGGCACACCTGATAATTCATGAGTCAGTAGTAGGTGTTAAAGCGGCGTGTCAGGTGAATTGAGAGTGCACCGCGTGACCGTATGGAAGTGCCCCATCACTGGGGTGTAATATCTCACTAAACCAATGACCTATATCAGGGATATTCATGACACTTTAAAATGGGGAGTCAGCAACCTTGATCTGCCAGATGTTTTGAACCACACCTCCCATGATGCTCATCTGACCTAATTAGTTAATGAGCATCATGGGATATGGAATTCCAAAACCTTAGAAACATAGGTTCTTATCTGCCGACATTTTTCTTTCGGCCCATCTAGTCTGCCCAATTACATGGATACTTTACCTGGATTTATCTTTTGTTTAGGATAGCCTTATGCCTATCCCATGCCTGCTTAAATTCAATTACTGTTTTGGCCTCTACCACTTCAACTGGAAGACTGTTCCATGTATCCACCACCCTCTGAGTAAAATAATGCTTTCTGATGTTACTTTTAAACCTTTGCCCCTCTAATCTAAGACTATGTCCTCTTGTTTTGCTACTTTGTTTCCGTTTTAAATATACTCCCTTCCTCTACCTTGTGGATTCCCTTTACGTATTTAAATGTTTCTATCATATCTCCTGTCTCGTCTTTTTTCCAAGCTGTACATGTTAAAATCATTAAGCCTTTCCTGGTAACTTTTCTCCAAGCCGTACACCATTTTAGTAGCCCTTCTCTGAACTCTCTCTAAGATGTCTATATCCTTCTGGAGATACGGTCTCCAGTACTGCACACAGTACTCCAAGTGAGGTCTCACCAGTGCTCTGTACAGTGGCATGAGCACTTCCCTTTCCTACTGCTAATACCTCTCCCTACACAACCAAGCATTCTGCTAGCATTTCCTGCTGCTCTATTACATTGACTACTTACCCTTAGATCCTCTGAAATAATGACCCCTAAATCCCTTTCCTCAGATGTTGAGGTTAGGACTGTATCAAATATTCTATATTCAGCCCTTGGGTTTTTACGCCCCAGGTGCATTATCTTGCACTTATCCACGTTAAAACTCAATTGCCACAACTCCGACCATTTTTTTAGTTTACCTAAATCATTTGTCATTTGGCTGATCCCTCCAGGAACGTCAACCCTGTTGCAAATCTTTGTGTCATGAAGGGCCAAGGTTGCTGATCCCTGCTTTAAAATCCTAAAGGCCATCTTTGCATCGTTTTATTCCACAAGCCCCCTTGATCTGCAGTTTTAGTAATCAGAATTTACCGCCTAAAAAAAAAAAACCTAACAACGAATTATACCAGTTTTAGTAGTCGGGTTTCCTGATTTCAGGAGTGCATGTATGTAAAGATTTTTTTCTGTTTCAGGTACTAGTAGTGGAACCATGGCATGCTGGGACATGCGGTTCCAGTTACCAATATCAAGTCATACTCATCCTGCTCGTGCACGGATCCGACGGGTTTTGATGCACCCTCTCAGTATGCATACAATGTATCAATCATGGGTCATAGCAGGTAAGAATTTCCAACCAGAGACAAATTCATTTCTTGCCTGCACCCCAAAATGTTATATTCTTACTGTTCTCCACTTGAGTTTCCCCTCGAACATCTGTGGCCAAATGTAATGGACCATGTTGATGGATCAGCTGTGACATGTGATTAAAGATCATTTCTCACTAATGCATTTGGTTTTTCCATAATGAAAATTTCTTTACCAGTTTTATGATTTACCGTATTTTTCACTCCATAAGACGCACTTTTCTCCCCCCAAAAAGTGGGGGAAAAGTGGGTGCGTCTTATGGAGCAAATACTGCGCCGGTGCAGTGTTCGCTCCCTGCGAGCGTCCGTAGCTATGGAGCTTCGGCGCTCGCCTGGGGGAACCACGTCACCAGCCGAGTTCTCGCGAGATCACAGCTGGTCACGTGGCTCCCCCAGGCGAGTGCCCAAGCTCCATGCCGCCGGATGCACGCTCAGAGGGAGCCGAACACTATGCGGTGGCGGCAGGAGGTGAGCTGCCGGGGGCATATCCATGAGCTGCCGGGGGCATATCCATGAGCTGCCGGGGGCAAATATATCCATGAGAGGAGCTGGGGCATTATCCATTATTACACTATTTGATTCAGAATATTTTTTTTCCTGTTTTCCTCCTCTAAAAACTAGGTGCGTCTTATGGTCAGGTGCGTCTTACGGAGCGAAAAATACGGTATTCATACTCTCAAGAAAATTATTTTATTTCTAAAAAGGGCTTTAACCCCCCCCCCCTTCCTTTTAGCACGTTTGAGCCCTATTTTTAATTTCTTCATGCCTGGATGTATGTTGTCACCACTATATTGACATTGACTCAAATTTTAATATGACATCATTGCACTTGTACAACTTTTAAAATCATAATGATGGAAAATTGTGTCAGTAAAAAATAAATAATAATTTTAAATATATATTTCATTTAGAACTCGTGGTGGTAATGTAGGGCTCCTCTGTATTTCTGGGGAATCCAACAAGGGCAAATGGTTTCAATCTAAGACATGTAAATATTTTCAGGTTTTGTTTTTTTCCCCCACCTTCATAATTTCTACATTTGCCTTGCTCGTCATAGATGTGTATGTCAATAAGCACTTGTACTACAGGCTATTGGAGGAAAACAAATGCAGGCACTTCATTTTTTTTCTTTTTAAACTACAGTTAAAAGCATTCATAAAGCGCCAACAGGTTCCATAGCGCTGTAGAAACGATTAGGATTATCCAGATAAAGGTGAAAATTCTAGGTCAAAATAGCTGCTTTGGAAAGTGAGATAAATGGGAGAATTTTTCTGCTTTTGGCTATTTTGACCTAGAGTTTTCACTTCGCCAAACGTTCTCCCGAGCTCCACCTTTCTCTAACCCTGCTAATCTCATTGCATCCCTTATGTGATCAATCCTGCTTCCTGTCCTTTTAAGTGTTTGTTGTGCAGTTTATTTCTCTCTGTATCATCCGAATTATTTTAGCAGCTTGTTTACTTGCCTTCTTTACAATCCTGTTTTAGCACTCATGGTTGGGTTTATAAATAAGTTGGTAGGGTGGAAAATGAGAAAAGAGCATAAATGTCAATGACCGCTTAACAGAAACTCAAAGTTCTATTAATGAGACCATGTCTGAGACTTTAAGGGATACTCCAGGCCCCTGGACAACATCAATACCTCATTGCAATTTACTGTTAAATGTCTTTCCTGACTTAAAATGTGATGAATGATTTCCAGCTGCATCACAAAAAAATGACTTCTCATTTATCAGTAGTA
Source organism: Leptobrachium leishanense (assembly GCA_009667805.1). Taxonomy (NCBI): domain Eukaryota; kingdom Metazoa; phylum Chordata; class Amphibia; order Anura; family Megophryidae; genus Leptobrachium; species Leptobrachium leishanense. The sequence continues at coordinate 250,680,194 of CM019067.1, forward strand.
GATGATTGTAGCCGTAGTGTTTTCTCATGGGGGAATTTTACTTTGAGTCTTTGAGCTGATTTTCATGATGGATCCTAGGGATGGTTTTCTGGGCAGTTCTGTCCTCCACAGGGAAATTTAGTGACTGCTGACTGGTTAAAGGTTTGGAACGTTTATATTACCTCCAGCTTTTGTTATACACAACAAAAACCTCTAAAAATAGAAAGATCAAATATCCACAGTGAACATTACACTGAGCATTATGCGGATTACCATTTCTTGCCCATATGTTTGTTACCATCATATCTTCAATGTTCTTGAACCCAGGACCTACTTGAAAACGAGAGAAATCTCAATGTATCTTTCCTGGTAAAATCCTTTGCAAATAAATAAATAAATGCTGCAGCTGTGGGAGCCAATTACTTAAAAGTATTGCTGGCTTTTCTCTCTTGTAGCTGTTGAAGGCAATAATGAAGTGTCCATGTGGGATATGGAGACAGGAGACAGACGATTCACCCTGTGGGCTAGCAGTGCTCCTCCTCTCTCGGAGAGACAAGTACGTGTCTTGCTTCATGGAAACAAACCTCTAAGATTCTGGTTCTGGTTTTGGTAAAGTGCAGAGCATACGTCTTGGCAAATAATTTTTCATTGCACAAAGTTAGCTTAATTACTGCAGATTAAATAACAATTTCACGAGTGGAAACGCATGTAGAGACGGACGAAGTGAAATCCTGCCATTAAAACCATAAGATCAGGGAACCCTCACCTAGGCAACATTTTTATAACCGTGTAAAAAGGAGGTGAAAGTGCGAAGTGTGAAAATGAGAATTAAAGGGGCATCTTGCCTCATAGTGTACACAACATGAACAATTTAGTGAGTTTTTTTTTGTTTTTGTTTTGCTAAACACAAAATTTATAATTAATTTTGTATAAAGGGATACTCCCACATTTTTTTTCTTAACAAGCCTTTGCCTTTTAATATACAGCAATCCTACAAATGTATATAAAATGTTTAGTTGTGATATCCTTACATGGTACAGTTCTTAGTTCTGTTTTCGTATGTATTAAGTTATTCATATCTTTGACAGCCTTCACCACACAGTGTTCACGGTATTTACTGCAGTCCTGCAGATGGGAACCCCATATTATTGACTGCGGGATCTGATAAGAAAATCAGGTAAGGAATTGTTTGTGTTTTTTTTTTTTTTACTTTACAGAATTAATTTGTTTCCCAAGTCAGCAGGATGCCTGAGATGTGTTTGGACACCAGGTGGTGCTGTGCAACTTTGAAATAAATTAAATATAAATCAAAATTACAATCGTAATCATCATCACCATCATATTTGTTCTGATCTGTAGATTTTGGAATCTGGCTTGTCCGAAGAGATCCTACATCATTGCAGGCAGCACAAACACACGACCTCCTGTATCCTATGTTAGCAAGATAATAGAGGGCACTGAGGTTGTACAGGTGAGAATACTGTTTTTTCTATTATCTCATGATGATGTGCACTAGTTATATTGGATTCATTCCAGGGTTGTCCATTTCAACACACACTTTCCTAATTTGCATCTCTTTCCCACGTTTTAGGGAGTTATTCCTATTACGTTTAGACACCCCCCCCCCACCATACACACTCGTAATCATGCAATTCCTTGCCAGCTAAAAGCCTAAGGCTAACTCTCTACACAATTCAGAATATGAAAAGTGATGCTCTGCTTGATCTTGGTTTTTGTCACCTGCAGTGGCTAGATCTTTGCTGGTGTTTGTGAGATACAGGTATCTAACCTGTCCTAGATTTTTCAGCTAACACTTCTGTTAAGTGTCGCTTTTGTTTTCAAATCTAATGCAAAAACAAAAATAATTCTGCTTTAAGTATTTACTTTCCCTTTTCCCTCCTTCCTCCATATGGCAAGCAACACATATAGGGTTCAGGAGCTGTCAGTGACATGATAGTCTCACATATCCCCCTCTTGTCCTCTGCCGTTCAGTTTATCTTTCTCTTTCCTTTACTTTTCCTCTGCCCCATTCATTTACAGGGGTGTGGGAATTATATCGCCCGACGCCCGGGACATGAAGATCCGGGCGAGGTATTTATTTATTTATTTTTGATCCAGTCCGGCGGGCTAGCAGCCCGCCGGACTGTGGACTAATTCCAAGGACGCCCCCGATACCGGAAGCTGGCATTGAGCTGGCTTGCCGGCATCCGAGGGGTTTGGGCAGCTGTTCGAATGCTCTATCGGCATTCGGACAGCCGCCCCTGGAGCTCTCCGGCATACTTACCTTCCTGAGCGGCGCTGGGAAAGTTTCCGCGCTTCCGCTTGTTGAAGGACCCAAGCCGCGATCACGTGGGAGTCCCACGTGATCACGGCTAGGGTCCTTCAACGAGCGCACGCGCAAAGACTTTGTCGGTGCCGCTTGGGAAGGGAAGTATGCGGGAGAACTCCAGGGGCGGCTGTCCGAATGCCGATAGAGCATTCGAACAGCTGCCCCATGTCTGGTCTGGGGTCTGAGCTGGGGAGCAATATCCATGAGCTGGGGGCAGTATATCCATGAGCTGGGGGCATTATCCATGAACTGGGGGCAGATACATACATGTGAGCTGGGGGCATTTTTATGAAGTCTGTTCTTATTGGAAAGTGGTCACATGACATAAAATAAAAGTATCGGTACTCGGTCTTAAAAAAGTGGTATCGGTGCATCCCTAATATATATATACATACATATACATAGATACATACAACAAAATAGTGTTTAAATAAAGGTCTTTATTCATCACATGTATCTGACGCTGCCCCTATAGGCTGTTATGAATAAAGACCTAAGGGACAAGTAGATTGGACTACTACTTAGTCCGTTGGACAAGTAGATTTTTTTTTTAAATTTCCACACCTCTGATTTATTATTTTTATTGCCTTCACAAATGTGTTACAGACAAGGATTGTTTAGAATTTAAATACATTTGGGGAAGTACAGATTATAGAATAGTGTGTGTGTTTAAAAAATATTTGATTTTCTTTCTGGATTACCTGATTTGCACAGTTTATACTATCTATACTTCTGTTGTTAATTTACAGGAAATTCAAAGCAAGCATACTGCTGGTCCCAGTGAAGAAACACCACGAAAAGGGCCAGAGTCCTTACCAGCAGGACATCATGACATTATAACGGACATTGCCACATTTCACACCACCCAAGGGTTTATAGTAACTTCTTCTAGGGATGGAATAGTAAAAGTGTGGAAGTAATGAGATTTTTCATACTGGAACTTTCTCAAATGTCATAACCCTGCCTTGCCCACAGGCTCAGTCTCCTTAGTACATTGCGCTCTATTCCCTGGCCTGTTCGCATGGTGGCAGCTGGCTGCTGGAGTAGAATAAGGGTTTTGGCACCGATACATCCTATTGTCTTTTGAAAGAAGATTTTGTATATCTCTTTTACACAAATTTGGTCTCCACGAATGCTGAGTGTTAACACAGAGAGATGTTGCAAATTCAGTGCAGTTTATTTAAAATATTTTTAAAAGCAGACATTCTTTCAGTGTCTTCAATGTAAAGATGAAAAGATTAAGTATACCTTCATTATGTTTGTACGCATAGTATTTAAAAACTGTATTTGAAAGATTGTTTACAGGACTGTGGAAGTGAAGGTAAGGCATGGGTTTTGCACTAATATCCGTATATGCTACTAATAAATAACTACCTGTACACCAACTGTTTTGTTATTTTATTCCCCCCCCCCTTTTCTCGGCTGCAAGATGAAAAGCAAAAACATGTAGTTAATCTACAACATACAAACTACAAGTCAGCCTATGCAAAACAAACTTCAAGCCATACAATGTTGCTAGATCAGCCATGTTTCCCTGGCCACAAAATACTGTTTCATTCAGAGGAGAGCACAGGGAAAAGTGCTGCCCCACAACATGTAGAATTAATATCCTGTGGTAAAGAAGTCAAAGCGGATCACCTGAGATTCCGTTTTGATTTACCTGCGGCATATGGTTTCCACATGCTACGAGGTTGATCTGATTTATATATATATATATATATATATATATTTCTTTCTCAAAAGAATGGATGCACTTCGGGACTTCAAAAAATGTGTAAAAAGCAATGTTCTATTGAATATCCATTAAAAATAGAATATCCATTAAAAAGGTGCCCATCAGCACTATCCGACGTTTCGGCCCACTCAGGGGCCTTTATCAAGGTAATGGGCAACGGAGACATAATACATATTTATACAGAAAGTAAAAAACCTCAATTAAGCACTTACCCAGCTTGTGGCGTGATGCCGTGTGGATTGCCGGTTCCCCTTAGGGTGTGGCGTCCATCTGTGGTCTGCACGTGTGGTGATTAGGGATGAGCCGAACACCCCCGCGTTCGGTTCGCATTCAAACTCGAACTTTTCAAAATTTCGAACTTGAACTCAATACAAGTCAATGGGACTCAAAATTCGATTTTTAGAGTGCCCTCCAAGAGGGCATATATGCTAGATATTTGCCATAAAAGGTGTATGGGGGTCCGGGTAGTGCCCTGGGGGACAGGAAACAAGGACAAAAGGTTTTTTTAAAAAAAAGTTTTTAACCCCTTCACTGCTGACGACGTGTGGGACACGTCCTCAGTTACTTCCGCTGTATGCTGAGGAGGACGTGTCCCACACGTCATCAGCTTTGCGGGACCCCCGGCGGAGATACTCACCTCTCTGTCCGGGGTCCCGCGGCGTTCTGACTTCAAGCTTCTCCCGACGTAAATGACGTCATCGCGCCAAGCGCGATGACGTCATTTCCAGGCAACCCCCTGGCAATGCCGGGAGATGGTCTGGAAGGGAGGAGGGGGATCCGTTCGGATCCCTCTCCCTCCCGATCGGGAGGTCCCAGAAAATAAAGCCAGGCACCGCTTAAAAGGAGAGAGTCTCCCCTTTTAAGCGGTGTCTGGCTTTAACCCCTTAGGCACCGGGTCGCACTTCGGCACCTTGCGGCGCTGAAGTGCGGCCTAGCTCCGGTGGGGGCCGCCATCTTGGATGGCGGCTCCACCCCCGGGTCCCTGCCTGACGTCCTCACGCATAGCGTGATGACGTCAGATAGCCGGGGAACCCCTAGCTGCCTGGAATCCCCTGGTGGAGATGGGGGGGGGGGGGTTCATTTGAGGGTTCACAGAGATGCTGTGAGGCTGTGTATGGAGATGCTGATGGGGTTGTGTATAGAGATGCCTTGCGGCGCTGAAGTGTGGCCTAGCTCCGGTGGGGGCCGCCATCTTGGATGGCGGCTCCACCCCCGGGTCCCCCCCTCACTGCCTGACGTCCTCACGCATAGCGTGATGACGTCAGATAGCCGGGGAACCCCTTGCTGCTCGGAACCCCCTGGTGGAGATGGGGGGGTTCCGATATCTCCAGAACCGTGGCAGCTAGGGGGTCCTGGAGGGTGTCAATCGAAAGGCCTGAGCATGGCCTTTCGAATGATACCCAACCTGACCAGGTATAAAGTAAAAAAATAAAAAGCCTGTATTTTTTTTGTGTTATTTTTATTAATGCAGCAATATTGTTCACATTTCAATTATGTGAACAATGATGCTGCACTAATGATTTTTTTCTACGGGGGTGCGTTTGCTATAAATCACGTAATTCCCCCCACAAAATGTAACAAGTCACCATTTCTAATTTTTGTACAAGCGCACCCCATAGAAAACATAACCGCAAACGCTCATGTGCTAAAATGTAAAAAAACACTTTACACACTGCAGATGATTAAAAATTAAATTTTTATTGCATTTTTTTGTCATAATATACAGGCAGGACATGACGTATACATATAAAAATGATATATTATGAATCTGCGGAATCTGACGGAAAGAACGCTTTCGAATATGTCTGGGTCATTTAATAAAATGTGGCTTCAAATCGCGTTTAAACATGATCAGCGAAAGCGGTAAAAATGAGCCGAGCACACAGCAGTGAATTGCAGGGTTAAGGGGGTTAAACAGCATATCAAAGGAAGATTTAGTAGAGAAATGCACAGGTGTTGTTTGATACATGTTCAGATCAGGAGACACCACACCCTCAGTCTGCATACAATGTATCAAGTTCATGAGACTGACTAATTGGGAGCACATGTTATTTCCAAGCACTAATTAACACCTGTTGTTTTGAGAACACAGGTCATTTAGAGGTGAGAATCTTGGCACGTATACATTATTTTTTAATACAATATCTAATAAACCATTGCTTATCATATTCTGCAGTAAAGAGTCTCTTTATTTCTAGATTTTTTTTTCTGTATTTTTTTTTTAAGCATTTTCTTATACGTTTCAATTTTTTTTTTTTCGAACTCGAACCGAACAGCCAACAACCAAAAAGTTCGAAGTTCGCGAACTTGCGAACTGCCAAAGTTCGAATCGAACTCCGAACAGCTTATCCCTAGTGGTGATGTCAGTAGGGCTGGACTGGGACAAAAATTCATCCCTGGACTTCATCCAGACCAGCCCAGTTGCCTGGATGTCAGCAGTCTGTGACGGAGGCGCTCACTAGCAACAGTTGCTAGGGAGACGCGTCCATGAATGAAGATAGAAGCGAAAATAGCTGTTAATGAGGACAAATTGACGCCTGACATGCCCAATCAGCTTGTGTGATAATGAGGTGTAACCGCACAAACGGGCCCTATCCACAAAAAATTTAACATAGTATTTGAAACGTATTTAAAAAATACTTAAACAATGATGTTTAGAAAAATGGAAAAGCTTAGGAAAGTATGAAGAAAATGATGAGATCTCTGAGGGGTCAAACAAAGGATGGCAATGTGAATGACAAGTGTGTGAACGTGTATATGTGAAATGTATGGAAAATCAGGATATGTGAATAACAATGTGTAGTGACGGAGATAATATGTGTAAAATGAGTATCATAAGTGCGAGTGTGTGGATGCTTGAGTGTCACTAGGTAGGTGAAGACGTGAGAAAAGGTGAACACTGGGTAGGGGGATTCATCTACTCTTGGCGAATACAAACGAACTGTTAATTTTTTCTCTTTTAAATAAATTCATAAGGGGGCTGCCCCTTGGAACACCTCGCCTACGCTTTTCTCATACAACTGCCCTTTTTAGGGTTAGTCGAGGGGAGGGTTTCTGATTGTGCTTCTGGTATTGTTGGGAAGGGTTTGGGACAGGGTGGAAGGTTGATTTCGCTTCACATTTGTATTGCACGCGTTAAATTTATGTGCTTTTTCTATTTTGCGGTCGGAGTGGTCCACAGGTTTCGAACAGCGTACTTGTTGCTTATGTTTTCTAGTGTTTTTTTTTTTCTGCTTTTATTATCTGTACACCGTATTGAAGTGCTGGCTTTCTTCCACTTAGATAACGACTTGCATTGTTTCGGTTGCTCACGGTCATAATTATTTTAGATCATGTGACTGTACCTCCCACGAGGACTGGACGTTTATCTTCCCGGTGCGGTACGTGTGCTATCTCTGTTGTATGACGTATCTCGGTTACACCCCCGGCGATGAGCCAATTCTTTATCGTATATACATATTTTTTAGTGTGTGTTGTGGTCACACTTCAGCTGACGTCCTCCACTACAAATTCATGCTCCGTTCCTACAGTCTCGCTTAATCCTTCAGTAAACATCCCTAATTCTAATCCTTCTCCCATGACTCCAGACTTCTGTTTCATACTTTCAATCTGTTAATGCGCCCCGCTTCCACTCAACCTTTCACAGACCTCACTGCTGTGAGCTTTGCTAACTTCTTCACCGATAAGATCACTAAACGTAGACTAGACCTTTCTTCACTGCCCTCTTCCTTTAACCATTTTACCCCACTGACTCCCTCACTCTCTGCCCCCCTCCTACTATGTCTTCCTTTTCTCCGGTCTCGGAGGAGGATGTCTCTGAAGTTCTCATGTCCTCTTGTCCAACCACCTGTCCACTTGATCCCATCCCCTCACACCTTACTTGGTCTGTCCTACTAGTCATTGTTCCTGCTTTGACTCCGATTTTCAACCTCTCCCTCTCCTCCGGTGTCGTCCCCTCTGCTTTCAAGCATGCTCTGATCACCCCCATTCTAAGAAAGTCCTCTCGATCCCACCTCCCTTTCGAACTACCGTCCCATCTCTCTGCTCCCCTTTGCCTCCAAAATCCCAGAATGCCTGGTCTATAACCAGCTCACCAATTTTCTTGCTGCTAACTCTCTACTCGATCCGCACAAGTCTGGCTTTCACTCTCAGCACTCTGAGACTGCTCTGACCAAGGTGACTAATGACTTGGCTGTCACTAAAACCAAAGGTCACTTCTCCCTCCTTATTCTTCTTGACCTTTCACTGCATTCGATACTGTTGACCACCCTCTTCCACTCCTCATGCTGAGTCAGCTTGGCCTCAGTGACACCGCTTTCTCCTGGTTCTCTTCCTAGCTCTCTTCGATCCTTCAGTGTCTCTTTTGCTGGCGCCTCTTTGCCACCTCTTCCTCTTTCAGTTGGGGTACCTCCAAGGCTCTGTTCTGGGTCCCCTACTCTCCTCAATCTATACTGCCTCTCTGGGCAACCTAATCTCTTTCTTCTTTTATGGATTCAATTACCATCTCTATGCTGACGACACCCAAATCTACCTTTCCTCTCCCATTCCGTCTCCTCCGGTGTTGGTCCGTGTTACAGCCTGCCTCTCAGCTGTCTCCAACTGGATGACTTCCCGTTGACTCATCTTCCCACCCTCTAAGACCTTGATTCCTGCACCCATTTCCCTTCAGGTGAATGGTGCCACCATTACTTCTACCTCTCAGGCTCCTTGCCTCGGGTCCTCTTGGACTCCAATCTATCCTTTACTCCTCACATTCAGTCTCTAACCAAATCTTGCTACTACCACCTAAAAAACATTGCACGCATCCGTCCCTTTCTTAATCCAGACTCTACTAAAATGCTTGTTCAAGCTCTTTATCTCCCGCCTTGACTACTGCAACCACCTCCTCTCTGGCCATAAGAGATCCCAGATTATCCCTCTGCAGTCTGTTATGAATGCCTGTGCCAGACTCGTACACCTCACCCACCACTCGGTCAGTCTCTACACTGGCTTCCTGTTTCCTTTAGAATCCATTCAAAATACTGGTGCTCACTTATGGAGAGCTTTATAACTGTGCCCCTGCCTACATCTCTTCCCTTATTGGCAGGTACATCCCATCCCCACCACTTCACTCTGCCAATGATCTGATACTATCAGTTCCTCGTACATGCACCCTTAACTCTCGTCTTCTCTTGGACTTCACCCAACTTCCGTCCCCTTTTTTATGGAACTCCCCGCAACATCAGACTTTCCCAGTCTTCATTCCTTCAAGAAGTCTCTGAAAACACTTTGGCTCACTCCATGATCTCCCCACTGTCATTTCCTGTTCCTCTTCCCATTCAGCCCTCCTGCAACCCACCACTCCACCTACCCTATTCCCCCTCACCTTATGGGTCACCCCTCTCCTTAGATTGTAAGCTCTTGAGCAGGGTCCCCCCTCCTGTTCCGCGTGTGTAACGTGTATGTATATTTGTTATTCTGTTTCTCCCATTGTACAGCGCCAAGGAATTTATTGGCGCTTTATAAATACTTGCAACTGTAGCTGGTATTCCCCCCCCCCTTTCTCCTTTTCCTCCCCCCCCTCTTCCCCTCTTTTTTTCCCCTTCCCCTTTTTACCCTACCCGTTCTGCCCTTTCTCCCTCTTGCTCTGACCTCCATGCTCCACCCTCTTTCTTTGCGTTTATTTGTGTGTGTTTTTTTTTTTTTTTTTTTTATATTTCCCCCCCCCCCCTGTTTTTTTTTTTTTTTGTACAGTATATACTTACTGCTTTTTCTCCGCATACTGACATTACTGTTTGTATCGCTATTTACGGATGCTTATTCAGAAATCCACCAATTGGTAATGCACAGAACTATATTGTAGCTCATGTGCACAGAGAGGTCAGAATTAAACCGCTCACAACTGTGAAGGCAGAGATCAGCGAAGATCAACTGGCAATCTCGGTAACCTTAAGCTGAAAGTAATCCATTTACAACGTGAATATAGTATCCTACAATACCCAAGATTGACTACAGCAATTGACAAACGTTAAAAAGGGACGGAGTGCTCCTGCATGCGCATACGTAAATACATCATTAAGGACGCCAGGGGCTCACCATGGCAACTGGAAATGCCAAATATTGTGATTGGTCGATGGTGTAATTGTAGGGGCTGGCATCAGAATTTAGCACTCCTGAAGAGCAATGGCGACATGTGCGTCGAGTGCATATTAATTCAGGGACCAGTATTACAAATCTTATATTAGCTAGCCTCATGGATTGAAACCACTGCTAATTCAGCATGCTGAGGGGTGTTCCGCAATTGCCCGGAATGGTGATTATGAACTGGATAGAATCAATTGCTTGCTAATTTCTTTCGGTTATCAGAAAATTCCTGTTGTTTATTAATGTCTGGTATATTGTTGGAGCATCTGGCTCACTAGTGCGGGGTGCCAGGGACTAAATCTTTCACCAGTCAGTTCTTTGTAGATATTATTGCTAATATAGCATTGCATGGAAATGTGCTACAATCTTTGAAATGGAAAGAGACTTGCTGTGTATATTAGAGATAAATCCCTGGTGATAATCAGGCCTTTGAAATGCTTTCAATATTTCCAGTATTTTAGATTACGTCTCCATATCTTGGGTGCCTTGTAGCCAGGAGCAAATTACCATTAAATGCCTAGTTTTATCACTGTGTACATTGCTAGTGAATTCTTCAATAAATTAACTCCCAGGCGATCAAATAAGGCCAGAAAGGAAAAGAAAAAGCACTGGGGAATAGAATCAAAAACCAGTGTCTACAATGGGCATAACCCGGCAATATTAAAGAAGAAGAAGAAAAAAAAGGTAGACCCCAACAAACTGGTTTATGAAAAATCATTTTAATAAATTGTACAGTAATACCTATTTGCCCAGTAGATGTCACCATCTACTGCCACACTGAGTTACAGGAGTTTTAACAAGATTTATATTCTTCTATTTCTCCTGCATCGGCTGCCGACACCATCTGAAAAAACGATATTTCAAAGCTTTCAGCTACCGATTTTACAGTTTTAGCTCTTTGGGGGCAAATGATTTTCATTTTCTTTTGGACTACAGAACAGCACATCAAGATACAAAACTAGACTGGAATACCAGCCAAAACAATGTTGCTGCAAAACTGGATAGTGCTTTAGGGACTCATTCAGGATTAAACCCTATACTAAGAATCCAATATACAACCACTGTCGTCATCTGGCAGTGCACTCGCTATTGTCCCAAACCATTTCTGACTTTTAAAATGTAGCTTTTAATGGTGTACTCATAGATTTAAAAAAAAAAGTGAAAAATTAATAGATGACAAAAAAATTGGCCTTATTTGATCAAGAAAAAAAAGGTAGACACCAACTACCCAATATCAATTTTAATAGGTGTACAAAAAAAACTAACATAACACCGAACGCATAAAAGACATATATAATGAATTAGGTCACAAATTGAAACCACCCAATGAGGGATGGTTACCTCACTAAGGCAATCCTGTTGGTCTGTAACATCAAGTAAATCTGAGTATCACAGTCTAGCTAATGTAGGCTACTGAGCGGCAGTTAGCAGTATGCCAGGCATTCATACAAATCAAATAGCATTGATTAATTTATAAACTTCGGAGGACCACCTTAATTGGGTATAGAGGTCGACCGATATGTGGATAATTATGCACATAAAATAGCAAGATATTATATAAACTGTGTAAAGTATCAATGCTATGGAGACCCTAACAATTGGCTACTATATATGACTGATGTACATTCATTGAGACAAAAATTGTACTGAAAAATGTAACTGTGCAATCATAGAAACTGCTAAATCAGCGATACAGCATAGATTTATAACCATAGAACCATCAAGCAGCACAAAAGCCATACAACAGCGATGGCTATGCCCTCATTGTTTAGGGGCAAAATTAAATAGGTGCCAAAGTGGGCAAAAGTGACCAGACCCACAATATTAAACGGTTAACCCCTTCGCTGCTGAGCCATTTCACACCTCTGTGCTGAGGTCATTTTTACCTGTTTCGCTCATCATGTTTAACCGCGTTTTGAAGCCTTATTTTAATATATGATCCCAACATATTATATATTGTTCTTTCCAACAGACTCGGCAGATTCATAATATGTCATTATTATATGTATACGTCATGTCCTGTCTGTATATTATAACAACTGCAATAAAATTTGAATTTTCAATCATTTACTATGTGTAAAGTGTTTTTTTTTCATATTTTAACATGCGATCGTTTGCGGTTATATTTTCTATGGGGTGCGCTTGTTAAAAAAATTAGAAATGGGGTCTCGTTACATTTTTTTTTTTTTTTTGGGGGGAAATTTAGCTATTTTTAACGCACCGCATACAAAAATCGTTAATGCAGCATCATTGTTCACATTATAATTGAAATGGGAACAATATTACTGCATTAACAAAACCCAAAAAAAAAAAAGTGTTCATTTTTTTTTAAATATTTTTTATTTTTAATTTTTTTAAAAACGTTTTACATGGTCAAGTTTGGTATCGTTGGAAAGGCCATGCTCTGGCCGATCCAACGATATCAAACATTAACCCCTAGCTGCCACGGATCGGGAGATAGGGGGTTCATTGGAACCCCCTATCTCCACCAATGCTGGCAGCTAGGGGTTAACTCCAGGACTGGCGTCATCGTGGAGTTCCTGGGGGCTTGGCCGACATCCAAGATGTCGGCCAGCTCCAGGAGAGGATCACAATTTGGCGCTTTTCAGCGCCGAATCGTGATCTGGCTCCCCAGGGGTTAATTACAGCCACCGTTTGGAAGGGCAGGCTGTGCCCTTCCAAACGGTGCCTGGATTAATCCTGTGCCCCCCGGCGATCGGGAGGGAGAGAGGTCCCCCCCCCTCCCTTTCAGGCGCCTCCTCCGCACACGCGGGGGGGGGCGCCTGAATTAGATGTCACTGCGCGCCGTGATGACATCTAATTGCTCCGCCTGGGTCCCGGAGTGCTGGGCTGACATCCAAGATGTCAGCCCGCACCGGGGGGGGGGCGCAGCGGATTGCTGCCTTCTGTGCATGGACGCGCTCGGCGCGTCCATAGCACAGAAAAACCACTTGGCTGGACGCGCTGAGCGCGGCCATAGCAGCGAAGTGGTTAAAAGAACCTCACTCCTCGACATGTTTCGCCGCCACAGAACCGTGGCTTTTTCAAGCCTCTTGAAAAAGCCGCGGTTCTGTGGCGGCGAAACATGTCGGAGTGAGGTTCTTTTAACCGTTTAATATTGTGGGTCTGGTCACTTTTGCCCACTTTGGCACCTATTTAATTTTGCCCCTAAACAATGAGGGCATAGCCATCGCTGTTGTATGGCTTTTGTGCTGCTTGATGGTTCTATGGTTATAAATCTATGCTGTATCGCTGATTTAGCAGTTTCTATGATTGCACAGTTACATTTTTCAGTACAATTTTTGTCTCAATGAATGTACATCAGTCATATATAGTAGCCAATTGTTAGGGTCTCCATAGCATTGATACTTTACACAGTTTATATAATATCTTGCTATTTTATGTGCATAATTATCCACATATCGGTCGACCTCTATACCCAATTAAGGTGGTCCTCCGAAGAATATGAATTAATCAATGCTTTTTGATTTGATTGTATGAATGCCTGGCATACTGCTAACTGCCGCTCAGTAGCCTACATTAGCTAGACTGTGATACTCAGATTTACTTGATGTTACAGACCAACAGGATTGCCTTAGTGAGGTAACCATCCCTCATTGGGTGGTTTCCATTTGTGACCTAATTCATTATATATGTCTTTTATGTGTTCGGTGTTATGTTAGTTTTTTTTTGTACACCTATTAAAATTGATATTGGGTAGTTGGTGTCTACCTTTTTTTTTTCTTGATCAAATAAGGCCATTTTTTTTTGTCATCTATTAATTTTTCACTTTTTCTTTTTTTTTAAATCTATAGGAGTACACCATTAAAAGCTACATTTTAAAAGTCAGAAATGGTTTGGGACAATAGCGAGTGCACTGCCAGATGACGACAGTGGTTGTATATTTGATTCTTAGTATAGGGTTTAATCCCGAATGAGTCCCTAAAGCACTATCCAGTTTTGCAGCAACATTGTTTTGGCTGGTATTCCAGTCTAGTTTTGTATCTTGATGTGCTGTTCTGTAGCCCAAAAGAAAATGAAAATCATTTGCCCCCAAAGAGCTAAAACTGTAAAATCGGTAGCTGAAAGCTTTGAAATATCGTTTTTTCAGACGGTGTCAGCAGCCGATGCAGGAGAAATAGAAGAATATAAATCTTGTTAAAACTCCTGTAACTCAGTGTGACAGTAGATGGTGACATCTACTGGGCAAATAGGTATTACTGTACAATTTATTAAAATGATTTTTCAAAAACCACTAGTTTCTGACAATGTTTTTTTAGAAAATCACTTGGTAGTGAAGGGGATAAAACGGGGAATATTTTTTTTACATTGACACCTAAATTGGGGGGGGGGGAGCCACGTTGTTTAGGTTAGAAGCTAGAATTTCTAACCCGAATTCCTAACCATGAGTGTTGGTGGTTCGTTCGCCAGGTTTAATGTAAAAAAAACAACTCTTTCTTTATTAATTTCGGATCTTTTTGTAACTTTTTGGGTTTTTTTTGTTTTGGATAATTTCATTCCGTTTATTTTTTTCGTTTTTGGTAATTTTCATTTTGTTCCATTTTTGTATCATTTCGTTCATTTTTCTTTCCGATATTTCGTTATGCTACCGCAATTTGTATTTTCATCTGATTCGTTAATTCAGACGGACGATTTTTTTTGTATGGGGGGGGGGGGAAATAACAGTGATTTTTCATCCGAATTTGTATTAGGAACGAAATGAAATGCACATGTCTACTATTCCCGCTTGGTTTCTTTATGCTTAAATTATGCATAATTTTTATATAAAATGTCATGTGACAGACGAGAGCTATAGATACTAAATAGATATCTATGTTGTAGAATTCTGGATTTGCCTTTTATTTGAGACTTCCAGATGAATATTAAATAATATCTCACGTGTCACTCACTATATGTACCCTTGTTTTCTTGTCTTGTGTGAAACTGCGTCTTGTAACCCCTGAATCTTTTTTTTATTTAACAATTGCTGAAAATCCATGTTCAGTACAGAGACAGTGTTACTGTAATTTCCATATCCAGTCATTATTCCATGTACCGATATGTTTACAGTATTTTTGGAAACTGCAGTTAATAATTACATTACGATCATTGCAAAACCCCATAAGCAGGATATCTGATTGTTTTATTATTTATCACATTTACTGTATGTGTCACAAAGGCCATTTCTGCCTCTATGCTGATAATGCAGACCCCGCAGGAAATTGTGCAAGATACGGGACACCGTCCACCGTTTTTAGAACTTTAGTGTATTTGAATGAATAACTGCTCACTGATACAGACAAGCATGCGGAAGAGTACTTCACTAGTTTGTTTTAGTTTTTCTGCTGTAATAGAGACCTACACACAAGAGACACAAACTACACATTAGTAAATGTGTGCATTTGTTCTTATACCTCAATACATAACACTCCCCCCCCCCTCCCCTAGATCTCAAAGTCTTTGATCTAACTGGGAGGGCAAATATTTCTTCTTGTGTGCCCAAGGGCCATGGTTGGAGCCGCTTCCACTGGACTATCTACCTGGCGTTGTGTCCCTGCTGCTCCTCCTCTAAGATGCAGCCGGTGCCCAGCGAGCTGCATTGTATCTGCCAGGTCAGAGAGCAGACTCCCCCACGGTGCTGGATATGGAAGCCTGCACCCTCTCCTCCTGGTCCCTGGCCCCCTCTGATGATGCCAAGAGGAGGGCATGCCAGAAGACGTCTACACTACCGCCTTACCTTCAGCCTCCCCAGCAGCTCCAGACAGTGTGTGGTGCACCCTGGAAGGTGAGAGGGTGGAAATTTAAGTCCTGGCTGTATTGCTCTGCAGGGACTCCGTGACAGGCAGGCCTCAGAACAAAGAAAAAAAACCTGCTGTTTCCAAATACACTTCAAAATGGCATTAAAAAATATCAGCTCTGGCAACACCGGTATGTTCACCTGGTCCTGCTGTTACCACCATGTGCAGGTGTTCTCAAGGTCAAACACCCTCTCATTGCAGTCCCCCAATATTATTCAAACAGTACTTGGTGGATAGTGGAGTTTTATTGCTGTGGAGCTCATACACACTGCCCATTACTGTGAGTTTTATTGCTGTGGTGCTCAAATGCTAGAGGATTATCCACTCAGTGCCAACATTGTAAAAAACAACGGCTAACTGCACTGCAATACAGACTTTTCTTACAACAGAGGCACTTCGTGGATAACCCCCATAGGGTTACAACAATAGTTGTAGTTCATTTAAAGGAACAGAGTATTAAAAAATTTGGTTCCATTTTATAGTGTCTTCCTTTAACCCCTTAAGGACCCAGGACGTACCATGTACGTCATTGCAGCGGGTCTCTTTTAGACCCGCTGACGTACATGGTACGTCCTGCGGTTTTTTGAGCGCTGGAAGCGATCGGATCGCTTCCAGCAGCTCAAACGCCATTGCAGGATGCCTGGGAGTCCAGGCATCCGTGCAATGGCGGTGAGAAGTGCCGGGGCACCTTGTGATCGCTCCCCGGGAGCGATCAACATCCGGTTTCACCGGAGAGGTGCCCGGCACTTCTAGAGAGCGCTGGAAGCGATCGGTATCGCTTCCAGCTGCTCTGTGTATATTGCAGGGATGCCTCGACATAGAGGCATCCTTGCAATATGCTTACCTGCCGCCGGTCCGCTAAGTGATCGCTCCCCCCGAGCGATCACTTCCGGTAGCGGCAGGAAGTACTGAGTGCCACGAGGTATCGTGGCACTCAGTACAAAACGATCACATGAGTGATCAGGTGCTCTGCTGGGTGCCTCGAGGGATCAAGGCACCCAGCAGAGTAAAAAAAGTGTAAAAAAAATAAAAATAAAAAGTTATAAAATAAAATAAACTGACAGCCAAGATGGCGCTGCCCTTCTAAGGGCAGGGTCATCTTGGGGCTGAGTGGGATGTTCCTAGCCTGCCTCATCAGAGAGGCAGGCTAGCAACATCCAATCAGAAGTAAAAAAAAATCAAAATAAAATTTCTAATTTGTCAGGTCAGGTCAATATTTTGTAAATATTGGCTCTGACCTCTGATTCTCCCTCCCTCTCCTCACTTGTGTTTTGGTGAGCGAGAGAGAGAGATCAGATTTGACAGGTTAGAGATTTTAGTGAGATTAGAAAAATTGAGGCAGATTTAGAGAGATTTTAGTGAGATTAGAAAAATTTAGGCAGATTTAGAGAGATTTTAGGGAGATTTAGAAGAATTGAGGCAGGTTTAGAGAGATTTAGGTGTTTATTTGTATTTTCTTGTGAAACCCAACGGTTCTTCTAAGAACCAACAATCCGCTTATTATATATAATAATTATAAAATTTTATAATCTATTATATATAATGTCTGAGAGGGTGTACAGCGCCGAGGAGGCATATGCCATCCTGGCATCAGAATCTGAGGCATCTGCGTCAGACTCCGACCCTGATTTTGACCCCGCCAACTGCTCAGAGACGTCGCTAGATACATCATCTACGCTGGCTGATGTATCTAGTGATGTTTCTGATGCAGATCCTGGGTCACCACCTGCCAGCAGGAGACGCACAGCTCCAGCTGAGGAGTGGGTAGTGCCTCATCGCCAGAGGCCAGATATCCCTCCTTTCACGGTAAATCCTGGCATCAATATTGATGTTGCAGGATTTACCGCCACACAGTTTTTGCAGGTGTTTATGGGGATGATTTGTTGGGCCACATCGTGGCCCAATCAAATCGGTATGCCCATCAGCATTGTGCTGCGAAGCCAGACTCCTACTTGGCAAGCAGCAATGGACCCCGCTAGATGTGCCAGAATTTCTGAAATTCTGGGCACTTACTATGCTGATGGGCATCATAAAGAAGCCCTCAATTCGCTCCTACTGGAGCAGTAGCCCCATCTGCTCTACCCCCATTTACCCCCAATCAATGTCACGTAGAAGGTATGAAAACATTTTGCGTTTCATGCACTTCAGTGACAACAGCCTGTGCCCTCCTAGAGAGCATCCCCAGTTTGACAGGCTGTATAAAATCCGCCCCCTGATTACCCACTTCGCCGCCAGGTTTGCAGAGGCTTATACACCTGGAAGGAATATCTGCGTGGATGAATCCCTAATGAAATACAAGGGAAGGCTGGGATTCAAGCAGTATTCCTTCCAAACGCTCCAGGTATGGAGTGAAGGTGTATAAGCTCTGTGACAGCGAGAGTGGGTATACTCAGGCCTTCCGGGTGTACGAGGGAAAGGTAGTAGCCTTGACCCTCCAGGTTGCCCAGAACACATGGGAACCAGTGGCAAGATTGTGTGGGACCTACTTTTTCCCCTGATGAACAAAGGGTACCACTTGTATGTTGATAATTTTTATACAAGTGTCCCTTTGTTCAAGCTGCTGTATTGTTTTGATACAGCAGCATGCGGTACTGTTCGCAAGAACCGCGTAGGTTTCCCAGCACAGCTTGTCCGCACCCGGCTTAAAAGGGGGGAGACCTCAGCTCTGCGCCAAGAGGAGCTGTTGGCGGTCAAGTACAGAGACAAGAAGGATGTATACCTTCTATCCACCATCCACACTGAGAGGTCTGTGGAGGTCTCTGTACGTGGCAGAGCTGAGCGCATCAGGAAGCCAGTGTGCATCAAAGACTATAACCGGCATATGGGTGGGGTTGATCTGGCAGATCAGCTGCTCCAGCCCTACCAGATTATGCGGAAGTCAAGGGCCTGGTACAAAAAGGTTGCAATTTACCTGATGCAAATTGCAACCCACAATGCCTTTTTGCTCTGCAAAAAGGCAAACCCCGGAGTGACGCTGTCCTTTTTACAGTTTCAGCTCCAGGTCATTTCGGGGCTTTTGTACCAGGATGCACCTGCTCCCCGGCGGTGATGGGGGACAGAGTTGGGGCTACGCATTTTATTTATAAAATCCCCCCTACTGAGGGCAAACAGAAACCCCAAAAAAGGTGCAGGGTGTGTTTCAAGAGGGGGCAGAGGAGAGACACAATCTTTTACTGCCCAGAATGCCCTGGACAACCCGGTCTGTGTCTTGGGGACTGTTTCAAGCTATATCACACTGTGCGTGATCTGTGATTTTTTTTTTCCTTTCTATTTTTTCTCACACTCCAGTTAGTTAGTTCAGTTTAGATTTTTTTTTCTTTTACTGCACCAGACTTTTACATTTTATTCGTACATTTTTATGTTCTACAATTGGTGCTGTATTTTGCCAAAATCTTTGCACACCTAAGCATGGGGGGCATGGGTGTACTCAGGAGACCTTGCAGAAAACAACCTGGAGAGTTTTCATGCAGTAACAAACAACAGTGTCTCCTAAATCACAGTCCAAATCTAATGTGGGCGTAAAAATCTGAAAATTGAAAAATTACACCACACACCTTCTCAAATGTTTTGGGCTAAAACCGTTGCATCCATGGCATCAAAGCACTCCATATGCAATACCTTGGGGTGTCAACATAACAAATATAAACAATTTTCTGGCAATAATTCAAACTGGGGTATGCGGTAGACCCAAAACCAAAGCTAGGCCTAGCTGAAGAAATAATCTCAATTTCAACTCCAATGACAAAGTCATAAAAATTGTATTTGAACCTTCCCAAAATCCTGGCAAACCTATGCATGGGGGGCATGGGTGTACTCAGGAGACCTTGCAGAAAACAACCTGGAGAGTTTTCATGCAGTAACAAACAACAGTGTCTCCTAAATCACAGTCCAAAACTGATGTGGGTGTGAAAATGAAAAATGACCACCAAACAGTATCCAATTTGTTTGGAGCAAACGGTTGCATCCATAGCATAAAAACACTCCATTTACAATACTTTGGGGTGTTAGCTTACCAAATATATGCACGTTCATAAAACTGGGGTATGTAAAAAGGCCCCTGCTTGACCTCTCGGCTGCTTTTGACACTGTTGACCACCCCCTCCTTCTACTGACCCTCAACTCTCTGGGTCTCGGTGACACTGCACTTGCTTGGATTGACTCCTATTTATCCAACAGGTCCTTCTGTGTGTCCTTTGCTGGTAACTCCTCCTCCTCATTGCCTCTATCTGTTGGTGTACCTCAAGGCTCTGTCCTTGGTCCTCTGCTCTTTTCCATCTACACCTCCTCCCTGGGCAAAATCATCAACAGCTTTGGCTTTAATTACCACCTCTACGCTGATGACACTCAGATCTACCTCTCTACCCCTGATCTCTCTCTCCCTGTCCTTTCCAAAGTCAGTGACTGTTTATCTGGCATCTCCTGGATGGCCTCCCACCACCTAAAGATCAACATGTCAAAGACTGAGCTCCTACTTATTCCTCCCTCTAATGCCGCCCCACCTCCTGACTTCTCGATCACGGTGGAGGGTATCACCATCTCCCCATCAAACCAAGTTCGCTGTCTTGGAGTTACACTTGACTCTGCTCTTTCCTTCATCCCCCACATCAAGTCTCTTTCCTCCTCCTGCCGATACCAACTGCGTAATATTTACAGAATTCGGCCATTTCTTACCGCTGTCGCCACAAAACAACTCATACACGCCCTGGTAATCTCCCGACTCGACTATTGCAATAATCTCTTATCTGGCCTCCCTCTGTCCCACCTCTCCCCCCTACAATCCATCCTGAACGCCTCCGCCAGGCTAATTCACCTCACCCGCCGCTCTGTCTCTGCCGCTCCCCTCTGCGAGTCCCTTCACTGGCTCCCCATCCACTGCAGAATTAAGTTCAAAATCCTTATCCTTACCTACAAAAGCCTCACTAACTCAGCTCCCCACTACCTGTCCTCACTAATCACCAGATACACCCCAGCCCGCTCCCTAAGGTCAAACAGTGACCTGCGCCTAGCTTCTCCCCGCATCACCTCTTCCCATGATAGACTGCAGGATTTCTCACGCGCAGCCCCCACTCTCTGGAACGCTCTCCCTCGTACTGTCAGACTTTCCCCTAACTTCTCTTCCTTCAAACGCTCCCTGAAAACATTCCTATTTAGGGAAGCCTACCATCCAACTCACTGACACAGCCATCAATCACTCTCACCTTACAGTCCTCTCCTCCTGTTTCCAACCTCAACCCTCCCAGATTGTGAGTTCCTACGGGAATAGGGCCCTCATCTCCTCCTGTACTGTTTGTCAAATGTTGTTCAATGTATTGTAACCCTGTCTATACTGTGCTTATTGTACAGCGCTGCGGAATATGCTGGCGCTTTATAAATAAAGAATAATAATAATAAAAAGAAGATACTGTATGTCAAATTAGAAAATTGACAAGCACATGTCAAAGATTGGCGTAGCACCCCAAAAACAACAGAACAAATCTATATGTGGGTGGTATCACTTTACTCAGAAGATGTTGCTGAACATATTTTGGGGTGTTTTTTGGCAGTAACCCATAACTGGATTTGACAATTCATGCCTAAAGTACAATGTGTGTGAAAAAATAACCCAAAAAGTGACTACCTGAAAGTTTGACATAGAGCTAGTGCATGGAAAGTGTTAAAATACAACTCTTTGAAGCACCCTAGGCTGTGCCCTTTCTAAAAATATATGGTTTGATGGGGGTAAATTACTTTGGCCGGCTTCAAAAATGTCCCAAATAGGACATGGGTGCATGATGACGAAATGTGAAAATTCCAAGTTGGAAAACTGAAATGCGCACCCCCCAAATAAGGCCTATTAGCCCCCAAATGACCCGACATACCTATACATGGGTAGTATCAATTTACTCAGAAGATGTTGCTGAACATATTTTGGGGTGTTTTTTGGCAGTAACCCATAACTGGATTTGACAATTCATGCCTAAAGTACAATGCGTGTGAAAAAATAACCCAAAAAGTGACTACCTGAAAGTTTGACATAGAGCTAGTGCATGGAAAGTGTTAAAATACTAATCTTTGAAGCACCCTAGGCTGTGCCCTTTCTAAAAATATATGGTTTGATGGGGGTAAATTACTTTGGCCGGCTTCAAAAATGTCCCAAATAGGACATGGGTGCATGATGACGAAATGTGAAAATTCCAAGTTGGAAAACTGAAATGCGCACCCCCCAAATAAGGCCTATTAGCCCCCAAATGACCCGACATACCTATACATGGGTGGTATCAATTTACTCAGAAGATGTTGCTGAACATATTTTGGGGTGTTTTTTGGCAGTAACCCATAACTGGATTTGACAATTCATGCCTAAAGTACAATGTGTGTGAAAAAATAACCCAAAAAGTGACTACCTGAAAGTTTGACATAGAGCTAGTGCATGAAAAGTGTTAAAATACAACTCTTTGAAGCACCCTAGGGTGTGCCCTTTCTAAAAATATATGGTTTGATGGGGGTAAATTACTTTGGCCGGCTTCAAAAATGTCCCAAATAGGACATGGGTGCATGATGACGAAATGTGAAAATTCCAAGTTGGAAAACTGAAATGCGCACCCCCCAAATAAGGCCTATTAGCCCCCAAATGACCCGACATACCTATACATGGGTGGTATCAATTTACTCAGAAGATGTTGCTGAACATATTTTGGGGTGTTTTTTGGCAGTAACCCATAACTGGATTTGACAATTCATGCCTAAAGTACAATGTGTGTGAAAAAATAACCCAAAAAGTGACTACCTGAAAGTTTGACATAGAGCTAGTGCATGGAAAGTGTTAAAATACAACTCTTTGAAGCACCCTAGGGTGTGCCCTTTCTAAAAATATATGGTTTGATGGGGGTAAATTACTTTGGCCGGCTTCAAAAATGTCCCAAATAGGACATGGGTGCATGATGACGAAATGTGAAAATTCCAAGTTGGAAAACTGAAATGCGCACCCCCCAAATAAGGCCTATTAGCCCCCAAATGACCCGACATACCTATACATGGGTGGTATCAATTTACTCAGAAGATGTTGCTGAACATATTTTGGGGTGCTCTTTGGCAGTAAACCTTAAAGTTCACAGTACATGTATTCTTAAATTGCGTTCAAAAAAAAAAAATCACCAAAATTTTTTTTTTCTCAAACTTTGGCATAGATTTGTGGTAAAATGGTTTGCATGGAAAGAGTCAAAATACCCCAAGTTTAATACCTTGATTTGTGTACTTTAAAAAAATATGTATATGTGGCGGGTTATTCAGGAATTAGTGACAGATATCAGTGTTACAATGTCACTAGCACTAGTTTTGAAAATAAACTCTTTGGAAATGGCAAAGTGCTACTTGCACTTATTGTTGCATAAAGTAAGGAAAAAAGCGAGGAATATGTAAACATTGGGTATTGCTAAACTCAGTACTAAATTTAGAAACTACTAAGGAATTAATTTTTTTTGACGGTTGTTGATACATAAGAAATTTTGGGGGTCAAAGTTCGAAAAAGTGGTGTTTTTTCAATTGTTTTGTCATATTTCACAATATTTTTTATAGTAAATTATATGAAATGATGAAAAAAATGGTATCTTTATAAATTCCATTTAATGACGAGAAAAACAGTGTAAAATATGTGTGGGTTACATAAACGAGTAAGAGGAAAATTTGACATAAACACTAACAGCGCAGAAACGTAAAAACAGCAGCGGTCACTAAAGGACGGATTTGTGTAAAACCGCCCGGTCACTAAGGGGTTAAGTGAGCTACAGCTATTATTTAAGACATGGAAATAGTCATCATAATCAGTTTTCCCCTGGATGTGAGAGTACCCCCACCTGTGTACGACAAAGGTCCTGTAGCCACAAGCACTTTTGCAGGTATCCATTTAGGTTCAAAAACCTATTTTCTGACATAGACAGCACTGTCCGATGCAAACACTCACACAGTAGAAGCATTAGAGTCCTTTATAAGAGAAGCAAGAATTGCAATTCAATAACTCGGATGTAAACGATCTAAACAAAGTTTTAGACAACGGTTCATGAGGAGCTCTGCTGGGCTACAGCCAGCGCTTGAACATGGTGTCACATGTTGTTGCAGAAGGAAACTAGCAAGTCTATGATTCCAATCTCCTTCAATAATTCTCTTTAATGAGTCTTTGGTGGTCTGCACTAGACATGTGCACAGCACAAAATTTCGTTTTGAACTAATGGATTAGTCCTAAAATACAATTTATTTAGTTGCTAAAGAAATTCGTTTTCAGTTCTTTAGTATGAAAACTAAATTCATTCATCCGAAAACCAGTGGATACGATTACTATTGTAGTGGCTCCTCAGAGGGCTGAGATCGCTGCTTGTTACAGGTTCTCTCACTCTCAGCACAATGTGGGCCATATTACATAGTTGGTGCTAACTTAACCGGAGCTGTTGTAAACTTCCCAGAGTCATTATAGCCTATGGAGGTTTTCAGTTTACAACAGCTCTGGTTAAGTTAGCACCAACATTGTAATACTGCCCCGTGTCAGGCAAAGTTGTTACAGTAACTGACTGCTGCTCATCACAGCGCTCAGAGTTTCAGTAAAACTAGTAAATATTTTTATATATAAGAGGTTAGAACAATATTATTTCCTTGTTTTACTGAAACTCTGAGCCCTGTTACAGTCAGATACTGTAACAGCTGAGCCTGATATAATGTATTGAGAGATAATATAACAAGCAGCTGATCTCAGCGCTCACAGCCACTGGATTTAAAGGCTAAAAAAAAAAAAGGCTCCTCTCTGTATAATGTTTAGAACATCCTCCTGCATTAATTAATACCCCTCTCTGTATAATGTATACAACATCCACCTGCATTAATTAATACCCCTCTCTGTATAATGTATAGAACATCCTCCTGAATTAATTAATGTACCTCTCTGTATAGAACATCCTCCTCAAGTTATACCTTTCTCTGTATATTGTATATAACATCCTCCTGCATTAATACCCCTCTCTGTATAATGTATAGAACATCCTCCTGCATTAATTAATGCCCCTCTCTGGATAGAACATCCTACTGCATTGGCATGTGGAGGGTGCAGAACTTCGGATGTTGCTCTCTTCATTGCTGGTCTCCTTCACTCATCAATGTAATATCACAAAAAGGACTGAAACTAAAATGCAGTGCATTTTATTTTAGTTTCTTTCGTTTTTTGCACTGAGCAGTTTCGTATCTCTTGAGTCATACGAAAACTAAATTATCCCAAAATTCGGACTAAATCATTTTAGTACTAAAACGAATGCACATGTCTAGTCTGCACCATACGCTCAGCTTGACCATTTGATGACGGGTGAAATGGTACAATCGTAACATGTCGAATAAGGTTACGTGCCATAAAGTTTTGTTTTTTTAATATTCAAAAGTTTTTATTAAAGTTTTCAATCCACAAAACAAAAGCAAAATGGTATCGCAAAAGAATAACATGGTACAACGTTGACATCGATGTCGTACACAGCAAGGTTCATTCAGCTGTGGTTTATACGTGAAACATAATACAGAGAATAAGGAAAGGGAGGGGAGAGAGGGGGCATTTGATAAGAAAACAAGGTGATATGGATGACAAATTCCATGGTTGGGTTGTAAAGGGCCCTGTGAGAGAGCAGGTGAACGAGTACGTCTCAATCATCATTTCACCAGGAACAAATCCCATAGATACCAGGAGTCCCGCTGGGACGAGGGGTCTCCTGCTATAGAGGAGGCCGCGACATCCAACAAGTGAAGGTCTCTCAATTTATTTCTTACATCAGTAATTGAGGGCAAATCTGCGGTTCGCCACTTCGATGCAACAAGGATGTAAGAAATGGTGAGTATATGGGCCAGAAGTTTGCGTTGGTTTGGGGACAAGTCAGTTGGGAAATGCTGCAACAAAAACGTACTCGGGTCGAGATTAAGATACGTCCCCAATATTTGATTTGCAAAGGTCGCCACCTCACCAAAACAGCAGTAATGGAGGACAATGCCACCAAATATGTATGAAGGAGCCCCGTGAAACTGAGCATCTCCAGCATGTAGAGGAGGAGGGACCGTAGTGACTTAACTCCTGACAGATTAAGTACCAGCGGTATAATATCTTTTTCCTAGATTCATGTAATGCTACGCACTTAAACTTTCCTCGATCCCCCTCAAAACATGACTTCCATTGTTCACAGGTTAGCTGTCTATTTAAATCTCTTCTCCAGGATAGTTGAAATGTACATTTATGGGAGGGGCTCGAAATTATAACTGAGGGAGAGAAATTTAGTAGAGGGGGAATATTGAATACAATACGATTCGAAGGGGGACAATGCAGGAAGTGTTAGCGTGGAAGAGTTAGTTAAACCGTAGGTTGCCATTAGCGTCTGAAGTTGGAGATAAGAAAATTGGAGATTATTTGGAATGTTAAACTTCCCTATTAAATGGTCGTATGTGGACTACTCCATGTGCAACCCAGAGTCGATAATTAAAGTTAAGGATGATATAAATTACAGCTGCCAGTGGAGTCGCTAGGTGTAGTGGATGGTAATGACATAGATTGCGTCTAGTCGAGTCCCAAGTAGTCAGTAGCAGTTTGTCTAAGGGTAGTAGGTCGGGAAGGGGAGGGCATTTAGTTTTCGGGAGCCAAACCGCATTTCGTAGGTTGTGGAGAGAGAAGAAGGAAAATATTTGAAAGGACCATTGAGGTGAGGGTCGGGAGGACAGAGCAGATCCCAGTAGCGCCAACACAGTTGCCTTATAGTATAAGACGATATTGGGTAGCCCTAGGCCACCCGAGGTAACGGGTTTAGACAGGACAGAAAACTTGACACGTGGCCGCTTGCCTATCCAAATAAATCGGGAGAGCATGGATTGTAATGCTGTAAAAAAAAGATGGCTGTGGGGAAAGGGGGAGAGCCCGGAAAATATACAGGATCTTGGGCAGAAGTGTCATTTTGGTAACCGAAATCCTACCCAGCCAGGAAAACTCGAAGTGAGTCCATTGAGAACATTTCTCGCGTATCAACTTAGAAACATAGAAAATGTCGGCGGATAAGAACCTTTCTGCCCATCTAGTCTGCCCAATTACATGGATACTTTACCTAGATTTATCTTTTATTTAGGATAGCCTTATGCCTATCCCATGACTTCAACTTCAACAGGGACTGGTAATTTAATTTATATAGCATTTGTCGAGAGAAGGATATTTTAACGCTCAAGTATACCAGGTAATCGTCTCGCCATTCATAAAGGTAAGAGGATTTTAGGGATAGGAGGTCAGAGGGGGGAGATGGGCACTGATGGCTTGGGTTTTGGGTGTGTTAATTTTATGGTAGGAGACCTTACTGTATGAGACAAAGTCATTGTGAAGATGAGGCAAAAGAGGATATAGGATCAGATATCGTGAGGAGGCTGTCGTCTGCAAACAGATTAATTTTATTCTCCAAGGGACCCAATGACATACCCTAATATCAGAGTTAGCTCTGATGCTCTGTGCGAGTGGTTCCAACACCAAGGCGTATAATTGTAAGGAGCGTCGCCGCCGGCGTAATAAAAAACCTAGTGCTGGCTCATAGTAAGCTTCAGGAGTATTACCAAGACTCACCTCCACCATACAGCGCACAGGTGTTGTATAATTTAGCTAAATGTTCCATGCTTAAAACCCAGCCACACCTGAAGCCCAATGCTTTTTCATTGCCTTGGAATCTCCAAGCTGGAAGGAGCTAAACCAGTCTTGTCCAGATCACCTGAACACCAGTTTCTACCACAGTTCCCGGTAAGGACCTTCTGCCACAGTTCCTGGTAAAGACCTTCTGCCACAGTTCCTGGTAAAGACCTTCTGCCACAGTTCCTGATCCTGTTAAAGACCTTCTGCTGCAGACCCGTTTAAAGATCTCCTGTTGTCGACTCCTCAGAATCATCAACCCGCTGCCCTGCATCCTGCAGAATCCTCAAACCCGCTGTTCTACATACCCAGGACCCCTCTACAGATACAGAACCCTCTGCATTCCCCAGGACTCTCAGCCTACAACTAATTCTCTGCTCTTGTGTCCTATTTTTCTTAAGACCTTCCTCCAATATCCATTTTCCTAACTAGGTCTCTCCCTATATTCTGCCTATACCTGCAATCTGCATAAATAATATATCCTCCCTGATTCCTTACTAATCCGTTGTCATATATGTTATATATATATATATTTCTCTCTGTTCATTATCTGCGTTTGCTTCATTCTTATAGAGCTATTTTATCTTTAGTTCTAGTCTACCATTCCTGCCTATTATTTATCTATAACTTCAGTTACCCATTGATATCCTTTACTCAGCATTCTCCTTATGTTGCATACCCTTCCTATATTGTTATAGCCTTTAGTCATTCCTTTCATGCTCTCAATAAATCTGTTTATATAAATCTATCTGCCTTGTAAGATCCCATTCATTGCATATTGGCTTGACCTTGCTGCCCCGGAACCTGTATCCTGACAATAATAGAGGTGAAAGTGGACAGCCTTGACGGATCCCGTTTGAGATCACAAAATGCAAGGACAGAAAGCCAGTGTGGAGCACTTTAGCAGTGGGAGATGAATATAAGGAAAAAATTGCTGCTATAAATGGAAGAGGGTAAATTGAATTTAAGTAAAACATGATGCCAATTTATCCTGTCAAAAGCCCTCTCCCGCATCCAGTGAGAATAGGAGACAAGGCGACGTATCTCTTTGTACCACGTCTAACAAATTGAGAAGTTTGACTGTATTGTCAGTGTCCTGCCTTCCCATCATGAAGCCCACCTGGTCATCTGCAATCTTTTGGCTAAGATTTTGGCGTATATCTTGACGTCAGCGTTTAGAAGCGATATTGGGTGGTAATTTGTGCATAGGGAAGGGTCTTTACCTGGTTTAGGGAGAGTAACTATTGTGGCCATGAGGAGATCAGTGGGGGCACGTCCCGTCTCAAATTATTAAACATTTTCAACATGCGTACGTGCCCTCAGTTTGTTTGCCAGGAGCCTACTCGTCTTGTTACTGTAAAAGTAAAATATAGCTTTTAGCCTGCGTGCTTTCCATAAATATTCCTTTTCATGAAATTCCCTAAGCTGCGCCATAAGGGAAGCAAGCCGTTGCGCCAGTTGGGGGGTAGGGGAGGTCTTATGGAGAGAGGAGGTTGTATCTATGTCTTTTAATAAGTCAAGGTGTAGTTTAAGGTTACCCCTTTTTAATCTAGAACCCAATTTTATCAAAACACCACGGAGCACTGCTTTGTGTGTTTGCCATAATGTTACGGGAGAAACATTGGGCGAATCATTTTCTCTGAAGTAGTGCGACAGGGCGTCCTGTAGTTTCTGGCTAACTTCGGGGTGAGCCAAGAGAGACTCATTCAATCTCCATGGGGGTCTGCTAGAGGTGGCATAGGAGTCTGACAAACATCAGGACAATAGGGGTGTGGTCAGACCACGAGATAGATCCAATGGAACATGAGGTCACAAGAGGCAAAAACATAGTCGATTCTGGAGTACGTGTGGTGCGTGAGGGAATAATATGAGAAATCAACCTCACCCGGATGGAATATTTTTCAAGCATCATACATTTGAAACTCTGAGAAGAGGCATTGTTAACGTCATCAAAAGAGAGATTAAAGCCCCCACATATTATAACTTTTCCCATTTGAATTTAAGAGATTTTCAAAAGTATCTGACGTAAAAAGGATTTTTGACCAGAGTTGGGGGAATAAACATTGGCTATAGTATACAGCACATGGTTTAGCTCACATAATAAAATCAAATATCGACCATTCACATCTCGTATCACTTTGTATCGTTGTATCGTATCGTTCATGAAGTAACAGTGAAACCACACATGATTTGAGAGGTGGCATGGTATTGAGTAGAAAATTGGGGTAAATATAAAGTGGGATGGGAAAGGCGTTGGAAATGTGTCTCTTGGAGGCTTACTACGTCAGGATTCTGGTGCCTCAGTGCAGCATATAGGGCATGTCGTTTGTAAGGCATATTTAAGCCTTTAACATTATGGGAGTAAAGCTTCAGATCAGATATTCAAATATGGGCAGTGGTGGACTCGCAGGCAGTTTGGTACCCAGGGGAGTAGGTGCAAAGTGGCTATAGTACAGAGAGCAGCATGTCCAATACTTCCAAACCGTGTATCCCATTAAAGGGGAAAACCACCGATCAACTTTACCGGTACATCCATGTTGGTTTCTCCCAAAGCCAGGGGGTATGAAGGAAAACACAAGGGGAGACAAGAAAAAAAAACCTCTCCAAAAGAGGGAGAGAACTATATACAGTCAGGGCTAAGCCACCTTCGTCACCTCTGCTATAAAACCAAGCGGGGTGGGCTCCAATAAATGGAGGAAGGTCGAGGGGGGTAGGCGCTCAGAGACCATGGGCAAAGTGAGAAACCGAGCAAAAATCTTCTCACCACAAAAACACGAAAAAAACGAGAGTAATATTTCCAAAAGCTGCCCCGAGAGGCAATCGGCAGTTTGAGATAAAGTCCCAAATGCAAACGCAGGGCACGTCTAGGCACAGACCGAGTAACAAGTAACACAGTCTCAAAGGTAGGCTGAGAGGCTCCAAAGAGAAAAAAAAGGAATCAATACTGGAACTGGAGAGTACAAGTTCATTTAAAAGTATTAACCCTGTGCCATTCGGGGGACACTTTAGTAGGTGAAGCACCCTGTTTCCGAGGTGGAGTATATTCTCCCAGAAGGAGGAGGTGGAGCTAGCTGTTGAACCGAGCGGTCACATGCATCAGAGCTCCTCTGAGAATCTGCTTTAATTTACTGAATTTCCTCTGATTTGCTTGCTTAATCCAGATTTTCTGGTGAGTTTGGGACCCACTGCTGCTCCTGGAATCCGGCGCTGCGACTTGCTGGGTGGTGGACGCCGTATTTCTGGGCTGACGAGATCCGGACCTGGTGCGGCCTAGCCAGAGCAGCCTTCTTTCTGGAGTCGGGGAGTTTCCCACGGGTCAGCGCAGCCGCTTCCCCGATTGCCTCCCGATACACTGCAGATGGGCAAGAAATTGCAGCCCCGTCGGGACATCTCAGAGGGCCCTCGTCAGAGGGATATCAGAGACACCCTGAGCAGCAGCGGACTCTCCTGTAACATGGTCCCCTCACCGATGCTCCCTGCAGGCTATGGCTCCTCGGATGAGGATGATGGTTCCTGGCCCACAGATGCTGCAGCAGGAATAGACTGGCTGGCTCCGATGTCACGGGGAGGAGATGGTGTGGCTAAGGGAACAGCGGCAAAAAAAATGGCACAAAAACAGAGGAAGGCTGCAGCCGCGGCATCATGCGGGATCCCTGGACCTACTACAGGCCCTTTATGGGGTTCCTCTGATGGAGATGGACTACCCTTAACCAGTGGAGTGGAGGTAACGCAGTCGTGTGGACTTTTGCCAAAGGAGAATGTGACCCGGGAGACAACTGCCTATGTGGGGACAAAGGTCGCTTTAGATGGCTGTCCACCGTCCTTGAGACCCAGCACTGTAGCTGCTCCTGCTACTGAGATAGACGACGCTCGTCCCACCACGATGGGAGATTACTGCCGGTTTATAGATGAAATAAAATCCCTGCGGATAACGGAGGTGTCTGGATTGCAGACCGAAGTGGCATCGGTGCGCTCTCAAATGGTGGCGATACAGGCTCAGACCTCAGATGTGGCTACGGAGCAGACTATCCTTACATCGCAAGTTGACGCCTTAAGATCCCAAGTCGACCTGCTGACTCGCTAGGTGAAGGCCCTCGAATCTAGACACCGCAGATGCAACATCCGAGTCCGAGGTGTCCCAGAGTCGGTGCCAACGTCAGACTTGCTTTCCTATGTGAATCGCCTTGCTCATTATACATTAGGATCGTCCCCCGATGTTTCGGAACTGTTCGTCTCAGCATCTCGGATTCATAAGCCCGCGACAGACCCCAGAGATTCCACAAGAGATGTCATTGCAATTGTCCGGGATGCGGCGACTAAGGCTCGGATCATGTCGGCTCCTGGGGCCAGGACGGCAGTGAAGTTTGATGTGGCGAAGCTGTCACTATACCTCGACCTACCATTTGTCACCCTGCTGGCGTGTCGTCGATTCCGACTGGTAACTGTCACGTCTCGGCCTTGCCCCCTGCTGGTGGTAGCAGGATTCCTGTTGTTCAGCCTGCAGCCCTCTGTTGGGCTAATTGGTCTGCGGGCACATGAACCTGTTCTATAAGTACGACCAGGATTCCCCTTGATCCTTGGACCAGGATAGTCTTCATACCTAGTCCCTGTATGCTGGTTTACTTTGATTTGCTGTATACGACTCTGGCTCATGTATAGATCCCTCTCTTGCCTGACCCCTCTAGTATGATATCCGTGTATGACGGCTCTGTATTTGGATCTCTCTTCTGTCTGTTCCTGTACTGTACGTGCTTTGGAATCTGTATACTGCATTAGTCTGTATGTTTTGTTCGTCTTGCAAACCTAGCCTGTTAGTATTTCGAGACCACCTTTCAAGGATCTCATCAGGGCTTAGGGATCTTTCTAGTTTCTGTTAATATTGCTTTGTTCCCTGGAATCTGTATACCTGCATTATTGTCTGTCTGGATGTTTTATCATCTTGCAACCTAGCCTAGTTAGAATTTCGAGACCATCAAGGATCTCAGTCAGGGCTAGGGATCTTTCAGTTTCTGTAATATCTTGCTTTGTTCCCTGGAATCTGTATACCTGCATTGTCTGTCTGGTTTATGTTTTATTCATCTTGCACACTTAGCCTAGTTAGTATTTCGAGACATCTTTCAGGATCTCAGTCAGGGCTTAGGATCTCTCTAGTTTCTGTTACTTGGTTTGTTCCTGGAGCTCCTGTAAGGCTATCTCTGTTGGTTCCTCACCCTATAGGGGCTCCCGTACAGTAACAGTTTCTCTGTCTTAAAGAGGTTCCATGTGGTTCAGGACCTCAATCCAGGTCCAAGGAATATGCGCCTAGGTAGTTTGTTTAGTGGGTACAACTTCCATAAAAACCCATATCCATCGAAAAAGTTGCAGATATCCAGCAGTGGGTAAAATAAAATGCGTAAACAATAAAAAACATGCCAAAACGCGTTTCACCTGGGATGTAGTATCCTTAGGGCTTCATCAGTTGGCTTATACCCTCTGCTGCTGTTAACTGCCTTAAATATACATGTTCCTGTCACATGAGCCAATAGATGCTGCCGATTTTGGCGGGAACGGAATTGAAGGGTAATTTCCCTAGTTTTACTTTCGGTTTGATGTTGACTCTTTGTTTATAATATGCAAATGAGAGAGAGGCGTAATTAGCCTCTTTATATTTGGTTATCTAGACTTTTAATGTTTATAGGGGTTCTCTACCTTATTTATGAACCATAGTGCAGATAGTGAAATGCATAATAAAAGGTCTAATTAATCCTAACCGGAAGTCGTAACTGCCGATCATGTGCACAAAGACAGAAAGACGTGATGTATGTATACATCCGGAGGTCCTGAACCACGTGAGTGATTCTTTATCTCATTGTACGTTATACTTACGAATACAGTCTGCACTATGGCATTTATTTCTTTTTAAGAAATTGGGGCTTATCAAGACCTAAAGAGGGGGATTGGGTGGCCAATAATTACCCTACAGCGCAAGACCCCGGAGCCAGCTGGCTCAGACGAATGTGAGTGAGACCATAATACATGGGATAGGCATAAGGCTATCCTAAACAAAAGATAAATCCAGGTAAAGTATCCATGTAATTGGGCAGACTAGATGGGCCGAAAGGTTCTTATCTGCTGACATTTTTCTATGTTTCTTTGTTTCTATGACATACCTGTACATCTTGAGAGAGTTACGGTCTGCACCATGAAAGTTTTCTTGAGGTCTGGTTAGAAGAGCAAGCCATCAACCAGGATCTGCATTTCCCTTTGCGCTACACTTACTTTTCTTGCATCCATCCCTTGGTTGTACTGGACAAGGACAACCCCTCCAAGTGGACAGCTCATTGGGACCTGTTACCCCCACCTATCTATTTTCTTTTCTAATTTTCTTTATGTCTAGGACATTTCCTGTTGCTTTTTCTACTGGGACTTTTTGAGGTGATGTCACCTCAAATACGCTCGGTTTGGTCGGTCCTTTTCAAGTTCTTCGCTGCTCGTGAGATTGCTCCCCTCCCCCTGTTTCCCCCCCTTTTTTTCTCTCTTTGCTCCTTTGGCGTTTTTGGGCTGTATCGAGGAGTATCCTCAGACGCCCTGGCCTCGTGACTAATCCACTCCTTGGCCCCCCCATGGTCCTCTGGGCTATAAGGTATGTGCCAGGACTGTCACATTTTTGGCCTTTGCCACATTATTCTTCTCCCTCTCTTTCTTATATATAGTTTTTTCTTTTCCTCTCTCTTCTCCTCCTTTTCAGTACGATGCGTACCCTAGTTCTTTTGATGTCCATCCCCTGTTCCCTCCCCCCTTATTTTGAGAAGTATTGGACACTTATTGAGAATGCTTTAATTTCTCTGAGTTTGTCCTTCAAAAAGTACATGTTTGCCCTTAAGTGTGTTATTGCAGATGACACGATGTCAATTGGTAGATGTTGGTTTTTTTGTACTGATGCCCTGTATTTACTTAGATGGCTTTATGCGGCCCTGCATGGCCATTTTCTAAACGCAGTTTTTTTGTCTGACTATGCAAAAATTCTAAAATAAAGAATTCAAATATTCTCCCAGAAGGTTCCATGAGACGAGCAGCTGCATTCCCTCCAGTACCGTTTGGATCATGTAGGTCCAGCTGTCTTTCCAAACCAGCAGTTTCGTAGGATAGCCCCAGCGATATTGAACGTTATGGTTACGGAAGAGTTTAGTCACATTTTGAAATTCCCGCCTGCGTGCCATCGTGAGGGAAGAAAGGTCAGGGAACAGCATAATATCAGAATAAGGGTCTTGAAGTTTTGACGAGCGATATGCCTTCATGATTGCCTCTTTTACTGTAAAATAGTGGACTCGTAGAATAACATCGCGTGGAGTCGTGGATGGAAGCGTTTTCAGTTTGGGAACCCTGTGCACGCGGTCCAGAAGGAAGTCAGTGTCAGGGGAGTCCGGGAGAAGATGTTGAAAAAGGGATTGTATATAGTTGGGGAGATCAGTGGGTTTCACTGCTTCAGGGATGCCCCGGACCCTGATATTATTGCGCCGGAAACATTCTTCCTGATCCACCATTTTAGTGATTAGAGAGTCATGGGTTGATTTTAAAGATTGAAAGGCATCTACCAGTTTATTGTGCACAATACATAGTTCATCCAACTTTGATTCCAATAAATCAGTGCGTTCCCCCAATTCACTGAGTTCCTTATGTATACCCGCAGTATTATTCCTGAAATCTGATTGAAGAGTAACGCAGAAGTTTTGGAGCATGGAGTGGATTACCTTGCTAATTGCTGGGGTGTCATCGAGGGTCTCCTCCAGGGAGGCAGGGGATCCCAGGCTCCGGGAGCCGCCATCTTGAGGCTTGCGGCCTTTATCTTTTGTAACTGAGCGGACCGGGTCCGCAGCTCGTTGAGGCTTGGGAGGTGGCATATCGGCACCCGGGGACTGCATGGATCCGGAGGAGGAGAGAGCGAGTTGATTCAGGGCAGCTGGAGGCCCATTGGACTGGGGATTGTGGTGGATGCACTCGGAGCTCCTTTCACATGTGGCCGCTCGTGATGGCCGTTGGCTCCGCCCCTTCCTGCCATAAAAGTTTTTAATTCAGATGAGGTAAACTGTGTTCCATAACCATTATCAGACGCAATTGTATCAGGCAGCCCATGTGTAGCAAACAGACTCCTTACGACTCTTATGACAGTGGATGAGGTAGCAGATGTAACTGAAACAACTTCGAGCCATTTTGAAAAGGAATCAAAAAAAAAATCTGTCCTTGAAAAGGGCCAGCAAAATCTACATGTAAACGTGACCAAGGTGACGTAGTCACTTCCCACGGATGTACCGTGGCTTTAGATGGAGCATGACGAGTGGATTTACATGGTACACAGTTCTTTACCCACTTCTCAATAACTTCATCCATTTTAGGCCACCAAACATAACTTCTGGCTAAAGCTTTCATGCGGACTATTCCAGGATGTCCCTCATGGAGAGCATGCAGTACTCGATCTTGTCCTGCATTTGGAATTATCACTCTGTTTCGCCATAATAAACAACCTTTATAGGCAGATAGTTCATGTTGACGCACTACAAATGGTCTGAACTTCTCTTCAACTTTCGATTTTGGCCACCCCCTCCAAACCCAGTTGAGCACACGGGCCAGCAAAGAGTCTTTAGCCGTCATACAAGCAATGTCACCTGCATGTAAGGGAGGGTTTGGAATAGATTCCAACAGAAGAACCTCAGACACAGGAGGAACAAGGAAGTCCAGAGAAAGCAAGGGTAACCTGCTTAACCCATCAGCATGAGTGGAACTCACAATCGTAGGCGTTCAGCATAAGGGACCATCTGAGCATGCATGGGGAAATAATTTGAAGTGTTGGAGAATCTCTGGTGAACAGACCCAGTAAAGGCTTATGGTCTGTGATGATGGTAAATCTCCTCTCATACAAATAGTTATGAAACCTTTTCACACTGGACACAATAGCTAAGGCTGGGGTCAGACGAACGCGTGCGAATGTGCGTTTAGGCGCACTTTATTATGGCTGTCGTAGCAGCAAATGATGTCCAGCACAGGCCCACACATAAAGTACGGCCGCACAAAAGTTCGGCTGCGCAACGCAAGCGGCAAACGAAAGCATTTTCGCAAGAACGTCGAACTGCTAGTACTGACGTACAGAGTGCGATGCGTCCGCATAGTGGCGTGCGTGAGTAGGAGAAGTCAGACGCTGCTCTAAAGCTCCCTGTCCTCTCTGTGGTAGACATGGTTCGCGAATAAAATGCAATAGGAGCCTCAACACCATTTCTCAAAATGTGGCTCAATACAACCCCAATACCATATGGAGAAGCATTGCAGGTAAGGATAAGTGGCTTTTCCAAATCATAGTTTACAAGTACACTGTCAGAAGATAACAGCTGTTTTGCAGCATTGAAGGCTGTAGTATGAACATCAGTCCACTTCCACGGAGCATCTTTATCCAGAAGACGATGCAAAGGTTCAGCAACCGTGGCTTTGTCAGGCAGGAAAGAATGATAAAAATTAAGTAACCCCAGGAAAGCTTCTGGTTTGCTTGTTGGAACTGGAGCTCTATGGATAGCTTCAACTTTAGAATCAGTTGGATGAGTGCCATGTGCATCAATTCTGTAGCCAAGGAAATCCACACTGCTTACCCCAAAAACACACTTCTTTTTTAAGTTTTAGACCAGCATCCAGGAAACATTTCAACACAAGTTGTAGCTGTGAAGCCAAGGACTGTATGCAGTCTGCTCCAATAAGAACATCATCAAAATAAGGTACCACACCTGGAAGTCCAGATAAGAGGTCCTTCATTTAATTTCTGGAATATGCTGGGAGCAATAGAAACCCCAAACTGCAAATGTCTGGCTCGGAAAGCTCCTTTGTGTGTTATAATTGTCTGTGCGTCAGCAGCTTCCTCATCCACAGGTAACTGCTGGTAAGCTTGTGCCACATCCAATCTGGCAAATACCTTTCCTTTTGCTAAAGTAGTAAGAATTTGATGGACAGCTGGAATTTGATAGGGATGCTCTTGCAATGCTTTGTTGATTGTACATTTGTAGTCGGCACAAATTCGGAGATCACCATTTGGCTTAAATACTGGAACTATTGGTGTACCCCACTTAGGGTGAGTAACAGGTTCAAGTATACCTTGTTCCACGAGATGTGTAATCTCAACATCGATTTTAGGTCTGAGAGCTAATGCAACGCTGCGAGGTTTCATACGAATTGGGGGAACTTTAGAATCCAATACAAAAGAAACAGGAGGACCTTTATACATGTCAAGTTCTTCTTCGAAAACTGCGCTAAAATCATCAATCACATTCTGTAGAGAAGCTGTGGATACATTATGAACTCCAGTTAATGAGATTCCTAGGGGTTCAAACCACTCTCTGCCCAGCAAACTTGCTCTTTGTCCCTTAGTAATTATTAAACGTAAGTGTCCTCTGAATTCACCATATTTTACTGGTATAAAGCAAGTACCTTTAACGTCCACAACCTGTTTGTTGTAGTCGACCAACTGAACATCGTAAGGAACTACTGAAGGGCCATTATGAGGCCATAACAATGTAAATGTTTCTTCTGAAATCAAGGAATATGCACATCCTGTATCTACTTCCATTTTGCAAGGAACATCTTGCAGAAGAACCTCAGTGTAAATTTTCAGTCCTGATGACGCGTTTTCCACTTTATTTACAAAGTCATTTGAGTACGCACCTGTAGATATGTCAGCATCCAAAATAGCAATTGGAGTCTTAACAGAGTCCTCTGCAGCTGGTAATGTATTCACATTGTTATATTGGTTTTGTTTTCCAATGGCTTTTCTCTGGCAAACTGTCTGTATGTGACCTATACATTTACACGTGTGCAAACTGCATTGCGAAACCGGCATGTATTCTGCCTGTGTCCTCCGCCACAACTCTAGCAAGTTCCTTTAAATGGTGCGGTGTTAACATTGTGTGGTGAACAGTGGCGTAGCGTGGGGGGCCTCGGGGGCAGTTGCCCCAGGTGCAATTTTCTTAGGGGTCCAAAATGTCCAAAGAATTTTGAACCACTAATATTTTCCAGCTGAAGAAGCCAGTACGTCTGGTGAAACGCGTTCTGGTCCTCTGGCTGAGCCAGTATCTTATCTATGTCTAATAAATAATTTAAATTTTTAAAAAAAATTCCCCTGGTGTTCTGGATTCAAAGAGGTGTTTGAGCTTTACCTTAAATGAGCCCTGAGGCGTATACACCAGGATCTATAGCTCCTCCAAATGTGATTTGAACAGCTATACTTCACTTATGCCATTTGAATTTTAAAAGATTTGCACAAGGAAGTTGTTCTGCTTTCTTTTCATATCTTCTTTACATGAGCCATACTCTATCCAATATAAGGTGTGGGTCACCTTAAGAAGCGGAGAAGTAAAACACCCAAGAGCCTTGACCCACTTAGAGCCAGTGTTCGGGTTCTCTAATTTGTGAGTGAAAACATCACATTTGAACATAAAGTTTATGTGCCAATACCATCTGCACTATATATTGTTTATTTTTCTCCATATGCTCGATATGAACTAAGGGAACCACCACCTACCATTCAGCGACCACCATCGCGCCACCAGATACGTACCATTTTCTTTGTCATTTTCACTGGTTCGGGGGAAACCACTAAAATTCTGGTTGGCATTGGTTTGTTGGTGGCGGTACGAGTTTTTTGGCGCCTGTCCATTTTTCTTTGTATCATTGTAGGGATCAGAAAGGTGTTCGCTCATGGACACTGGTGTCCGTGAGGGGCCCTTACATGGGCAGCCGCAAGTTTTGCAGCACCGGCGGTGACTTCGCACTCAGCGTCCAGAAGGGAGGACCAGGAAAGCAAATTCTGGTCTTGTCCTGACTCCTTAACGCTGAAATGAGTCACGTGAAGCAGCGCAGCATTATTCAACGGAACACCCTGTACCACGCTTGTCAGTCCCCCTTGAAGCTCTCTTCCAGGCCCCTGCTGCTGGCAGCTCTGCAGCTGCTGAATAGTAAGGAGGGAGGGAGGCGCCTGCCCTGCCGCACATTTATAATCCGGTCTCCACTAAGCCCCTGGACAACTCTCCCCCAAGCCACCAGCAACTCCACGCAGGTAGGCGACAATGTATGACACCAGAGCAGCGTGACCACCACACAGTGAGGGGGTACTGGGGGTACAGGGAGAGGGTGGCTGTGGGTTCGGGGAGAGATTGACTGTGGATACTGGGAGAGAATGACTGGGGGTACTGGGAGAAAGTGGGGGTACTTGGAGAGAGAAAGAGTGAGAGAGAGTGACTGGGGGGTACTGGGGGGAGTGACTGGGGGTACTGGGAGAGAGAGAGAGTGATTGGGGTACTTGGAGAGATAGAGAGTGACTGGGGTACTGGAGAAAGTGGGGGTTCTGAGAGTGGGGATACTGGGAGAGAGTGACTGTGGGTACTGGGAGAAAGTGACTGGGGTACTGAGAGTGACAGGGGGTTACTGGGAGAGAGTGACCGGGTATAGTGTGAGAGTGGAAATATGCTAGGGTATACTGGGAAAGGGTGACTGGTAGCAATGGCGTAGCATGGGGGGCATGTGTGTTGAATTTTTTATTATATCAGTATTTTGCTAATATACTATACATGTTCTTGAGGGGTAAGGGGGTAAATACTCTACTGGTGGAAGGGAATCAGGGTGTGTTACCGTGTCCACAGGTTGGGGGGGCGCACAATTTTTTCCTTGCCCCGGGCGCTGACAACCCACGCTACGCCACTGGTGGTGAAAAGTCCTTTGATTTAACATCTGACTTCTTCAATGCATGTATTTCAGGTGAGTTTTCTTTGCTGGAGGAGTATTGTTTTGCTTTTGAATGTACATATGCAGCATCATATGCCAGAGCTTCCTCTTGTGCTGTAGTAAAAGTTAAGTTATGTTTTGCAAGAAGTCTCCTCTGCAGCGCTTCATCTTGTACACCACACACAAGCCTATCCCTTAGCAAGTATTCGAAACTGGCACCAAAATTGCAATTTTCACGCAGCTTGCGCAGTTCTGCAATGTTTGCTGCAATGCTTTCACCTGGTTGCTGATTTCGTCTGTTAAAATGGAAACGCCGCACTGTTTCAGATGGAGTGGGTGCAAAATGATTTTTTAACAATGCCAGTATGTCTTCAAAAAAGCAGTCTTTTGTTTTTTTAGGAAAAATCATTGAGTGAACAGTATCAATAGTCTTTAATCCAATAACACTCAGTAACACAGCTCTTTACTGAGCAGTATCAATCAACTTGTTAGCTTCCAAGAAAAATTCTAACCTGTCAGCATGAGTCCCATGAAGATGGATTAATCAGATCAAACTCCTCCATGCGTCCCAGAGAAGCCATGCTGGAGATATTTGTAAATGTATATGTCTAAATAAAGTTCAACTTCCTCACTCAGGCTGATTTCCGTATGTTTTCTGTAGTGTTCTGTTACTGAGATCCCATCCTCGTCGCCAGTTTAGTGTATTTGAATGAATAACTGCTCACTGATACAGGCAAGCATGTGGAAGAGTACTTCACTGGTTTATTACAGCATAAAAACTAAAACACAGGGGGCGTGGCTTGGCTGCCGATGGTGATGGCCGCCTGAGCTGTTAGCTCCGCCACGAGACTTTGCAATCCGCTTACATCCGCAGACCCTGAACTCCCGGAGACACCTGGAGGACCCCCACGATGCCAGCTACTCATAAATCGCCGAAGCGTGGTAAGCAGCAGGATGGTTCCGTGGTCGCGCTGTTTTCTGCGAAGAGGCAAGCACCCTCCCACGATGGCAGCCGCTCCTCTTCCCGCCACAAGACGCCGGTCTCGGAGGACGAAATGTCGGAAGGGACCCCAGCAGAAGCTGATACAACAGCCATCCTAACACATATGCGGGAGAAGCGCACATACCTGGCTGGGGAGATTGAAAGGAGCACGAAGATCATGCAGGCAGACCTCATGGCGCTGGGTACAAGAACAGCTGCGCTCAAAACCAGGGTTGACGACATGGCCGATGCTCACAATGCAGTGGTGGACGGCACGAATTCGTTACTACGCAGAATGGAGGACATCGAGGTACAGATGGAGGATTTATGGAACCGAATGCGCAGAAACAACCTCCGCATAAGGGGCCTTCCCGAGGGAGCGGGCGTGGGTTCACTGGCTGATTTGGTGCAAGACCTTCTACGTCCCCTGGCCCCAGACTTACCAGAATAAGCATGGATTTTAGACCGGGCACACCGCGCTTTGCGAGCCCGGAGGGTAGATGATGAACACCCGAGGGACGTGATCATTCGCTTCCTGCACTACTCCACCAAGGAGCTTATTCTACGCAATAATAGGGGTGCCTCCATTTCATACGAGGGTACCCCCATCTTGCTCTTCCAGGATTTGACCCCAATAACGCTACAGCGCAGGAGGGAATGGAAACCCGTCGCAGACCTGCTCAGAAACCACAAGATCCAATTCGCTTGGGGACATCCCTTGAAGATCCTGGCTTTCCTGGACGGCCGTACCCACGTTCTGCAACCCCGGACGGATCCGGGCAGATTTTTCAAAGCCCTTGGTATCACTCCACCAGACGACTTTGAACTCCCGGAACACCATCCTACCTCCCTACAACATTTCCCCAGAGAGTGGAGTACCGTTAGCGGCAGTAGGCACAGTCGCTATGGACGAACCCCAACTTGAGGTGAGGTACCCTGTTTTTCCTGACCAGTCCCACCAACCTTTTTCTGGGAAGACACAATGGGCCAACAGCAGATGCGTCCTGTGTGTACTGCACAATTTTTCCCCACGCCCTTCACACCCCTTCTCTGGGGCATATCTGCCCGACTGCGATCCTCTCCCACCCCCCCCCCCCGACAACCCCGGGACTGAACAGAGGGACACAGGTGGCTGGCGTGGACCCATGGGGAGCCCTTTTTTGCCCTTTTTACTGGGTCTTACAATTCATTAGACACTCGTGGCAGGCGAGGTGGTATCCTGGACTCTTATGACAGAGCCGAACTTTGGGTTACCTCTCCCCCAATTCTTTTTTGCCTGGCGATGTGTAAGCCC
Organism: Leptobrachium leishanense; assembly: GCA_009667805.1. Lineage (NCBI taxonomy): Eukaryota > Metazoa > Chordata > Amphibia > Anura > Megophryidae > Leptobrachium > Leptobrachium leishanense. The sequence goes on from CM019067.1 coordinate 250,722,816, forward strand.
AGGCTTTCTCTTTTGAGGTTTTTTCAGTATATAGTTCTGTGTGTTTGATGGTTTTATTTCTTTTTTCCCCTGTTTTTTCCACCAGGTTGCCCCTACGGGCTTATTCACTAGACTGGGGATGGGAGGGTGCCCCGGGATGGTACGGGATGTGGTACAGAGCCTCCTTTTATGCTTTCTCTGACAGTGCCCCCTGATGTCCGTTAAGCTCACCTCCCTAAATGTGAAGGACTTGAACACCCCGAACAAGTGCCGCCTCTTACTGCGCAGCCTTAAATCGGCTAAGTTAGACATAGCATTTATTCAGGAAACCCACATTAATAAAGTGACCAAGGTCAGACTCACAGATCATATCTATACTGTGGCGGTCTCAGCCCACTCCGTCCCTAAGCGCAATGGGGTATCTATCCTCTTTCGGAAGACATGCCCCTTCAAGGTTACATCTGAGGTGTGTGACAGTGATGGTAGATTTGTCCTGGTTTCTGGGTCACTATACACTTCCACTTACCATCTCCTTAACATTTACGCCCCTAATACACAATCCGACCAGTTCTGGTTAGACATGACTGCCTTGGTAGCCTCCCTCCCTCCTGGCCTGGTGATTGTGGGCGGTGACATGAACGCGGTCCCCTGCTCGGCTGTTGACAGGCGATCCCCAACCGGGACTGACAGGGCACCGGGACCTGGTGGACAGGATAAGGCTTTTTACACTTTCCTTAGACGCTCAGACTTATTGGACGCGTGGAGGGTTCTTCACCCTGACGAACTGTCAGGGTATAATCTCTGCACGTGAATAATAATAATTCCTTAATTTCATATATTACCTGTCCAATTTGGATTTTGATAAGTCTGCCTTAGAATTCCTGATGTAATATTTTTGGAATGTGTGAAAATTATCGATATCAGATAATCAATGCATGTGAGTTAGAGATTTGGTGAGAGTCAGAGATTTGGTGAGAATCTTGATTGCCTCATGTCCTGGGATCTGCATGCATTGTGGTGTGAGTCTGAGTGTTGGAATCTTGGACTCTCAGAGGGTCATGTGTAATGCATTGCAGTGTGTGTCTGAATGCTGGAATCTCGGACTGATTTGCAACCAACATTGCCGCTTATTATAGTCAATTTGACGTCACTAGTATTATTGGTACATCAAATCTAATATTTACTATCCTCTAGAGGGCAGTATTGCACTTCTTAATTAATTCCACTATTTCTTTTTAATATTCTTATCTCGGGTCAAAGTTCAATCTGACGTAACAAAGAACCTCTCTCTCAGTCACTAGACACTGTGTCTCTATCTGTCATACCTAATTTATATCCCTACTCCCTTTTAAAATTACTTACTGAGTCCTATCAGCTGAATTCTTTTCTGGTTAACTCAACAGAATCTATTCTTTAGTAATTTTTATTATTTACCAATTATATACTTTGTACAATATTTATTGGAGTATATATTTCCTACTGTAAATATAATAAAATATACCTTGATTATAAACATATATTTTGTGAATATAAATCTATATTACAGAAATACTAACTCTTATTCCTATACCCAAAAGACAAAATATCTTTTGTTTTAAAAACTTAAGACAGACCAATAAATTTAATTATGACACGTCTTAGCACTTAACTCTAGCATTATCACACAAAAACATTCTAGGTTCTTTCATGTCTGGCACTTCTAAAAAAAATATAAAAGACTTCACCCAGGAATGAACTTTGTAAAAAAAAATCTCGTTCATTTCTAAACCTAGAGAAAATTGAAAGAAAAAACTGTCTTTAAAAACAAAATGGCTACAGGCATCCATTTTAATTTTTCCTTTCTGTAATATACCCGACAGAACGGGATTTTACATTCCACTCGGCCCCACATGGTTCTTATTCACGCATAGACCTCTTCCTCTGCAACTCAGCTAGTATGGCCAAGGTTTTGCGAGCCGACATCCACAGTATTACGTGGTCAGACCATGCAGACATTTCCCTACAGCTGGCAGTCAGGAGAGCCCTGAAACAGCTCTTCCTGGATGATGTTGCCAAATCCTTAGTGTGGTCTAAACGGACCTTTTACAAACACTAACAAATTAGACACACTCTCAGCGCGAAGTCTCAGACCTAGGGGGACTTATAAATCTATATCCTCTGTCAGAGCGAGCGACGGTAGGGTAGTTACTTCCCCCGACGCTATAGCTAAGGTTTTCACCGAATTTTACGACCGACTTTACAACCACTCCAGGGCCCGGGGGGAGGGTGACGGTGGTACCTCGGACTTGATTGATTCTTCTTAAACTCCACACGCTTGACTGCCCTCACCCAAGCCCAGTCAGCCACTCTTGGGGAGCCTATTACCATGATGGAGGTCAGCAGGGCACTTGCCGGCCTGAACGGTATGAAAGCCCCTGGACTGGACGGTTTCCAGGAGGCTACTATAAGACCTTCAAGAAAATCTTACTCCCACATTTGACCAGTCTACTTAACGCACTGCGCGAGGAGACCCGCCTACACCTGGACATGACCCTGGCCGAAATTGTGCTTCTCCTGAAGGAAGAGAGGGATGCCCCAGACCTGAAAACTACCGCCCCATCTCCCTCCTTAACTTTGACATTAAACTCCTGGCCAAAATCTTGGCAGATAGACTGAATCCCATGCTGACCTCGCTGATACATCCTGACCAGGTCGGCTTCATCCCCGGTCGACAGCTATACGAGAATATGCGCCACGGCGCCGACCTGGTGTGGTGGGCAGGATCGACTCGAACACCTTCTCTGCTTCTTTCCCTGGATGCGGAGAAGGCCTTTGACAGGGTGGAGTGGCACTTTCTCTTTTGTCTTTTGGTTCGACTGGGACTACCTGACAATTTCCTCAATGTGATACAGGCCCTTTATGAAAATCCGAGAGCTCAGATTAAACTCCAGGGTGCCTCCCGTTCCCCTTTCACCATCCCCAATGGCACGCGACAGGGGTGCCTCTTGTCTCCGATCCTATTTGTGCTAGCTCTAGAACCCCTTCTATCGCGTATACGCTACTCCCCGCATATACAAGGTGTCTCTTTGGGCTCCCAAATGTTTACAGTCTCGGCTTACGCAGATGACATATCACTCTCCCTGACAGACCCCTTACGCTCCATGCTCCACCTCCATGACTTGTTGACCTCCTATGGAACTCTTTCGGGGTTTAAGGTCAACCTTACTAAATCCCAGGCGATGCCCTTACACATGTCGCCAGAGACGGTTGCGGATATAGTGTCCCATTTCCGATTGCACGGACGTCACTAGAGTATCTTGGGGTTTCCCTGACTAGCGACCTCACACTTTTGTTTTCTGTCAATTTCCCGCCCGTGATACGACATATTAGGAAGGACCTAGAGGACTGGACTGAGAAGCCAATCTCATGGATCGGGAGGATCCACTCTGTAAAGATGAATATTCTACCCAGGCTCCTGTTCCTTTTTCAAGCGCTGCCAGTGGGGGTCACTCGGCGGGACCTAGCAGGGATTCAATCAGTGGTAGACGCGTTCATTTGGCAGAATAAAAGGCGGAGAGTAGCCCGGAAAATATTATATTGTCCTAAAACTAGAGGTGGATTGGGTCTCCCTAACTTTTATATGTATTATTGTGCGGCCCAACTGGCACAGGTAGTTGCTTGGCACGCACCAGCGGAGGACAGAAGTTGGGTGGCACTGGAGACTGCACTTATTTCTCCTGACCGCCCACACATGTCTTTGTGGCTACCCAGACCTTCGTGCCCCTTGCCCCGCAAGGTTTGCCCGGCGATAGCCAACTCTTTACGCATCTTTGACCTCGCCTGCTCCAAATTCTCCTTAGCCACAATGCCTATTACCCCGCTCTTCCGCAACCCAGCATTCCCGCCAGGGCTGAACCTTCCAGACGTCAAAACACTTGAGGCGATCGGACTTAGACATTTTGGTGACGTATTGACCAAGGGTAGGAGGGTGACCTTTGCAGACCTCTCCGCTAGGGCCGTACTGAGACCTTTTGACTACTTTCGCTTTATGCAGCTGCGGCATTATATAAATTCGGAGGCCTTAGTTCACATAGCCAACACAACCCTGAACTGGTTTGAGAAGCTCTGCTCTGCGGTGAGTGTCCCTAGGTGCCTGATTTTGACTATATATTGTCGGGTATATTAGAGAGGAAAGGATTTAAAATGGATGCCTGTAGCCATTTTGTTTTTAAAGACAGTTTTTCTTTCAAAATTTCTCTAGGTTTAGAAATGAACGAGATTTTTTTTACAGAGTTCATTCCTGGGTGAAGTCTTTTATATTTTTTTTAAGAAGTGCCAGACATGAAGGAACCTAGAATGAATGTTTTTGTGAGATAATGCTAAGACGTGTCATAATTAAATTTATTGGTCTGTCTTAAGTTTCTAAAACAAAAGATATTTTGTCTTTTGGGTATAGGAATAAGAGTTAAAATTTCTGTAATATAGATTTATATTCACAAAATATATGTTTATAATCAAGGTATATTTTATTATATTTACAGTATGAAATATACTCCAATAAATATTGTAGAAAGTATATAATTGGTAAATAATAAAAATTTACTAAAGAATAGATTCTGTGAGTTAACCAGAAAAGAATTCAGCTGAAAGGACTGATCAAAAGGGAGTAGGGATATAAATCAAAGATGACAGATGGAGAGACAGTGTCTAGCTGGGAGAAGAGAAGGTTTTTGTTGAGTCAGATTGACCTTTCTTGACCCGAGATAAGACTATTAAAAATAAATGGGGAATTAATAAAGAAGTGCAATACTGCCCTCTAGAGGATAGTAATATATTATAATTGATATACCAATTAATATTACCCGTGACGTCAAATTGGCTATAATAAGCGGCAAGGTTCTTTGTAAGTCAGTCGGAGATTTCAGCAGTCAGACTCACACCGCAATGCATTCAGACGTCCAGTACATATGACACTCTGAAGTCGGAGATTTCAGCAGTCAGACTCACACCGCAATGCATTCAGACGTCCAGTACATATGACACTCTGAAGTCGGAGATTCCAGCATTCACAGACTCACACTGCAATGCATTAGACATGACACTCTGAGAGTCCAAGATTCCAACACTCAGACTCACACCACGATGCAGGCAGATCCCAAGACATGAGGCAATCAAGATTCTCACTAAATTTCTGACTCTCACCAACTCTCTAACTCACATGCATTGATTATCTGATATCGATAATTTTCACACATTTCAAAACTTACTACATCAGGAATTCCAAGGCAGACTTATCAACATCCAAATTGGACAGGTAATGTATGAAATAAGGAATTAATGTAAATATATATTTGTAGAGATTCTTGCAACGTAGACTGAGACTTCTCGGATACGGTTAAATCCAAATTCTAAATATCTTTATTCTGCAGATAAAGATATGAAGAAGTGGATATAAGGATTTATTCCTAAAAGAAATGTTGTAAGAGTGATACCAATATATATATTGAATTTGGAAATTACTGTGATTAAAATTAAGAAGCAAGGAATTATATAACTACAAAATAAAAAGCAAAGGATTAGAAGTTTAATTCTCAAGATTAGGGGAGGATTCACTAAATAAGTTTTTATTACTTATCATTAAATTAGCTCATCTTTTGTTGATCCATGTAGCATAGAGATATATATATATATCTATAAGAGCTGGCTGGTTAAACATTGTTTGCTGGGAAATGCATGTTGTATTAAGCAGAAATGTTTATTAACCATTTGTGTATTAGTTACTAACCGATAAGGTAAATGATATTAATCATACAGTTGTGTTCAAAATTATTCAACCCCCAATGCTGTAAAGGGTTTTAGGGAATTTAGTGTACATTTGTAATTGTATTCAGAATGAAATCCTACAAGGACTTTTTAAAGAACCATATGCTACTAAAATGACATCAATTGGTTTTGTAATACAGTAGTAAATGTTTATTTTGTGAATTCTTCATTGACACAATTATTCAACCCCTTAAAGACTACCACTCTGAAGAACAGAGGTTCATTCAAGTGTTTTCAATCAGGTATTGAAAACACCTGTGGATGTCATGGAGCAGCAATAAAGCATAATAAGCACCAATTAGGCAGCTTTAAAATGACTGTGATACTCAGCTCCTTCTAGACATTTACTGGTGTGGTTACAAACATGGTGAAGTCAAGAGAATGGTCCAGGAAGACAAGAGAAGAGGTGATTACTCTTCACGGGAAGGGCAATGGCTATAAGAAGATTGCAAAGATGTTAAACATACCAAGAGAGACCATAGGAAGCATCATTCGCAAATTCAAGGCAAAGGGCACTGTTGAAACGTTACCTGGTCTCGTGGCAGAAAGAAGATGCTGACTTCGACTGCTGTGTGCTACCTGAAGCGTAGAGTGGAGAAAAGTCCCCGTGTGACTGCTGAGGAACTGAGAAAAGATTTGTCAGATGTGGGTACTGAAGTGTCAGCTCAGGCAATACGGCGCACACTGCGTAATGAAGGCCTCCATGCCAGAACTCCCAGGCGCACCCCCTTGCTGTCTCCAAAGAATAAGAGTCGACTGCAGTATGCCAAAAGTCATGTGGACAAACCACAGAAGTTTTGGGATAGTGTTCTGTGGACTGATGAAACAAAATTAGAACTGTTTGGGCCCATGGATCAACACTATGTTTGGAGGAGGAAGAACAAGGCCTATGAAGAAAAGAACACCTTGCCTACTGTGAAGCATGGCGGGGGGTCAACCATGCTTTGGGGCTGTTTTGCTTCTGCAGGTACAGGGAAGCTTCAGCGTGTGCAAGGTACCATGAATTCTCTTCAGTACCAGGAGATATTGGATGACAATGTAATGCAGTCCGTCACAAACCTGAGGCTTGGGAGACATTGGACCTTTCAACAGGACAATGATCCCAAGCATACCTCCAAGTCCACTAGAGCATGGTTGCAGATTAAAGGCTGGAACATTTTGGAGTGGCCATCGCAGTCACCTGACTTAAATCCGATTGAGAACCTCTGGTGGGACTTAAAGAAAGCAGTTGCAGTGCGCAAGCCTAAGAATGTGACTGAACTGGAGGCTTTTGCCCATGACGAATGGGTGAAGATACCCGTAGATCGCTGCAAGACACTTGTGTCAAGCTATGCTTCACGTTTAAAAAGCTGTTATAACTGTAAAAGGATGTTGTACTAAGTACTAAGATTGAATGTCACTAGGGGGTTGAATAAAACTGATAATGATGTGAGCACAGAAAAGACATTTGTGGTTATTTCATTATAAATGTCAGGCCCGTCTTTAATATTGATTGGACCCTGGGCAAACATTTTCTTGGGCCCCCCCCACCCAAAAGCCCTGCCCACCGCATAACTACCCAACACTTTCAAGAGCTCCACAGCAATAAAACTCACAGTACTGTGCAATGTGTGTGTATGTGTATGTGTGTGTATCACAGAGCTCTGCTGCAATAGAACTCACAGCAATGTTCACTGTATGAGCGTATCACAGCTCCAAAGCGATAAAACTCACAGCAATGTGTGGTGTATGAACGTATCAGAGCTGCACAGCAATAAAACTAACAGCATATATGAACGTATCTCAGAGCTCCACAGAAATAACTCACTGTAATGTGTAGCGTGTATTCAACCCCCCCCCAGCCCCAGTATATCAATTTATTAAAACCCCCAAGCCCCAGTATATCAATTTATTCACCCCAAGCCCCAGTATATCAATTTATCCCCCTCCAAGCCCCAGTATATCAATTTATCCCCCCTCCAAGCCCCAGTATATCAATTTATTCACCCCCAAGCCCCAGTATATCAATTTATCCCCCTCCAAGCCCCAGTATATCTATTTATCCCCCTCCAAGCCCCAGTATATCAATTTATCCACCCCTCCAAGCCCCAGTATATCAATTTATCCCCCTCCAAGCCCCAGTATATCAATTTATCCCCCTCCAAGCCCCAGTATATCAATTTATCCCCCCTCCAAGCCCCAGTATATCAATTTATTCACCCCCAAGCCCCAGTATATCAATTTATCCCCCTCCAAGCCCCAGTATATCAATTTATCCCCCCTCCAAGCCTCAGTATATCAATTTATCCCCCTCCAAGCCCCAGTATATCAATTTATCCCCCCTCCAAGCCTCAGTATATCAATTTATCCCCTCCAAGCCCCAGTATATCACTTTATCCACCCCTCCAAGCCCCAGTATATCAATTTATCCCCCCTCCAAGCCCCAGTATATCAATTTATCCCCCCTCCAAGCCTCAGTATATCAATTTATCCACCCCTCCAAGCCCCAGTATATCACTTTATCCACCCCTCCAAGCCCCAGTATATCAATTTATCCCCCTCCAAGCCCCAGTATATCAATTTATCCCCCTCCAAGCCTCAGTATATCAATTTATCCGCCCCTCCAAGCCCCAGTATATCAATTTATCCCCCTCCAAGCCCCAGTATATCAATTTATCCCCCCTCCAAGCCTCAGTATATCAATTTATCCCCCCTCCAAGCCCCAGTATATCACTTTATCCACCCCTCCAAGCCCCAGTATATCACTTTATCCACATCCCCCAAGCCCCAGTATTTCAATTTATTCACCCCCAAGCCCCAGTATATCAATTTATCCCCCCTCCAAGCCCCAGTATATCAATTTATCCCCCCTCCAAGCCTCAGTATATCAATTTATCCACCCCTCCAAGCCCCAGTATATCACTTTATCCACCCCTCCAAGCCCCAGTATATCAATTTATCCCCCCTCCAAGCCCCAGTATATCAATTTATCCCCCTCCAAGCCTCAGTATATCAATTTATCCCCCCTCCAAGCCTCAGTATATCAATTTATCCCCCTCCAAGCCTCAGTATATCAATTTATCCCCCTCCAAGCCCCAGTATATCACTTTATTCACCCCCAGGCCCCAATATATCAATTTATTCAACCCCCCTCCCCAAGGGCCTACATTGTGTCTCCTCATCTGCCGGCCCTCATCCATTACAGTCCTCCTTCCTCTTAATTAACTTTAAAACAAAAACATATACAAACATATATATTGGATATATAATTTCCGATATCCAATTACAAAGATTTTAATCAAATGCTGGCCCTCTAGCACCAGTATATACAATCTGGTCAAGCGATTAGAAGCATTAAAATTATTGAAGACTGACATACATAATAATAAAATCGCTGCCTGTTAACAACTGACCGAGAAATAGTGTGCTGGCCTGCCTTTGCAGGGAATCCTTCTAGACCCGGCGGCACTATGGTCTTCAGAGTCTGACTCCTGCGAGTAATGGGCTGGCTGAGCGGCTGCTGGCCTCCTCCGTTGTGCTGTGCAGCCACCAGTGAGACGTGCGGGGATGTGCTGCACCTGCGCGACGCCTCGCGTCACGTGGTAGGTACCGAGGGCGGCGCCAATACAGCGTGAGTGTTCACTGGGAGGCACGCACGCTGCAGCAGCTAGCAGCACGGCCCCTCACTCAGTCAGTCAGATGGTGACGACAGGCAGGGGGCCCGCAGCGCAGTGTGACAGTCGGACTTCGTGTAAAATCAGCACCGGATTCATACCGGAGTTGAAAATTAACAAGTCGGATTCGGTGATAGGCATTTATGCGGGCCCAAGGGGCAGCTGCTTTGGGCCCCTCAGCAATGACTGGGCCCGGGGCAGCTGCCCCTTTTGCCCCGCGTTAAAGACGGCCCTGATAAATGTTATGTTATATTTGTCTGACCTACACGTGCCTCTTTGATTTAATTGTAAGCAAGATGACTGAATGATCAAAATCAATGTCAAACTGGCCAAAACAATCAATTTCAGTGGGGGTTGAATAATTTTGAACACAACTGTATATGCAGTTACTAACCGGAGATACATATATTGTGAAGCTAGTTTTTATATGCTGATGGATTTTGGTTTATAAATTGTTGTTTATGATATGAGATTTGAAACTTTTTTGTATACGTAATAAATATATATATATTTTTATCCGATTATTGATTATTGTATTTTTTAAAGCAAAACACAGACAATTAAAAGAATTCAGGATAATTTCTAAGAAATATAGACGATTGATATTTGTGTCTCGTATAGGTTTCTTATGAAATAATAATCCCTGATATATTGGAGGCAACTGCCGAGGTAGGTCCAGTAAGTCCAATATAGACATATTGGAGGCTTGGCTGATAAGTCCAATATATATAAACGTGTTGTATTCACGTGCAGAGATTATATCCGACAATATTATTCACTGTGTTCGGGCTCTAGGGAATGGGGCGAGCTAGCCTATTGCGCTCGCTGGGATGCCGATTTTCAAGAATCATTGACGGGGATGAATGGGAGGAAATTTGGGAGGCTACGGCGAAGTCCTCCATCTGTGTCACCCACCAAGAACAGTCCTTCAAGATGCTATTTAGATGGTACACAACCCCTGTGCTCCTATGCAGGATGAGGAGGACCACTACCGATTTATGCTGGCGTAACTGTGGGTTGCAGGGTACCTTTATACACTTGTGGTGGGACTGCCCGAGGGTCAAGGAATACTGGGGGAGGGTGGGTCGTTTACTGACTTCAGTATTCCAAAGACCCGTCCCTGTGGATCCTTGGGACTTCTTGCTCTCTCGGCCGAAATCTGGTTTCACGAACCCCGAGCAGGCATTACTACGATGTATGCTTCAGGCCGCCCGCAGATCCCTGGCTTCTCAATGGCTGTCGGATGTCCTGCCTACAATGCGTCTCGTGAGAGCTAAAGTATCCGATGTGAGGCTCATGGAGGAGCTGACAGCAATCGTATGCCAAACCATTCCCAAATTTGAGAAAACTTAGCATCTGTGGGATGATTATTTGGGAGTAACAAGTTGAAATGTCTATCTCCAGCAATTAATTAAGTTTGTAAGACCTGGTTGGAAATGTCCACCCCTCCCTTTTCTTCTTACTTTTTCCTTCTTTTTTTCCCCTTTTTGTTTGTTTTTATTATTTGTCTTTGTCTATGCCCATCCTCGGATGCGGTTACACCTAGGTACCTGTCAATTGATCTCTGTATTTTCATATGCTTCACGAGAATTGTTTGTTTTACCGTGTTCTGTTTAAAACGCTCATAAATAAAGAATTGAAAAAAAAAAACTAAAACACAGAGACATACACACAAGAGACACAAACTACACATAAGAACAAATGCACACATTTACTATGCTGCCATCTACTGGATGGAGGACAGCATAAGGCTGGCCGTCCACTTGATCCATAGTTGGACGACCAACTTTTTCATCAGACCATGGACGACGTTGGTCGTCCGACTAGGGTCGTCCACTGTGAGTGATCTGTCGTGCGACCACAGACGATCCAGATCAAAATCAGACAGAGGTGGAATGCAGAGGCTGCCAAAACCAGAATGAACTGGTTTTGTATATAAAACCAGCACATCCTGCTTTTTGAAACACTCAGTGCTTTTAAAAACAAAATATATATATAAAAAATTGTTCAGAAGAAAAAAATATGGTTTTAAAAAAAAATTACATTTAAAACCTATGGAATATGCAGTTTCATAGTAGTGATTGGTCACCTGGTATTACTTTTAGGGATGTGCGTTTCGTGTTTCGGAATTTCGGAATGTTCACGAAATTTCCCGATTCGTGTTTTCGGATGCGGTCGAATTTCCGAAAATTTTTAGATCCGAAAATGGCAGATCCGAAAAGTTTTCTGAGCCGAAACGAAATATTTTCGGAATTTTCGAATGGACTTGAAATGTGTCAAATCGAAATTTAGTGCTTTGAAACGAGGAGAACAGACGTTCCGAAAAAACGAAAATTTCCGAAATTACGAAAAGTCGATACAAAAAACGAGCAAAGTGACACGAAAATACAAAAAACGGTTGAAATTCCGAAAACATGTACAATTCCGAAAAACGAAAATTTCCGAAATTACGAAAAGTCGATACAAAAAACGAGCAAAGTGACACGAAAATACGAAAAATGGTCGATATTCCGAAAAAAAAATGTACACGAAAAACGAATCGAGCCGAACCGAATCGAAACAGAAATCGGTCGAAACGAGCCGAATCGAAAAGTTTAAAAATCCGAAAAATCGAACCGAATCGAACCAAAAAAAAAATCGGTGCACAAGCCTAATTCCTTTTTGATTTAGCTTTATTTAACTTTATTGATATAGCTAAAGGTGAACAGCATAATGGGTACATGTGTATATTCTCCAATGTGGATATACTGTATCCTCTAACCCTAAATAGAAGCACTCATCCTCCCTAAAAAGTAGGAAAAGTGCAGAGACGGGCGACTAAATTAATCAGGGGAATGGAAGATTTAAGTTACGAGGAAAGGCTAACAAGTTTAAACCTGTTTAGTTTAGAGAAACGGCGCCTTAGAGGGGATCTGATAACTCTGTATAAATATATACGAGGCCATTATAAACCACTGTCTGATAACCTATTCATTAACAGGACTATACACAGGACACAAGGTTACCCATTTAAACTGGACGAAAGAAAATTCAGCCTAAAGCATTGGAAGGGTTATTTTACGGTGAGAACAATAAAGCAGAGGAATTCTCTGCCTGTTGAGGTGGTTGGGTCAGAGATTGTACAGACTTTTAAACAACGCCTGGATGACTACCTACAGACACATAATATTAAGGGTTATAATATTTAATATGTGGGTTAAAGCTTCTTGATCCAGGGAGAAATCTGACGGCCATTCTGGGGTCAAGAAGGAATTTTTCCCCAGTATGTTTCATATTGACGAGCGCTTCAGACTGAGTTTTTTGCCTTCTTTTGGATCAACAGCAGTAGGTGATGATGTGTGAAAGGCTGAACCCGATGAACGCATGTCTTTTTTCAGCCTATGTAAAACTATGTAATGATGTAATAACTGCTATAGCAGGTTACAACAATCCCTTGTGTTCGCTGTGGTCTGCACTTCTCAAACTTTATTCATGGTAGTCATCTCAAATTGTTATATTAAATTTAGTGTCAACTTCCATCACTGTGAGTGAATACAGCCTTGTTTTCATATAAATTATTGGGAATGATACAGACCTGTAGCATTGTACACAGCCTTGTCATGGAATTGGTTAGTATAGAGTTGCAGAAACAAGTTTTGTCACAATACCACCTTAATCTCTTGTTATTCTATGGACAGGAATTCCGTGGGATGACATATTAAAATCCCATTATGTACGGGAACCAAGAGGTGTAAAGTATTTAGATAATCATATCAATTAACTTATATTAAGCACATCATCACTCCCAGCGAATTATTCAGTAAAGTATATATGTTTTATTTCAAGCAGATAACAAATATTTTGAGTATATACAGTATGTGTACATGAATCATATATCAGAGTATCCACTTATCAATTTTATTTATCACTTCTCACAGTTATCAGATTTTCACTAGAATAATATGTTGCCGTACACCAATTCTTATCAGATTCCGATATCTACTCTGCTAGGAATTTAACCTCTAGAGATAACATTGTCTAGGAACACTCCTTGAAAGAAGACAGCATAGCCCATCATCTTTGATCATTTTGCAGATATCAATTTTAAGTATGAATACAGGCAATTTAGTCTGGATTTAATTTGATAAGAAGAGCCAAGCATACGACCAATTACGCTGCAGGAGTATTTAAATGATACTTGTTCTCTTAATCTTTAATTCTATCACACTCACTGAGTTAAATTCTCTTCAAATTTGATCTAAAACGTATAAACATGATGTTGAAGGTTATCAGCCTTTTAGATCAATCACTACCATACTCACCTCTTGATTTATTGATTTAATTTTAGCAGTTATAGCGGCTTCGAAGAATCTAGGATGACAGCAACAACAGCAGCAGCCACACAAATCCAAGGATAGGAATATCCTTATCCAGGTGTAGAGTTGTATAAGGGTTTAGATCTCTATGGAGATCTGTCTGCGTGTTTGCGCTCTAGTGCATTGGCCCATTATGCCTCAGTCTACCTGGAAAGTCTACCCCACTGTTTCCCAACTCGGTCTCTGTGTGAGTGTGTCAGTGTCCCTCACTTCGCTTGTGTCGTATCCTTTATCCTGGCTAATCCCTTTTCTCAAACAGCCAGTTAGCGAATTTACAACTAAAATTAAAATAAGGGATATAAAATTTACCTATTTATTTCACTTTACGCAAGAAGGCAGAGTGGTATAAAAATGGATATTATTTATTTATTTCACCATCTGTCTATAACAGGTTAATCTGTTTTTAATTCTATCCTATCTCTTACCAGTGGTACAAGGCCATGTTCTCATAGTTTTTAATGACATGTCCTGTCCAGATGCAGGTAGTCGCTCCTCCTAGTGTGATAGCATAGATGTACTACCAGAAAGTCGGCTTTCTCGCCATCTACAGGTACTAGAAATAAAGACAGACCTTGGTGGGTTGCCATAGGCATGACCTTGGTTCCCAACCAAAAAGCTTTAAGAAAAACAATTTACTTTTCAATTTAACCTCTTTCCAGCATAAACATAGGAAAAGACTTTAAATTGTTATAAATGTGTATAAAATACATGTCTTATCCTTACACAGTATATAGTCTATTTCTTATAACTACAGTTGTGTTCAAAATTATTCAACTCCCAATGCTGTAAAGGGTTTTAGGGAATTTAGCGTACATTTGTAATTGTATTCAGAATGAAATCCTACAAGGACCTTTTAAAGAACCATATGCAACTAAAATGACATCAATTGGTTTTGTAATACAGTAGTAAATGTTTCTTTTGTGAATTCTTCATTGACACAATTATTCAACCCCTTAAAGACTACCACTCTGAAGAACAGAGGTTCATTCAAGTGTTTTCAATCAGGTGTTGAAAACACCTGTGGATGTCACGGAGCAGCAATAAAGCATAATAAGCACCAATTAGGCAGCTTTAAAATGACTGTGATACTCAGCTCCTTCTAGACATTTACTGGTGTGGTTACAAACATGGTGAAGTCAAGAGAATGGTCCAGGAAGACAAGAGAAGAGGTGATTACTCTTCACAGGAAGGGCAATGGCTATAAGAAGATTGCAAAGATGTTAAACATACCAAGAGAGACCATAGGAAGCATCATTCGCAAATTCCAGGCAAAGGGCACTGTTGAAACGTTACCTGGTCGTGGCAGAAAGAAGATGCTGACTTTGACTGCTGTGCGATACCTGAAGCGTAGAGTGGAGAAAAGTCCCCGTGTGACTGCTGAGGAACTGAGAAAAGATTTGTCAGATGTGGGTACTGAAGTTTCAGCTCAGACAATCCGGCGCACACTGCGTAATGAAGGTCTCCATGCCAGAACTCCCAGGCGCACCCCCTTGCTGTCTCCAAAGAATAAGAGTCGACTGCAGTATGCCAAAAGTCATGTGGACAAACCACAGAAGTTTTGGGATAGTGTTCTGTGGACTGATGAAACAAAATTAGAACTGTTTGGGCCCATGGATCAACGCTATGTTTGGAGGAGGAAGAACAAGGCCTATGAAGAAAAGAACACCTTGCCTACTGTGAAGCATGGCGGGGGGTCAATCAGGCTTTGGGGCTGTTTTGCTTCTGCAGGTACAGGGAAGCTTCAGCGTGTGTAAGGTACCATGAATTCTCTTCAGTACCAGGAGATATTGGATGACAATGTGATGCAGTCCGTCACAAACCTGAGGCTTGGGAGACGTTGGACCTTTCAACAGGACAATGATCCCAAGCATACCCCCAAGTCCACTAGAGCATGGTTGCAGATTAAAGGCTGGAACATTTTGGAGTGGCCATCGCAGTCACCTGACTTAAATCCGATTGAGAACCTCTGGTGGGACTTAAAGAAAGCAGTTGCAGTGCGCAAGCCTAAGAATGTGACTGAACTGGAGGCTTTTGCCCATGACGAATGGGCGAAGATACCCGTAGATCGCTGCAAGACACTTGTGTCAAGCTATGCTTCACGTTTAAAAGCTGTTATAACTGTAAAAGGATGTTGTACTAAGTACTAAGATTGAATGTCACTTGGGGGTTGAATAAAACTGATAATGATGTGAGCACAGAAAAGACATTTGTGGTTATTTCATTATAAATGTTATGTTATATTTGTCTGACCTACACGTGCCTCTTTGATTTAATTGTAAGCAAGATGACTGAATGATCAAAATCAATGTCAAACTGGCCAAAACACTCAATTTCAGTGAGGGTTGAATAATTTTGAACACAACTGTATATAGTGATTATAATGTACTTATGATTATGTATGTGATGCTGTTTCTATTTATTTGTTGAATCAAACCAAATGGATGCCATTGGACACTTTGTTCCTGGAGGTAGCCCTCATATCCCGACAGCCTCTGATATATTCACAAAAAGGTCTGGCAATCTACTGAATGAGTCAACCAGGTACCATTTTCCTTCGCTACCTGCCATTGCCACCAGCTCATCAGTTTTTGCCTGATCAATTCCAATCGCAAATACGATTATGCCTTCTTTTTGTAGCATTCTTGCGTTTTCATTCAGTTTTTCCCTATCGTGAGATTCACCATCGGTTATGACAATCAGATATTGAGGTACTCCGGATTTTCGACGGCTGCCTCTTTCCTCTGTGAAGAATTTTTTTGAATACTTCAGTGCCTTTGCAGTGAAAGTAGCGCCTCCTTTCAATTGATCGGATGCAATCGCATTTATAATATCCATTCTTGTGCTGTGGGTATTGAAGTAGAATATTTTTGTAGGGTCATCTGAGTACTTTAGGGCACCAAACTGGACATTCTTTGGACCAATTTCTGAATTTTTTACAATAGATATCACAAAATCTTTCATTATTTGATGCTGCGATGGCTGTATACTGCCAGATGAATCCATCACAAATACAATATCAGCTTTTTCTATCTTCTTGCATTCTGTAACAAAAGCAAAACGAGACTTTCAAGTTGGTTACTAGGTTAGATCCTGCATGATAATTCATGTTAGCTAGTTTTGTTCTCTAAAATACCCATATATCGAACATTGATGAAATTTTTCTATGGTGCTAAATACAGAATTGAGGCCGTTTACGGAAAAGGAAAGGAAAGAGTTTGATGGTAGAATTGGGTGAATCCCTTGTGATAAATTTGGATTTAAAGCAAACAAAACAAACTCCCTATAATAATTACCATTTATGAAATTTCAATAAACCTTTTTCTAGTTTCTTCTCATATATCAAAGTTGAAAACAGGGCGCGGCGCTTCACCATGGCGAGAGACAACAAAATCAGCCACAAAGCAATGTAGCGTCAGTCCTGTCTGAAATATCCTTCCTTAGACAGGTCTTTTATTAGATTTCAAAGAACTTATAGCCAATCAGCATACAGATACAATTCTATGTCAGAGTTTAACCAACAGTGAGCCAAAATTTACTATATTGATTCAGAGATGGCTTTTTCTAGCATACACTTTTCACACACCCCTTCCTGCACACAAAGGAAATGGCTAAATTCCACAGGCTAACATCCTATGCAAGTAAAAGACTTGCAGGGTTTGACACTTATAATGGGGGGGGGGTGGATTCACACTACCTATCATATTAAAATACCTTTCAATCGTCTCATTGATCACATATACAATCGTGATCACAAAAAGGGATGAAACAAACTAGACAATTAAACTAATTATACCTGGGGCCATAGTATCCTCGCCTAATACCTGTATGATATACGAAAAGGATTCCCCAAGGATGCCCTTTATGAGCATAAAAATACACTTATCTATCTAGATTCACTCTTCCAGCGAACCACATTTGGAGCGTAGGCAAAAATACCTAATCTAGACATTAAATAACTATTTATTCCCATTTCCCAAAATATAATTCACCGAACAAGAAAAGTATAATAACTTGAATGTAAAAGTTCATTTATCTAATAAATCAACATGAGTCAGATCTATATCTGTGTGTTTTCCTATGTTCAGCTTCACTCCACAAAACGCATATACACCTGCATTCATACACACATTCAAGAAATACATTCTCATTTTCACAAATTAAATCCTTTCTCACACTTATCTAGGGGATTAAATAAATAAAAGAAATAATATTCCATAATCTAATACCATAGTCCACAGTGCGAGATCAGGGTGTGGTCTTTTTTTTCAACATCCCAGCTTGAGACGCATAATCATTGAATGTCATCAGAGCTCCCACCATAGGGACTCCTGAACAAGCTGTCTCTTTGCGCTGGTTGCTTATTACCTGTGACCTTTGACCTTGACACAAAATGTCCATGATTCGTTCCATATTCGTTCATTGTGACTGTCAGGTTTCTTGATGATGTGATATGGTTTTAGCAACAATAAAGAAAAGAAAAAAGAAAAGAAAATATGGTATACCCCGCTAATCATATACATCCATTCATTCATTGTCACTCTCAAATGCACGAAAACAATAAAAATGTTAATTTACACAAGAAAAGACACAGATAATAAATTTCAAAATGTCCCCGCGAAGCCTGTCGGCCTCACGCAATAAAAAAATTATACTACTTCTGACTCATTGTTAGAGAAAAATATATATACGCAACTTTGGCTCAAAAGGGAAATAGCCGAAGTGCATATTCCACCCTTTTATTAAATATAATTTTTTTTTTTAATTACTATCCTATTCAGTCTTGTTCGATGTTGTGAAACAAACCTGGTGTTTATAAAACACACCAATCCTCAAATGAAATAAAAAAATTAAAAAATAAAAACAGCATTAATTTTATCGAATTAAAACTTTCCATTTACCACTATATATGTCATGAAACGTATTTATGCAAATGCATTAAATTATATGTTCCTAAATACATTAATGAACTCTGATTTTAATTGGATGTGATCTTCAATAATCCTAAATGTGTCAGGGAATTTTGAACAATATTGATTGTAACTAAACAACAAAAATAACAAAATATAAAATAATAAAAGACACAAAATAATTATCACTTAGACGACATCAGAATATAAAAATACATTATCTTCTTTCTTTGTCTTCTGTCTTATTGGTTGAAAATAACAGTTTTGTAAAACTGACATGTCTTAAGTTGTATTTCCAAATCAATGATCTTCTACAAATAGCATGATTTATTGATGAGTTGTCGATAATTAGATTGTTTTATTGCCTGGTGTCTGATAATTCCTTATTATCCGGTTGATGTAACATTGCAATGTGAAATGATAATGTGTTTGAGTAAATTTCCTTCAATTCCAACATCTTTATCAATATTGGTATCGCATAATCTTCCATCTAGCTTGAGCAAAGTTGGCATGCATGGGTAATTTTCACCTAAAGTAAAAACTTGGGAAAAAAATGTATTATTAACCTGTCAAAAACTTTAAAATTCATATGGTTAAAATACTTTTAAAATGGAGAAAAAAATGCAACACATTTTTGGACACAAAGAAAAGGAGGGGTCATGAGTGAGACAACACGGAGGAGAGGAGGGGTCATGAGTGAGACAACACGGAGGAGAGGAGGGGTCATGAGTGAGACAACACGGAGGAGAGGAGACTAGGAAAAGAATGTGAACTTCAATTCAAAATAAAAAAACACAACAAAAATATCATGAACTGGGAAAGAAAGTATAGAAGGGCATGTTTAAAACTTGACGCGTTAATTAGCACAAAATTCTCAGAGGAAACTCAGAGAAAAAGATTCTTAATAAACATCAATAATCTTTATTAAGGATATTGGTTAAAAACAAACATTCAAACGTGAGGTGTTTGTGCAGCTATTTTACAACCTGTTTTATTCCCTCCAAGAATATTCAATAGAGGCAAAGTTATACGCTATTGCACTTCACACCCAAAAGACAAAAACATCAGACAGGAAAAAATAATACTAGACATCTGGCTACCACTGCAGAAAAAGAAAACAAATCAAACAATACTCAGATACCAAACTACAACCTTCCATCTTCCTTAGTCAACTAAAATAAAACAAAAAAACCACCTTCTCTTATTTGAAATCTGCCTAAATTCCTTTGTACGGCGCTACTAAACCTGTAGGCGCTTTCCTTTAAACTTTCACTCAAATCCTTCAGCTTTATATCACTTCATCCTCTTAGATTCCAAACAACTAAACATGAACCTTCATATATATATTCCATTATACAAGTTACAAAACTGTAAATGATCTCAGTCAGCCATTTTGGCAAAACATATAACCTATATTAAGGTGCGGTCAATCCCTTAGTGCTGGACTCAAACAAAGACCAGAGGAAAATAACCGACCACGCCTCTCTTGGGAAAATGTACAACTTTGAGCCCATCACCTTGATACACTAATTTTTTTATATATATATAATCATACATCAATTTATAATCCATTTACAGTAAATCCAGCTCCCATACTTTCTTTTATTCCACTACTGTACGCACGCCGAAGCACTCAAACCGCGCCCAATTCCACAACAATTACAGTTTTATAAAGCACTAACAGCTCCAGAATTCAACTGCTACTACAGTCATTCAAGGCATTAGTCACATGTCATTTGTATATACTGTTCAATTATCCCACATACTCACAGAACAACAAAAATAACTACATATTCCATTATCCAACTTGCACTGCTAAAAGACTACTAGCATTCAAAGAAAAAAATCCTTATACAAACACATAATAACATTATTACATTCTTTTAATTAAATAAAAAAGAACAAAGAGAAAAAATGAATGTATGAGAAAGGGAAAAAAAGTTAGCAGGCGCATTTGAAAGTCACTGTAAACGTAAAGCCCTATTGTCTTCTCCATTTCCTGTGCCCCTTCTTTTTTTTTATACACGAGGCAAGCAGTAATGACACAGAAACAAAGAAACCTGGTTTACGAAAAGCAGTCCCTATACATAAATTACATATAAAAAACATAATATCAAAACTATGAAATACAAAACATCAAAGATAAACACATACATTAATAGTTAGTAAAGACAAACATTTAAATAAACAGACGCAATCAATGGCCAGAAACAAAATAAAAAATAAAACAAAACAAACATGCAATCTGAAAGAAAAAACAGTTAGCAAATCCTTTAGAATCAGCGCGCAAACACATGCAGCAAAAAATAAAAAAAAATGTCAGCAGCGCGCAAGAAAATAAAAAAATTAAGAGGAAAAAAAACTGTCTCTCAATGGAGATTAAATCAGTTGATATACAAGAAGAAAATCTAATCAGTTAAAAATAAATTCTCACAATTACAAGATATGGACGACCCAGAAACACCAGAATTGAAGTACAAGATAGACACAACGGAGACAATACAACTAGAAACATCTCGTTTCTTTTTATGAGTTCAATTTCCAGCAAATACAAATACTCAACACAGCGGGCGAGTTCAAACACACGTGAGGCCTCAAACGATTTTCCTTTACTACAATACATAAAACGACAAAAACAAATCAAGAGAAAGAGTCCAACCTTGCACCAAAAAAAAAAAAAAAAAAATTAAAAAAAAAAATCAACAAGCTCTGAACCATAGCTTTAACTTCAAGGAAACCAAGCCTGGAGGCAAGTTCGCAAAATCTGAACAAGCAAATGTAAGAATATATTCAAATGTAAAGATACACTTATATATATGGATACATCTGAATGCAGGGCCGGATTAAGGGTATCATGGGCCTGGTGCTGAGGATTTCGGTGGGCCTATTTTTAGATACTTAGGCAACCATCGATCCGCGTTGCTTTGCTTATCTGAAAGGATATTTACACCTTTTTTAAAAATTTACTTATAGCACTACAACGGAACATGACTTAGGCTGACCGTCCACTGGGTCCATATTCTGACGTCCAACGTGGTCGTCAGACTACGGACAACCTAGGTCGTACGATGGCAGACTTCCTGGGTTGTCTACTGCAAGTGACTATGGACAACCAGGGTCCCAGCCAAATGCTGCCGGACTGACAGCCGAATGCCACTGAAGCCCGCTGGACTGCACACAAAAACAATAAATGGAACTACACTATTCTTGTATTTAAACCAATAAAAATGCATTAAAATGTGTTTAAATGATAAAAAAGGTCCCATAAATAATAAAAATATCTGCTGCAGAAAAAAAAAATCATTCATAGGAGTGAAAGTGACCGAATGTGATGTGAATGGGGGCTATGCGTCATAGAGATTGATGAATGTGTGTGGCTGGAGTGAACTAGGAGTGGATTTGTGGCTGGGCGACTGACGTAGGAGTGCGTTAACAGAAGGGGTTATTCACTAAGCCCCGAACTTGCCACCGAACTGCACCGAACGGTGAATTTCACCCTATGGTGCAATTTCGTGTCAGTTCGTCTATTTACTAAACTGTCAGTTCGCCAAATACTGGCTCATTGACAGCGAAATACGGTGCAATTCGTCAAAATTCAACAATCTTCAGTGGCAGTGAAATTGTCCTATAGAGAAGTCATGAATAATATATTCACAGATGAGCGTATCGGAGCTCCACAGCAATAAAACTCACAGTAATGTGCAGTGTATGAGCGTATCACAGAGCTCCACAGCAATAAAACTCACAGTAATGTGCAGTGTATGAGCGTATCACAGAGCTCCACAGCAATAAAACTCACAGTAATGTGTGCTGTATGTATAAGTAGTATCTCTCATTTCTGTGTACTCTTTCCCACCCCTGTCACACATCTTTGAGTCCTTTCCTCCGTCCGTCTCTCTCTCTGACTCCTCTGTGACTCATCTCTCATTCATCCCTCTGTGACTCCTCTCACCCCTCTTTCTGTACTCCTCTCTCATCCCTCGCTCTCTCTGTACTCCTCTCTCATCCCTCGCTCTCTCTGTACTCCTCTCTCATCCCTCGCTCTCTCTGTACTCCTCTCTCATCCCTCGCTCTCTCTGTACTCCTCTCATCCCTCGCTTCTCTCTGTACTCCTCTCTCATCCCTCGCTCTCTCTGTACTCCTCTCATCCCTCGCTCTATCTGTACTCCTCTCTCATCCCTCACTCTCTCTGTACGCCTCTTCTCATCTCTCGCTCTGTACTCCTCAATCATACCTCGCTCTCTCTCTGTACGCCTCTCATCCCTCGCTCTCTTTTGTACGCCGCTCTCATCCCTCTCTCTGTACTCCTCTCATCCCTCTCTGTACTCCTCTCATCCCTCTCTGTACTCCTCTCATCCCTCTCTGTACTCCTCTCATCCCTCACTCTCTTTGTACTCCTCTCATCCCTGTGACTCCTGTCTCTCTGTGACTCCTTTCCATTCCCCCTCTTTCACCCCCCTTTCAACCCCTCTTTCATTCCACCCTCTTTCATCCCCCTCTCTCCCTCTCTTTCATTCTTCTCTCTTTCATTCCCCTCTCTCATCCCCCTCTCTCATTCATCCCCTCTCTCATTCATCCCTCTCTCATTCATCCCCCTCTCTTTCATCCCCTCTCATCTTTCATTCCCCCTCTTTCATCCCCTCTCTCTTTCATCCCCCCTCTTTCATCCCCTCCTCTTTTCATCCCCTCTCTCATTCATCTCCCCTCTCTCTCTTTCATCCCCTCTCTCTCTTTCATCCCCTCTCTCTCTTTCATCCCCCCTCTCATTCATCCCCTCTCTCATTCATCCCCTCTTCATTCATCCCCTCTCTCATTCATCCCCTCTCATTCATCCCCCTCTCTCATTCATCCCCCCTCTCTCTTTCATCCCCTCTCTCTCTTCATCCCCCCTCTTTCATCCCCTCTCTCTCTTTCATCCCCCCTCTTTCATCCTCTTCTCATCATTCCCCTCTCTCATTCATCCCCTCTCTCATTCATACCCTCTCATTCATCCCCCTCTCTCATTCATCCCCCTCTCTCATTCATCCCCTCTCTCTCATTCACCCCCTCTTTCATCCCCTCTCTCTCTTTCATCCCCTCTCTCTCATCCCCCCTCTCTCATCCCTCTCTTTCATCCCCCTCTCTTTCTTTCATCACCTCCTCTCTTTCTTTCTTCACCTCCTCTCTCTTTCTTTCATCACCTCCTCTCTCTTTCTTTCATCACCTCCTCTCTCTTTCTTTCATCACCTCCTCTCTCTTTCTTTCATCACCTCCTCTCTCTTTCATCACCTCCTCTCTCTTTCATCACCTCCTCTCTCTTTCATCACCTCCTCTCTCTTTCATCACCTCCTCTCTTTCTTTCATCCCCCCTCTCTCTCTGTGTCTGTGATCCCTCTTCCTGTCTGTGTCTTTATTGTCCCCCCTGCATGCTGCCCCCCCCTCCTTCCGAATGAGTTCAGAGGGAGAGCTGCGGGGTGGGGATAAGGGGTGAAGGTAAATTACAAAAAAAAAGCTGCCCGGGTGAATCATCAGCTGGGGAAGCTTACCTTTCTCCCTGGCTGCTGCTCAGCTGCTCTCCTTACCAGTCGCCTTCCTTCCACATGGCTGGAAACAGGAAGAGGTGCTGGAGGATGGGGAGGAGCAGCCGTGTCTCACAGAGCAGCTGATGAGCGACACCTAGTGGCTGCTCTGCCCCAAAATACTCCTGCACATTTTACAACACGGTGGGGCCGCTTGAGAGGATCGGCTTCATCACGGTGTGTGTGTGCTGTGTGTGTGCGCGCGTGTGGCAGATCTGTCGGACGGCCGGTGGATCCTCTATTCTTGGGGCAGCTGTGGGCCTATTTAATGGAAGGGGCCTGGAGCGGCCGCTCCATCCGCCCCTACGTTAATCCGGCCCTGTCTGAATGGCAAATCCCACTTCAGACAACAACTGATAAATTTGGATTTAAAGCAAACAAAACAAACTCCCTATAATAATTACCATTTATGAAATTTCAATAAACCTTTTTCTAGTTTCTTCTCATATATCAAAGTTGAAAACAGGGCGCGGCGCTTCACCATGGCGAGAGACAACAAAATCAGCCACAAAGCAATGTAGCGTCAGTCCTGTCTGAAATATCCTTCCTTAGACAGGTCTTTTATTAGATTTCAAAGAACTATAGCCAATCAGCATACAGATACAATTCTATGTCAGAGTTTAACCAACAGTGAGCCAAAATTTACTATATTGATTCAGAGATGGCTTTTTCTAGCATACACTTTTCACACACCCCTTCCTGCACACAAAGGAAATGGCTAAATTCCACAGGCTAACATCCTATGCAAGTAAAAGACTTGCAGGGTTTGACACTTATAATGGGGGGGGGGGTGGATTCACACTACCTATCATATTAAAATACCTTTCACCTTGATTTTGTACAATGAAACTGAGTTTGAGATCAACCTTAGTTTTACTTTTTTGAAAATTTAGTTTTCTGTTATTATATGTTTACGGAGCACCCATCAAAGCATCGGCAAAGCAGAGCCAACAGGTCGGCATGCATCTGCCAAACTTGTTGGCTCTGTTCTGTTGATGCGTGGATGGACACTTTGTCAATGAAAAACTCTAGATCCCTTGATTTTCACAAAAAATTAAAATTGAGGTTGATCGCTCAGATTTAAAAAAAGGAAAAAATGGAGGCGTAGTGAGCAATCTGGCACTTTGATCATTCTGACACTTTTTTATTAAGGCTCGGTCGTGTACACCTTGCACCAGTAATTACTCTAAAGCATTATAGTCTTTGAATATCCATTTCTCATGAATTTGCATGTAATTATGTAATAATTGTAATTTAGTTAAAAAGGCAAATGCCGAAAACGCAGTAGACATTTATATATTGCATTTTTAATGATTAACATTGTGTATTGTGATATAAAAAAGGGCAAAATGTTTTGGGCACATGTATATGTCTACTTTGCATTGGAAATGCACTATGGGAATTTTATTAAGAAGTTTATGGTAATTTGTTCATGTCAGTTATATAACCTGTTAAATTAGAACTAGCTGTGCTTTCGCATTCTGTCCATACATATTATTCAATGTGCTTTAAACTTAAATAAAAAAATACATAACCTTCTGTATGGGTGTATTATTATTATTATTCTTTATTTATAAAGCGCCAGCATATTCCGCAGCGCTGTACAATAAGCACAGTATAGACAGGGTTACAATACATTGAACAACATTTGACAAACAGTACAGGAGGAGATGAGGGCCCTATTCCCGTAGGAACTCACAATCTAGGAGGGTTGGGCTTGGAAACAGGAGGAGAGGACTGTAAGGTGAGAGTGATTGATGGTTGTGTCAGTGAGTTGGGTGGTAGGCTTCCCTAAATAGGAATGTTTTCAGGGAGCGTTTGAAGGAAGAGAAGTTAGGGGAAAGTCTGACAGTACGAGGGAGAGCGTTCCAGAGAGTGGGGGCTGCGCGTGTATACTTCAAAGATCAGATCGTCTTCTATGTCTTTCAAAAGATCAAATGTTTCGAGGTAACGCACTTTTCCGTTCTTCCCACTTATTTCCTCCAACTGGTGCTTGTTTGCGTTTAAAACACCTACTGAAAAAATAATTACACCACTGTCGCGAAGCGATTTGGCTGGTGTTTTCACCACATCATGTGCTACACCATCTGTAATCAGTATCAGAATTTTTTTTACATTAGGTCTTGCGCCGTTTGCCGATGTAAAATACTGAGACACAAACTCCAATGCTTTTCCAGTGTATGTAGTTGCCTTCATATACGTCATTCTGTCTATGGCATCCATAATAGGAGATGCCGTTGAGTAACTGTTTAGTTGAAACTCCAAATTAGTTGTATCACTAAATTGAACTGCTCCAAACTGTATGCTATCCCGTCCAACTGTAGTTTTGTTTACCAGGTGTTTCATAAATGTTTTCATTTTAGTGTAGTTTTCATCACCTATACTCCCAGAACTATCCACCAGGAATATGACATCAGCCTTCAAATCTTTGTAAACTGCAACAGAACAGAAAATACAATTTACTTTCCAACTACATGTAGTGAAAAAGCGGAACACAACATAGTTGCTAACTTCAACTTCGAGACATGTTTGTTTAGGCTCTTGCAAACAAATGATGTCAGACATAAATATCTGTATCAATTGAAAATCATTCACAGCACATGATGTCAGTTGTTTAAGAAGATCTATATACCGCCTAAATCAGTGGTTTCCAAACCTGTCCTCAAGACCCTCCGCCTCGCCAGGTTTTCCAGATATCTGAAGCACAGCACAGGTGACATGATTTGCTGCTCAGTGATTGCAGCATTCACTCTGTATTTCCCCAAGGTGTTCTGCAAATTCTGGCCTGGTTGAGGGTCCCGAGGACAGGTTTGGGAAACACAGGCCAAAATGTACTTGGATAAGGGTTGTTTGAGATGCATGGGGGGGGGGGTTAAAACATGTGCATCTTTCTTATTCAGGAGCTGTAGGTCTTAAAATGCTATCATTGACTCCTAGTGGTCCATGGTTTGTGAATAATTGAGTTCTATTGCAATTTGAATGTCAATAAAATGTGGATTTAGTATCGTTCATGAGGATATATTATGGATGCTGTCATTTAAAAAAAATAAAAACATCTAAAACCAATAACAATGGTGGTGTCCTGTGATGCCCTTGCATCTTAGCAAACTACTTCTGGGAACTTGCAACTGCGCTGACCGCTCCGTTGCTATACCTGTATTTCATTTTGAAAGCAATCCTTGGCGACTGTGTTCCCCATTCTATTCCCTTCCCTACTTTTTCCTCTTTGCACTTAGGTTTTCTTTTATTACTTTTACTTTTGATCTTTGTTAGGTAGGTAGTGATATTTGTGACCATACAACCTCAGCACAACATGTTCCACTTTTTACCATATTTCTGTCATTATCTGCGTACAACTTAACTTTCGCTCATACTCTACCTGGAACATTTCCTTTTGCCATATTTTATAGGCTCTGTATTGAAAAATTCTGTTTAATACACTTTTATCCTGCTTTGAAAATACAGAATTAAAATATTAATAAGAAAGCCGGTGTAGCCCATGTATAAATTGCATATTTTAAGGCTACATTCCGAATAATTTTGGCCATTTAATCCCCCTTACAGTGATATCCACATTATTGCTAACAATTCCCTTTAGAAGAGAAGAGATCATGATGCTCACTACTTAACTGGGTTTTGCTGCAGATTGTTAGGGGGAATTAACCAGAGGATTTCATGTCTTTATTCAAAAACGCTATTGTAGAATAATAGTTGAATCGCAGAATGTGTTTTTTTGTGATTACTTGAAATCTGATATTCCGTAGTCACATTCTGACAAGACAGATGTTGCGCTGTGAGGCCAAACATTACGTTTCACGCAAGCTGGCATAATCATGCAATTACCTTTGGAGGACCAAATTTGTCTGGCTACCAGATTTTTAATATCTTTCAAGGCACCAAAGTCTTTGACAAAATGAACTCTTTTGGGGTCTCCAGTAATCTCTAGCAGTTCGGCTACATTTGCTGCTTTTACTCCTATAGCAAATAACTTAACGCTGTGACTTCGCAGAATTTCTGCTGCTTCCTTGACACTGTCTGCTGACTCTCCATCTGTAAGAACAATCAGATATACTGGGATATTCTTCGCCCTGGCATTCTGCGGATCTAGTACTAGCTGGCGAATGTAATTCATTGCTTGCCCTGTTTTAGTTCCTCCTCCGAGCTGCCTAAAGTTTTTTATGGCAAGCTTTAAATTCGTTTTGCTGTAGTCTGATCCAATCTGGAATTCCAGTAGATACGTATCTGAATATTGAACAGCTCCAAATCGAACTTTCTGAGGCCCTATATCAAACACATCAACCAAGTCCACCAAAAAATTCTGCATTTCTTTAAACTCTTCATAGTGAATGCTTCCAGATCCATCAATCAGTAGGTAGATATCAGCTTCTTCTGTGAGCAAACATCCTGCAGAAATAAAAGCATGGTTAGCCAGTAGTATAGATATCAAATTATCAGATTACGATATCAAATGAATTAGCATACTGCACACACAACCTGTGCAAACAATAAAGGAGTCAGTTAAGGTGACATTTTAGAATAGAAACGGTCATTGCCTTTTTGCAAGTGTTTTGCTGTTAAAGTTCTTTCAGTTGTTTAATGTGGAATTGCATTCTAATATCTCCATCTAGTGTATGGCTCAGTACTGCAGTTTGAGAATAGTTGGACAATTGTTCCCTGTGAGCCTCTATAGATTCCCATCATCCTAGTGTGCGGGGAGGTTGGGCTTCACATGCAGTGTCAGAAGCCATCCAGCTTGCATCAACACGTCAATTCCTGGAGAAGAACAGATCTACCTAGCTTCCATTTTGTCATCAGCCTGACAGTAGCATCACCGTTTTACCTGACTTCCTCACAATAAAAGTTGATAAAGACCCTGCGTCTGCCTCAATGAGTTGCTGAGGGAGGAGAGTTTATCTGTCTGTCTAATTATACCTCCGCCACGTGTTAAGAGGACAGAACAGTAAAACGGTGCTTCTAACAGGCTTCAGACAGAGCATCTATACAAGCAAGGCATCATGTCAGAGAGGTCAGAGCAGTTTGAGACAAGGTCCCATGTCTCAGCCAGCTCCAGAGGCTCAAAGAGGTCAGTGAGCAGCAATGCAGTTGCTATTGCACGTGCAAAAGCAGAATCTGCGAAAGTAAAGTTAGCCTTCACTGAGAAAGAGATGCAAATGAAATTAGAAAAGTCACGCATAGAAGCTGCATTAGAGACACTGGCTGCTGAGAAAGAAGCAGCAGCAGCAGTTGTTGAAGCAGACATTTTAGAAGAACTTGCAAACACTAATGCTGAGAGACTTAGCAACATACAGGAGATTAAACAAGATCATCAGGACAATTTGCAGCGGACTTCAGACTATGTGCTGCCCCATGCTAAGTCCGATGACCACCTACACTCCACTTCAAGGGCAGAATTAACCCCTGCTATCTACACACCCTGCATTAAACAAGAAAGTAACCTCTTATTCAGCCAGCCATCAGAGCAACCCGCATACAAGCTATCAAACACCTACAATACTCACTTCATAAAAGAAGGGTCGCAGAGCAGCAATCACAGAAACCGCGTATCTTATAACTGCAATCGCCCACCGGATCCACCAAACAACAGAGCACCTCCAGGTCACTCAGACAAAGACCAAGGGTTGTCAGAGTTTCTCAAGTTCTTTGCACAACGTGAGCTGTTGACCCAAGGACTCTCAAAGTTTAACGATCGATCTGAAGATTATAGAGCATGGCGAGCAACGCTATTGTGGAATAATAGTTGATTCGCAGAATGTGTTTTTTGTGATTATGTAAGGTATGTCAAAATAAGGTACCCCATTAAAATAAAGCAGGTACCCCATTAAAATGTTACATTATAAAGTAAACTAATGCCATTTCTAGTAAACCACCTGTAGATGGCAGCAGAGTGAAAAGCCTTAATGATGAGCACGTGTTCATGTAAGATGCTTCCCTTAGCAGGGAGAACCAAAAAGCATGATTTTCGTTCCTGGTAGGAAGCAAATAACCAAAGTACAAATCCTACCAGAACTGAAGTCATGCTTTGTTTGTGTTGCAGGTAAGAGGGAGCATATCTGGGGTTATAAACAGGGCAAAAGTGATTTAATTCACATCCCTGTAATTAGAAAAGACTGCTGGGAATTAGATAAGACAGTATATAAATGTCTGGGTTGTGCTGATGTGTTATAGAGCACCAGCATACAGGGAAAGTGATGACTATAGGCTCTCATGTGACTAGATTATATTGTATTGCACCATTAGCCTACTATAATGCAGATTGAGTAATAATATATCTGTACATGTTTAATTGTTTATTATTTTCTATAAGAACGCTAGTCCTGCATAGGTGAATGTTACTGTATACTGTATATATCTAAATGTGTATTAATGTATAAGGAAGCAAAAAAGCAAACTACAAATCCTACCAGAACTGACGTCATGCTTTGTTTGTGTTACAGAAAACGTTTAAATAAAAACACTTCTGGTTTCAACCAGCCCGCTCCCTTCGCACAGTGGAATTATTGACCATACTTTCAGCATATGTGCAACAATTACTTGAAATCTGATATTCCGTAGTCAAATTCTGTCAAGACAGATGTTGCGCTGTGAGGCCAAACATTACGTTTCACGCAAGCTGGCATAATCATGCAATTACCTTTGGAGGACCAAATTTGTCTGGCTATCAGATCTTTAATATCTTTCAAGGCACCAAAGTCTTTCAAGGTTATTCAGAGAGCATGAAAAGCAGGAGAATGACTGGAGAATGACTGGACAATGAAAAATTCTAGGTCAAAATAGCCAATTTGGAAAGTGAGATGAAAGGGAAAAATTTTCTGGTTTGGCTATTTTGACCTAGAATTTTTCATTCTTCAGTCATTCTCCTGCTTTTCACGCTCTCTGAATAACCCTGTTTGACAAAATGAACTCTTTTGGAGTCTCCAGTAATCTCTAGCAGTTCGGCTACATTTGCTGCTTTTACTCCTATAGCAAATAACTTAACGCTGTGACTTCGCAGAATTTCTGCTGCTTCATTGTCACTGTCTGCTGACTCTCCATCTGTAAGAACAATCAGATATACTGTTCCCCATTCTATTCCCTTCCCTACTTTTTCCTCTTAGCACTTTTTACATTTTCTTTTGTTACTTTTACTTTTGATCTTTGTTACGAATACGTAGGTAGTGATATTTGTGACCATACAGCCTCAGCACAACATATTCCGCTTTTTACCATACTTCTGTCATTATCTGCGTACAACTTAACATTCGCTCATACTCTACCTGGAACATTTCCTTTTGCCATATTTTATAGGCTCTGTATTGAAAAATTCTGTTTAATACACTTTTATCCTGCTTTGAAAATACAGAATTAAAATATTAATAAGAAAGCCGGTGTAGCCCATGTATAAATTGCATATTTTAAGGCTACATTCTGAATAATTTTGGCCATTTAATCCCCCTTACAGTGATATCCATATTATTGCTAACAATTCCCTTTAGAAGAGAAGAGATCATGATGCTCACTACTTAACTGGGTTATGCTGCAGATTGTTAGGGGGAATTAACCAGAGGATTTCATGTCTTTATTCAAAAACGCTATTGTGGAATAATAGTTGAATCGCAGAATGTGTTTTTTTGTGATTACTTGAAATCTGATATTCCGTAGTCACATTCTGACAAGACAGATGTTGCGCTGTGAGGCCAAACATTACGTTTCACGCAAGCTGGCATAATCATGCAATTACCTTTGGAGGACCAAATTTGTCTGGCTACCAGATTTTTAATATCTTTCAAGGCACCAAAGTCTTTGACAAAATGAACTCTTTTGGGGTCTCCAGTAATCTCTAGCAGTTCGGCTACATTTGCTGCTTTTACTCCTATAGCAAATAACTTAACGCTGTGACTTCGCAGAATTTCTGCTGCTTCCTTGACACTGTCTGCTGACTCTCCATCTGTAAGAACAATCAGATATACTGGGATATTCTTCGCCCTGGCATTCTTCGGATCTAGTATTAGCTGCCGAGTGTAATTCATTGCTTTCCCTGTTTCAGTTCCTCCTCCGAGCTGCCTAAAGTTTTTTATGGCAAGCTTTAAATTCGTTTTGCTGTAGTCTGATCCAATCTGGAATTCAATTAGATATGTATCTGAATATTGAACAGCTCCAAAACGAACTTTCTGAGGCCCTATATCAAACACATCAACCAAGTCCACCAAAAAATTCTGCATTTCTTTAAACTCTTCATAGTGAATGCTTCCAGATCCATCAATCAGTAGGTAGATATCAGCTTCTTCTGTGAGCAAACATCCTGCAGAAATAAAAGCATGGTTAGCCAGTAGTATAGATATCAAATTATCAGATTACGATATCAAATGAATTAGCATACTGCACACACAACCTGTGCAAACAATAAAGGAGTCAGTTAAAGAGACATTTTAGAATAGAAACGGTCATTGCCTTTTTGCAAGTGTTTTGCTGTTAAAGTTCTTTCAGTTGTTTAATGTGTTAATTCTCTATGGAATTGCATTCTAATATCTCCATCTAGTGTATGGCTCAGTACTGCAGTTTGAGAATAGTTGGACAATTGTTCCCTGTGAGCCTCTATAGATTCCCATCATCCTAGTGTGCGGGGAGGTTGGGCTTCACATGCAGTGTCAGAAGCCATCCAGCTTGCATCAACACGTCAATTCCTGGAGAAGAACAGATCTACCTAGCTTCCATTTTGTCATCAGCCTGACTGTAGCATCACCGTTTTACCTTATTTCCTCACAATAAAAGTTGAAAAAGACCCTGCGTCTGCCTCAATGAGTTGGTGAGAGAGGAGAGTTTATCTGTCTGTCTAATTATACCTCCGCCACGTGTAAAGAGGGCAGAACAGTCATGGCCCTGGCACGCAAAGTATAAATGTACAGCACTACTAGAAAACCTAATACTTGTCATTTATCATAATGATTCCCTAAAACCCAGGTTAACGCTATGTATTATTTTTCTTTGAGAAAGTATTTTAGGAAGGGTACATTGAGATTTCTCTCATTTTCAAGCATGCCATGGGTGACGAGTATGTACCGTTAGGTGTCATATGAATCCACACACTGCTGGGAAGCGCCTCTCTGCGGTATAATTAATGCAGCATATGAAGAATCCTCAAGAATCTCTAGAATCCTCGTTTTCAAGTGTACCCCGCTCTCTAGAATCCTCGTTTTCAAGCTGAACCCTGAACCTAATCCCTGGCAAACCCTTATTCACCTGCCTATGTTTGTATGCAGGTTACAGATTCCCCTATCTGGCTGTTAAGCTTCTGTTGTGGTACCTACAGGTGTATGCTATTTCACCTAAATGAAGCCTGCTTAAAAGAGGGATCCACCCTTCCATCAGGGCTTCAACATAAATGTTTCTGGAAGTGCAGACAACCAGTCCTGTCCCTGAAGCTCCCTACCAGTGATACACCCCAGTGGAACCCTGCTCCCAATTGGAACCCTGCTCCCAAGGAGAATCTCGCTATCAAGGTACCCCGCTCTCTAGAATCCTCGTTTTCAAGCTGAACCCTGCTTTCCAGCAAACCCTGAAACCTGCATACAGTCTGTTGCCTGCCTGCTAGTGCTCATATTAATTGCTATTTGTTTTGTTTATTCTTTAATAAATCTTCAGTACCCAGCAACCTGTGTGACTCCTACAATCACTGGCTTACTTCACCCACCGCCGCACTCCCAGCCTGACAGAATGTTGAAGCCTTCACACAGTGAGTCTGCGGTGATCCAAATCGTTAGGGAGTACCTCAGAAAAGCAATTCAAGACATCCTGCAACATTTGGACTCCGTATTTGCAAGTATGCAGCAGGGTTTAAATGGCACCTCTACTAAGGTGTGCACTCCAGCTCCAATGAAAGTGGGCAGAGAACCCCTAACATCTGAAGAAATCGCTAGGAGAAGGTCCCAGAAGCTCTGCTTCTACTGCGGGGAACCGTCCCATTCCATCTCAGAATGTTTAGTGCGCCCCCCCACCCAAGCTGCCCCGCACTTTCCCTGGAGTTGCAAATGAAATCCTGCAATCCCCAGTGTTAACTGGGGCTACTCCTAAGTCTGCACCTGTTAACCCACAAAATACTTTTTCTATCAAGGCCAGAGAACCCTTGTCTACTACGTCTGTGTTCCCAATCCCAATGCCTAGTGAAGCACTGCCCACCAAGTTCAAGAAGGCAGTGCCTGTCAAGTCTGCTTCCACCAGACCAAAAAGGGAAACTGTTCCTACCAAGTCCTTGTCCAGAAAACCCACACCTGCTAAAACAAAGACTGTGTATATAAAGTCTATGGAGGCCTACTCTAATAAGCTCCAAAGGTGCCAGCCAAATAGGATGGTGTCACTGGAAACATATCCTGAGGTCACAGACCATGAAGACCCCAATCCTGCTGAAACCATGGAGTTCGAGTCCACCCTACCTCCAGAATATGAACCTGAAATCACCATGGAGATAGCTGCTGCCTCCCCTTCTCAGAAGACACCCACCACTCTCATCTTCATGTCATCGGTGAAACCAGAACCCCGAGATCTGGAAGCCAACTCCTGCCTCCTTGACCTCGAAGAATCACTGTTGCAGAGTCCAGCTGCCTCCATACCAAGGAGGGCTCTGGGATTCAAAAAGGTTGAGACTCCCATTCCTCACAGCCGCAAGTCCGAGCTGGTTTCTGGACAACCATGCCAAGGAACTGCACATATTGGCACCACTGTCTCTACCCCTGAAGGCACCATCACTATGGAACCCTTGCCCCCTGGGTTCACATATGGTTCCAATGGGACTGTGGTCAGATGCGCAGACCTGCAGGTGTTTCAGAATCCCAAAAGCGCTTGGAGATCACTCCACAATAACAGAGTTCTGCCCAAATATGTCTCCAGTCCACAGTGCAGGAAAACCGCCTACATAGGCACCATCAAATGCACATCACCCTCGGTTCACGGGTTGCCTAAAAACCCTAAGCCAGCTTCTCGGCCTTGCCTGAACCCCATGGTCAAGCTTCACCAGGCCTCAGGATCTCCAGAATCCGCAGCCCTGCATCCCGCAGGATCTCCAGAGGTCGCTGCCCTGCATCCCGCAGGATCTCCAGAGGTCGCGTCCCTGCATCCCGCAGGCTCTCCAGAGGTCGCGTCCCTGCATCCCGCAGGCTCTCCAGAGGTCGCTGCCCTGCATCCCGCAGGCTCTCCAGAGGTCGCTGGCCCTGCATCCCGCAGGCTCTCCAGAGGTCGCTGGCCCAGCATCCCGCAGGCTCTCCAGAGGTCGCTGGCCCTGCATCCCGCAGGCTCTCCAGAGGTCGCTGGCCCTGCTTCCCGCAGGCTCTCCAGAGGTTGCTGGCCCTGCATCCTGCAGGCTCTCCAGAGGTCGCTGGCCCTGCATCCCGCAGACTCTCCAGAGGTCGCTGGCCCTGCATCCCGCAGGCTCTCCAGAGGTCGCTGGCCCTGCATCCCACAGGCTCTCCAGAGGTCGCTGGCCCTGCATCCCGCAGGCTTCCCAGAGGTCGCTGGCCCTGCATCCCGCAGGCTCTCCAGAGGTCGCTGGCCCTGCATCCCGCAGGCTCTCCAGAGGTCGCTGGCCCTGCATCCCGCAGGCTCTCAAGAGGAGGTCGCTGGCCCTGCATCCCGCAGGCTCTCAAGAGGAGGTCGCTGGCCCTGCATCCCACAGGCTCTCAAGAGGAGGTCGCTGGCCCTGCATCCCGCAGGCTCTCAAGAGGAGGTCGCTGGCCCTGCATCCCGCAGGCTCTCAAGAGGAGGTCGCTGGCCCTGAATCCCGCAGGCTGTCAAGAGGAGGTCGCTGGCCCTGCATCCCGCAGGCTCTCAAGAGGAGGTCGCTGGCCCTGCATCCCGCAGGCTCTCAAGAGGAGGTCGCTGGCCCTGCATCCCGCAGGCTCTCAAGAGGAGGTCGCTGGCCCTGCATCCCGCAGGCTCTCAAGAGGAGGTTGCTGGCCCTGCATCCCGCAGGCTCTCAATAGGAGGTTGCTGGCCCTGCATCCTGCAGGCTCTCAAGAGGAGGTTGCTGGCCCTGCATCCCGCAGGCTCTCAAGAGGAGGTCGCTGGCCCTGCATCCCGCAGGCTCTCAAGAGGAGGTCGCTGGCCCTGCATCCCGCAGGCTCTCAAGAGGAGGTCGCTGGCCCTGAATCCCGCAGGCTGTCAAGAGGAGGTCGCTGGCCCTGCATCCCGCAGGCTCTCAAGAGGAGGTCGCTGGCCCTGCATCCTGCAGGCTCTCAAGAGGAGGTCGCTGGCCCTGCATCCCGCAGGCTCTCAAGAGGAGGTCGCTGACCCTGCATCCCGCAGGCTCTCAAGAGGAGGTCGCTGGCCCTGCATCCCGCAGGCTCTCAATAGGAGGTCGCTGGCCCTGCATCCCGCAGGCTCTCAATAGGAGGTCGCTGGCCCTGCATCCCGCAGGCTCTCAAGAGAAGGTCGCTGGCCCTGCATCCCGCAGGCTCTCAAGAGCCGTGCTGTACCGAGATCCAGGTCCCACCGAACCTTGCCACGGGCGCTGCCCCACCGAGCTGTACCGAGGCGTCACTTGCCCAGACTGATACAGCTGCAACTACCCTGCCAACTCCTGGTAAAGCCAATCCATCTAGTGAAGTCCTGGTACTTGTCTCTGCCATGGCAGCCCAGGTGAATACCCTTACCCATACCATACAGGACATTCAGCTGAACCACAAGTTCCTGCAGTCTCAGGTACAGGTTGCATTAGCCCGTGGACATATTTCTGCTCCCGATCCGGTTGCCACCAGCAACCCCATATATCTAGACGACTGTCTACCCACTGTGCTTGATAGCACCTCAGATATGGATCCCACGATACCCTACAGTGTGCAAGGTATCGTGATACGCCGAGCAGACCTTGAAACCCCTGAGACCACCTTGACCACCCAAACCTCATCCTTGGAGGTGACGTGTCATGGCCCCCACCGGCGGCGGCGCAGGAAGAAATAAGTGGCCCCCTTGCTGTACATCTGATTGTTCGCACCCGGAAGGCGCTCCTTGGGTTGGGGTACTGTCAAGAATCAAGCCTGTGCCCACACCTAATCCCTGGCAAACCCTTATTCACCTGCCTATGTTTGTATGCAGGTTACAGATTCCCCTATCTGGCTGTTAAGCTTCTGTTGTGGTACCTACAGGTGTATGCTATTTCACCTAAATGAAGCCTGCTTAAAAGAGGGATCCACCCTTCCATCAGGGCTTCAACATAAATGTTTCTGGAAGTGCAGACAACCAGTCCTGTCCCTGAAGCTCCCTACCAGTGATACACCCCAGTGGAACCCTGCTCCCAATTGGAACCCTGCTCCCAAGGAGAATCTCGCTATCAAGGTACCCCGCTCTCTAGAATCCTCGTTTTCAAGCTGAACCCTGCTTTCCAGCAAACCCTGAAACCTGCATACAGTCTGTTGCCTGCCTGCTAGTGCTCATATTAATTGCTATTTGTTTTGTTTATTCTTTAATAAATCTTCAGTACCCAGCAACCTGTGTGACTCCTACAATCACTGCATCACGGGCTTACTTCACCCACCGCCGCACTCCCAGCCTGACAATGGATGTTAAGGGATGTGCATGACCATTGCACACAAATTTTTTTGAGAGCCGAGGCACTAGGCAGCACTGCAGAGCCAGAGACGACAGGCACCGTGCACGCCGCGGCCCCCGCATGCTTCTGCAGAAAAGGCGCCACGTGGGAGCTGTTAGGGTGGTGGGCAGGCTGCCGCTGATGAGACGTTAGCGACAGCGTCAGCCCGTCGGATGGCCGGCGTGCAGCTCCCTCTGGCGTGTGGGCGGTGTCACGCGTCAGAGGGGGTGAGATCAGCGTGGCCATCTTTGGCGCATCATCATGATGGATTCATGCCCTTACTAGTCTACCGTTACGGAGAGGGTGACAGTCACGACCCGCCCTTGAGTTTTGATTTTTGAACCGGGGCTGCACTGCAGGTTACTGTCATGGTTCCCGGATCCCACCACGCAGTCCTTAAAGCCCAACACAGAGCCCAAAAGCTACCAACAGGGTAGCCGTAGAAGAATCCCTAACTGTCCTTAGAATTGGCCAGGTATACTAGCTAGACAGAAAGGGTTAATCAAAGACAATGTCGTAATACAAAACCAGGTCAGCAACACGGGGGTAGTCAGACAAGCCAGAACCAGGAATACAGAATAT
Organism: Leptobrachium leishanense; assembly: GCA_009667805.1. Classification (NCBI taxonomy): domain Eukaryota; kingdom Metazoa; phylum Chordata; class Amphibia; order Anura; family Megophryidae; genus Leptobrachium; species Leptobrachium leishanense. Next base: position 250,761,225 of record CM019067.1, read on the forward strand.
AGGATAGTCAAATGGAATAGCCGGGTCGATATTAGTGCAGAAGCGTAGTACAAGGAAAATAGTCTAGGGCAACGGAAGGCAGAATAGTCAGAAAACAAGCAGAGGTCAATAACAGGTTAAATCACGAGAGAATTCAGGTACAAGGAGCTCAGGTATGGATAACCACGATCTGGCACTGCTTAGAAGGAACTGTTGGTTTTTAAAAGACCTTCACCAGACCGCGCCCCCCTCTCAAGCCGCACCTCATGCAGCCACCTCCCTGCCTGTTTCAATATAAACTGGGTGTTGGTGAGCGATCAGCATCAGACATGGTGCCCTCAAGCACACCGGAAAGGCTGGAAGCCCCCAACGTTACAGTTACTAACTTTGGTCCAAAGTTAGTAACCCTGCAGTGCGGCCCTGCGGGCGGTTCAAAAATCAAACGTCTCACAAGTTACAGCTTTGGTGACGGTGTCACCCCGCCGCGGCTGTCACCTGGTGCGGGCTGCAGCGCCCGCCCCCACCCAGCGACGCCACTGACTATACTGCAGAGAGGTGCTTCCCAGAAGTGTGCTGACTCATATGCTGCATTAATTATACTGCAGAGAGGTGCCTCCCAGCTGTGCGTGTAATCATATGCTGCATTGAAACCTATGGTTTAAAAAGCCTTGTTTTTTTTTTTAAAACAAAAAGTTAGGAAACCTAAAATTTCACCCAAAAATGCCTAAAAAAAATAAATAAGTGTAGCGCTCACTCCCGGGGAAGCCGCTGAATTAACCTCGGGTTAGTCTCACCGCACTAGGGAATAAATATACACCAGCACTGTTGTGGATTTTACAGATTATATTCTTTGCTGATCCCAATAAAGCAGCATATATAATGTAGATATGGTATTTGAACGACAGGATTTCGTAATGCGGCAAAAAACACGCTGCGGCAAAAGAAAAAGATTAACCCCCTCAGTTCTGGAGTGTAAATCCCGTGAATGATAGCTCTAAATTGTGTATGTGTATGGTCTCGGGTACCCGGGTACTGTATTCAACTGGCCAGTGAATGAAACAAACAAATCTTCGACTAGTCAAGTTGGGGCCCTGTGGATTTAAACAATATTGCAGCGTGCGTTTCTTATTTTTGGAACTGCGGCCTGGGAGGCCTCTCACCCATCCGATAGACAATCTGTTCAGGACCCGATCAAGGATTTCTCTCCGCTGTGTACTGGGACTCTGCCACCGGATCTGCTCCCTGCTTGTCCGATCTCCACACTGCGTACAACGGTCTACCGCCTGCACTCCCAATAGATCATCGCGGTCTCCTAACTCGGGGTCCAGCCGGAACCAGATTATTACTCAGACCTCTCAGCGGTGCATAGGTAGGTCTCTGCAAGGTCACCATCCCGATCTCCAGCACCAGCGAGGCAGCGCCTGCACTCCGGCCTGGTCACGATCCCTGGCAGTTTCACGTGCGTCCTCCACCTTTCGCCACTCGGCTCACTCTGCCTCTCTCCTGCACGAGGCTGCTGATGTCTTTCCTCTTCCTACACCACCCACTTCCTGTCCTCACGCAAAGCATGATGGAAAACGTAGTTCAGTGTTTTCCTTGTTTGTCCAGCATAATCCATTAGGTCTCTGTCTCCCTCTGGTGGCCATAATAATTAAATGCAGCAGAACACAGTCTTTTTAAAGCAGTGCTACATAAGTAAAGAAAATTTCATTCTATTGGTACTAGTAATCTACTTCTCATTCTTAAATAAGCAACAAAAACAACTCATAAAAAACAAAAAACCAACTGATCCGAAACACCGAACTGATCACCGAATCACCGAACCGAAACAAAAAAAAACTGTCCGAAATGATCCCGTAACAAAGAAAAAAGACCAGAGAAAAAATTGTGTGCAATGGTCATGCACATCCCTAAACAGCGGTCACTGAGAAGAAACCATCTATAACTATAAAATCGAATGTCCGTTGCCGCACATCCGGTTTCTGTTGGCTGCACGCGCAGCCAACAGAAACCCGATGTGCAGCGTCAGACAGACGCTGGATGCGTGAGCAGCCTCTACCCATCGGCCGCGCGCATCCAGGAGAACACGATGCATACGCAGCAGCCGGGTAGAGGCTGCGCACGCATCCTGTAGAGCCAGATGCGCTCGCAGCTGGCTGCTGCGTGCGCATCCTGTTCTCCTGGATGTGCGCGCTGCCAACGAGTAGAGGCTGCGCGCGGATCTAACTTCTGTGAGTTGGGGGCAATTATACCCATGTGAGCTGGGGGCAAATATACCCATGTGAGCTGGGGCAAATATACCAATGTGAGCTGGGGCAAATATACCCATGTGAGATGGGGGCAAATATACACATGTGAGTTTGGGGCAATTATACCCATGTGAGCTGGGGACAATTATACCCATGTGAGCTGGGGGCAAATATACCCATGTGAGCTGGGGCAAATATACACTCATGTGAGCTGGGGGCAATATATACAGTCAGGTCCAGAAATATTGGGACATCGACACAATTCTAACATCTTTGGCACTATACACCACCACAATGGAGTTGGAATGAAACAAACACAGTGTGCTTTAACTGCAGACTGTCAGCTTTAATTTGAGGGGATGTACATACAACTCAGGTGAACGGTGTAGGACTTACAGCAGTTTGCAGATGTGCCTCCCAATTGTTAAGGGACCAAAAGTAATGGGGCAGAATAATAATCATAAATCAAACTTTCCCTTCTTAATACTTGGTTGCAAATCCTTTGCAGTCAATCACAGCCTGAAGTCTGGAACGCATAGACATCACCAGACGCTGGGTTGTTTCATCCCTGGTGATGCTCTGCCAGGCCTGTACTGCAACTGTCTTCAGTTCCTGCTTGTTCTTGGGGCATTTTCCCTTCAGTTTTGTCTTCAGCAAGTGAAATGCATGCTCAATGGGATTCAGGTCAGGTGATTGACTTGGCCATTGCATAACATTCCACTTCTGTCCCTTCAAAAACTTTTTGGTTGCTTTTGCAGTATGCTTTGAGTCATTGTCCATCTGCACTGTGAAGCGCCGTCCAATGAGTTCTGCAGCATTTGGCTGAATGTGAGCAGATAATATTGCCCGAAACACTTCAGAATTCATACTGCTGCTTTTGTCATCAGTCACATCATCAATAAATACAAGAGAACCAGTTCCTTTGGCAGCCATACATGCCCACGCCATGACACTACCACCACCATGCTTCACTGAGGAGGTGGTATGCTTAGGATCATGAGCAGTTCCTTTCCTTCTCCATACTCTTCTCTTCCCATCACTCTGGTACAAGTTGATCTTGGTCTCATCTGTCCATAGGTTCTTGTTCCAGAATTGTGAAGGCTTTGTTAGATGTTGTTTGGCAAACTCTAATCTGGCCTTCCTGTTTTTGAGGCTCACCAATGGTTTACATCTTGTGGTGAACCCTCTGTATTCACTCTGGTGAAGTCTTCTCTTGATTGTTGACTTTGACACACATACACCTACCTCCTGGAGAGTGTTCTTGATCTGGCCAACTGTTGTGAAGGGTGTTTTCCTCACCAGGGAAAGAATTCTTCGGTCATCCACCACAGTTGTTTTCCGTGGTCTCCAGGGTCTTTTGGTGTTGCTGAGCTCACTGGTGCGTTCCTTCTTTTTGAGAATGTTCCAAACTGTTGTTTTGGCCACGCCTAATGTTCTTGCTATCTCTCTGATGGGTTTGTTTTGTTTCTTCAGCCTAATGATGGCTTGCTTCACTGATAGTGACAGCTCTTTGGATCTCATATTGAGAGTTGACAGCAACAGATTCCAAATGCGAATAGCACACTTGAAATGAACTCTGGGTCTTTTATCTGCACATTGTAATTGGGGTAATGAGGGAATATCACACATCTGGCCATGGAACAGCTGAGAAGCCAATTGTCCCATTACTTTTGGTCCCATAACAAGTGGGAGGCACATCTGCAAACTGCTGTAAGTCCTACACCGTTCACTTGAGTTGGATGTACATACCCTCAAATTAAAGCTGACAGTCTGCAGTTAAAGCACATTGTGTTTGTTTCATTCCAACTCCATTGTGGTGGTGTATAGTGCCAAAGATGTTAGAATTGTGTAGATGTCCCAATATTTCTGGACCTGACTGTATATCCATGTGAGCTGGGGACAAATATATCCATGTGAGCTGGGGGCAAATATACACACGCAGCCTATTGCAGTCTGCTGCGAGCGCATCTGGCTCTACAGGATGCGTGCGAGGCCAACGGGTAGAGGCCGCGCGCGGATCCAGCTTCTGTGAGCTGGGGGTCATAGAAACATAGAAACATAGAAAAATGTCGGCAGATAAGAACCTTTCGGCCCATCTAGTCTGCCCAATTACATGGATACTTTACCTGGATTTATCTTTTGTTTAGGATAGCCTTATGCCTATCCCATGCTTGCTTAAATTCAATTACTGTTTTGGCCTCTACCACTTCTACTGGAAGACTGTTCCATGTATCCACCACCCTCTCAGTAAAATAATGCTTCCTAATGTTACTTTTAAACCTTTGCCCCTCTAATCTAAGACTATGTCCTCTTGTTTTGCTATTTTGTTTCCTTTTAAATATACTCCCTTCCTCATATATACCCATGTGAGCCGGGAGCAAATATACCCATGTGAGCGGGGTGCAATATATACCCATGTTAGCTGGGCGACAGTATAAACCCATGTGAGCTGGGGCAGTATATACCCATGTGAGCTGGGGCAAATATATCCATGTGAGCTGGGGGGCAAATATACCCATGTGAGTTGGGGACAAATATACCCATGTGAGCTGGGGGCAAATATACACCTATGTGAGCTGGGGCAAATATATCCATGTGACCTGGGGTCAAATATAGCCATGTGAGCTGGGGGCAATATATATACCCATGTGAGCTGGGGGCAATATATATACCCATGTGAGCTGGGGGCAATATATATAAACCCATGTGAGTTGGGGGCAAATATACCCATGTGAGCTGGGAGCAATATATATACCCATGTGCGCTGGGGCAATATATATACCCATGTGAGTTGGGGCAATATATATATCCATGTGAGCTGGGGGTATATGTATCCATGTGAGCTGGAGGCAATATATATATCCATGTGAGCTGGGGGTCAGAAACTAGGTGCGATAAACAGCCACATCATTGGGAGCACTGGGCAGCCATATGCTCTACAACAATAGACTGCCCTCCGGGCAGGCTTTATACCTAGTTGTCGCGATCTGCGTCGAGCGTGGCGTGCAGTAGTGTGAGTGTGAGCCCAGGATGCAGTAATAGCAGCAGAAGACAGGGATTAGGCAGGTTACTGGGTTTATTTGTATTACAAATAAACAAACAGAACTAAATAAAGTGATACAGGGAACAATAATAGCAAGGGGGAAAACACAGATACCGGTATGGGTGATGGTACCCAGAGCAGAGGGAAGACAGGGATCTCTTTGGTAGACTTGGGTCTCAGGAACTTTACGAAGTAGGTCTGCACTAGATAGGGTTGTGAACTTCAATGAGGAAGCGTGGGATCAGGGGTGTAGCTTCCTCATAAGCAGAAGTAATTAGGGAGAATTAGGGGCAGGTGTGGTTCTTGGTCCATGGAAACCATGTGGTTCTTGGTCCATGGAAACCATGTTAAAGGAAAGGATTGTTGAACATCTAAAAACACATAGATTACAGGATCAGAAACAACATGGGTTTACCTCAGGGAGATCATGCCAAACTAATCTTATTGATTTTTTTGATTGGGTAACAAAAATAATAGACACAGGTGGTGCAGTAGACATTGCTTATTTAGATTTCAGTAAGGCTTTTGATACTGTTCCGCATAGAAGGCTTATCAATAAATTGCAATCTTTGAGTTTAGATTCCAATATTGTTGACTGGATTAGGCAGTGGCTGAGTGACAGACAACAGAGGGTTGTGGTAAATGGAGTTTATTCGGCACAAGGTCTTGTTACCAGTGGGGTACCTCAGGGGTCAGTACTTGGACCCATTCTCTTTAATATTTTTATTAGTGATATTGCAGAAGGTATTAATGGAAAAGTATGTCTTTTTGCTGATGACACAAAGATTTGCAACAGGGTTGACGTTCCTGGAGGGATCAGCCAAATGACAAATGATTTAGGTAAACTAAAAAAATGGTCGGAGTTGTGGCAATTGAGTTTTAATGTGGATAAGTGCAAGATAATGCACCTGGGACGTAAAAACCCAAGGGCTGAATATAGAAAATTTGATACAGTCCTAACCTCAACATCTGAGGAAAGGGATTTAGGGGTTATTATTTCAGAGGATCGAAGGGTAAGTAGTCAATGTAATAGAGCAGCAGGAAATGCTAGCAGAATGCTTGGTTGTGTAGGGAGAGGTATTAGCAGTAGGAAAAGGGAAGTGCTCATGCCACTGTACAGAGCACTGGTGAGACCTCACTTGGAGTACTGTGTGCAGTACTGGAGACCGTATCTCCAGAAGGATATAGACATCTTAGAGAGAGTTCAGAGAAGGGCTACTAAAATGGTGTACGGCTTGAAGGAGAAAAGTTACCAGGAAAGGCTTAATGATCTTAACATGTACAGCTTGGAAAAAAGACGAGACAGAGGAGATATGATAGAAACATTTAAATACGTAAAGGGAATCCACAAGGTAGAGGAAGGGAGTATATTTAAAAGGAAACAAAATAGCAAAACAAGAGGACATAGTCTTAGATTAGAGGGGCAAAGGTTTAAAAGTAACATCAGGAAGCATTATTTTACTGAGAGGGTGGTGGATACATGGAACAGTCTTCCAGTAGAAGTGGTAGAGGCCAAAACAGTAATTGAATTTAAGCAAGCATGGGATAGGCATAAGGCTATCCTAAACAAAAGATAAATCCAGGTTAAGTATCCATGTAATTGGGCAGACTAGATGGGCCGAAAGGTTCTTATCTGCCGACATTTTTCTATGTTTCTATGTTTCTATATGCAAATTATAGTCCTGGAGAGCATATGGAGGAAAAAGTCCTAGAACCTGCATAAGGTGATGCAGGACATGTCAAAAGAGGGGAACAAAAGGGGTGCCAGAGGGTCTAGGGGTTCGGACCGTGACACTAGTGCTTAATAAAGTTGACAAATCTCAGTCACAGGTACACTGTCACAGTACCGCTGGACATGGCTAAAGCGTTTCTAGAAGGAACTCAAGAATCCTCGTGGCTTATAAACCTTGTTATTTTTTTGTGCAGTTACAGAAATACATGGCTGCTACAAACGTATGTGCTCATATAGATGTAGGGATTGTATTGTAAGAATAGAATTAATGGCGGCACCCGTTTTGGCAATGTCGTCACTAAAAACCTCTATGTTGTCAACGAGTAGTAAGATTGTTGAGCTATCTGTTCCTTGATCCAAAGTAGCTATTAAATTTGGACTTTTGTGGTAAGCCACTATCCCAACATGGACACAATAGTCTGTGATTTCAAAATCAGAAATGATATGTTTTACGAATGCTATTATTTCCTTATGTTCTGCAGAAGTAAGGCGAGATGAATCTACCAAGAACACCACATCAGCTGCTACTCCAGTTCTGCAATCTAAAGAAAATTATGGATAAACCATTAAATACATGAATTATATGTGCAACATTTTAGGAAACATAGGGCTATATTACAATCCTCAAGCTAAAATGGTGACGCTAAGGAGAAATACCTGCGCCTGCAGGTTGCTCCTTAGCGTTCCCGTTTTTGAGTGCTATTACGGTGCAGGCGCTAATCCAGCAGCCTGCACCGTAACGCAGCACTAAGCGAAGCCACGAGCATCCCCTCCATGGAGTCCGTAGGACTCCATTGAGGCCAACGCTGCTGGTCACATGACCTGCAGGAGCTCACCTCTCGGGGAGAGAGCCCATGCTGCTATTTTTCTCCTTATTTTATTCCGTAATGGACATTTTGCCCTCAATAGATATCCTTATGCAATCTATGTGTGAAGTATAAATCGTGCCCCCCTTTCCGAATATTGTAAACCAGGCGTCAAACATATATCCTCTCTAAATTTGTCTGTCTGCAAGCCTTTATTTATTTTGTATACAGGTTCACCCATGGAAGTGCCCTGCTTTGTTTTTAACATTCCCAGCGGGGTCCAGCCTTATCTTCTCTCCCCTTCCCCTCCTGGCATTTGTTTCTATGATAACGCAGCAATTGACCGCGACCTTATGAGGACCACACATCAGTATGCCTGCCGCTTCGGGGTTTTGGACACGAGGCTCTCTGTTCACCATGGAGGGGAAGAGGAAGTGATCCAACTACCTATATAACAACTGTAATTTGGATTGTAAAACTACCTTGACAAAGGCTCCAAAATCCAGAGTACTGCACTCAATCTACAAACATTCCCTGCTCCTGTGCCACCTATCACTGGTAAATGTCATAAATGTAGAGGGGAGCTGTCAGGTTCAGTGTGCGGGGTGAACAGGTATGAGCCCAAAATGCAGTGACACACAGGAGGCATGGATACGGTGGACAAACACGGTTTATTACCAAGCAACACTCAATGGTAAACACAAATCAGGCGTAGTATCAAGGGATATTCCATAAGCAAAGCCCATGGGGAAGCCAAGGGTCATGGGTAATCAGAAGGCAGCAAGTCCAGTAATCAAAGCCAGAGGTACTGTACAAAATTCAGATATTCAAAGGGATCCAAGGAGCAAGCTTTTTGCAGGTGAGACAGGTACACTGAGTGGAGCACAAAGAAGGAAGGGTGTGACCTCCCTTTAAGGAGCGCTGATTGCAAGTCCAGCAGAAAAGTTCATGAATTCACCCAGGCAGCACCTTTCATGTCATGGCAGCACCAGATTTTCCCTTCTTGTGCCGGTGATAGCAAGGGCCCTGACAGGTGCACTCAGAGTCTGTTTCAAAATATGTAGAACTAGTTATTTATACTGTCAACGTTTCAGTCCTTGCAGGGACTATTCTCAACACATTTTAACAAACAAACACACACTGAATCTACCTTACCTCTTAACCCTTTCCCGCGGCAGGGTGTACTATGCCGTCCCTGAGACGGGTGGGCCTTGATATCGGAGACATTTCGGTGCTCTCTGAATAACCCCTTAAATAATAAAATAGAATATATGTACTAAAAGGATGGCTTATGCTGAGAATAAATTGGAATTTCCTTGACATTTTTTGTTAATTTTTATAGCTGTTGTAATTAGCTGAGGTTGTTTTTGTGCTTAGACGATGGGTCCTTTAACCATTTTTGCCAAAAATGTGCATTTCGGTTTTTTTAAATAAGGGCAAATCCACACTTTTGGACATAAAGTATATTTTGGTAACTAAATATGTCATGCTATTCACATGAAGTAGTTATAATAACTAATAAAGTGACACGTCCGTCCCATGTCCTAGTAAAAGTATTATTAAATCAATATTACCTGTTGTCTGGGCCAAAGACATTTGCAGGACATTGGCCACAAGGAGCAGCACTATGACCTTCTCCATGTTTAAAGGGGATATTTGATGTTAAATGCTGTAGTTACAGCGCATTCTAGAAAAAACAAACAAACAAATGTATCGGTAGAAATTCAATATATGTAAATACAAGGAATGAATATTTATGTCAACACAGCGCGATACAAACACAGTCACACTCTAGATAAGATGGCTTTCAATGTTTTCCAGTGCACTTGTTAATTTTCTGATCCATATTGAAGGCCATAATAACATCGAACAGATACATTAAGAATATGCTTGTAGTTTGGTGAGGCTTCATTGACCACTTTAATGAATTTGTTGATCTTCTGAACCTTAATGCTCTCAACTAAAACACAGCAGCAAAATCCTAAAATCCATTCACACCCTCTCCCTTTACTAAAGGATATAAGGGGTTATTCAGAGAGAACCGATCTGGTCCCAAAAAGTCACCGTACAGGGAATTTCCCCATACGGTGACATTTTGTGGCCTTTCAGCTATTCAGAGAGCAGGCAGTTCGCCACAATATGGCCATTTTTTTGCTTTGAGACCCATGGGATTTGCCTGATTAAACCTGTCAAATGAAACCACTGGAAATCAGGGCATTTCACTGACATTTCTCTGCTGTTCGGTGTTCTCTGAATAGATTAACCATTAACCACTTCTCTATGGGGAGTTCACTGCCGCCAAACAGCACCTTATTTCGCTGGCAATTTGCCAATATTTGGCAAATTGCCATCTTTTTGAATAGCCGAATGGCCAAGAAATTGCACCATACGGGGAAATTCACAGGTGTAATTTCGTGGCCAATTCGGTGCTCTTTGAATAACCCCTAAAGAGCACTGAATGGTGAATTCAGTTGTGCGGTGCAATTTCATGGCTGTTCGGCTATTCAGAGAGCTGTAAATTCTCCTAATACTGTCGAATTGACAGTGAAATATGGTACAGATCGCCTCAGATCGCCGCAAGTCAGCGACTTTTGGCGGCAGTGAAATTTTCCCATAGTGAAGTAATGGTTAATCTATTCAGAGACGCTGAACTGCACCGAAATGTTGGTGAAATTCCAATTTGTTTTGCCCCACCGATTACTAGATGCTTCAGTTCGACACGTTTAAACAGATGAATCCCATAGGATTCAATGTAAAAAAAAATATTGTTTTCATAATTTTTTATTCAACCGTTTATTCTTTTCAGTTTTACCAAAAAGACCTTTTTATTAATTTTTTCTGTGTTTTTCTGGATTTTTTTGGATGAAATTTTTGACTCCCTTTTATTTTTTTATGGCATTTTTTTTAAACAGTAACAGACCATTCCATATTTTTTATAGGACCGTTATTATTTTCACGAATTTTTATTGTTTTAAATGCCTTTTAAAGAATACCAGTTTTTTTATTTATTTTTTTACCCCCGTTCGTCGGCTGATTGGCTTTTTTTGGTGGCGTGCGTTGGTCGGTTGATCATCAGCGGTGGGCTGATCAGTTCAAAATGCCCGGGCCTATTTTATATCCCAATCAGGGCCTGCCTCTGCACTAAAACATCTACTGTAACAGTGCATCCTTAATAAACATAGCTCAATACCAGAGGAAGAGTCTATTAAAATAGCAATTGGCTCAGCACTTCACAATTATGTTCACAATAGAACTTGCAAGATCTATCTATACAGATCCCATTTTAATTTATCTATAGTCCTACTATTGCCTCCTTAATACTTGAATATCTATGGCAATTTCTGTGCTTTGGCTTTATTGCAATGCAGTTGTATTTTGACACAAACAGTTCAACATGTTTAGCATAAATATAAATGTAACTAATAATTGTAATTCCCCTTTAGAGTAAAAGAAAAAGCACATAAAGGAACATGCATATATGGATATAATGCATTTATCTATAAGTGAAATATATGTATTCAGTGCAGGAATTATGTGATTAAAGGTATTCCCTGTTAAGAGCCATGTGACGAGACGAGACAGAGGAGATATGATAGAAACATTTAAATACGTAAAGGGAATCCACAAGGTAGAGGAAGGGAGTATATTTAAAAGGAAACAACGTAGCAAAACAAGAGGACATAGTCTTAGATTAGAGGGGCAAAGGTTTAAAAGTAACATCAGGAAGCATTATTTTACTGAGAGGGTGGTGGATACATGGAACAGTCTTCCAGTTGAAGTGGTAGAGGCCAAAACAGTAACTGAATTTAAGCAGGCATGGGATAGGCATAAGGCTATCCTAAACAAAAGATAAATCCAGGTAAAGTATCCATGTAATTGGGCAGACTAGATGGGCCGAAAGGTTCTTATCTGCTGACATTTTCTATGTTTCTATGTGTAACTTCTGCACACCTATTTTAATATAACCTCTAAAATTAAGTTAAGAATTCGAACACTAAATACAATTTTGATGTATCCACAGTTATGTCTTCATTCCCTCTACCTTCACCTTAAAATTCTATTACACGTGCCATCTCCATACAAATTACAATTCCTCTGTTTATTTTCTCTATGTATGCTTTGACTCTAACATAATATAGTCTGTTCAGTATTAAGAACAACTGTCAGCTTTACAGCATAATATATACAAAAAAAATCACTTTATATATCATTAACTTTGTCCCTCACTAGTATAGTGATATATTATATGTGAAGTACACCTATAGACAGTATAATGAAACACATCCATACGCTATAGGGGTTATTCAGTGAGTCCCGAAATGTAGGAATGTGCGTTTCGATTCGGACCGATTCGTATTTTTCACGAATCGGTCCGATTTGTGGCTTCGGATTCGGCTAATTTTCCGAATCGAATCGGATCCGAAAAGGGCAAATACGAAAAGATTTTCGATCCAAAATGAAAAGATTTTTGTGTTTTCGTATGACGTGAAATGTGTAAAATCGCAAGTCATTTTCGTTCCATTCGTGATTTCAGTTCCATTTCGGACATCGTATTTTTCGGTTCCATTGCTGATTTCGTAATTCTGTATCGTTTCCAATGATTCGATATTTCTGTCGATCAGGTAATCCTGTCGATACGGTAATCCTGCCGATTCTATCTTTTTTATTAAATAAAGATCCTTTTTTTCTTATGAATATGCATTGCACAACTTTATTTAAACATATTAAAATGGTATGAAAGGAACAAAACGGTTTAAAAAATGCAAAAATAAAATACTGACCCAAGTGGTCTGACTTTAAATAAAAAAACAGAACAAAAAGGTTTTAAAACGGAAAAAAGGCTGAACAAAATTATCAGAAATGAAAAAAAAAAAAGAATAAAATGATTTAAAACGAAAAAAGTAAAAATGCAGCATATGAATCCACACACTGCAGGGAAGCGCCTCTCTGCGCGGTATAATTAATGCAGCATATGAATATGCACACTGCGGGGAAGCGCCTCTCTGCGCGGTATAAAAAAAACAGCATATGAATACGCACACTGTGGGGAACAAGCGCCTCTCTGTGCGGTATAATTAATGCAGCATATGAATACGCACACTGTGGGGAAGCGCCTCGCTGCGCGGTATAAAAAAAACAGCATATGAATACACACACTGCGGGGAAGCGCCTCTCTGCGGTATAATTAATGTATACGTCTGTGTTACAGTATACAGTATTATATGTATCCTGTTTGTATATTATAACTTAAAATGCAATAAAATTTGAATTTTCAATAATTTACAAGGTGTAAAATGTTTTTTTTTCACATTTTAACATGCGAGCGTATGAATTGCGCTTGTTAAAAAAATTAGAGATGGGGACTTGTTACATACATTTTTTTGGGTGAAAATTACACGATTTTTAACAAGCGCAACCCATACAAAAATCATTAGTGCAGCATCATTGTTCACATTGTAATTGAATGGGAACAATATTGCTGCATTAGCAAAACAAAAAAAACACTTTTTTTTAAATTTATTTATTTTTTAATATATTTTTATTTAATTTTTTATTTTTTATTTTTTTATTTAACTTTTAACATGGTCATGTTTGGTATGGTTGGAAAGGCAATGCTCTGGCCGAACCAACAATACCAAACATTAACCCCTAGCTGCCACGGATCGGGAGATAGGGGGTTCATTGGAACCCCCTATCTCCACCATTGGTGGCAACTAGGGGGTTAACGCCAGAACTTACTCTATCCGACGTGAAACATTGTGACTTTGGAAAGATTGACTATTTTTTTTTTTCACTTTCGGATAGTCTAACAGGGTTAATCAGAGAGCGTGAAAAGCAGGAGAATGACTGGAGAATGAAAAATTCTAGGTCAAAATAGCCAAACCAGAAAAATTCTCCCTTTCATCTCACTTTCCAAATTGGCTATTTTGACCTAGAATTTTTCATTCTCCAGTCATTCTCCTGCTTTTCACGCTCTCTGAATAACCCTGTATATCTATTCAAAGTCCCGATGTTTCACCACTGGTGTATTTTGGCCTAGGCCAACAAGGCCCAGGCCTAGGGCGGCACTTTCCAGGGGGCGGCGGCCCGCTGGGTGGCCCCACCCCTAAAACCCCCCCAAAAAAAAACTATTTTACCAGGAAGGAAACATTGAGATGTCACTAATTTTCAAGTATGTCCTGGGTAGGCAAGGCCTAGGCTTTCACTTTCCAGGGGGCAACAAAAAACCTCACCACTAATTGGGTTACTCACAGAGCACCGAAATAACGCCAACATTTTGGTGTTCTGTAGTTCCCTACACGTCGGGGAATAAAATTTCCCAACCCTGCAGTGAATTCACCATTCACCGCAGGGTCCCCAAATTGCATGGAGTCGGCCGCTGTATGCTGCCACCGCAAACCCATGGCCTGCTGTTTTCAAAAGAACTATTGAACGAAAATGTCTGGAATTTACATATAAGATCCTATGATTGATAATAAAAAGCTCTGTTACAGAAAAAGGAGAACCGCTATTAAAAAAAAGGGGGGGAATTTAGCCCAAAAATTTTTGAAAAATCACTAAGGCTAGGGACAGATGAGCGCATTTTCTGCGGCCACCGTCAAAATGTACGTCGATGCGTGCGCACGCATTTTTTCACGGAATACGCTTAAGTGGTCAGACGACCACAGTCGCACAGTCGCAGGTACTCACCAACGCAATTCTAGGGAAATCCGGCTGTTTGAACGTTATGTAGGCCGCACACTAGCAGCGTCTGACGTCTCCTAATCACGCACACACGCTGCCATGCGGCCGCAGCGCACTCTGTACGTCTGTAGCAGCGGTTTCACGTTCTGAGAAAAATGCGTTCATTTGCCGGTTGCGTGGTGTCGGCGCACTTTTGTACGCACGTACTGCGTATATTGGCCGTCATTGGCCGTTATGTGCTGCTACTGCCGCCGTGATTTAGTGCGCCTGCACGCGCGTTCCGACTGCCCCACTCTGACCCTAGCCTTAAAGGTACAAAAAAAAAAATCAATAAATAAATAAAGACTTTTTACTGCAGATTAAAATAATAAATGGTTTATTAGATCTTGCATAAAAAACGGGAATATTTTTAACATTGAAACCTATGGGGTTCGCCTGAATAAACCTGCTGATTGAAACCACCGAACATCAGGGCATTTCACTGACATTTCTCTGCTGTTTGGTGTTCTCTGAATAGATTAACCATTACTTCTCTATGGGGATTTGCACTGCCTTCAAACAGCACCGTACTTGCTGGCAGTTCGCCAAACTTGTGTGTGAGCATATCACCAGAGCAGTGGTGTACTTAGAGGAGTGGTGGAGGGCGGGCTGCCCCAGGTACCAGTGATTATTGGGTGTCATTAGGGGGTACTAGGAGGTGCCACTGTCACTGTGTGTCAGCTTTGAGCTGTGTTCTCAAACAACGAGCAGCGGAGCATGGTGTTTGCATACGGAATAAAATCGAATAGAATAAAAATCCCCCTCTCCTCCCTCCATAGCTCCTCCCCTGCCCCGCAGCAGCTCTAGGAGAGGGGAGGGGGATGTGATTTGTGTCCAGAGAGAGAAGATGACAGTAAACGGCAGGTAAAGGGGGGGGGGTTTCAGCAGAATATGAAACCCTGTCTGCTTACTGCTGTTTAAGGCTGGGGTCAGACTGAGGCAGTGCGAACGCGCGTTCTGGCGCACTTAATCACGGCCGTGCTAGCAGCAGATGCCGGGCAATGACAGCCAATATACGAAGTACGGTCGCACAAAAGTCCGGCTGCGCAACGCAAGTGGAAAATGAACGCATTTTTTCGAGAACGTGAAACCGCAGGTACTGACGTACAGAGTGCGCTGCGTCCGCATAGCAGCGTGTGTGCGTGAATTGGAGATGTCAGACGCTGCTAGTGTGCGGCCTACATAACGTCCAGACACAAAAAGAGTTTTATTGATGATCCGTACAAAATCACGGACGAAAATGCGCATCGTATGACCGCTATCACATATTCCGGGAAAAAATGCGTCCATTCGTTCGAACGCACTTTTTCACAGACAACATAAAAATGCGTTAGTCTGACCCTAGCCTTAAGTGGACCTTTCCTTAACCAGCACTGCAGTGATAGAAATTTGTCATTGAGCTGCCTGGCTCCTGGTGAGGCTGCTTGCGTGCAGGTCACACTCGGTCCGGCCAGTCAGGTGGTACTGAGTCTCAGTACCACCTGACTGGCTGAACCACGTGACACGCATGAACGCAGCTGCCCGCCCTTTCGTTAACATGGACTGTCACTCTATTCTGGACTGAACACCCACCGGGAAGGGAATCAAAGCCACGGTGCACCCTCTGGCAGTGGCACCCCACTGCTGAGAAGATGGCTCCACGCACAGGCACAGCCGTGATCCTAACGTGGCCTGGAGGGACCTCCTGCTGAGTCTGTACACAGTCCCTGCTGACTCTGCACACAGCCCTACCGCGGACAGAGGCCGGTAAATGTAGAATAAATAATTGCTGTGTGCTCATATACACTCGGTTTGCTGGGAGTTTTATTGCAGTGGATTCTGATGCACTCATACACACCACACATTGCATTGCTTGGAGTTTTATTGCAGTGGATTCTGATGCACTCATACACACCGCACATTGCATTGCTGGGAGTTTTATTGCTGTGGATTCTGATACGCTGACACACACCACACATTGCATTGCTGGGAGTTTAATTGCAGTTGATTCTGATGCACTCATACACACCGCACATTGCATTGCTGGGAGTTTTATTGCTGTGGATTCTGATACGCTGACCCGCACATTGCATTACTGGGAGTTTTATTGCTGTGGATTCTGATACGCTGACCCGCACATTGCATTACTGGGAGTTTTATTGCTGTGGATTCTGATACACTCATACACACTGCACATTGCATTGCTGGAATTTTTATTGCTGTGGATTCTGATACGCTGACACACACCAAACATTGCATTGCTGGGAGTTTTATTGCTGTGGGTTCTGTGATACACACTGCATAGTACTGTGAGTTTTATTGCCCTGTAGCTCTGGGATACACTCATACACACTGCACATTACTGTGAATTTTATTGCTGTGCAGCTCTGTGATACGTTCATATGCAGTGCACGTTTCTGTGGATTTTATTGTTCAACCAATTAGAGCGGCTGTGTTCCAGTATACTTGACATGCGTGGCTGTTCTTTGTAAAAATGCTTGAATTTAAACATTTCATAATTTTATTTATCTCAATAGATCCATTTGAAATGGTATACAAAATATACAAGTAGGCACTTGGTATCCACTTTTAATATAAAGAGAGGAAAAGGCGGAGCTTAAAAAGGAAGGGTGGGGATTAACCAGGAAGAGGTGTGCCCTTGACAGGAGGGGGTGCCTCAAATTTAAATTAGGGGGTGCACGAGTTTAGTCAGGCCTAGGGCAGCACAAAACCTAAATACACCACTGTGTTTCACATCGGAACTTTGGATAGAGTAAGTCCGTGCGGCCGTTAAACATATATACATTATGATTTTCTAGCGATCAAGACGCTGGATAGCACTGTTGCTGTCCAGCGTCCTGATCCTGATCATTAGAAAATCTGACTTCCTATATGTTTAACGGACGAAAGACTTACTCTAAGGCTAGGGTCAGACGAACGCAGAGCGAACGCGCGTGCAGCCGCACTTTATCACGGCCGTAGTGGCAGCAAATAATGGCCAATGATGGGCAATATACGAAGTACGGCCGCACGAAAGTGCGGCTGCGCAACGCAAGCGGCAAACAAACGCATTTTTTCGAGAACGTGATACCGCTAGTACTGACGTACAGAGTGCGTTGCGTCCGCTAGCGGCATGTGTGCGTGATTAGGAGACGTCAGACGCTGCTAATGTCCGGCCAACATAACGTACAGACGCATAAAGTGTATATTGATGATCCGTACAAAATCACGGACGAAAATGCGCATCGTATGACCGCTATCACTTATTCCGTGAAAAGATATGTCCATTCCTTTTGAACGCACTTTTTCACGGACGACGTGAAACATGCGTTCGTCTGACCCTAGCCTAACAGGGTAATTCAAAGAAATTCGAAAAGTCACTGCACGTTCGGTGACTTTTCGTTCTCTTCAATTCAGTTCCTTTTGCCGATCCCATT
This sequence comes from Leptobrachium leishanense, assembly GCA_009667805.1. Taxonomy (NCBI): domain Eukaryota; kingdom Metazoa; phylum Chordata; class Amphibia; order Anura; family Megophryidae; genus Leptobrachium; species Leptobrachium leishanense. The sequence goes on from CM019067.1 coordinate 250,779,173, forward strand.
TCGGTGACCCTGCGGTGTATTCAGCAAGCACCACAGGGTCCCCAAATTGCAGGGAAAGGCTGTCGCAAACCCGACGAAAACTAACCGCAAAACCCGTCGAATGCACGCCGAAAACCCACAAAATCATCTGGATTAACCCGTCGAAGACGCCGGAAAAACCCGAGCAGGAGCCGATCACATGCAGCGAAGCCGCCGGAAAAAGCTGACACCGCAGAAGAGGCAGTGAATCAATTCGGAAAACAGTTTGCATGAATGATGGAAAAGTGAAACGCTGTTTGCAAAGAAACTACTGAGCGAAAATGTCTGAAATTTACATATGAGGTCCAGGGAATGATAATAAAAAGGGCTGTTACAGAAAAAAATAAGTAAAGTTTTAAAAAAAAATAATCCAGAAAAAAAAATCTATAAATAAAGAGACTCTTTACTGCAGAATTTTATAACGAACGGTTTATTAGATATTGAATTAAAACCGGAATATTTTTAACATTGAAGCCTATGGGATTCTCCTGAATAAACTTCCTGAACTATACCACCGAATGGCAGGGCATTTCGGGAACCTTTAACTGCTGGTTTGTGTTCTCTGAATAGCCAAATCATTGCTTTTTCATGGGGTTTTCACTGCCCTCGAACAGGCATCGTATGTGCAGGCAATTCTCTAGGATTTGGCGAATTGCCTGCTCTCTGGATAGCCGAATGGCCAAGAAAGGTAACCGAACGCTGATTTTCAGCGTTCGGTTACCTTTCTCAAGCAATTCGGATCTCTTTGGATTAGCCTGTAAGTAAATCTGCCGATAAAAATATAAGCATGCTGATTTTCTAATGAGCAGCACCCTGGATAGCAACATGGTGGTGCTATCCAGGGTGCTGCTCGTTAAAAATATAAGCATTCTGATTTTCTAACGGCAGATTTACTCTATCCGATAGAGTAAGTCTTTCGTCCGTTAAACATATAGGCAGTCAGATTTTCTAACGATCAGGATCCGAACGCTGGACAGCAACAGTGCTATCCAGCGTACTGATGGTTAGAAAAATCATAATGTATGTATGTTTAACGGGCGCACGGTCTTACTCTATCCAAAGTTCCGCTGTGAAACATCGGGACTTTGAATAGATTTAGACTATCCGAAAGTGAAAAAAAATTTGTCGAAATCTATCCAAAGTTCCGATGTTTCACATCGGGACGTCGGATTGAGTAAATTCTGGAGTTAATCCCCTAGTTGCCACTAATGGTGGAGATAGGGGGTTCCAATGAACCCCCTATCTCCCGATTCGTGGCAGCTAGGGGTTAATGTTTGGTATTGTTGGATCGGCCAGAGCATGGCCTTTCCAACCATACCAAACATGACCATGTTAAAAGTTAATTTAAAAAATTAAAAATAAAAATTAATAAAAAAGTATTAAAAAAATAAATTTAAAAAAAAGTGTTTTTTTTTGCTATTGCAGCAATATTGTTCCCATTCAATTATAATGTGAACCATGATGCTGCACTAACGATTTTTGTATGGGTTGCGTTTGTTAAAAATCGGGTAATTTTCACCCAAAAAAAATGTATGTAACAAGTCCCCCATCTCTAATTTTTTTAACAAGCGCAACTCATACAAAATATAACCGTAAACGCTCGCATGTTAAAATATGAAAAAAAAACACTTTACTCCTTGTAAATTATTGAAAATTCAAATTTTATTGCATTTTATGTTATAATATACAGACAGGATACATATACAGATAACAGAGACGTATACATTAATTATACCGCAGAGAGGCGCTTCCCTGCAGTGTATGGATTAATATGTTGCATTAATTAAACCGCGCAGAAAGGCGCTTCACCGCAGTGTGCGTATTCATATGCTGCATTAATTATACCGCGCAGAGAGGCGCTTGTTTCCCGCAGTGTGTGGATTCTTATGCTGCATTAATTATACCGCACAGAGAGGCGCTTGTTCCCCGCAGTGCGCGTATTCATATGCTGCATTAATTATGCCGCGCAGAGAGGCGCTTGTTCCCCGCAGTGTGCGTATTCATATGCTGCATTAATTATACCGCACAGAGAGGCGCTTGTTCCCCGCAGTGCGCGTATTCATATGCTGCATTAATTATACCGCGCAGAGAGGCGCTTGTTCCCCGCAGTGTGCGTATTCATATGCTGCATTAATTATACCGCACAGAGAGGCGCTTGTTCCCCGCAGTGCGCGTATTCATATGCTGCATTAATTATGCCGCGCAGAGAGGCGCTTGTTCCCCGCAGTGTGCGTATTCATATGCTGCATTAATATATATATATTTTTTTAGTTTCTGATAATTTTGTTCAGCTTTTTCTCTGTTTTACAACCTTTTATTCTGGTTATTATTTTTAAAGTCAGACCATTTGGGTCAGTTTTGTGTTTTTTAAATCGTTTTGTTCTTTTTTGGTCCTTTCATACCATTTTAATATGATTAAATAAAGTTGTGCAATGCATATTCATAAGAAAAAAGGAGCTTTATTTAACCCCTTAGTGACCGGGCAGTTTTACACAAATCCGTCCTTTAGTGACCGCTGCTCTTTTTACGTTTCTGCGCTGTTCATGTTTAGGTCAAATTTTCCTCTTACTCGTTTATTCAACCCACACATATTATACACCGTTTTTCCCGCCATTAAATGGACTTTCTAGAAATACCATTATTTCCTTCATATCGAATAATTTACTATTAAAAAAAAAATATGAAATATGATGGAAAAATGGTAAAAACACACTTTTTCGTAATTTAATCCCCAAAATCTACAACCACTAAAAAAGACCCCGGCTAAATAGTTTCAACATTTTGTCCCGAGACTAGAAATACCCAATTTTTACATGTTTTTGCTTTTTAACCCCTTCACTGCTGAGCCAGTTCCCCTATGTGCGCTGCGCTCATTCTGACCATTTTGTGCTAATTATTTTTAGGTGACAGCCTAGGTCCTATTTAACTAAACCCCCCCAGACAAAAAAAACTTTTTTTTATTTTATTTTATTTTTTTATTATTATTTTTTTTTTTTTTTTTTTTAAATTTTATATTTAAACCAAACCTGGTCATGTTTAATATCATTGGAAAGGCCATGATCAGGCCTTTCCAGTGATGTCAAACATGACCATCTAGCTGCCACAGATCGGGAGATGAAGGAATCCAAAGGATCCCCCTATCTCTACATGGCAGCTAGAGGGTTAACTGGCCCACTGGCATCCTCACACATATGGTGAGGTTGTCAGTGGGTGGGGCGGGACCTGGAGGCTTGGCTGACATCCAAGGTGTCAGCCCCCCTCCAGGTTCGAATCGCGTTTTGGCGCTGATTAGCGCCGAATCGCGATCCGGCAGCAAACCTGTTAATGCTGAACACCGCTGAAAAGGGGAGACTCTCCCCTTTCCAGCGGTGCAACTTGCATCTCTCTAGCTTCAATGGTTGGGGAGATAGAGGGCTTCAAAGGAGCCCCCCTCCCCTCCATTGATTTCAATGGGGGCGCCTGCTGATGTCATCGAGCTCGCGGGCCCATGTAAATCACATGGGCAGGCTTCCTCCCTGCCAGATCTGCGAGGGATCCAGCGAGGGAGGTAAGTATCGGGCGGGAGGGGGGTTAGGTGCCGCTGACGTATGTACGTCCGCGAAGTCTAAGGGAGACCCGTGGGCAGGACGTACATAGTACGTCAGCGGTCCCTAAGGGGTTAATAAAAAATTATAGAATCGGCAGAATTACCGTATAGACAGAATTACCGTATCGAGAGAAATATCGGATCCGAAAAAAAATTAGTTTAAGTCAAAAGGAATAGACACTTTGAAACGAGGAGAACAGACGTTCTGAAAAACACGAAAATTTCCGATATCACGAAAAAAAAGTCGATACGAAAAACAAGCCGATCCGATAACACGAAAATGGCCGAAATCACGGAAAAAAAGTCGAAATGAAAAACGATCCGAAACGATCCAAAACGAAAAGTTGCAAAATCCAAACGAAATGAAAAAAAAAAAAAAGAAATCGGTGCACATCTCTACCGAAATCAGGTGCTGTCAGGTCCTGGACATTCTGACCCCTGGCAGCCCCATAAACCCTGCATGGGTTTTGCAGGTTCCGGGACTTTCTGCCCTGAGTGATGTTTTCAAGCCCTGGAGCCCTGAACTCCGCCCTGTCCAATCAACCCAGCTTAAAAGGAAGTAACGCCCTGAAGACTTTGCTTCCTCATTGAAGTCTGGACTTTAAGTGCACAGCAGCCTCTCGAGACCTTGCCTGAGATTTTCCTGTATGATCAGGAGGGAAAGGGCTCCAAATGAACCACCCCTTCACCTTAGACATTCCTCTGCTGAATTTTCTGGACTTTGACACCACCTCCACCCACCGGTATCCTCCTTTGCTCCCTGTGCCCCCCCTATCTAGGATTCTTTGTGTACCAGACACCTGCCTCGTATATATGACCTTTCTATTGCCTGATCCTACTGTACTGTTTCCTGCAATATCTGTTATTTGTATTATTGTTTATTCAGCGTCTGCCCTTCCTATGTAGTTGATTTCCCCTAAGTATTTCAGTCTCCTCTTGGTACTCCTTGTTTCTCCTGCCTCCTTGCAGCTCCAATATTCAGTTCTCCCACTCTCACTACTCTCAGCCGTCCTTTTGTCTCAGCCCTTTCTCCTACATCTCCTCCCGGCTCTAGCCTGTTCCTATCTCTTGTTTATTGTGCTTTAGTTCAGGTCTGTATGTTTACTTGCTTTACTTATTAAAGCCTGTTGTTACCCTGTACCCTGTCTGAGCATATTTCACTGCATCCTGGGCTCACACCACACTCCGCTGCACACAATGCATGGTCTGATCCCTGACACTGACATTTCAGTGCTCTCTCGTTTCCCACACTTTGGGGGATCATATTTCCTGACCCTACAGTGAATTCAGGGTCCCTGAAGTGCGGGGAAAACCCGCCGAACATCCGCCACAAACACGTCAGAAAAAGCTGCCAAGCCAGCGAAAACGGCGCAGACCGGCCACCAGAAAAAGTTGTCAAGTCGACGAACACGACGCCACAAAACTGGAATTATTGGATCGGATCCGATCCTATAAACCGCTCGCAAACACGCAGCCCACACCGTCGCAACCAGCCGGACAACTGTTGGACAGCCGCCAAACGCAGCCAATGAGCTGCCGGACACAGCGCCAACCAGCTGCAGAAGGAAGCCGCTGTACGGGTAAAAAAAATAAAAAAATATCTGAAGGTGTGTAAATTGAACCGATGTTTGCAAAAACTACTGGACGAAAATGTTTTTAATAAACATATAAGGTCCTATGAATGATAATAAAAAGGTCAGTTAGAGAGAAAAGAATAAGCGCTATTTAAAGAAAATTTTGCCAAAAAAAAAGCCTTAAAGATCCTAAAAAAATATACTTTTTGCTTCAGATTAAAAGAATAAATGGGTTATTAGCTATTGAATAAAAATGGGAATATTTTTAACATTGAAACCTATGGGATTCCCTGGATTAAACCTGCCGAATGAAACCACCGAACATCAGGGCATTTCAATGACATTTCACTGCTGTTCGGTGTCTCTTAATAGATTAACAAGGAATGTGCGTTTCGATTCGTATTTTTCACGAATCGGGCCGATTCGTGGCCTTGGATTCTGCCGATTTTCCGAATCAGATCCGAAAACGTCCGAAACGATATGATTTCCGATCCGAAACAAAATGTTGTCGTATGGGCATGAAAGGTGTAAAATCGCAATTAATTTTCGTTCCATTCGTGATTTTGGTCATTTCGGACATCGTATTTTTCGGTTCCATTGCTGATTCCATAATTCCATTCCAATTTCCAATGATACTATAATTCTGTCGATACGATAATTCTGTCGATTCTACTGGCTGGGTGGAGTAGAGGTAACATCACTGCTCTGCATGGAGAGAGCCTGTGGAGTCATGGGTTCGATCCCAGTGAGCAACCTCTCCAGTAAGGCTGGGTTCACACCTAAGCGTTTTTAATATGCGCGTTTTTCACTGGCGTTTTCCTTGCGTTTCACGAGCGTTTTTGCAAAATCGAAACGCGCGTTGTACATCGCGCATTTATTGATTGACTACGGAGGTGTCCAATAGAAAATTTACTGTCTTAATTACGGAGGCGACCAATGAAAAAGACTTCCCTGTGCAGGAACCAAAGTTGCAAAATGGAGATCTGCCCAAGACGCACCATTGCAACAATTGCAGCTTTCCACTATCTGCGCTTGAGGAGAAGGAGGCAGGCGATGGCCAGGCGACGCTACAGTGTGCATCCGACCATTGCAGACCGACAACGAGGTCAGGTCTGGGCGTTGTTTGCAACTCTGTGTGCACACGAGGAGAAGTTTATGAAATACACACGTATGTCCATAAAGAGGTTAGTACACGTACCCTGCTTTTATTGTTGTTGTGTCCCATATGATAGTACCATCAGAGATTTGATTTGGGAAACAGGCGGGATAGCAAGATAGAAAATAAAGCTAGCATCAAATTAACCTGTGTAAGATGGTATGTTGTTGTGACGACATGGCCCATAAGCACCGTTTCATTGCTATTAATTCCCCCATTTTTTTTTTCTTTTATTTTACAATAGTTTTGATGAGCTGCTGGACTTGATGTCCCCCACCTTGCAACGGCAGGACACCTTCATGCGTGAGAGCAAGGCAGACATCAGAAATGATGGGGCCCCTTACTAAACCTGACGATGGGACCCCCCAGGGCCCCCCCTCAACCTCTAACAGCTTTTCTCCCCCTTCAAAAAAAAAAAAAAGGACATAACATAGCACCACAGCAATAAAACTCCCAGTAATGTGCAGTGTGTATTAGCTTATCACAGTATCCACAGCAATAAAACTCACAGTAATGAGCGGTGTGTCTGAACGTATCACAGAATCCACAGCAATAAATCTCACAGAAACGGGCTGTGTATGATGGCCTTTGGGTCTGGGTCTGGGCCTGGGTCTGGTCCCTGGGACTGGGCCTTGGGGTCTGGTCCCGGTCCCTGGGTCTGGCCTGGGGTCTGGTCCCTGGGGTCTAGCCTGGGCCCTGGTCTGGGTCCCTGGGCCTTGGGGTCTGGGGTCTGGGTCTGGGCCCTGGGGTCTGGGTCTGGGCCTTGGTCTGGGCCCTGGGTTCTGGGCCCTGGGTTTGGGCCTAGGGGTCTGGGCCCTGGGTTTTGGGGTCTGGGCCTTGGGGTTTGGGCCTAGGGTTTGGGCCTTGGGTCTGGGCCCTGGGCCTTAGGGGTCTGGGCCCTGGGTTTGGGCCTTGGGGTCTGGGGCTAGGGGTCTGGGCCCTGGGGTCTGGGGTCTGGGGTCTGGGGTCTGGGCCCTGGACCCTAGGGTCTGGGCCCTGGGTCTGTATTTGGGCTTTGGAGTCTGGGCCTTGGGGTCTGGGCCCTGGGGTCTGGGCCCTGGGTTTGGGCCCTGGGGTCTGGGGCTAGGGGTCTGGGGTCTGGGCCCTGGGGTCTGGGCCCTGGGGTCTGGACCCTGGGGTTTGGGTCTAGGGGGTCTGGGCCCTGGGGTTTGGGCCTAGGGGTCTGGGCCTTGGGGTCTGGGCCTTGGGGTCTGGAGGTCTGGGCCCTGGGTCTGGGCTCTGGGCCCTGGGGTCTGGGCCCTGGGGTTTGGGTCTAGGGGGTCTGGGCCCTGGGGTTTGGGCCTAGGGGTCTTGGCCCTGGGCCTTGGGGTCTGGGCCTTGGGGTCTGGAGGTCTGGGCCCTGGGTCTGGGCCCTGGGGTCTGGGCCCTGGGGTCTGGGCCCTGGCTCACCACTCGCTGTCTTCTATCTTCTTTTCGTCTGTCTTCTGCTCTTCAGCTCTTCTTTTCTTCACCTTTTCTTAATCTTCTTCTCTTCTGTCTCTTCCCGGTCCTCCAGCTCTGGCGCGCAGCTTCACTGAGTGGAGGGCGGAGCCAAAGCAACGTGCTTGGGAGGCCCCTCACACGCTGCTTGGCCCCGCCCAGCCAGGAAGTGAAGCTGCCAGGAGCCGGAGGAGATGGAGCCGGAGGAGACACAGTGTCTCCTCCGGCTCCTGCAGTAGCAGGGACACAGCTCCGGATTCGGACTCATCGAGTCCGATACCGGAGCTGTTAAAGGGCGACGCCGCTGCCCCCCCGGGCCCCGGTGGCCCGGGCCCCCACCTGGCCCGGGCCCCTTACGGCAGCATTGGGCGTAATGCTCTGATGGCGGCCCTGCGTGAGAGCATTGCACCGGTGGAAAGATTGCTGATTACGTCTGAATTCCCGGGGGTGTGGCGTCTTCCTGCCATGTGCCTGGCATGTGCAGAACGCGCACTGTTCGAAAACATACGTTTCTGAATTGGAAAACGCGCAAACGCGCGTTCACGTCAAACTCTATGGCCGCGAACGCGCTGATAACTGCCCCAAAGAAGCTCCCGCACTTCTTTGGACGTAGGGCGTTTATCAGCGCGTTCATGCGCGCTGAGAAACGGCCAGGTGTGACATGCCCACATAGGGAATCATGGGATTTCATTGTTTGAGCGTTTTACAGCGCGCAGGAGTGCACTGTAAAACGCTTAGGTGTGAACCCAGCCTTAGTGTCCTTGGGCAAGACACCTAACGGTACATACTCGCCACCCAGGACATACATGAAAACGAGAGAAATCTCAATGTATCCGTCCTGGTAAAATCCTTTCTCAAAAAAATAAATAAAGATCCTTTTTTTCTTATGAATATGCATTGCACAATTTTATTTAATCATATTAAAATGGTATGAAAGGAACAAAAATTAACCAAACGATTTAGGCTAGGGTCAGACGGACGCATTTTTCGCGTTGTCCGTGAAAAAGTGCGTTCGAACGAATGGACGTATTTTTTTCACGTAATACGCGATAGCGGTCATACGATGCGCATTTTCGTCCGTGATTTTGTACGGATCATAAATAAAACACTGTTTGCGTCTGGACGTTATGTTGGCCGGACATTAGAAGTGTCTGAGGTCTCCTAATCATGCACACATGCCGCTATGCGGATGCAGCGCACTTTGTACGTTAGTACTAGCGGTTTCACGTTCTCGAAAAATGCGTTCGTTTGCTACTTGCATTGCGCGGCTGCACTTTCGTGCGGCCATTCTTCGTATGCTACCCGGCATTGGACGTCATTTGCTGCTAGCACAGCCATGATTAAGTGCGGCTAAACGCACGTTAAGGCTGGGGTCAGACCAGCGCACTTTTAACGTGCATTCTGGCGCACTTAATTACGGCCACACTAGCAGCAAATGAAGGGGAATGACAGCCAATATACAAAGTACGGCCGCATGAAAGTCCGGCCGCGCAACGCAAGTGGAATTTGAACGCATTTTCTTGAGAACGCAGAACCGCTAGTACTGACGTACAGAGTGCGCTGCGGCGGCATAGTGGCATGTGTGTGTGATTAGGAGACGTCAGACTCTGCTAATGTCCAGCCTACATAACGTCCAGACGCAAAAAAGTTTTTTACTGACGATCCGTAATAAATCACGCACGAAAATGCGCGTCGTATGACCGTTTTTGCGCATTCCGGGAAAATAATACGTCAATGCGTTCGGACGCACTTTTTGACGTTCGCGGGGAAAAATGCTTTTGTTTGACCCTAGCCTATTACTGCGCTCGTCTGACCCTAACCTTAAAAACACAAAAATAAAATACTGACCCAAGTGGTCTGACTTTAAAAAAAACCAGAACAAAAGTTTTTAAAACGGAAAAAAGCTGAACAAAATAATCAGAAACGGAAAAAAAAACCAGAACAAATAAAATGATTTGAAACGAGAAAAAAAATAAATTAACGCAGCATATGAATCCACACACTGCGGGGAAGCGCCTCTCTGCGGTAATAATTAATGCAGCATATGAACCACACACTGCGGGGAAGCATCTCTCTGCGGTATAATTAATGCAGCATATGAATCCACACCAGTGGCGTAACTAGAAACCTGAGGGCCCCGGTGCAAGAATCCATGAAGGGCCCCCCCAACCCCCCCCAAAAAAAATCTATATTTTTACTTTTTTTTTTCCTGCAATATAAAAAAGATAGTATTGCCCCCAGCTGACACGGATATATACTGTATATTGCCCCAAGCTCACATGGATATATATATTGCCCCAGCACACATGGACATATATATTGCCCCCAGCTCACATGGACATATATTGCCCCCAGGCCACACATGGATATTTTTGCCCCCAGCTCCTGTATAAATTTGCACCCCAGCTCATGGATATATTTGCCCCCAGCTCATGGATATATTTGCCCCCAGCTCATGGATATATTTGCCCCCAGCTCATGGATATATTTGCCCCCAGCACATGGATATACTGCCCCCAGCTCATGGATATACTGCCCCCAGCTCATGGATATACTGCCCCCAGCTCATGGATATACTGCCCCCAGCTCATGGATAGATTTGCCCCCAGCTCTTATGGGTATATAGGGCCCCCCAGCTCACCTCAGGCTACTCTGCTGCCGCCGTTCCTCTCCGTGGGGAGAGGCCGCTGAAAGCATGCAGCCTGGCCGCTCACTGGAAACCACCTGACCAGCGCAGCCGAGTTCTCGTGCGCTGGTCAGCTAGCTCCCATCCCACTCGAGCGGCCAAGCTGCAAGCCAGCGCGCCGCTCGCAGGGAGGAGAACAGCCGGCGGCGCTGCTCCCAGATTCCGGCACTTTTTGCCGGAATCTGGCGGCGGCGCTGGGCCCCCCTCCAGTGGCGGAATGCCAGGGCCCGGTCGCAACTGCGACCACTGCGACCCTGATACTTCCGCCACTGATCCACACACTGCGAGGAAGCGCCTCTCTGCGGTAATAATTAATGCAGCATATGAATCCACACACTGCAGGGAAGTGCCTCTGTGCGGTATAATTGATGCAACATATGAATCCACACACTGCGGGGAAGCGTCTCTCTGCGGTATACAGTTGTGTTCAAAATTATTCAACCCCCACTGAAATTGAGTGTTTTGGCCAGTTTGACATTGATTTTGATCAGTCATCTTGCTTACAATTAAATCAAAGAGGCACGTGAAGGTCAGACAAATATAACATAACATTTATAATGAAATAACCACAAATGTCTTTTCTGTGCTCACATCATTATCAGTTTTATTCAACCGCCAAGTGACATTCAATCTTAGTACAACATCCTTTTACAGTTATAACTACTAACAGCTTTTAAATGTGAAGCATAGCTTGACACAAGTGTCTTGCAGCGATCTATGGGTATCTTCGCCCATTCGTCATGGGCAAAAGCCTGCAGTTCAGTCACATTCTTAGGCTTGCGCACTGCAACTGCTTTCTTTAAGTCCCACCAGAGGTTCTCAATCGGATTTAAGTCAGGTGACTGCGATGGCCACTCCAAAATGTTCCAGCCTTTAATCTGCAACCATGCTCTAGTGGACTTGGCGGTATGCTTGGGATCATTGTCCTGTTGAAAGGTCCAACGTCTCCCAAGCCTCAGGTTTCTGACGGACTGCATCACATTGTCATCCAATATCTCCTGGTACTGAATAGAATTCATGGTACCTTGCACACGCTGAAGCTTCCCTGTACCTGCAGAAGCAAAACAGCCCCAAAGCATGATTGACCCCCCGCCATGCTTCACAGTAGGCAAGGTGTTCTTTTCTTCATAGGCCTTGTTCTTCCTCCTCCAAACATAGCGTTGATCCATGGGCCCAAACAGTTCTAATTTTGTTTCATCAGTCCACAGAACACTATCCCAAAACTTCTGTGGTTTGTCCACATGACTTTTGGCATACTGCAGTCGACTCTTCTTATTCTTTGGAGACAGCAAGGGGGTGCGCCTGGGAGTTATGGCATGGAGGCCTTCATTACGCAGTGTGTGCCGTATTGTCTGAGCTGAAACTTCAGTACCCACATCTGACAAATCTTTTCTCAGTTCCTCAGCAGTCACATGGGGACTTTTCTCCACTCTACGCTTCAGGTAGCGCACATCAGTCGAAGTCAGCATCTTCTTTCTGCCACGACCAGGTAACGTTTCAACAGTGCCCTTTGCCTGGAATTTGCGAATGATGCTTCCTATGGTCTCTCTTGGTATGTTTAACATCTTTGCAATCTTCTTATAGCCATTGCCCTTCCTGTGAAGCGTAATCACCTCTTCTCTTGTCTTCCTGGACCATTCTCTTGACTTCACCATGTTTGCAACCACACCAGTAAATGTCTAGAAGGAGCTGAGTATCACAGTCATTTTAAAGCTGCCTAATTGGTGCTTATTATGCTTTATTGCTGCTCCGTGACATCCACAGGTGTTTGAAAACACTTGAATGAACCTCTGTTCTTCAGAGTGGTAGTCTTTAAGGGGTTGAATAATTGTGTCAATGAAGAATTCACAAAAGAAACATTTACTACTGTATTACAAAACCAATTGATGTCATTTTAGTTGCATATGGTTCTTTAAAAAGTCCTCGTAGGATTTAATTCTGAATACAATTACAAATGTACACTAAATTCCCTAAAACCCTTTACAGCATTGGGAGTTGAATAATTTTGAACACAACTGTAATTAATGCAACATGAATCCACACACTGCGGGGAAGCGCCTCTCTGCGGTATAATTAATGCAGCATATGAATCCACACACTGTGGGGAAGCGCCTCTCTGCGGTATAATTAATGCAGCATATGAATCCACACACTGCGGGGAAGCGTCTCTGCGGTATAATTAATGTATACGTCTGTGTTACAGTATACAGCATGTATATGTATCCTGTTTGTATATAACTTAAAATGCAATAAAATTAGAATTTGACAAATTTTCAATGTGTAAATTGTTTTTTTTTTTTCACATTTTAACATGTGGCGAACGTTTACGGTTATATTTTTTATGAGTTGGGCTTGTTAAAAAAATTAGAGATGGGGACTTGTAATTTTCCACCAAAAAAATGTATGTAACAAGATTTTTAACAAGCGCAACCCATAGAAAAATTGCTAGTGCAGCATTATTGTTCACATTATAATTGAATGAGAACAATATTGCTGCAATAGCAAAACAAAAAAAATTTACATTTATTTATTTTTTTAATATTTTTAACTTTATATTTTTTCTTTTCTTTTAACATGGTCATCTTTTGTATGGTTGGGAAGGCCATGCTCTGGCCAATCCAACGATACCAATCATTAACCCCTAGCTGCCACGGATCAGGAGATAGGGGGTTCATTGGAACCCCCTATCTCCACCATTGGTGGCAACTAGGGGGTTAACTCCAGAACTAACGCTATCCGACGTCCCGATGTGTCAGACGAGCGCATTTTGTACGGCATGTGCGTCCGTGCAGTACAGACGCACTTTCTGACGGTAGACGCAGTTGTGGCCACACGGTCCGTTATTTTTGACTGATGTAGAGAAAAAGAGGGACCTATGGGAAATAATATTAATATGAAAAATGATACATGATATCAAAAATAGGGATGAGCTGTTTGGTTCGATCAGTTCGGAGTTCGATTCGAACTTTGAACTTTTTGGCGTGTTCGGTTCGAGTTTCGATTTTTTTTTTTTGAAAAAAAGTGTAAAAAATACTAAAAAAATCTAGAAATAAAGAGACTCTTTACTGCAGACTATAAGCAACGGTTTATTAGATATTGAATTAACAAATAATGTCTACGTGCAAAGATTCTCACCTCTAAATTACCTGTGTTCTCAAACGGCGTAAACAACAGGTGTTAGTGTTAGTGTTAGGAAATAACATGTGCTTTTAATTAGTCTGGTCTGATGAATTTGATACATTGTCTGTAGAGACTGAGGGTGTGGTGTCTCCTGATCTGAACATGTATCAAACAACACCTGTGCTTCTGAGAAGTGTTCATTGCTCTACTAAATCTTCCTCTGATATGCTGTTTAACCCTTTAACCCTGCATTTCACTGCTGTGTGCTCAACTCATTTTTACCGCTTTCGCTCATCATGTTTAAACGCGATTTGAAGCCACATTTTCTTAAATTAGATATCGTTCTTTCAGGCAGACTCCGCAGATTCATAATATATCATTTTTATATGTATACATCATGTCCTGCCTGTATATTATGACAAAAAAACGCAATAAAAATTGAATTTTTAATCATCTGCAGTGTGTAAAGTGTTTTTTTTTTCTCACATTTTAGCACATGTGCGCTTGTGGTTATGTTTTCTATGGGGTGCACTTCTACAAAAATTAGAAATGGGGACTTGTTACATTTTGTGGGGGGAATTACGTGATTTATAGCAAAAAAATAGAAATAGAAAAAAATCATTAGTGTAGCATCATTGAATGGGATTATTATTGCAGCATTATAATTGAAATGTGAACAATATTGCTGCATTAATAAAAATAAAAGAAATACATTTTTTTATTATTTATTTTTTACTTTATACCTGGTCATGTTGGGTATCATTCGAAAGGCCATGCTGAGGCCTTTCGATTGACACCCTCCATGACCCCCTAGCTGCCTGGAGATATCGGGGTTCAAATGAACCCCCTATCTCCACCAGGGGATTCCGGGCAGCTAGGGGTTCCCTGGCTATCTGACGTCATCACACTATGCGTGAGGACGTCAGGCAGTGAGGGGGGACCCAGGGGTGGAGCCGCCATCCAAGATGGCGGCCCCCACCGGAGCTAGGCCGCACTTCGGCGCCGCAAGGCATCTCTATACACAGACCCATCAGCATCTCTATACACAACCTCACAGCATATCTATACACAACCCATCAGCATCTCTATACACAGCCTCACAGCATCTCTATACACAGCCTCACAGCATCTCTATACACAGCATCTCTATACACAACCCCACAGCATCTCTATACACAGCCTCACCGCATCTCTATACACAGCACCTCTATACACAGCCTCACAGCATCTCTATACACAGCCTCACAGCATCTCTATACACAGCCTCACAGCATCTCTATACACAACCTCACCGCATCTCTATACACAACCCCATCAGCATCTATACACAACCTCACCGCATCTCTATACACAACCCCATCAGCATCTATACACAACCTCACCGCATCTCTATACACAGCATCTCTATACACAACCTCACCGCATCTCTATACACAACCCCATCTCTATACACAGCATCTCTATACACAACCCCATCAGCATCTCTATACACAACCTCACCGCATCTCTATACACAGTATCTCTATACACAACCCCATCAGCATCTCTATACACAGCATCTCTATACAATCTCACAGAATCTCTATACACAGCATCTCTATACACAACCCCATCAGCATCTCTAAACACAGCCTCACAGCATCTCTATACACAGCCTCACAGCATCTCTATACACAACCCATCAGCATCTCTATACACAAACAGCATCTCTATACACAACCCCATCAGCATCTCTAAACACAGCCTCACAGCATCTCTATACACAGCTTCACAGCATCTCTATACACAACCCCATCAGCATCTCTATACACAAACAGCATTTCTATACACAGCATCTCTATACACAAACAGCATCTCTATACACAACCTCACAGCATCTCTGTGAACCCTCAAATGAACCCCCTATCTCCACCAGGAGATTCCGGGCAGCTAGGGGTTCCCCGGCTATCTGACATCATCACGCTATGCGTGAGGACGTCAGGCAGTGAGGGGGGACCCGGGGCTGGAGCCGCGATCCAAGATGGTGGCCCCCACCGGAGCTAGGCCGCACTTCAGCGCCGCAAGGCACCGAAGTGCGACCCGGTGCCTAAGGGGTTAAAGCCAGGCACTGCTTAAAAGGGGAGACTCTCTCCTTTTAAGCGGTGCCTGGCTTTTTTTTGTGGGACCTCCCGATCGGGACGGAGAGGGATCCGAACGGATCCCCTCCTTCCCTTCCAGGCGATCTCCCGACATTGCTGGGGGGTCGCATGGAAATGACGTCATCGCGCATGGCGCAATGACGCCATTTACGTCAGGAGGAGCTTGACTTCAGCGTCTGAAGACGCTGAAGTCTGAACGCCGCGGGACCCCGGACAGAGAGGTGAGTATCTCCGCCGGGGGTCCCGCAAAGCTGATGATGTGTGGGAGACGTCCTCCGCAGCATACAGCGGGAGTAACTGAGGACGTGTCCCACACGTCGTCAGCAGTGAAGGGGTTAAAAACTTCTTTTTTTAAACTTTTTGTCCTTGTTTCCTGTCCCCCAGGGCACTACCCGGACATTGTTTTTAAATGTTTCTATACATCCTAGAAATCAGGCAGGTTATGGGGACCTCCTAGGCACGATATTTGAAGGAATTTTTCATTTTTATTTTTAACCCTTATTTCATGGAAAACTCACTGTCCCTTTAAAAACTTTTTTTTAAAACTTTTTGTCCTTGTTTCCTGTCCCCCAGGGCACTACCTGGACCCCCATACACCTCTTATGGCAAATATCTAGCATATATGCCCTCTTGGAAAACCGAATTTTGAGTCCCATTGACTTGTATTGAGTTCGAGTTCGAGTTCGAATTCGAACTTTTGAAAAGTTCGAGTTTGAATGCGAACCGAACTTGGGGGTGTTCGGCTCATCCCTAATCAAAAACCATTTTGTCCGTCAAGGTGCTGGACTTCAAAAATGCGGACCGTCTGACTTCGTCCCATCACTCACACACAAAGCTATGCAGACGCATCGCACGAAGCAACATAGCGGTTTGCCATTCTTGCCAAAATTGCGTCCGTTTGCCGCGTGCGTTGTGCGCTCGCAGTTCGGTGCGGGCGCACTTCGGGTGGGGGGCTCCATTGGCGATTATGCTATGCTGCGCCGGACGTTATTATATGCGCAAAAACGCACGTACACAATGCGCTCGTCTGACATGAGCCTAACTCATTTTATTTGTTCTGTGTTTTTTTTTTTCGTTTCTGATAATTTTGTTCAGCTTTTTTCCATTTTAAAACCTTTTGTCCTGTTTTTTTTAAAAAAAGTCAGACCATTTGGGTCAGTATTTGGTCAACTGACTTTGGGTCAGTATTTTATTTTTGTGTTATTTTAAATCGTTTTGTTCTTTTTTTGTTCCTTTCATACCATTTTAATATGAATATGCATTGCACAACTTTATTTAATCATAAGAAAAATGGATCTTTAATAAAAAATGATAGAATCGACAGAATTACCGTATCGACAGAATTACCGTATCGACAGAAATATCGGATCCGAAAAACCATTAGTTTAAGTCAAAAGGAATAGACACTTTGAAACGAGGAGAACAGATGTTTCATAAACATGAAAATTTCCGATATTACGAAAAAAAGTCGATACGAAAAACGAGCCAATCCGATAACACGAAAAATGTCCAAAATCACGGAAGAAAAGTCGATACGAAAAACGAGCCGAAACGAAACAAACCAAAACGAGCTGAAAACAAAATTGGTGCACATCTCTAAGATTAACAATTATTTCTCTATGGGGGATTTCACTGCTGTCGAACAGCATCAGCTTTTTTTTTTCTGCTGGCAATTTGCCAAAATTTGCCGAACTGCCTGCTTTCTGAATAGTCGAATGGCCACAAAATTTCACCGTACAGGGAAATTCTCTGTTTGGTGCCATTTCGGGGCCAGATCAGCTCTCTCTGAATAATCCTGTATATATCAACCAACCACACACTTTAACTCCTCTGTATTGAGGTTTTGCCTCCTGTTTTCTAAATATTGGCACTGACTGATACAATGAATAACAATGGGTATTAATCCAAGACATCTTTGTGCAAGCAAGCATTTTTTAGATTAATTACAGAGACATGCTACATAGTATAAATCATATTATTTCATTCAGCTTTTATTAAATCAAGATCAAATACATAACTCAAATATAAAAATGCAAAATAGGTAAAATATAAAAAAACAATTCACAAATAAGAAACCCTTTGTGATCAGCTACATACCTATTCAGTATTATTATTTTTCTTTCCTTTTGCTATTTTTTTTTTTTCTTTATCAGTGGTCGCACACAGGTGTATGAGTCTCTGAGTGCCTATTACTGCACTCCGCATGCAACGTTAGAAAAAGCTCATTTTGGCTGCAATAAGGTAATTTTAGACTGGTGTCAGACGAGCGTAGTGTTTACGTCCGTGATGGCGCCTAAAAGTACGTCCGTGATAGCATGAAAGAGAGCCCATAGGAGCCCGACACACGACGTACGTCCGCACTGAACTGCGGACGCACAACGGCCGCGGCCCACGGACGCAAGGCAGGCAAGAACGTACTACCCCTAGAACGGCCGCACAAAGTGCGCTGCGTCCGCAACGTCTGCATAGCTGTGTGTGTGAGTGATAGAACGTGGTCAGACGGACTGCATTTGTAGGTCCAGCATTTTGCACGGACAAAATGGTTTTGCTTTTTAATTTATTTTCCCTGCTACATCTGTCAAAATATACGTTAGTAAAAAAAACGGACTGCGTGGCCACTACTGTGTCTTCCGTACTAACGTTCGTCCGTACTGCACGGACGTACAGTCCATAGAAGTCACGTTCGTCTGACCCTAGCCTAAGTTACAGCAGAAACATGCATTACTCACAAGAATTCAGGATGGCTGTCAGGTTGATGAAAGCAAATTTCAGAGGTTTTCCCTGTAAGTGCTAGCACAGCACGATGAAGTATCTTACTTTAAGCAAGGCAAAGATCCCTCCCACTGTTGATCACTTATATGGAAAGCCCCCAATTGCTTGGGAATGTGGGTGAGGCACTAAAAGCGAAATAACAATTCCTAGGAAATCCTAAATAATTTGCAACATCTGTTTAAAATAATCATTTTATTAATCATTTATTATCTCATTTTCAAGTATGTCCTGGGTGGCGAGTATGTACCGTTAGGTGTCTTGCCCAAGGACACTTACTGGAGAGGTGCTCTGGCCAGGATTCAAACCTCTATCAGGGTTATCCAAAGAGATTCGAATTGCTTGAGAAAGGTAACCGAACGCTGAAAATCAGGGTTCGGTTACCTTTCCTGGCCATTCGGCTATCCAGAGAGCAGGCAATTCGCCAAATCCTGTCGAATTGCCTGCACATACGGTGCCTGTTCGGTCCCTGTTCGAGGGCAGTGAAATCCCCATAAAAAGCACTGCTTCGGCTATTCAGAGAACACAAACCAGCAGTGAAAGGTTCCCCTAATGTCCTGCCATTCGGTGGTTTAATTCGGCAAATTTATTCAGGAGAATCCCATAGGCTTCAATGTTAAAAATATTCCCGTTTTAATTCAATATCTAATAAACCGTTCATTATAAAATTCTGCAGCAAAAAGTCTCTTTATTTATAGATTTTTTAGGATACTTTAAGCATTTTTCTGATTTTTTTTTTTTTTTTAAAAGTCCGATTTTTTTTGATTTTTTTTTTTCAGTTTACTTATTTTTTCTGTAACAGCCCTCTTTATTATCATTCCCTGGACCTCCTGTGAAAATTTCAGACATTTTCGCTCAGTAGTTTCTTTGCAAACAGCGTTTCTTTTTCCCAGATTCATACAAATGGTTTTTCTAATTTATTCACTGCCTCCTCTACGTCACAGCTGCTTCGGCTCTGTGTGATTCGGCTCCTGTTCGGCTCCTGTTCGGCTCATGTTCGGCTTTTTTGAAGGTTAATCCAGATGTTTTTGCTTGTTTTCAGCGTGCATTCGGTTAGTTTTCGTCAGGTTTGCGGCAGCTTTTCCCTGCAATTCGGGGACCCTGTGGTGTTTGCTGAATACACCGCAGGGTCACCGAAATGCAATCGGCAAAAGGAACCGAATTGAAGAGAACGAAAAGTCACCGAACGTGCGGTGACTTTTCGAATCTCTTTGGATAACCCTGTATGTTTTTGCTTTTTAATCCCTTCACTGAAGAGCCATTTCACCTCTGTGTTCTGAGCTCATTTTGACTGTTTTGTGCTCATCACATTTAAGCGCGATTTGGAGTCCTGTTTTATTATACGACCCAGACATTTTTTTTTTTTTAAAAAAAACACATTTTTTATTCTTATAGTTTATTTTTATTATTTTTGCCAAATCTAGTCACGTTTGGTATCATTGGAAAGGTCATGATCAGGCCTTTCCAATGATATCAAATATGACCCTCTTGACGCCATGGATCTGGAGATACGTGTATCCAAATGATACCCCTTGCTCCACTTGACGGCTAGGGTGTTAACAAGCCATCTGATGTTATTGCCCATATGGCGCGATGTCAGTGGCTTTGTGGTGACCCGGACGCTTGGCTGACATCCCAGATATCAGCAACTTCCGGAAGCACATCTCGATCAGGCACCGCTGAAAAGGGCAGACTGCCCTCTTCAGCGGTGCCTCTCTATTTTTTCTATCTGTAACCGTTCAGGAGGGAAAGGGCTCCAAATGAACCACCCCTTCCTCTGTCACTTTCTGCACTGTAAGCGACGGGGGGTGCCCGTCGGTGACGTCATCGCGACGGCTCAGGCCCATAAAAAAAAAAGGCAGACTTCAGAGAAGTCATTTCGGCGTCGGACCCCGGCCAAAGAGGTGAGTATAGGAAGGGAGGGGGGAATAAAGCACCATGATGTACATAGTACACCCTTGGTCCTTAAGGGGAATTTCCCCCAGGACGTACTATGTAAGTCAGTGGTCCTTAAGGGGTTAATATTTTTTCTTCCCCCCCCCCTACTTTTACACATTACATGGTCATATTTGATATCGCTGGAATAGCCACACCTCCATGATCCTCACTGCAGTGCGACAGATAAGATTTTTGATGAAACAGTGCGTAACAATACATTATGCCATCGCCTCCACACTTGCTGGCATCATGAGAAATGAGATGGTAAGTGCAGAATAATTGTTCACGTTATAAATGAGAAGTGAACAATAGTGCTGCATTATAAAAAAATAATTTTTTTTCTACTCTTAAACATAAACTGGTCATGTTTGGTATCATTGGAAAGG
Source organism: Leptobrachium leishanense (assembly GCA_009667805.1). NCBI lineage: Eukaryota > Metazoa > Chordata > Amphibia > Anura > Megophryidae > Leptobrachium > Leptobrachium leishanense. Next base: position 250,799,984 of record CM019067.1, read on the forward strand.
CAATGCTCTGGCAAGTTACAGTTTAGAGCATTTATAAAGCACCAACAAGTTCCGTAGCGCTGTACAATGGCAGAGTACAGTGGGAGAGGGGACCATGCTCGAGAGCTTACAATCTAAGAGGAGACGGGTGACATGCTAGGTGAGGGTGAGTAGAGTACAAAAAGTAGCAGGGCTGCATGAGGGCCGAATGGGAAGATGGAGCAAGAAATGAACAATGGGGGATTATGAAGCGAGCCAATAGGCTTCTCTAAAGTATTGTGTTTTCAGAGACTTCTTGAAGGACTGGAGAGAAGGGGAGAGTCTGATGTTGCGGGGAGGGAGTTTCATAGAAAGGGGGCAGCTCGGGAGAAGTCTTGAAGGTGGGGGTTGGGGGTTCTGGTATGAGAAACAGATAGCGTCAGATCATTGGCCAAGCGAAGTGGTCAGGATGGGCTGTACCAGCTAATAAGGGAGGAAATGTAGTCAGTGGCGCGGTTATGGAGAGCTTTGTATGTGAGGACCTCTGTCTTTATGGAAAAGATACAGGGGTCATTTGGACCCCTGTATCTCTGCAACCACAAGAGTATTTCCGGCCTGGTCGGAGGGAAGTCCCTTTCTGATGTCATCGTGCCCAAGAGTGTGTAAAGGCACGGCCGGCTGAGGGGGGGGGTCAATTCATTCTCTGCTCCAGGCAGCACAGTGGTTTGGGACGGCCCTGACTGTATGTATCCCTGTCAGCTCCTCAGCACTAAAAAACACAGGGCATAATTATTAATGTCACAATAATGGGCAGTAGAAGGGCGTATCACAGAGCTCCACAATCAGCAATAAAACTCACAGTAATGTGCGCTGTGTATGAGACACACACACGTTTATTCACAAAAACAGATACATGTTTATTTCAAAAAGTTATATCAATGTGTAATAAAATATTTTTTTTAACCAAAATAGTGGATTGCTAATTATTGTCCAATTATTCCTGTTTTATTGATCTGAATAATCCTTTGTTTGTATGCTTATGACAAGGCCTATGGACTTAGACATTTGTGCTGGTCTTAAGTTGTTTGTGCTCACTTATTTCTTGTTTCCATGCGTACATAAATGAGAATTTTATACATTTGACCTTCTATTTCTATTTCTACGGACAAAACAACCCTCCATGACACAGGAGTTTGACACCACTGCTCTAGTGCAGCAATAATGGATGCACATATAATTTATCATTAAATACAAGTTACTGTTGAAAAGTAATTGCTACAGCATAAATAATGGAGTCAGTTACTTTATCTCAAATAATTTGTTACATAATGATAAAGGTAAGTTATGAAAGCTCAGTTACAATGGTAAATACTGACCATAACATTACTATACTGTTTTACAAAGAATTAAACAAGGGATCATTAAAGCAGAATAATTGAAGCCATCTCGTTAATCATTCCTAGATTTTTATCCAGTCATAGACAGGACGTAGGATCTTCTCTAATGTACTCACCTTTTACCAATGTGGGACGGGTGGCATGAACAGAAATACAGTTTCTAAACAGGATTTGATATAAATTACGTTCAATAAATAAATTGAAATATTAACCTTATTGGCAAGCCATTCACATTGAAAGATATTTTTTAGTATATTGTCACCTGAAAATTTTTACTTGCAATGGTCCTCTGATTTGGTCACGTCACAAACAACCCTTCAGAATGCAACAATGAATTGAAATGTTTCTATCCATCGACTAAATCCTTTCAAAACGCCTAATATTAGAGCTACACAAAAACATTTAGGTAAATTGAAAAAGCGTACAATTCTGTATATACATTCTATTGGTCATATTATTAGCAAATATGTAGTTTATCTTATCCCCTTCACTACTGGGAACGAGTGCTTCAAAGGAACCATCCGGTGCCCCTATAGTTGATAGAGATATCTCAATCTGCAACCCAAAAGCAAATGAAATGCCCCCAAAGGTTTAACCCTGTCGGCATAATGCCCAAAGAGCTAAAACTGTGAGAAATCAAGTAACTGGATGTCCTGGTATCAGACATTCAGCAAGCTGATAGAGTTGCAGCCCGTGCACAGCTAGAACTCAATTTGGTAGTAGATGGCACCATCTACTGGCCAAATAGGTTATTTACAGAAAGAAATTCATTGGGAATGTACCCAAATATTTCTTACTTTAGAATTAATTAACCCTTTCGCTGCTGAGGCTTTTCACACCTCTGTGCTGAGGTCATTTTTATCGCTTTCGCTCATCATGTTTAACCGCGTTTTGTAGCCATATTTTGATATATGACCTAGACATTTTATATATTGTTCTTTCCGGCAGACTCGGCAGATTCATAATATGTCATTATTATATGTATACGTTATGTCATGTCTGTATATTATAACAAAAAATGCAATAAAATTTGAATTTTCAATAATTTATTATGTGTAAAGTGTTTTTTTTCACATTTTAACATGCAATCCTTTGCGGTTATATTTTGTATCGGTGCGCTTGTTAAAAAAATGAGAAATGGGGTCTTGTTACATTTTTTTTGGGGAAAATTTCGCTTTTTTTAACAAACGCACTGCATACAAAAACATTATTGTGCACATTATAATTGAAATGGGAACAATATTGCTGCATTAACAAAAAAAAAAACTTGTTTATTTTTTTTTAGAATTTTTTAAAAAAAAATATATATTTTTTTTATTTATTTATTTATTTTTTTAAAAAACATTTTTCATTTTCATGTTTGGTATCGTTGGAACGGCCCTGCTCTGGCCGATCCAACGATATCAAATATTAACCCCTAGCTGCCACGGATCGGGAGATAGGGGTTCATTAGAACCCCCTATCTCCACCATTGGTGGCAGCTAGGGTTAACTCCAGGACTGGCGTCATCGTGCTATGCACGATGACGCCAGTCCTCAGGGGGAGTTCCTGGTGGCTTTGCCAACATCCAAGATGTCGGCCAGCTCCAGGAGAGGATCACGATCTGGCGCTTTTCAGTGCCGATTCGTGATCCGGCTCCCCAGGGGTTAATCACAGCCACCGTTTGGAAGGGCAGGCTGTGCCCTTCCAAACGGTGCCTGTATTAACCCCCTGCTCCCCGGCGATCAGGAGGGAGAGAGGTCCGAAGGACCTCCCCCCCTCCCTTTCAGGCGCCTCCTCCGCACATGCGGGGGGGCGCCTGAATTAGATGTCATCGCGCCGCCGCGATGACATCTAATTGCTCCGCCGGGGTCCCAGAGTGCTGGGCTGACATCGAGGATGTCAGTCCGCACCGGGGGGGTGCAGCAATCTGCCGGAATCCGACGGATTGCTGCCTCCTGTGCATGGACGCGCTCAGCGCGTCCATAGCACAGGAGAACCACTTGGCTGGACGCGCTCAGCGCGTCCATAGCAGCCAAGAGGTTAATGATTTAAAAAAAAAAAACACTGGTTCCTGACAATCAGGGTTATTCAAAGCGATCCGAATTGCTATAGAAAGGTAACCAAACGCTGAAATTCAGCGTACGGTTACCTTTCCTGGCCATTCGGCTATTCAGAGAGCAGGCAATTCACCAAATCTTGGCAAATTGCCTGCACATACGGTGCCTGTTTGGTGCCTGTTCGAGGGCAGTGAAATCCCCGTAGAGAAGCAATTCAGAGAACGAAAACCAGCAGTGAAAGGTTGCCGAAATGCCCTGCCATTCGGTGGTTTAATTCGGCAGATTTATTCAGGCGAATCCCATAGGCTTCAATGTTAAAAATATTCCCGTTTTAATCCAATATCTAATAAATCGTTCATTATAAGATATTTTTTCTTTTTACTTTTTCCAGTAAAAAGTGTCTTTATTTTAAGATTTTTTGGGATATTTTAAGCATTTTTCAGGATTTCTTTGCCAAAAACGTTTTGCGGATTTTTAAAAAAATTTTTTATCGTTTTTTTCTTTTTTCTGTAACAGCCCTTTTTATTATCATTCCTTGGATCTTATATGTAAATTTCAGACATTTTCGCTCAGTAGTTTGTTTGCAAACAGCGTTTCACTTTTCAAACATTCAAGCGGACTGTTTTTTTTTTCTTCACCTCCTTCGTCTGCGGTGTTGGCTTTTTCCAGCGGCTGCGCTGCGTGTGATCGGCTCCTGCTCGGGTTTTTCCAGCGTTTTCGGAGGGGTTAATCCAGATGTTTTTGTGGGTTTCGGTGTGCCTTCGTCGGGTTTTGCATTGAGTTTTCGGCGGGTTTGCGGTGACTTTTCCCTACGCTGCGACAGCCCTGTGGTGCTTGCTGAATACACCGCAGGGTCGCCGAAATGGGATCGCCAAATCGTGCCGAATTGAAGAGAACGAAAAGTCACCGAACGTGTGGTGACTTTTCGATTTTCTTTGAATAACCCTGAATGTGTTTTGGGGAAAATCACTTGGTAGTGAAGGGGTTAAATGATGCAATTTGGTGTGCATCTCCTTTGCTGTAGATGATATATTTATGACATCAATTCAGTTTATACTTACAATTTATAAATAAATACTGATATATCTATAAAACAAAGAGTTAGTATAGAAACAGTACCAAACCTATCCTGCTATCTATTGTGATGACTTACTAAATATTCCAGAAATCCAACTGGCCTTACTAAATATGGTCTTACTTGATGGTGCTCCCCAAAAACAATGAAAATTCAAACAATATACTGCGCATCGTGTTTTGTATGCTGTATTCGTTGTTCTCAGTAGCCTTTCCATTTTATGAAGTACATATTAAGATTGAGTGCACGCTCTCCTGTTCTGTGTATTACATATTAAGGACTGACCACCCTATTAGTGTAGCACCACCACTCCCTAGTCACATGGATTACAGGTTTTCCATGGCAGCCCCTATTAATCCTTGCGCAGCAGAAAGCCTCAGCAGAATGTTTGTACCAGCAAGTGGGTTAATCTCATAACTGATGTCGTGACCAGCTTGATCATCTTGTGCCCAAATTTCCATCACTATAAATATATCCTCAGCTAGGTGTTTTCAAAATCTCTTATTGCATATTTCAATGGAATGCACTGTATGTACTGTTTTCTGTATTCATTGGTAAATGAATCACTAACACCTTTATATAAAATACATGTTAAGGTTAGAGTGCAGCTACAGCTGCGGCTCACTACATGCTCAGCTGGTGGTTAAAGTCGGCCATCATTCCATAGTTAGCTGGTGGTTACAATTGGTCATTGTTACATGTTAAGCTGGTGGTTATAGTTGGCCATCATTACATATTCGGTTGGTGGGTACAGCTGGCCATTATTCCATGATCGCTTGGTGGTTACAGTACACAATATCTGGTCACCCATCAAATGACAATCATTCTTGCCTTAAAAAAAGCCCAATTTGCAGTCCAATAACATAAAGTGAAGAGTGATATGTAATCAGTTCACTAATTAAAATGGCATAATGTAATTTAATTTGGCTGTGAAATAGCTCAGTACATAGGATTGCATCGCAGCAGCCATTATTGTATTATAACTCTTGCATGTGTCATCTACCTGCTGAATAATGGCATGGGAGCTTTAACGATATAAGACCTTCATCTTTCCAGTTCTCTCTCGTTTAACAGCTTTAAATATATTTTGCTTTTAATCAACGGAACTATTCTTATTTTACACTATTTAATGGATTAATGTCTATGGGATAAATAAAGCGCAGAACAGAATGCTGATCCCTGAGTAGTACCATATGTTATTTTTATAACAATGGAGTAGTTCAGAAAAACCTGGAGCTGGGGGACTCCTCTTCATTTCCAATGAATTTCATGAAAAAGTTGACATTATATTTTAATGTCTATCATTTTTTTCTGTGCTCTCTCATGATTTACTTGCTGAACATATATAACGGTTCTCTCCATGGAAACCTGTATTGTAACGTGTATTTTAATACTCTGATGTACCCATTCCCCAATCGTAGGTTTTAACAAGAAACATGAAATCCTGTTGCAATTTCACTTGTACTTTCCTCAGCATATTTTCTTGCACACGTGTTTATTCCTGAAAGATATATGCAGTAACTACCCGATGTGGATACATTCATTTATAATAACAGTACGTCCTTCACTGATAGATTTCATTTTATCCTCTTTGGTGTATTAAAAATGTAATTGTTGAAACGTCAATGAATCTACTATTCTGTAATTCTCATAATTGACATATTGGCAAAATCTTATAAAATCTGTATTCAGGTAAGTACCATATATATATATATATATATATATATATTATTCTTTCGGATTGTTGTATTTTTTTGTCTTCAGAAGGACCCACCTGTTATGCTTAGCAAAGGTTGAGTGCTGCCCTTCTGGTGTGTGTGTTAAGCCGTGTTAGACCAGAAGTCCAAAACACCAGAGTATAGTAGTACGTAATGATACCTTTTTCATTGGACTAACGTTACTATCACGGTGGCCCATGTCCGGGGTCGCGATACCCCTTCGTCCGTGGTTGCAGTCATCATGGCAGCCGATATCCGGAACACCTTATTCCAGGGTGATGTTTACTACCGGACGGAGTTCAAGGATGGCGGTGCTTGCCAACCGTTAGGTCACAACATCCGCCAACCACTTCCGGAAGTCGAGTCTGGCCACGAATCAGACTTACAGGACAGGAGGGGTACCCAATCACAGTGCTTGACCGGCGATCCAATAGGAAGTCCTGTGGCTCCATTTAAAGCGCTTCCTTCCTCTCTGTCATCACCCTAGCGTGGTTCTATTTACGCCTAGTGCCTTGTTGCGAAATCCTATTTACTAATCTGTTGTCTTCCTGGTTATTCGATCCCGGCTTGTCTCGTTTATCCTGTCTTCTGGTGCCCCTGACTTTTGGCATTGTTATTCCGGACCTCTCCTTCCCACTCACACTTGGGGATTATTGTTCTATTTACTCTGTATATCCCGGCCGTTGTTAAGGACCGGTTAGTCAGGGTTTATTGTGCTACCTTACCCAGCTGATTGCTTGACTGTGGCACTCCACCTATTACCTGTGTATTCAAATATTACTACTGACCATATCCCGGCCATTATTAAGGACCGGTTAGTCGGAGTATATTGTACTACCATACCCAGCGGGTTAATTGACTGTGACAACCCATCTATTACCTGTGTATACGGATATTATCACTGACCATATCACGGCCGTGAGTAAGGACCGGTTGGTGAGAGTGTGTTGGCTTGTTGTCTGCGAGTGGGGTTGCCCGATACTGACAGTTACACTCTCGAAAGGTTGTCTTTGAGGTCGGCGTCAGACGAGCCCACTAGGTGCACCTGTACTGATGCGCCTACCGGCATCTGTCGCAGCGTTGTGATCCTGCAAAGGGGCCGGTCACATGCTGCAGCGCGTGCACGAAATGCACACACTACAAGCATCCATGCACAAAGCCTCCCCGTCAAAACGCTAGACGCACATTGACGGGGCTGCAAAGCACGATCCTCCATAGGAGGATCCAGCTTTGCATCGCTGAGCGCACTAACTACGCTCAGTGAGGTGGTCAGACGGGCGTGGCAGACGGGCAAACAATCAAATAAATTCACATTCAGCATTCTGGCTTGTTTTTTTTTTTTTCTTTCTTTCCTGACTTTTTCAAGTTGTGTTTTTATCAGATGCACATCATGATGCTAGATGCCTATCACTGTGGTTTTATGGGTCTAAGATCTCTCATTCATTTGTTTGTTTGCCCATATTATTTCACTCTATTTCGACACCCATCCCAAGCCCCTACTCTCGTGCCCTTTAATGTTCAATTCTTTGATTTTGCTCAGTATAGCTTTCAGACCTGAAGAAGGGAGGTACACGCTCGAAAGCTTGTCTTTTAAATGCAACTTTAGTCCAATAAAAAAGGTATCATTACGTACTACTATACTCTGGTGTTTTTTATACATATACTATGGTGCCACACGTCACGGGGGCGCTATAGCTCGGTCTTCTAGGGCAGGGATGGCGAACCTACACGCGAGCCATAGGTTCAGCAGAGATTTTTTTTTCAGGGATCGGCAAGTCGACTTCCCCCTGTTTGGTCTCTTACACTGCGCTTGCCCAGCTCACAACGCGCGGGAGACACAGATCTAGGAAGGAGGGGCGTGGACACAGACTCAGGCCAGGGGGGGTCGATGAGAGTAAGCAGCCCGAACGGAGACTGAGTGGGGGGGGAGAGAGAGACTGCCTGCTGACAGAAGTCTGCTAAACACAGGCTGGGCATGGTGTGTGTCACCATCAATGCTCCATCAGGATTTGCAGTCACTCCGTCTGCAGCCTGCATGAAGCGGGGGGGGGGGTTGCATGGCTCACTCCCTGCCACCTTCATTATTCCCCCCTCCCTCTGTCTCCATCTCTCTCTCTCTTTCTCCCTGTCTGTCTCTGCCTGTCTCTTTCTCTGTCTTTCTTTCTCTTCCTCTCTGTCTCTGTCTTTCTGTCTCTTTCTCCCTGTCTTTCTCTCTGCCTGTCTCTTTCTCACTGTCTTCTCTTTCTCTCTGTCTTCTCTTTCTCTCTGTCTTTCTCTCTGCATGTCTCTTTCTGTCTCTTTCTCTGTCTTTCTCTTTCTGTCTTTCTGTCTCTTTCTCTCTGACTGTCTCTTTCTCTCTCTGTGCCTGTCTTTTTCTCTGTCTCTTTCTCTCTGTCTGTCTCTTTCTCTGTCAAAAAAAAAGACCGCCAGGGAGGTTAAGACCAATGGACTGCAGATAAAAAAACCAAACAAAAAAATGGTACTCCACTATTCTTGTAGTAGATATTTAAACCAATAAAAATGCATTAAAATGTGCTTAAAAAGTAAAGAAAATGTCCCTAAAAAAAATCTGCTGCACAAAAAAAATAATTAATTCCCAACAAACTTATTAGACACCTCCTGGGGGGATCAGAGGTGTCACCTGTCCGAAAAAGAATGTCCTCAATCGTCTCCAGTACCGAACCCAACTGTTACAGAGAGGTAAACCGCAATAGAATCCACAAAACAGCCAGCACACTCAAGAGCCTCTCTGTCCCACGTCCGTTCGCTGCAGCTTCTGGACACGCCCCTTCCGGTTATATATTCTATAGCGCATTCTTGTTAAAAATTAAATGAGAACTTGTTACTGCATTTTTCTGAGAAAATATAAAATTTTTACCAAAAAATTTAATATTTCCTTTGTGTTTTGGAAGATGGTGTTTTATGAAAAATATGACTATCAGGGTTATTCAGAGAGCGTGAAAAGCAGGAGAATGACTGGAGAATGACTGGAGAATGAAAAATTCAAGGTCAAAATAGCCGATTTGGAAAGTGAGATGAAAGGGAGAATTTTTCTGGTTTGGCCATTTTGACCTAGAATTTTTCATTCTCCAGTCATTCTCTTGCTTTTCACGCTCTCTGAATAACCCTGTATGTGTTAAACACTGACCTTGCTCCCAGCGTGGGAAATGAGACGGTGAGTAATGGAAGTGATATTGCTCATTTTACAGTTGTGTTCAAAATTATTCAACCCCCAATGCTGTAAAGGGTTTTAGGGAATTTAGTGTACATTTGTAATTGTATTCAGAATGAAATCCTACAAGGACTTTTTAAAGAACCATATGCAACTAAAATGACATCAATTGGTTTTGTAATACAGTAGTAAATGTTTCTTTTGTGAATTCTTCATTGACACAATTATTCAACCCCTTAAAGACTACCACTCTGAAGAACAGAGGTTCATTCAAGTGTTTTCAATCAGGTATTGAAAACACCTGTGGATGTCACGGAGCAGCAATAAAGCATAATAAGCACCAATTAGGCAGCTTTAAAATGACTGTGATACTCAGCTCCTTCTAGACATTTACTGGTGTGGTTACAAACACGGTGAAGTCAAGAGAATGGTCCAGGAAGACCAGAGAAGAGGTGATTACTCTTCACAGGAAGGGCAATGGCTATAAGAAGATTGCAAAGATGTTAAACATACCAAGAGAGACCATAGGAAGCATCATTCGCAAATTCAAGGCAAAGGGCACTGTTGAAACGCTACCTGGTCGTGGCAGAAAGAAGATGCTGACTTCGACTGCTGTGCGCTACCTGAAGAGTAGAGTGGAGAAAAGTCCCCGTGTGACTGCTGAGGATTGAGGAACTGAGAAAAGATTTGTCAGATGTGGGTACTGAAGTTTCAGCTCAGACAATACGGCACACACTGCGTAATGAAGGCCTCTATGCCAGAACTCCCAGGCACACCCCCTTGCTGTCTCCAAAGAATAAGAAGAGTCGACTGCAGTATGCCAAAAGTCATGTGGACAAACCACAGAAGTTTTGGGATAGTGTTCTGTGGACTGATGAAACAAAATTAGAACTGTTTGGGCCCATGGATCAACGCTATGTTTGGAGGAGGAAGAACAAGGCCTATGAAGAAAAGAACACCTTGCCTACTGTGAAGCATGGCGGGGGGTCAATCATGCTTTGGGGCTGTTTTGCTTCTGCAGGTACAGGGAAGCTTCAGCGTGTGCAAGGTACCATGAATTCTCTTCAGTACCAGGAGATATTGGATGACAATGTGATGCAGTCTGTCAGAAACCTGAGGCTTGGGAGACGTTGGACCTTTCAACAGGACAATGATCCCAAGCATACCTCCAAGTCCACTAGAGCATGGTTGCAGATTAAAGGCTGGAACATTTTGGAGTGGCCATCGCAGTCACCTGACTTAAATCCGATTGAGAACCTCAGGTGGGACTTAAAGAAAGCAGTTGCAGTGCGCAAGCCTAAGAATGTGACTGAACTGGAGGCTTTTGCCCATGACGAATGGGCGAAGATAGCCGTAGATCGCTGCAAGACACTTGTGTCAAGCTATGCTTCACGTTTAAAAGCTGTTATCACTGTAAAAGGATGTTGTACTAAGTACTAAGATTGAATGTCACTTGGGGGTTGAATAAAACTGATAATGATGTGAGCACAGAAAAAACATTTGTGGTTATTTCATTATAAATGTTATGTTATATTTGTCTGACCTACACGTGCCTCTTTGATTTAATTGTAAGCAAGATGACTGAATGATCAAAATCAATGTCAAACTGGCCAAAACACTCAATTTCAGTGGGGGTTGAATAATTTTGAACACAACTGTATACGTGACAAATGGACAATGCCATCACTTTGGAACTAAAAATAAGTAAATCAAAAAGGTTTTTTGTTTTATTTTCTTTTAGATTTTACATGGTCACGTTTGGTATCAATGAAAAGGCCAGACTCTGTCCTGTCCAATGACAACTCAGTTGTCCTTGTGAGGTCTAAAAATTAGTGACGTAGGGTTCCAAAGTCCCCCTTGCACTTTGCTGCAGTGCGGCGGTTTAGGTTTTTGATGTAACAATTCGTAATAACGGATTGTACCATCACCTCCACACTTGTTGTTGACATGAGAAATGTGTTGGCGAGTTAGTGCAGCATCATTGTTCCCTTTATAATTGAAAAGTAAAAAATATAGCTGTGTTAGAAAGAAAAAGTAAAAAGAAATATTATTTTACAGTTACACAACACCTGGTCATGTTTGATGTCATTGGAAAGGCCATGCGCTGGCCTTTCCAGTGTTATCTCACATGGCCCTGTAGCTGCTATGGGGTTGGAGATATGGGGTCCAAATGCCCATCAATATAGACATAGTTATCCTTACTCTGGGCCTATTCTGGGGCATGTGCCTGGAGCTGCTGTGCTATCAGCCCCTATGTTGATTCAGCCCTGACTGAGACCATGAACACAACATACCAAATTCAAAGCACTCCACCCAAATATACATCTAAAGATTTAAAAAAGATTTAAAACACCGGAATTGCCGAAAACAATTATGAGAGTTTAGTTACAAAATATGATCATACATTGCATAAGCCTGCCACAACATCAATGTACCGCAACTTGTGGCAGGTACTACTTGATGCCAGACTAATGCTTGCTTGTATGAGATTTAACAAACATATCCGTCTGCGGCTCCCAGCAGTTCAAGGTTTTAAATAAGCCCTGTCTAAGTTAAAAAAAAAAAACAACATAAAATTGTAAGAATAAAACAAGATGAAATAGCTAAAATGCTAACTGAAAAAACCCATTCATGGGGTGAAATGTGTTTTAGCTGTTTTATCCTTACTATTTTATGTTTTTTACCTTATACAATTTATTCTGGACATTTTTTTTTTTACTGATCCTGGGATGTAAGTGTCCTCAGTATCTGACCTTTCATAAGTTCCTGGAGGCCTGAACCGCATACCACAGACCTTATGACTAGAGTATTAGGATCATCACATCTCATCATAAAGACCGAGGCCTACTAGTGTCACCATTAAGGGTGCTGAATACAATTTTACGGGAGCCTATATCCAGGGCCGACACTGCCGCAAGGCGAGCTAGGCGGCCGCCTAGAGCGCAGTGCTCGCCTAGGGCGCAGCCGAGCCCGACCACTGAAAAAAATTAAAAAATTGTTTGTGATTTTGGAGCCTGCTCCCGGCTGCATGCACTGTTTTTTTGCCTGGCCTGTGATGGGAAAGAAGTCGGGGAAGAAGTCCTGCCTGCCGGAGGGGTCCCGGCAGCAGGACATTAGAGAATCCCTGGGCTCGGACCGCCGCAGCTGCCAAGGCGACCCCCTGGAGCTCCAGATCCCGGCGATGAGTTCCTCCGAAGAGGATGGCCTCTCCTGGTCAGAAGACGGGTCGGCCTCACTGAGATCCTCTAGGACAATGAGACAGTTGGGGAAGACGATGGCTGATCCTGCTCCAGAGAAGCTAGCTGCGCATGGGTTTTCAGCCGCCCGGCGGACCCGACCTGAGCGAAATGGTGGGGACAGCCTCCTCCCCTCCACTAAAGGTGACATTCGATGCATGATGGAAGACATGCTGGGGGAAATGCGGGCAATATGGCGCGCTGATTTGCGGGCCGATTTGCGGGCCATGCGGGCAGAGGTGTCGGTAGTTCAGACTCGCCTGGAGGCAGTTGAATCACAGGTGGAAGACACTGCGTTGACACAGGCCCTTCTTAGTCCTCGGGTGGACTCACTACAAACTCGAGTGGACTTACTCACTGGCACAGTGGAGGCTGTTGAGCTGCGCCACCGCCGGCGGAATGTACGGATCCGTGGAGTTCCAGAAGCGGCCTCTCCAGATACTCTGCTGGCCTATGTGAATAGACTCGCTCTTCATGTGCTGGGCTCCCCTCTCGAGGCATCCCCCATTTTTTGCTCTGTCACCCGTCTTCGAAAAGGCTGCTACGGCCCCTGTGGATGCTCCTCGTGACGTTTTGGCCGTTGCTAGCACAGAGGCTGCTAAGCAGCACCTCATGTCACCCCCCCTGCCCGGGTGCCTTTGATTTTTGAGAACCTTACCCTACAACTTTTTAATGACTTGCCCTTTGTGACATTACTGGCCCGGAGATGCTTTCAAGAGGTGGCCTCTTTTATGCGCGGTGGTGGGATCTGTTACCGATTGGGAGTGGCGGGTTCCATGACCATCTCCCATGAGAATTTGACCCACACGGTGTCCTCTCCCGAAGCGCCTATTGCGCTCACTGGGTCTGGCACCCACCCAGGCCACTGCCGATCTATGTCCTGGTGATCTTTCCCCTGGAAAAACTGACTGACCCAGGCTAGGCGGGATGCTTCTTTTTCGTGCGGGCCTTCTCCCTGCATTTCTTGCTATTGTTTGCGCCCTGTAGCTGACATATGTTTTTTCCTCCTCTACTTTTAATAATTTTTTGGGTACCCTCTGAGGCTTTTTTGTGATAATAACAGCTGATAGGTCCCACCTCCCCCCCCCTTGTGCGGGACATTTGCGGAGAATACTTTGGATTTTTTGCTCCTTTATTGCCATAAGGTTGTTTGTTATGATGTTTTTTGTTCCTGTTACGTTTATTCATTACTGTGCGCATATGGCATCTCATGTGGCTCTGCGAGGCCAGGATTTATCTTTTCACATTCCTTTATGACATCCAAGATGTCGGCCAGCTCTGGGAGGGACCACGATACGGTGCCTGTCAGCGCCGAATCGTGATCCAGCCCCCAAGGGGTTAAAGCCATCCATCGCTTGGAAGGGCAGGCTGTGCCCTTCCAAATGGTGCCTGGCTTTTGACCTTGCCCCCAGCTGATCAGGAGGGAGAGAGAGAGGTCCAAAGGACCTCCCCCCTCCCCTTCAGGCACCTTCCGCGCAATGGCGGGGGTTTGCCTGATTAGATGCCATTGCGCACGGCGCAATGACATCTAATTAGTGCTCGATGCGGTCCCGGATGCTGGGCTGACATCAAAGATGTCAGCCCGCACTGGGGGGGGGGTCACAGCGATTGGCCGGAATCCGGCTGATTGCTGGCTGCAATGGAAGGATGCGCTCAGCGTAATGGAGCTGAATTTCTTGGTGTACCTCTTGGTGTACCTCTGCCACATCCCTCTCAGCTACACTTTGCCTAAGATCCATTGCCCACACCTTCCATAGCTCCTCTGTCCCATTCTTCTCAAAGTCCATAATTTACAGTCAGGTACAGAAATATTGGGACATCGACACAATCCTAACATCTTTGGCTCTATACACCACCACAATGGAGTTGGAATGAAACAAACACAATGTGCTTTAACTGCAGACTGTCAGCTTTAATTTGAGGGTATGTACATTCAACTCAGGTGAACGGTGTAGGACTTACAGCAGTTTGCAGATGTTCCTCCCACTTGTTAAGGGACTAAAAGTAATGGGACAGAATAATAATCATAAATTAAACTTTCCCTTCTTAATACTTGGTTGCAAATCCTTTGAACCTCCTTTGAACCTTTGAACCCTCTGTATTCACTCTGGTGAAGTCTTCTCTTGATTGTTGACTTTGACACACATACACCTACCTCCTGGAGAGTGTTCTTCATCTGGCCAACTGTTGTGAAGGGTGTTTTCTTCACCAGGGAAAGGATTCTTCGGTCATCCACCACAGTTGTTTTCCATGGTCTCCCAAGTCTTTTGGTGTTGCTGAGCTCACCTCTTCCTTCTTTTTGAGAATGTTCCAAACAGTTGCTTTGGCCACGCCTAATGTTCTTGCTATCTCTCTGATGGGTTTGTTTTGTTTCTTCAGCCTAATGATGGCTTGCTTCACTGATAGTGACAGCTTTTTGGATCTCATCTTGAGAGTTGACAGCAACAGATTCCAAATGCAAATAGCACACTTGAAATGAACTCTGGGCCTTTTATCTGTACATTGTAATTGGGGTAATGAGGGAATATCACACACCTGGCCATGGAACAGCTGAGAAGCCAATTGTCCCATTAATTTTGGTCTCTTAACAAGTGGGAGACACATCTGCAAACTGCTGTAAGTCCTACACCGTTCACCTGAGTTGGATGTACATACCCTCAAATTAAAGCTGGCAGTCTGCAGTTAAAGCACATTGTGTTTGTTTCATTCCAACTTCATTGTGGTGGTGTATAGAGCCAAAGATGTTAGAATTGTGTCGATGTCCCAATATTTCTGGACCTGACTGTACATATATATTGTGGTAGGATGACCACGTTTGTCATCAGGCAACACAATTTTTCCAAAATAAAGTATGCTTTATTAGCATATAGGCCTTACAGCAGGCATAACAAAACAACGTAAGGCAATAACAAATAAACTCCTACTCCTCTTAGGCTAGGGTCAGATGAACGCTTTTTTCACGTCGTCCGTGAAAAAGTGTGTTCGAACAAATAGACGAATTTTTTCACGAAATACACGATAGCGGTCATATGATGCGCATTTTCCGTGCATTGTCCGTGATTTTGTACGGATCATCAATAAAACACTTTTTGCGTCTAGACGTTATGTTGACCGGACATGAGCAGCGTCTGATGTCTCCTAATCACGCACACACGCCGCTAGCGGACGCAGCGCACTCTGTACGTCAGTACTAGCGGTTTCACGTTCTCGAAAAAAAAATGCGTTTGTTTGCCGCTTGCGTTGCCCGGCCGAACTTTCGTGCGGCATTACTTCTTGTATTGCCCGTCATTGGCCGTCATTTGCTGCTACTACAGCCGTGATAAAGTGCGGCTGCACACGCGTTCACACTGCGTTCGTCTGACCCCAGCCTTAGGAGACTAACTTACAGGAATGTCCCTTCCTATCCCGCTGGTCAGCTAACCTGATCCCAGAAGTTTTAACAGTTCAAAAAATCCATCGGGTTCCATCGGGTTCAGCCTCTCACACAACACCTACTGCTGTTGATCGAAAAGAAGACAAAAAACCCAGTCTGAAGCGCTCGCCAATATGCAACAAGCTGGGGAAAAATTCCTTCTTGACCCCAGAATGGCAGTCAGATTTCTCCTTGGATCAAGAAGCTTATTTTTCATGAAGAATCAAAATACCCATTTTCACATCTGTAACATGTTCTGTTTTTGAGATATAGGTATCCTGGTTAAAAGTATTCTCACCCTCTTTTTTTCACCAGCCACTTGGGAGTTTTGGAAAATGGTAGAACACATGTTTTTTTTTCTTTTTCAAGCAGATTGTAAAGAACAATATTTATGACTGTAACATCTTTGACTTTTGAAATATAGGTATACTGATAAAAGTATTAACACCCCTTTTTCTCCCCTACCCCTAACTGAATATTTGGCAAATGGTAAAACACATGTTTGGGTTCTTTCACGGTGATTGTCAATACCAATATTCACATCTGTAACATCTGTGGTTTTTGAAATATAGGTATACTAATAAAAGTATTCATACCCCTTTACCCCCACCATACCCCTTAACTGGATTTCCAGAAAATGGTAAAACACATGATTGTTTTTTTTTTTTTTACAATGCTTGTAAATACCATATTTCACTCCTGTAACATCTTTGGTTTTTGAAATATAGGTATACTTGTAAACGTATTCACCCCCCCCCTTTCACCCTCCAATGGATTTTTGGAAAATAGTGAAATACCTGTTTTTTTTATTTTAAATACAATTTTTAACATCTGTAACGTCTTCTGTTTTTGAGCTATAGGTATAGCTGTTTAAAATATTCAACCCCCCTTTTCACCCTTTAGGGGCGGAATTTCCAAAAATCCTTCCTTAGTGGGTGCCTACATCATAAAAACAATGTACCTTAAGGCTGGGGTCAGACGAGCGCAGTGTTCACGTCCGTGATGGCGCCTAAAAGTACGTCCGTGATAGCATGAAAGAAAGCCCATCGGAGCCCGACACACGAAGTACGTCCGCACTGAACTGCAGACGCACAACGGCCGCGGCCCACGGACGCAAGGCAGGCAAGAACGTACAACCCCTAGAACAGCCGCACAAAGTGCGCTGCGTCCACAACGTCCGCATAGCTTTGTGTGTGAGTGATGGAACGTGGTCAGACGGACTGCATTTATACGTCCAGCATTTTTCACAGACAAAATGGTTTTGCTT
Source organism: Leptobrachium leishanense (assembly GCA_009667805.1). NCBI lineage: Eukaryota > Metazoa > Chordata > Amphibia > Anura > Megophryidae > Leptobrachium > Leptobrachium leishanense. Next base: position 250,817,258 of record CM019067.1, read on the forward strand.
TTTAATTTATTTTCCTTCCTACATCTGTCAAAGTATACTGTGTGGCCACTACTGCGTCTTCCGTACTAACGTACGTCCGTACTGCACGGAAGCACAGTCCGTAGAAATCACATTCGTCTGACCCTAGCCTTAAATTTTCACATTTCTAGTTTAAACGGTGTGAGCTGGGCGTTGATGAGTCAGTCAGTCAGGACTTTCTTTTTTATGTATATATATATATATATATATATATAGATTACATACAACATACCAGTAAATTTATTGAATTGATTGCTGGCTGATGACTGGTCATATGAGACAACCTATCCCTTTATGACTATTATATTAATATCAGAAATCATTTCTCTTTTTGTTTTTCCTTATAGCTCTATTGATTTTATATTTTTTTTACACTTATATTTTTTATTGTGATCCATATTAAAAGTTATGTTTTAAAAGCACTATATTTTTGGGGCATTAGCGGCTACACTACTGCTGTAGTGATTATTTGTTTTTCCATGAGGCAGGGTTTAATCTCAAGTATGTGCCCTTCCAAAATTTAAGGAATGGTCTGTAACAACAATTTTTCTTAGCTGGTGTTCAAGTTTATTCAGTATACCCATAAATCCGACGCATAAATACCCCCTTCTTATCCCTAATTCGCCAGTCTTAATTGTCCTCCTCATCAATTCTTGCATTCAGGTGTGTCTTCTTCACAAAGATGGTGAAACAGTATATCGCTATAGGCGTTAGGACGGCGTGTATCCTGTCATCGTACAGATAACTTGCTACCCTTCTGGTCGCTCTACGTATTCCCCTATGTGACGTATTACTGCCGTGATACAAATAGGGTTGCCAGATCAGCCATGTTTCCCTGGACACACTGTTTCATTCAGAGGAGAGCACAGGGAAAAGTGTTTTCCTCCAACATGTATAATTCATATGCTACGGGAAGTAAGTCAAAGCAGATCACCAGGGATTCCGTTTTGATTTACCTGCGGCATATGGTTTCCACATGCTACGATGCGTCGCCGTCATTAGTCACGTGACTTGTGTCACATCATATGCGTGCGCGGCTCCTTCAAGAAGAAGGGACCCCTCCCCAAACAATCCCCCTATGATCCGGGGGATGGATCATGGGGAATTTGCCATTGCATTATTTTGGATGCAGGTCAGGCAGGGACTAGCAGCAGGCAAGGCCCTGGCCAGGCTCAGGCCCTCGTCTGGTCATGGCCTCCCCTACGGACGGCGCAATGGTAGCCAAATGCATTTGTTTGGGGGCATTTTTTTGCCACAACCTGGATTCTGCTGCCAACCCCCCCTGGATTCTGCTGCCCTAGGCAAATGTCTTGTTTTGACTTGCGATAGATACACCCCTGATACAACGTGTCTGTAATGTTTGTGTCAAACTGACATAAACCCTTGTATGCTGATAAAATGAACTACCAGGTTTCCTAGAATCTTGCACATATTTTTGCCTGCAGGTAGACTGTTTGGCACTGGCAAAATGTATTAGAACGGTCCTTAATTAGGTTTCCTCTACAACATACGGAACTGTGGTGATACGGTTAATATACTGTACATGTGCACAGAAAAAATGTGGTTCTTAATGTTCACTTCTTAATAATTCCCTTAGATTGCTGATTTGGTTTATCTCAAAATCCAAAATATTTGTTACTTGGCAATTCATTTGCTAGTGGTAGATGACCCTGGGCGCTTGCGCAAAGCCATGTTAACACACAGTTAACCTTCATCTGTTTCAGTGGATGGAGAATTGAATGGGAGAGAGGATCGATGCCAGGGAACCCATCTGCTCTTGAACCCCATGGCCTGCAAATGGAGGGGGACTCTGGTTTCCCCTATACGGCAACCCTTGACAATGGTTGATGGGTTAAGTAAAAACAGGTCAAGCAACCCACCTTTTTATTTAATTTAATCCCTCATCCACTATCCAAGAGTGAGGGGCTTTTATTCTATACAGTGCACTCGCAAAATGTACATGCTGGTGTGCTGACATGAGCGAAAACACATCACTGTCACATTTTCCTTGGTTTTGGCCACGCCCCCTGGTGGTGAGAGGCGTTCACGTCTGTTTTTCCCTGTTTTGTTTTTGGCTGTGCTGTCTGGGGCTGATCTGGGGTTCTGCTGTGATCTTCTGGTCTGAGGTCACATGGCCCAATCACACAAGCCCACTCCCTATATATATCCCAGCAGCACAGAGCTTCATTGACCATTTGTGGAGTTCTATGGTGGTTGTGGTTCCTGTGTCCTGTTCCTGATTCCCGTGTTGCTGAAAAGCTTCTAGTCTAGTATTTCCTGTTTTTGACTCTTGGCTTACATTTCTAGTTATTCTCTTTCTTGCTCCCTGTACTCTGAATTTTGTTAATCTAATTATTGACCTGGCCTGGCCGAGAACCGCTCCTGTGTACGTCTTCTGGCTCTGGTTCTGGTTTATTCTTTGGGCTATTTCCCTGTACCCTGTACCGAGCATCTTGATATTCATGTGTATAACCTATTAGTGTCTTCTCTGGATCTGTCTCATGCCTGCTCCTTGTATTACTGTATGCCTGTTTGGTTACCTATCTCTGCAACTCCTGACTACTCCTATGTTTCATGTTTCATGTATCTTGTTTGTTTCAGTTTTGCTTACTCAGAGGCCAACATACAAGGACCTCTTCAGTATAGGTTTTCTGTCTGTCTTGTTAACCGTTGCCCTTCTTGCTCCCCTTGCTCTGTTATTCTTTGTGAGGGTTTCTTAGATAGAAGTCATTCCCAGCATAGGGATCCGTTTAGTTTTCTTTCTGGCCCTCCTGTCCCTTGTGTCTCAGTCTGTATTGCCCTGGAATCTGTATTGTTGATCTGTCCTGTTTCAAGTCAACTTGACAAAGAATGAGCAGATGTATTGGGAAATTCATTAAGAAAAAAACAATAGAAGTAATGCATGGTTGTGTAATTTACATCGTATTTGACTCAGAGCTGTTCTTCATAAATTCTCTTAATGATAATTTCGTTGTCTCGGGCCAGCTGCCATTTTGATTGGCCATGGAGTAAGTTCCGACACTGAATGCTTTCACTGCCAAGTGCCTTTTTGTTGGAAAATCACAATGTTTTTCTGAAATATTGGATGCGTAATGTAAGGTATAATAGCAATTTTTAATAGAGGATTATTGTGACATGGTAGAATGATGAATGTAAATTGTTTCCAAAAATATCGCATGGATGAAATGTTCCAAACTCTAGATGGTGTCACAATTTTAAACAGGTTCTGCATTATTAGCATACAGGCAGAAATGGACTTTTGTCAAATACAGTAAATATGATAGAGAGGTAATAATATTAAAATATCCTGCTAATGGAATTGGTAGCGATCAAAGTGAGATTAGCAATGCAGCTTCCAAAATATAGTCAGTAGTGTGTAACCCTAGACATCTCGCTGGCTGTAATGCAGCAGTAAAGTTTGTTGAACTTTGTTTTTGAAGGTGGAGGCTGCTTCTTGTGGCTTCTATACAATAATACTGTGTGACAGGAGTGTTAATAGGGATAATGGTTTCAGAATACAGTATGTGTTTGTAAAGATCACTGCCCTGTCACAAATGTATCAATCACTCAGCAGTTCTTGACACAAGACAGTTCAACTCTAACCCAGTATGTTTTAATGTTGTTGTTCAGGGCAACAGGCCACTCTCTGTTGTCTTTCTCTTATGACATCACTGCCTAGACCATGGAGGCCAGTTCCAAGGAGCCCAGAAGTGCTCTTTAATCTAAAGAAGGTTCTGTCACTTACATCAGGCATGTATCTTGGCCTAGGCCGACTAGGCCTAGGCCTAGGGCGGCACTTTTCCAGGGCGGCAAAATAATGGCCTCCACAGTAAAAACGCGGCCCTGCAGTGCCGCTCAGTGTGACCGGTGGCCGCCGGTTTGTTTATCCCCGGCGCAAGGGCGGATTGATGGTGGTAAATTTGAGCTATGGCCTGGCAGCGCCGCAGCCTGCCTGCAAAGCTCGTGGAGGACACGCTGCCTTGGCGCAGCCCCCCTCATGCGATGCGCGTGCGCGCAACGCAGCTGCAGAGGAGGATGGGTGGAGAAGTCCAGCGAAGCCAGCCAGCCTGTAGTGCCGGGATGCATGAGCTCAAACGATGCCGGTGAGCGTGGGAAAAATGGATCAAACTATGCCGGTGAGCAGGGGGGGGCATCCTCAGGTCCAGAGAGCCAGCACTGTTAACATGTTAATTCCCTTTTAGTATGTTCATTACAGTACTAGGCTCCTCTGCTAGGGTTATTACGGCTGACAGGAAGTGCTGGGCTGGCTGTTGTTTCTATCCTGTGTGGATGAGGAGAAAGGTGACACTGGTGTGAGAAGAATAAAAAGAAACTTCTTTGATCATAAACGTCGTGTTTATTCTGAGTAACATTGGTAGCAGAGGATGGTTTCCAATTATAAAGTTCCACTAAAATTTGATGAAGCCAGGCCATATGAAAGCTGGAAAAATGAAGTTAGTATCTGGATGCGGGTCACAGACCTTGACAAGAAGAAGCAGGCCCTTGCTGTTGCTTTGGGGCTTGAAGGGAGAGCTCGTGAAATGGCAATGGAAATTTATGCGGAGGACTTGGACAGCGAAACTGGTATGGAAACGTTAATGAGGAAGCTGGATAGTATGTTTCTGAGAGAGGAAAAGGACCGGGCCTATGAAACCTATTCTAACCTTGACAGTATAACAAAGGATAGCTCTGTTTCTATGGCAGACTATATAATTGATTTTGAACAGCGATATAATCGGATGAAAAAGTATGATATGGTGCTGCCTGATGCTATACTGGCTTTTAAACTCCTAGACAAGGCTTGTCTCGATGAAAAAAACAGACAGCTAGCATTAACAGCTTGCACTGAGTTGAAGTTTACCTCCATGAAAGCGGCTTTAAAAAGGATTTTTGGCGGGAAAATAACAGCTTCATCATATGGAATACTAGTGAACCAAGACAATATGGCATTTTTTACAGAAGACCAATCACATGGTAGAGAGAGACGGAATGCTACGCTGCGATATGGGCGATTAAAGCAGCCATTACCAGGCACCAATCCACTGGATAAATACGGCAGGCGTTCCCCATGCGCTGTTTGTCAAAGTACTTTCCACTGGGCTAAAGACTGTCCTCATAAAAAATATGATCAAGTAAAACTAACTGAAGATGCAAACGTTGAGGAATGTAACATTACTTTAATTACTAAAGCTTCTATGTCTGACTCAGAGATATTCATGACTGAATCCTTAGGATCAGCGATCATTGACACTGCATGCACCCGCACTGTGTGTGGTGAGAAATGGTTAGAAGATTATATCGCTGGCCTCACTGCAGATCAAGTGAACAAGTTACTGCTGACGGAAAGTCCCAGTTGCAGACAGTTTCGGTTCGGAGATGGGAATCTGGTGTATTCCACAAGGAGTTTAAAACTACCGGCTAAAATAGGCCTGACAAAATGCAAAATTGAAACTGAAGTTGTAAAAGCTGACATTCCTCTCCTGCTGAGTAAAGCATCCCTAAAAAAGTCTGGGACCGTTCTGGATGAAAAATTCTATTTTTCATTATAATTACCATAAACCTTTTCCAAGTTTCTTCTTATATATCAAAACCAAAGTAAGAGCTGCGCTACGCCATGGCGGAGACCCCCAAAAAGAATCAATCACAAAACTGTATTGGTCTTTCTCAGAAGTCTAGCTTTCCTTGTTAAGCCAGATCTATTTATTAAAATACACAGAATTTATAGCCAATCAGTGTACAGATACATTACAACATCAAAGTTTAGCCACTCAGTTAACTTACTACCATATATGGTTCACAAGAGACCCTTTTCCCATCTTCCCGCTTCTGCGCACATTTTCCTGCACTGAACATAACAGGAAATCGGCCACAGCTCATATCCTATAGAAGGAACAACGGTCTATGCAGTATTGACACCAACAAAAATGGAGGGGGGGAATTTCACAGCCCATTTTATAAGAACCGGCTTTTTAAGACTAAATATTTATTATATTTACAGGAAATTAAAATCTAACAATTCTTTCCTTTGATCACATATCACCTGTGATCATCTAAAAGATAAACAAAACTTAGGCAATTAAACCTGGGCTACAGTGTCCTTGCCTAAGACCTTTAGATCATTCTAGATGCTCAGAGGGGAAGAAAAAAATTCTGGTATTTACTCCTAAAATACCTCAATACCTTTATAATGTACAAAAGGGATTCCCCAAGGAGGCCCTTTATGAGCATAAAATACACTTATCTATCTAGATTCACTCTTCCAGCGAACCACTTGGAGCGTAGGCAAAAATACCTAATCTAGACCTTAAATAACTATTTATTCCCATTTCCCAAAATATAATTCACCGAACAAGAAAGTATAATAACTTGAATGTAAAAGTTCATTTATCTAATAAATCAACATGAGACAGATCTATATCTGTGTGTTTTCCTATGTTCAGCTTCACTCCACAAAACGCATACACACCTGCATTCACACACACACTCAAGAAATACATTCTCATTTTCACAAATCAAATCCTTTCTCACACTTATCTAGGGGATTAAATAAAAAAAATAATATTCCATAATCTAATACCATAGTCCACAGTGCGAGATCAGGGTGTGGTCTTTTTTTTCAACATCCCAGCTTGAGACGCATAATCATTGAATGTCATCAGAGCTCCCACCATAGGGACTCCTGAACAAGCTGTCTCTTTGCGCTGGTTGCTTATTACCTGTGACCTTTGACCTTGACACAAAATGTCCATGATTCGTTCCATATGTAGTCATTGTGACTGTCAGGTTTCTTGATGATGTGATATGGTTTTAGCAACAATAAAGAAAATAAAAAAGAAAAGAAAATATGGTATACCCCGCTAATCATATACATCCATTCATTCATTGTCACTCTCAAATGCACGAAAACAATAAAAATGGTAATTTACACAAGAAGAGACACAGATAATAAATTTCAAAATGTCCCCGCGAAGCCTGTCGGCCTCACGCAATAAAAAAAATTATACTACTTCTGACTCATTGTTAGAGAAAAATATATATACGCAACTTTGGCTCAAAAGGGAAATAGCTGAAGTGCATACTCCACCCTTTATTAAATATAAAAATTATAATTTTTTTATTTTTTTTAATTACTATCCTATTCAGTCTTGTTCGGTGTTTTGAAACAAACCTGGCGTTTATAAAACACACCAATCCTCAAATGAAATCAAAAAAATAAAAACAGCATTAATTTTATCGAATTAAAACTTTCCATTTACCACTATATATGTCATGAAACGTATTTATGCAAATGCATTAAATTATATGTTCCTAAATACATTAATTAACTCTAATTTTAATTGGATGTGATCTCCAGTAATCCTAAATGTGTCAGGGAATTTGAACAATATTGATTGTAACTAAACAACAAAAATAATAAAATATAAAATAATAAAAGACACAAAATAATTATCACTTAGACGACATCAGAATATAAAAATACATTATCTTCTTTCTTTGTCTTCTGTCTTACTGGTTGAAAATAACAGTTTTGTAAAACTGACATGTCTTAAGTTTTATTTCCAAATCAATGATCTTTAATCGCATGATTTATTGATGAGTTGTCGATAAATTAGATTGTTTTATTGCCTGGTGTCTGATAATTCCTTATTATCCGGTTGATGTAACATTGCAATGTGAAATGATAATGTGTTTGAGTAAATTTCCTTCAATTCCAACAGCTTTATCAATATTGGTATCACATAATCTTCCATCTAGCTTGAGCAAAGTTGGCATGCATGGGTAATTTTCACCTAAAGTAAAAACTTGGGAAAAAAATGTATTATTAACCTGTCAAAAACTTTAAAATTCATATGGTTAAAATACTTTTAAAATGGAGAAAAAAAAATGCAACACATTTTTGGACACAAAGAAAAGGAGTGGTCATGAGAGAGAAAAAAAAATGGAGGAGAGGAGGGGTCATGAGAGAGACAACACGGAGGAGAGGAGGGGTCATGAGTGAGACAAAATGGAGGAGACTAGGAAAAGAATGTGAACTTCAATTCAAATAAAAAACACAACAAAAATATCATGAACTGGGAAAGAAAGTATAGAAGGGCATGTTTAAAACTTGACGCGTTAATTAGCACAAAGTTCTCAGAGGAAACTCAGAGAAAAAGATTCTTAATAAACATCAATAATCTTTTTTAAGAATATTGGTTAAAAACAAACATTCAAACGTGAGGTGTTTGTGCAGCTATTTTACAACCTGTTTTATTACCTCCAAGAATATTCAATGGAGGCACAGTTATACGCTATTGCACTTCACACCAAAAGACAAAAACATCAGACAGCAAAAAATAAAACTAGACATATGGCTACCACTGCAGAAAAAGAAAACAATCAAACAATACTCAGATACCAAACTACAACCTTCCATCTCCCTTAGTCAACTAAAATAAAACCAAAAAACCACCTTCTCTCATTTGAAATCTGCCTAAATTCCTTTGTACAGCGCTACTAAACCTGTAGGCGCTTTCCTTTAAACTTTCACTCAAATCCTTCAGCTTTATATCACTTCATCCTCTTAGATTCCAAACAACCAAACATGAACCTACATATATATTCCATTATACAAGTTACAAAACTGTAAATGATCTCAGTCAGCCATTTTGGCAAAACATATAACCTATATTAAGGTGTGGTCAATCCCTTAGTGCTGGACTCAAACAAAGACCAGAGGAAAATAACCGACCACGCCTCTCTTGGGAAAATGTACAACTTTGAGCCCATCACCTTGATACACTAATGTTTTTATATATATATCATACATCAATTTATAATCCATTTACAGTAAATCCAGCTCCCATAATTACTTTCTTTTGTTCCACTACTGTACGCACGCCGAAGCACTCAAACCGCGCCCAATTCCACAACAGTTACAGTTACAGTTTTATAAAGCACTAATAGCTCCAGCATTCAACTGCTACTACAGTCTTTCAAGGCATTAGACACATGTCATTTGTATATACTGTTCAATTATCCCAAATAGATACTCACAGAACAACAAAAATAACTACATATTCCATTATCCAACTTGCACTGCTAAAAGACTACTAGCATTCAAAGAAAAAAATCCTTATACAAAAACATAATAACATTATACATTACAAATAAAGAGGTTTTTTTAATTAAATAAAAACAGAACAAAGAGAGAAAAAATTAATGTATGAGAAAGAGAAAAAAAGTTAGCAGGCGCTTTTGAAAGTCACTGTAAAAGTAAAGCCCTATTGTATAATCTCTTATCTGGCCTCCCTCTGTCCCGCCTCTCCCCCTACAATCCATCCTGAACGCCTCCGCCAGACTAATTCACCTCACCCGCCGCTCTGTCTCTGCCGCTCCCCTCTGCGAGTCCCTTCACTGGCTCCCCATCCACTGCAGAATTAAGTTCAAAATCCTTATCCTTACCTACAAAACCCTCACTAACTCAGCTCCCCACTACCTGTCCTCACTAATCACCAAATACACCCCAGCCCGCTCCCTAAGGTCAAACAGTGACCTGCGCCTAGCTTTCACCGCAATCACCTCTTCCCATGATAGACTGCAGGATTTCTCACGCGCAGCCCCACTCTCTGGAACGCTCTCCCTCGTACTGTCAGACTTTCCCCTAACTTCTCTTCCTTCAAACGCTCCCTTAAAACGTTCCTATTTAGGGAAGCCTACCACCCAACTCACTGACGCAATCATCAATCACTCTCACCTTACAGTCCTCTCCTCCTGTTTCCAACCCTAACCCTCCCAGATTGTGAGTTCCTACGGGAATAGGGCCCTCATCTCCTCCTGTACTGTTTGTCAAATGTTGTTCAATGTATTGTAACCCTGTCTATACTGTGCTTATTGTACAGCGCTGCGGAATATGCTGGCGCTTTATAAATAAAGAATAATAAGAATAATAATAATAATAATTTCCTGTTCCTTTTTTTTTTTTTTTTTTACACGAGGCAAGGCAGTAAAGACTGAAACAAAGCAACCTGTTTTAAGAGCGGTCCCTATACATAAATTACATATAAAAAACATAATATCAAAACTACGAAATACAAAACATCAAGAATAAAAACATATATTAATAGTTAGTAAAGACAAACATTTAAATAAACAGACGCAATCAATGGCAAGAAACAAAATAAAATAAAACAAAACACAAACATGCAATCTGAAAGAAAAACAGTTAGCAAATCCTTTAGAATCAGCGCGCAAACACATGCAGCAAAAAAATAAAGAAAAAATGGCAGCAGCGCGCAAGAAAATAAAAAAAAAAAAATAAGAGGAAAAAACTGTCTCTCAATGGGAGATTAAATCAGTTGATATATAAGAAGAAAATCTAATCAGTTAAAATAAAATTCTCACAATTACAAGATATGGACGACCCAGAAACACCAGAATTGAAGTACAAGATAGACACAGAACGGAGACAATACAACTAGAAACATCTCGTTCCTTTTTTTTATGAGTTCAATTTCCAGCATATACAAATACTCAGCACACCGGGCGAGTTCAAACACACGTGAGGTCCTCAAACGATTTTCCTTTACTACAATACATAAAATGACAAAAACAAACCAAGACAAAGAGTCCAACCTTGCACCAAAAAAAAAAAAAATCAACAAGCTCTGAACCATAGCTTTAACTTCAAGAAAAATAAACAAAAACAAGCCTGGAGGCAAGTTCGCAAAATCTGAACAAGCAAATGTAAGGATACATTCAAATGTAAAGATACACTTAAATATAAGGATACATCTGAATGGCAAATCCCACTTCAGACAACAACTGAAAAATTCTATTTTTCATTATAATTACCATAAACCTTTTCCAAGTTTCTTCTTATATATCAAAACCAAAGTAAGAGCTGCGCTACGCCATGGCGGAGACCCCCAAAAAGAATCAATCACAAAACTGTATTGGTCTTTCTCAGAAGTCTAGCTTTCCTCGTTAAGCCAGATCTATTTATTAAAATACACAGAATTTATAGCCAATCAGTGTACAGATACATTACAACATCAAAGTTTAGCCACTCAGTTAACTGAAAAAAAGTTAGCAGGCGCTTTTGACGCTTTTCCCAAGAGTCCCTTTTCCCATCTTCCCGCTTCTGCGCACATTTTCCTGCACTGAACATAACAGGAAATCGGCCACAGCTCATATCCTATAGAAGGAACAACGGTCTATGCAGTATTGACACTAACAAAATTTTATAAGAACCGACTTTTTAAGACTAAATATTTATTATATTTACAGGAAATTAAAATCTAACACTGGACATGAAAAAGGACAGTGCTGTAATGTTCCAACAATCTATTCCTCTTGAGTTTACTAGTTCTGGGCATTACTGTGTTAAATATCAGAGACACAGAAAATCTAAGAGACTTAGCAAAATCTTAACTGTCACAGCACAATGTCTTCAAAAGAAAAATCTAAAGTTCTTCTGAAACTCCACAAACAATTTGGACACGCGTCGACAGAACGGCTACAGAGACTCATTCTATGTTCAGGGAATAAGGATTAAGAATGTTTTACTATTCTGCACCAAATAGTAAATGACTGTGAAGTTTGTCAGAATTTTAAGAAACCAAAGCCAAAGCCTGCGGTAGGGTTACCGTTACCCTTAGCTTCGGAATATAATGAAACAGTTGCGATGGATTTGCATGAACTGGAACCAGGTATCTGGTATCTTCATATAATTGACCACTTCACGCGTTTTAGTGCGGGAAATATTGTTAAAACAAAAAAGTCGACTTGGATTAGTGTTCATGGTGCCCCTCAAAAGTTCTACAGTGATAATGGTGGAGAGTTCAATAATGAGGAGATCAGAGATATGGCTGAAAACTTCAATATTGAGTCCAAAACAACAGCAGGGTATAGTCCCTGGAGCAATGGACTACTAGAAAGACACAACCAAACGCTTACTGAAATCATTCAAAAGGTCAAAAGAGAGAAAGGATGCAGTTGGCACACTGCCCTTGACTGGGCACTCATGGCTAAGAACAGTATGCTGAATGTTCATGGATACAGCCCGTATCAACTTGTATTTGGACAGAATCCTAACCTTCCTTCTGTACTGACTGATAAACAACCTGTTCTAGAAGGTACTACTAGAAGTGCTAAAGTAGGAGAACATATTTCTGCCTTGCATGCCTCCAGAAAAGCATTAACTGAAGCAGAATGCTCAGAGAGGATCAGAAGAGAGACACAGAATATGTGACAACCCTTTAAAAATAAAACAATAAAACAAAAATACGTATCTTATTTTGCTCTAGGAACGTCTCCTCCTCTAAACGTTCAAGTAAGATCAGGAAAAAATCGGGTAAGAGCAAATCTAGATAAACAATAAAAATAACATAGCGTAATAACGTCACAACATTGACATAACACGCTGGCCCCTTTAGGGTTACACTCACAAAATTGTGGAAATTTTCAGGCACATCAATAATAGCTGCTATCTGTTATCCCCCTCTGGTCACTTTTTTGAAGTTGCCGGGCTCGGGACATAACCTCCGTGTTGCTTCCTTGGTGGAAAAACGAAACAGCTGCTGCCAATTAAAATCGCTGGTGTAATCACCATTTAAAGTTCCAATAGTCAGCAGAAGGACATATGCACTGACTCAACCGTAGTAATCATGAAACTTTATTAAAACAATAAAATTGGGTGAAGTCACCAAAGATTCAACGCGTTTCGTGGTCTCTAACCACTTCCTCAAGAATCTAACAGTTAGATTCTTGAGGAAGTGGTTAGAGACCACGAAACGCGTTGAATCTTTGGTGACTTCACCCAATTTTATTGTTTTAATAAAGTTTCATGATTACTATGGTTGAGTCATGCATATGTGCTTCTGCTGACCATTGGAACTTTAAATGCTGATTACACCAGCGATTTTAATTGGCAGCACCTGTTTCGTTTTTCCACCAAGGAAGCAACACGGAGGTTATGTCCGAGCCCGGCAACTCCAAAAAGGTGACCAGAGGGGGATAACAGATAGCAGCTATTATTGATGTGCCTGAAAATTTCCACAATTTTGTGAGTGTAACCCTGAAGGGGCCAGCTTGTTATGTCAATGTTGTGCCGTTATTACGCTATGTTATTAGTATCAGAAGAGCCCTGCGTAAACAGCTCAGACCTACAGATGATATGTATGTGACAGGTGACAAGGTATATTACAAACGAGTAGACTCCCCTGAATGGAAGGGACCAGGAGTCATTATTGGTCAAGATGGAGCTGTTGTATTTGTGAGACATGGCGGAATTCTGGTTAGAGTACACCAATCCAGGCTTTCTAAAATTAATATACAAGGACATCAGGATGATAATACTGTGCAAATTGATAGCCAGAAAGAAAACGAAACGGAATCAGACCACGACAATGAAACAGAGGTTAATACTGAAGAAGTGGATCAGCTACAAACTGACACAGAACCAATGATTCATCCTAGTGTAACACAAACTGAAACAGGTGTAAAAATAACACCAGGACAGATTATTACATTTACTAAATGAGATGATGGTCCACAGAAAGCTAAGGTTCTAAGCAGAGCTGGTAAAGTTTCTGGAAAATACAAAAACTGGTTTAATCTGCAAAATATTGAGCATCATGATAGTGAAGGACAAAAGGCAGTAGATTTATCAGAAGTTGATAATCTTACCATGGCTTTGCCTGATCAGGAAACCGATGTATACATAACAAAAGACATTTAACTTAATGCAGCCAAACAAGATGAAATTAGAAGTTGGTATGAAAAGAATCAGGGTTATTCAAAGAGCTGCGAATTGCTTGAGAAAGGTAACCGAACACTGAAAATCAGCGTTCGGTTACCTTTCCTGACCATTCGGCTATCCAGAGAGCAGGCGATTTGCCAAATCCTAGCGAATTGCGTGAACATACGGTGCCTGTTCAGTGCCTGTTCGAGGGCAGTGAAATTCCCATAAAAAAGCACTGCTTCGGCTATTCAGAGAACACAAACCAGCAGTGAAAGGTTATGTTCCCCTAATGCCCTGCCATTCGGTGGTTTAATTCGGCAAGTTTATTCAGGAGAATCCCATAGGCTTCGATGTTAAAAATATTCCTGTTTAAATTCAATATCTAATAAACCGTTCTTTATAAAATTCTGCAGTAAAGTGTCTCTTTATTTATAGATTTTTTAGGATATTTTAAGCATTTTTCTGAATTCTATTTTTAAAAGTCCAATTTTTTTTTTTTTTTTAAAGTTGACTTATTTTTTCTGTAACAGCCCTTTTTATTATCATTCCCTGGACCTCATATGTAAATTTCAGACATTTTTGCTTAGTAGTTTCTTTGCAAACAGCGTTTCATTTTCAAACATTCACACAACTGTTTTGCTAATTTATTCACTGCCTTGTCTGCGGTCTCAGCTGCTTCGCTGCGTGTGATTGGCTCCTGCTCGGGTTTTTCGATGGGTTAATCCAGATGTTTTTGAGGGTTTTCGGCGTGCATTCGGTGGGTTTTGCAGTTCGTTTTCATCAGGTTTGTAGTAGCTTTTCCCTGCAATTTGGGGACCTTGTGGTGCTTGCTGAATACACCGCAGGGTCACCGAAATGGGATCGGCAAAAGGAACCGAATTGAAGAGAACGAAAAGTTACCGAACGTGCGGTGACTTTTCGAATCTCTTTGAATTACCCTGAATGTGTTTGCGGAAGTTCCTGATGCCGGTCAAAAATTTATTTCTACCAGATGGGTCTGTAGTCCCAAAGAAACCCACAAGGGTATTGTGCCCAAAGCACGACTTGTAGCCAGAGGGTTTGAAGAGTTTTTTGTTCAAGAATTACCAAAAGACTCACCAACCTGCACTGCTGAATCTCGGCTATTACTGACTGTAACTTGTCAAAACCAGTCGCAAATAAATTCTATGGATATCAAATCTGCTTTCTTATAGGGTATGCAGTTGTCTAGGGAAATTTATGTCAAGCCTCCTCTTGAGGCAGGAAAAGAAAATGTCTTGTGGAAATTAAACAAGTGTATTTATGGCCTTGCAGATGCATCATTATACTGGTACAATAAAGTGAAAGAAATAATGCTGAAGACTGGTGGGAAAATGTCTCAAGTTGACCCAGCAGTATTTTACTGGATGGATGACCAGTGTAAAGTCATTGGATTACTTGTGTGTCATGTTGACGATTTCCTTTGGGCTGGTTCACACTACTTTCTGACAAATGTCATCCCTATATTAAAGTCTGCATTCAATGTTGGATGTGAGGAACATGGAAATTTCTGCTATGTTGGTATGAACTTTGTTACTATTAAAGGTGTGGTTCATGTACATCAGCACAGCTACATTGATAACCTGCAGTATATTCCCCTACACGCAACACGTGCTGTACAAAGAGATGCCCCTCTCAACGAGGCTGAAAGAGGACAACTTCGGTCAAAGATAGGACAGATCTTGTGGGTTGCAAAACTAACCCATCCAGACATTATGTTTGATGCTAGTAGCTTAGCTACAAACGTAAAAGATGCCACAGTTCAGTCTATTCATGAGACAAATAAGGTCCTTAGTAAACTTAAATCCGAGAAGGTTACTTTAAAGTTTCAACACTTAGGAAGAAGTGACAACCTGAACTTTATTGTTTTCAGTGATGCTTCTTTTGGAAATCTTCCTGATGGAGGTACACAAGGAGGTACATTGATTGGTCTTCTAGGTGAAGAACAGAAGTTTTCACCTCTCTACTGGCATTCTAAGAAAATTAGGCATGTGGTGAGAAGTACTCTGGCAGGGGAAACCTTGGCCCTATCTGATGGTATCGATAATGCGATTTTTCTTGCCACACTCTTTTCTGAACTCACTGTGGGAAATGCCAAGCTAAATGCTCCGCCATTAGTTTGTGTGACTGACAACCACTCTCTGTTTGATGCCCTCAAATCCACAAGACAAGTCACTAAAAAACGGCTTCGTCTGGAACTAAGCAGCATAAGAGAACTTCTAGCGATAAAAGAAATAAAGGAGATACTATGGTCAGATTCAAAAATTCAACTTACTGACTGTCTTACCAAAAAGGGTGCATCTTCTCTTATGCTGCTGAAAGTACGGAGTGAAGGACTATGGGACCATTCAAAGCACTCATTTAAGGACTGAGCAGGTATTATGGCTTTTGCTTTATATGCGTCTACAATGTCTTTATTTCTCACTGTTCAATGTTAGAAGGTCTTTATCTTTTAATTGTTTTTTTTATTTAAAATATAGGGAGATTGTTAAAATGTTAATTCCCTTTTACTATGTTCATTACGGTACTAGACTCCTCTGCTAGGGTTATTACGGCTGGCAGGAAGTGCTGGGCTGGCTGTTGTTTGTATCCTGTGTGGATAAGGAGAAAGGTGACACTGGTGTGAGAAGAATAAAAAGAAACTTCTTTGATCATAATCGTCGTGTTTATTCTGAGTAACAAGCACGTCCATAATGCGGTAGCTGCTGGCGACATACATCCGTGGGTCCCATCTGGACCTTCGTCCTGGGGAACAGAATGATGTGAGCCCGACATCACCCCTGTTCAGGGGCCGACTGACAACTAATGGGGCCCCCGGGCAATAGGAGATCATGGGGCCCCCTTGTTTCGCACCCACAAGAGGCCACACCCATGCGTTTACAGGAACCTTGTCACAAGGATGTCAGGTAAAGGGCGTTTCACAATATGCATTGAGGTTTCCTGCTTGTTACTGTGTACTTAGTAGCCAGAAAGTTAATTTTACTAAGACACATTATTACTGTGCAAGGAAGGCATCACAACCTAGTTAGTTAGTTGACATCACAACCTAGTGGAGCCATTTATATCAATAAAAATGTAATTTAGAACAACAAAGTATCTTATTACAGCAAGCGACTTCTAACATTTATTGTAGTTTACAAACTCATTGCTATGAGGTTTATTGCTGTGCGGCTCTGTCATACACCCGTTCACCGGAAATATGTGAAGGAGCTCCCAAGAAGACACCCTCACACCTTGAATATATGAAAGAGCCTCTGAAAATACACCCACACACCCTGAATATATGAAAGAGTCTCTGAAATTACACCCATACACCCTGAATATATGAAAGAGTCTCTGAAATTACACCCATACACCCTGAATATATGAAAGAGCCTCTGAAAATACACCCACACACCCTGAATATATAGAGGAGCCTCTAAAAAGACACCCGCACACCCTGAATATATGAAAGAGCCTCTGAAAATACACCCACACACCCTGAATATATGAAAGAGACTCTGAAATTACACCCACACACCCTGAATATATGAAAGAGTCTCTGAAATTACACCCTGAATATATGAAAGAGCCTCCGAAAATACACCCGCATACCCTGAATATATGGAAGAGCCCCTAAAAATACACCCACACACCCTGAATATATAGAGGAGCCTCTAAAAAGACACCCGCACACCCTGAATATATGAAAGAGCCTCTGAAAATACACCCACACACCCTGAATATATGAAAGAGTCTCTGAAATTACACCCATACACCCTGAATATATGAAAGAGCCTCCGAAAATACACCCACACACCCTGAATATATGGAAGAGCCCCTAAAAATACACCCACACACCCTGAATATATAGAGGAGCCTCTAAAAAGACACCCGCACACCCTGAATATATGGAAGAGACCCTAAAAATACACCCACACACCCTGAATATATAGAGGAGCCTCTAAAAAGACACCCGCACACCCTGAATATATGAAAGAGACCCTAAAAACATACCCACACACCCTGAATATATGGAGGAACCCTTAAAAAGACACCTGCAGACCCTGAATATATGGAGGAGCCCCTAAAAACATCCACACACCCTGAATATATGGAAGAGCCCCTAAAAATATACCCACACTCCATGAATATATAGAGGAACCTCTATAAAGACACCTGCATACCCTGAATATATGGAAGAGCCTCTGAAAATATACCCACACACCCTGAATATATGAAAGAGACACTGAAAATAAACCCACACACCCTGAATATATGAAAGAGCCTCTGAAAATACACACACACACCCTGAAAATATAGAGTAGCATAGGCGTGCGCACAGGGTGTGCCTGGTGTGCCCAGGCACACCCTAATATTGGGTAAAGGGTTCATCTATGACCCATACATAGATATTTTGGATGTTGCTTATCAGTTTCATGATAAATTACATGAAAAGTGACTGTATCTCAACATAAACATTGGTTATGCCCATATGCGTGCACAGGGGTTGTGCCTGGTGTGCCCAAGAAGAAGATGAAGAGGTCCTTTCACACCTCCTACAATGACATTTTAGATGCCCCTTATCTGGTTCATGATAAATAACATTAAAATTGACTGTTTCTCTGGTTACAGGCTTGTTATATTCGAATGAAAAATGTGCATTTTTTTTGCAAAATCTTCTAAACTTTAGTTTTAGTTAATAAATGTTCTATGGGTGCACACCCTAATGCAATGGGCTGCGCACGCCAGTGTAGAGTAGCCTCTAAAAAGACACCCACACAACCTGAATATATGGAAGAGACCCTAAAAATACACCCACACACCCTGAATATATAGAGAAGCCTGTAAAAAGACACCCGCACACCCTGAATATATGGAAGAGACCCTAAAAATACACCCACACACCCTGTATATATGGAGGAATCCCTAAAAAGACACCTGCAGACCCTGAATATATGAAGGAGCCCCTAAAAACATCCACACACCCTGAATATATGGAGGAACCCCTAAAAACACACCCGCACACTCTGAATATATGGAGGAGCTCCTAAAAAGACACCCACACACCCGGAATATATGAAGGAGCCCCTATAAACATCCACACACCCTGAATATATGGAGGAGCCCCTAAAAACACCCACACACTCTGAATATATGGTGGAACCCCTAAAAATACCCACACACTCTGAATATATGGAGGAGCCCCTAAAGACACCCACACACCTGGAATATATGGAGGAGCCCCTACAAACACCCCCACACGGAGCACAATGAGTGAGGGGTTAATAAAGGGGTTAATAAAGTTAATTGATGAAGCTGGGGGAGAGGGGTTAATAAAGTAAATTGATGAAGCTGGGGAGAGGGGTTAGTAAAGTAAATTGATGAAGCTGGGGGGATTACTAACCCCCCTAGCTTCATCAATTCAGTTTATTAACCCCCAGCTTCATCAATTCAGTTTATTAACCCCCTAGTTTCATCAATTCAGTTTATTAACCCCTAGCTTCATCAATTCACTTTATTAACTCCCTAGCTTCATCAATTCAGTTTATTAAGTGAATTGATGAAGCTAGGGGGTTAATAAACTGAATTGATGAAGCTGGGGGTTAATAAACTGAATTGATGAAGCTAGGGGTTAATAAACTGAATTGATGAAGCTGGGGGTTAATAAACTGAATTGATGAAGCTGGGGGGTTTATAAACTGAATTGATGATGCTAGGGGTTAATAAACTGACAATTGATATGCGGGGGGTTTCAATAAACTATCGGTACGTTACAGTGAGTTTTATTGCTGTGGAGCTCTGTGATACACTCATACACACCGCACATTACTGTGAGTTTTATTGCTGTGGAGCTCTGTGATACACTCATACACACTGCACATTTCTGTGGGTTTATTGCAGTGTCGCTCGCTCTGATACGCTCATACACACCGTACGTTTCTGTAGGTTTATTGCTGTATTGCTCTGTGATAAAAATGCACAGCGCACGTTTCTGTGGGTTTATTGCTGTGCTGCTCTGTGATACACTCATACACAGTGCACCTTTCTGTGGGTTTTATTGCTGTGGAGCTCTGTGATACGCTCATACACACTGCATGCGTTTCTGTGGATTTTATTGTTCAACCAATTAGCGCTGCTGTGATTCAGTATACTTGACATGCGTGGCTGATCTTTGTTAAAATGGTTGAATTTAAACATTTCATAATTTTATTTGATTACCATTTCAAATGTTGTATCTATGGAGATAAACAAAATATACTATATGGTGTCCACTTTTAATATAAAGAGAGGAAAAGGAAGAACTCTAAGAGGAAAAGGTGGCACCTAAAGAGAAAGGGAGGGGTTTAATCAGGAAGAGGCGTGACCTTGACGGGAAGGGGTGTGTCAAATTTATATTAGGGGGTGCAACGAGTTTAGTCAGGCCTAGGGCAGCACAAAACCTAAATACACCACTGACTTACATATTTGTTTTGATCTGGCTTTATTGGAGTTACTCTTTTGGGTTCTGACCTTCCCTTATTTTATAATGTCTTTGTACTTTTCTCTCCTTGACCTTGGACACCTTTTGATGTTTTCTTTTTTCCTTCCTTCAGATTTTCTTGTACACAAAGTTTAGAAGTGCAATTGCAAGGACATAAATTCAAAAAAATACTTTAAGAATTGTGCAACATGTACAAGAGAATCACTTAATTTTAGGCCAAAACAAAGATCACAAAACATCAAAATTGTGGCAGGAGCCAGTGGATCTATAAAAAAAAAAGTAGAACATAAAGCCGATTGGTATGTTATGGTCTAAATTATTTGGAAGTCCAGACCAAACGACACTACATGTCTGTTTTTTTACATGGGTGAGTAATTACCCACATTTTCTTTGTATCCCTTAAGGCTATCACTGGGAGTTAGACCCAGTGTGAGCGCACTTATCTTGAAAGTGGGAATTTTCAACAATGAATCTGGATAATCTTGTATAGGAATCATGGTTGATGAAACCTAGTGGTAAAGAATAATAACAACTCCATGGTGCAAATAACGTTTAGGTAAACACATGAATGAATAAAGGATTGAAATAGTATAACTAACAACTCATAAACGTAGAGCCCTATCGGCTCAGATGGTAGCGCCTTTTGACCACTCTGGGGGGGTCACACCCCTTGTGAGTAAATCTTCAGGGTTCTAAACACTTGAATCAGCGATGGATTTGACCATAGATGACTTCTTTAAGACTTAAAAAAGAAGAAATCTCCATTGCGCAGATATCAGCGTTCCCAAAATACAATAGTTGGTAACAAATGGGTACTCACGATCTTAAGAGCCGCTAGGAATAGTGGCTCAGTAGGTAAGCATGCAAAAACCAATAAGCAGATCTCAAGCTGGAAGTCTTGTACTTTTAGAATAAATTCTCAACAATATATTGCAATTGAGACGCGTTTCGCCTACTCAAACTGTAGGCTTCCTCAGTCCTGTAAAATAAAAAACGTTCACATACATCCATTAAATAGCCGCTTAATAACGGCTGACAGTTAGCACCTGCAGTTCTCAATCGCATATGCGTGTCAGCTACGATTCCGGCGTGCGTTTCACTGCGTGACTTCCGGTCAAGTGACCGGACATCAAGTCCAGTTCCGGTTTTCAGTGTGCGTTCCAAAATGTGTTCCAAGAGGTTGTGTCTTTCGAATGAGACTTCCGGTTTCTTTTATACTGTATCGGGTCTTTATTTCGTGCATCCTTGCTTGGCATAATTATAAAGAAGCGCTAAAGACGACCAATAACAAATTTGGTTAACGCTATCTTCGCTGTGGAGCATAACAGAATACATAGGTCTAAGCAGTCATATAAAATCAGGATCTCTTAATACAATTAACAATATTAACCTTACTTTAACTAAATGGGTGACTTGCAATGATTTAATGTATAGCACTATACTCGATGGGTGCCATAACTGATAATGCAGAGAAATGGGTCGAATATACATAATACTGGACCCAATCTATGATTAATAAAATATTGATATTAAAAATAATTATAATTAAAAAATCTTTAAAAAGTTAAATTATTAAAGGAAGAGACAAATCTCAAAATCGGCATTTAAGCCATTTGGTTCAAGAGTGTTTAATTTATAAATCCATTTCATTTCAGTTTTTGCCAATTTTAAATCAAGATCTTCTCCTCTCCAGTTTTTGGTTATTTTCTCAATGCCAAAAAAT
Source organism: Leptobrachium leishanense (assembly GCA_009667805.1). Classification (NCBI taxonomy): domain Eukaryota; kingdom Metazoa; phylum Chordata; class Amphibia; order Anura; family Megophryidae; genus Leptobrachium; species Leptobrachium leishanense. The sequence goes on from CM019067.1 coordinate 250,839,203, forward strand.
TCTAAACCTATTGGATTATTATTATGTTTAAGTTTGAAATGATTAGAGACACAGTGTTTTTCATAACTTTTAAGGATATTGTTAATGTGCTCATTCACTCGGACCTGTAGTGCCCGTGTGGTTTTACCTACATAATATTTGTTGCAAGGGCATCGTAGCACATAAATGAGGTATTTTGAGAAACAGGTTAATTTGTCTCTAATTTTATAGTTGTTTTGACCAACACAGAATGTAGTAATATGTCTTTTGATATTATGCGATTTCCTACAACTGATACAGTCTCCGCAACCATAAAATCCAGATGTGAGTCCAAACCAATTTGTCTGTATCTTCTGTTCCCATAGATGATTTTTAACTAATTTTTGTCTTAAACTGCCTCCACCTCTATATATGACCCGAGGTTGTGTTGGCAAAATATCCCTAAGTATAGGATCCTCTTTAAGTATTGGCCAATATTTCTGGATATATCTTTTAATATTTCTATTCCCGGTATTATAGTCCATAACAAAAGGAAGTTCAATTCTATTGGTTTGATCTTTTAATTTATAATTTAATAACATATTTCTATCCGAGTTATAGATTTGTTCCCTTGTATGTTCTAATTCTATCCTCGTGTAGCCCTTCTCGACAAAATCATCCATTAATTTATCAGACTGTTTTTGAAATTCCTGAATATCCGTGCAGTTTCTGCGAAGACGAGTCATTTGTCCTTTAGGAACAGTTTTTAGCCATGGGGGAAAATGATCACTTTCTAAGCCGATGTAGCTGTTAACGTTAACATCCTTGAAGTGTGTTCTAGTTTTCATAGTTCCATCTTCGATATATATATTCAAATCTAGGTATTCCACGTCTATATTACTGATCTTGAAATCTAATTTAATCCCCCATTGATTAGCGTTAAGGTATGTTACAAATTCTTTTAGGGTATGTTCGTCTCCTCTCCAGATAATTATAACATCATCGATGTACCTTTTATATAAGACCAGGTGTTGCCCCCAGCAATGCCCCGTCCATACCATCTGGTGCTCCCAGTATGCCATGAACAGATTGGCATAACTGGGGGCAAACCTGGTCCACATAGGTGTACCAGTCAGCTGTAAATAAAATCTATAATCATACCAGAAATAATTATTTTCCAATATCAGTCTGATACCCTCAATCACAAAATTCACTTGCTCGTCCTCAAAGTGGCCCATCTCTCTCAGAAAGTATTGTGCAGCTTCACATCCTAGGTGGTGTGGGATTATAGTATACAGTGAATTAACATCACAAGTGACCAATTGGAAATTATCTTCCCAAGTAAAAGTAAATACATTCGTGACAAGAAGGACTATGCCAACAAGAAAGTTTGGTTATTCAGTCAAGAAAATGTCTTACCACATAGAGAACCCTTCCACCAATGGAAACGGTCTAAGCCTATATGCCCGAATGACTCCATGTGGTTTGAGACACAGAAAGAAAAAGCCACTATGAAGGATAATACCCTGTGACAAAAAGAAGTTTCTGGAAAAGATGATGAGATAATGAGGAAAACACCTCATCCTAAACCTTATCTACAAGAATCTACCCGTACCCCCTCAAGGAGATTCTCACCCTATGAAAAATGGGGACACAACAAATATGAATCCCCTAGAAGAGGAAGAAGGGGTAGGGGAAGATATCAAAGAGGAGGTGGATATTGGGGTTACCAGAGAGGGGGTAGATATCCCCACTCGGGTTACCCTCAGTATCATCATCAACCTTTGGAATTGAGAAATCGGTTCCAAGCCCTAGAAGATATAGAAGGAGATCATCATCCTTTTCAGATGAATCAGGAATGGGAAGGAGGAGGAAAATCTCTGAATCCCTTAGAACAACGCAAAGGCAAAGTGAAGGGAGCAGAAGGAGGTCGACTGCTGGGAACACACTCGAGGAAACAATCTTTAGAAAACGAGGAAGAAGAGGAGGAAGAGACCTTCAGGAGAGAAAAAAAGAGGAAAAGTATAACCTCTGAGGGAATTTTCAATCTTAGTGGAAAAGAACTCACATATGGCGAAATTCGCCTCCTCAATAGAGGTCTAAAATTTATACCAAAAAAACCAATGAATAGCTTTAACACATACATAGATTTACAAAAATTTAAACGAAGTCTCTGTTTAAAAAAATTCTTTGCCAAAACCCCTATTGAGCGAGTGATAATAGAGGAAGGAAAATATAAACATACTACTCTTAAAAAGAAATCCAAATTCTATCCCAGACATATGATATCCAAAGAGATGGAAACTTTTGATCTGATGATATTATCTGAAATCAGAAAGGAAGAAAAAAAGAACAAACTAATAAGAAGGAATAATATCACAAAGGAAGAAACACAAGCACTAATTTCTCTATGTAAGAATAAGCAGTTGGTCATTAAACCTGTGGATAAGGGAGGTGGAGTGGTAGTTCTTAGTAAGGACAAATATGAAAGAGAAGCTTTAAGACTGTTAGGAGACATAAACACTTACAAATGTTTAGGGGGAGACCCTACGTTATCGATTACCACAAATTCTCAGAATATCTAGATAAGGGAAAAGAATTGGATATTCTAACAGAGGAAGAATACAAGTATTTGTATGTGCAACATCCAAAAATTCCTGTCTTCTATTGTTTACCTAAAGTCCACAAAGATCGAGAGAACCTTCCTGGACGACCTATAGTCTCTGGAATAGGGTCAATTTCTTCCAATCTATCAGAATACTTAGACCATTTGTTACAACCCCTAGTCGTTTCAACCCGATCCTATATTAAAGATACTATGGCCATTATTAAATTATTAGACAGCATAATTTGGGAAGATAATTTCCAATTGGTCACTTGTGATGTTAATTCACTGTATACTATAATCCCACACCACCTAGGATGTGAAGCTGCACAATACTTTCTGAGAGAGATGGGGCACTTTGAGGACGAGCAAGTGGATTTTGTGATTGAGGGTATCAGACTGATATTGGAAAATAATTATTTCTAGTATGATTATAGATTTTATTTACAGCTGACTGGTACAACTATGGGGACCAGGTTTGCCCCCAGTTATGCCAATTTGTTCATGGCATACTGGGAGCACCAGATGGTATGGACGGGGCATTGCTGGGGGCAACACCTGGTCTTATATAAAAGGTACATCGATGATGTTATAATTATCTGGAGAGGAGACGAACATACCCTAAAAGAATTTGTAACATACCTTAACGCTAATCAATGGGGGATTAAATTAGATTTCAAGATCAGTAATATAGAGGTGGAATACCTAGATTTGAATATATATATATCGAAGATGGAACTATGAAAACTAGAACACACTTCAAGGATGTTAACGTTAACAGCTACATCGGCTTAGAAAGTGATCATTTTCCCCATGGCTAAAAACTGTTCCTAAAGGACAAATGACTCGTCTTCGCAGAAACTGCACGGATATTCAGGAATTTCAAAAACAGTCTGATAAATTAATGGATGATTTTGTCGAGAAGGGCTACACGAGGATAGAATTAGAACATACAATGGAACAAATCTATAACTCGGATAGAAATATGTTATTAAATTATAAATTAAAAGATCAAACCGATAGAATTGAACCTCCTTTTGTTATGGACTATAATACTGGGAATAGAAATATTAAAAGATATATCCAGAAATATTGGCCAATACTTAAAGAGGATCCTATACTTAGGGATATTTTGCCAACACAACCTCGGGTCATATATAGAGGTGGAGGCAGTTTAAGACAAAAATTAGTTAAAAATCATCTATGGGGGGCGTGGCTAGGTGCCTGAAGAGAGCAGTCGCATGTCCGAGCAGCTCCCGCAGAATCAGCTTGATTTAAGTTACTTTTACGCTGCCATCGGACTTTCCCTTCTTTTCCCTCCCGCAGCGATATACCCTGGACCGGGTGGTGTCAAAAGTCTTGCCGAAGGTGCGTCTGGTTGTGGACTTTCAGACCTTGCGGAGTTCGGGACCTTGATCGGCCTACTCAGCCTGCGTAGGCCGGAAGCCTTCAAGCAGTTTGGAACTACTGCCCGAGTTCTGCTCCTCTTGCCGCCTATATGGGTAAGAAATTGCCCACCAGCGCTAGCCGGAAAAGCAGCCCCCGGCAACGGGACATTAGAGACTCACTGGCCAGCGGGAGTGCTTCCCAGGGAGCAGCGGCCTTACCTAATTTGCCTTCGGGCTACGGATCCACGGATGATGAGGGCTCTACCTGGTCCCTGGGTGGTGGCGTGGGCATGTCCTGGCTTTCCCCTTCATCTCATGGAACAGGCTTACCACCGAAGTCGGCGGCTGCAAGAAAGAGGGCACAGAAAAAGCGGAAAGCTGCACAGGCGGCGTCATTAACGGAGGCGCAGGAACCCTCGAGGGGGATCTGGTTGAAGACCAGCTGCCCTCTGTTGCCGATAGCGAGATCTCAGACCGCGACGTCTCTTCCCGGAGCCCCGAGGACCAGGAACTCCGGTGAAGGCTTTTAGATCTGGAGAGGCTGAGGGAATTGTGGAGGGGGACGACGGTCTCCCCTCCACGAAGGGAGACTTACGCAGGATTCTGGCAGAGATCAGGGATATGTGGAGGCCAGAGGTGGCGGCAGTTCGGGCGGAGGTGGAGGTGATTCGAACCCAGGTGTCGGAGGTCCAGGTGAAGACGAATGAGGTCGCGCAAGCACAGACGCACCTCGCTGGACAGATAGATGGCCTCCGCTCTCAGGTGGAGATACTGACACGCTCGGTGGAAGCGCTGGAGACTCGACATCGTCGACGAAACATAAGGATAAGAGGTATTCCGGACTCGGTCTCAGAGGAAGCTTTATTGCCCTATGTGACTCGGCTTACACGGCAGGTAACTGGTCTGCACCCCGATACGCCGGAGTTTATTGGAACTGTGTTTCGGGTCCGGAAGGCTGCGACGGCACCCAGAGGGAAACCTAGAGATGTTGTGGTGGTTTTTCGTGACATCGCCATGAAAGTGAGGGTCATGACTGCACCCGGAGCACGGGACCCTGTGCAGTTTGAAGGTGTCATGCTGGCCCTGTACCACGACCTCCCATTTTTGACCCTGTTAGCGCGACGCAGGTTTCGGGACGTGACCTCAGTCCTTCGCAGAATGGGAATTCGGTACCGATGGGGCCTAGCCGGCTCTCTGGTGGTGACCCACGATAACATCCCCTATACGGTTACTGACCCTGAAACAGCATGGGCCGCTCTGGCTGCGGCAGGCATATCGCCGGACGGGTTGGAGTCTCAGCCGGGATGAGTTGCAGAACACTTTCGCGTTTATTATACTTGAGCCGGTCCGGGTTTATCCGGACGTATGTCTCTGGACACCAGGGACTCTGTTTTTGATGTAGACCGACTATGAACATTTTGTTTTTGTGGTTCTCGATACCTGTGATCCCGGCCCCGCAAGATCACATTTCGTTTAAGCACGTGGGACCCCTTTTTGTAATTTTTTTGAAATATTGCTCTGCCTTATCCTGCCTGCTTCGCAGACGCCTCCATTTCGGGACACAGGCTGCAAATGGTTTGTTGTTTTCCTTTCCCTGTCCTGTCTCTTTGAAGATGACCTGCTGTTTCCCTTATCAAACCTCTATGTTTACCCACAGGCTGAGACTTTTTATATTTTCCCCTTTTTTTTTTTTTCTCTCTCTCTCTTTATTTTGGCACTCTCCGTGTGGTCCCGAGGCGCGCCATTATGGCTCTGCTTGTCGTACTTGGCCCTCGGAACACCGGGCCTCGTGACGTTGTCCCTCCATGGCCTCCTTCGGGAGCGTGCCAGGAGTGTCACGGTTATGGCCGGTGCCTTTTCCCCACCCCCTTCCCTCCTTTTTTAGTTATTTATGCTTTTCGTCCTTTTTATAATTAATATTCTATTTCTCTTTGTAAACACACGCAGAGTTTTCTGATTTTGAGTCCCCCTCAATTGGGGACGTTACTTGTTGATGTATCGCTATCCTTTGACGACCTTTCTGTTTGTTATTAATAGAGGTTATCCAGACAACGTTTAGTCGCCCTGTGTGGCTAGAATTGTTTGGCATGTTTCATTGTTTGGCACTTATTTTATACCATGATGTAATGCTGACTTCTTTCAAAATAAAAAACTTTAAAAAAAAAAAAAATCATCTATGGAAACAGAAGATACAGACAAATTGGTTTGGACTCACATCTGGATTTTATGGTTGCGGAGACTGTATCAGTTGTAGGAAATCGCATAATATCAAAAGACATATTACTACATTCTGTGTTGGTCAAAACAACTATAAAATTAGAGACAAATTAACCTGTTTCTCAAAATACCTCATTTATGTGCTACGATGCCCTTGTAACAAATATTATGTAGGTAAAACCACACGGGCACTACAGGTCCGGGTGAATGAGCACATTAACAATATCCTTAAAAGTTATGAAAAACACTGTGTCTCTAATCATTTCAAACTTAAACATAATAATAATCCAATAGGTTTAGAATATTTTGGCATTGAGAAAATAACCAAAAATTGGAGAGGAGAAGATCTTGATTTAAAATTGGCAAAAACTGAAATGAAATGGATTTATAAATTAAACACTCTTGAACCAAATGGCTTAAATGCCGATTTTGAGATTTGTCACTTCCTTTAATAATTTTACTTTTTAAAGATTTTTTAATTATAATTATTTATAATATTAATATTTTATTAATCATAGATTGGGTCCAGTATTATGTATATTCGACCGATTTCTCTGCATTATCAATTATGGCACCCATTGAGTATAGTGCTATACATTAAAGCATTGCAAGTCACCCATTTAGTTAAAGTAAAGTTAATATTGTTAATTGTATTAAGAGATCCTGATTTTATATGACTGCTTAGACCTATGTATTCTGTTATGCTCCACAGCGAAGATAGCGTTAACCAAATTTGTTATTGGTCGTCTTTAGCGCTTCTTTATAATTATGCCAAGCAAGGATGCACGAAATGAAGACCCGATACAGTATAAAAGAAACCGGAAGTCTCATTCGAAAGACACAACCTCTTGGAACACATTTTGGAACGCACACTGAAAACCGGAACTGGACTTGATATCCGGTCACGTGACGGGAAGTCACGCAGTGAAACGCACGCCGGAATCGTAGCTGTCACGCATATGCGATTGAGAACTGCAGGTGCTAACTGTCAGCCGTTATTAAGCGGCTATTTAATGGAACGTATGTGAACGTTTTTTATTTTACAGGACTGAGGAAGCCTACAGTTTGAGTAGGCAAAACGTGTCTCAATTGCAATATATTGTACTTTTAGAATAAATTCTCAACAAGATTTCCAGCTTGAGATCTGCTTATTGGTTTTTGCATGCTTACCTACTGAGCCACTATTCCTAGCGGCTCTTAAGATCGTGAGTACCCATTTGTTACCAACTATTGTATTTTGGGAACGCTGATATCTGCGCAATGGAGATTTCTTCTTTTTTTAAGTCTTAAAGAAGTCATCTATGGTCAAATCCATCGCTGATTCAAGTGTTAAGAACCCTGAAGATTTACTCACAAGGGGGGTGACCTCCCAGAGTGGTCAAAAGGCGCTACCATCTGAGCCGATAGGGCTCTACGTTTGTGAGTTGTTAGTTATACTATTTCAATCCTTTATTCATTCATGTGTTTACCTAAACGTGATTTGCACCATGGAGTTGTTATTATTCTTTACCACTAGGTTTCATCAACCATGATTCCTATACAAGATTATCCAGATTCATTGTTGAAAATTCCCTCTTTCAAGATAAGTGCGCTCACACTGGGTCTAGTACCCATTTTTTTCATTTTGAATTATTGTAAAGGGTATACATAAGTGTTTTGAGCTGTGTATATATATCTGCTAGCGCCATTTGTCTCTCTATTTTTTTCTTGTTTCTATCACTGGGAGTTGTTACCAGTGTACCTACTGGTCTTTTTTTTTCTTTCTGCACTTCTCTTTTACTATAGCCCAGGGGTGGGGAACCTTTTTCCTGCAAAGGGCCATTTGCAGATTTATAACATCATTCGAGGGCCGTACAAAATTAACAACTGAAAATTTAGGCAGCTATTTTTAGGAAGAAATTTTTATAATTATTATAATTTTTTTCTCTTTTTTTTTTTTCTATCTTTATGTTTGATCAGAAAAATAAATATTTTTTTTCTTATTATGTGCTCTTAAAATAAAAAATTAAACAAGAAATATGGGGGGGGAAATTAATTAATTTCACTCCTCCTCATTTAGTTCTTTTAACACCCCCCCTCATTTAATTGATTTCACACACACCCTCCCCCTTTAATTAATTTCACCCTCTCCCTTTAATTCATTTCACCCTGCCACTTTAATTTCACCTCCCCTTTTAATTCATTTCACCCTCCCACTTCCCATGTAAGTAATTTCACCCCCCACAGCCCCTTTACCTGACCTTCAAGGGTCTATAGCAGGGGTGGGGAACCTCCCAGCCCACGGCCATATAATGCATGTTGAATCACTTGGTCCGGCCCTATTTAGAGCCCCACAGCAGGGGTGTCTAAATACCATCTCCCGCAGCCATTTTACTTGACCTCGGCACGCAGCGAGTAGTAGAATGAGGGGATGTGGACTATCCCCGCTTCCATCACTCGCTGAAGTGGATTGTCCTTCACGCTGCACCCAGAAGATGAGGGGCGCCGCGTGATGGAAGATCTGGCACATAGCAGTGAGTGAGGAAAGTGGGAATTCTTCTACTTGAATTTAAACAGCCCCTTGCTGTGGGGCTCTAAATATCCCCGGACCAAGTGATTCCGCATGCCTTAACGGCCCGTGGGCCAGAGGTTCCTCATCCCTGCTATAGACCCTTGAAGGCCCATGTCTTACCTGTTTTTTTTAGGTGATAACCGTACCCATAAAGATGTAACTAATACATACTACTGCCTAGTAGGTGCAAGATCCCTCTTTAATATTCCAATACATCCTTATCATTTGGTCCATAGATCTTTGTGGGATGACAATCTAATGACTTTCGGTTTCTTTGTTTTTCCGTTTCTTTTGTTTCCTTGTTCCAGTTTGTTACAGTTTTAAGAGATCAATTAAAAGTTAGATTTTATTTACAAATAAAACATTTTTCGACATGATACTTCTGTTGTTCTAACGGTCTTTGCTACAAAGTTAGGATTACCCCCTATATTAATGTGCTCATTTGCTATTTTCCTTCTTTCTAGGTAGCATTTACTCTAATTTTCTATATATCTGATTTATAGATACTAGCACATATTCGTCTAACGAAAAGGTAGAATGAATAAAAATATCAAGACCATGTTTGTGAACAATGCGCATGTTACTTCCAAGATGCCACCTATGCTTTTTTGATAATCAATAGTGTAATACCTCCTCAGCTTTCATTCTGTATTACTCCAGATATAAGTAGTGTGACGAAAGCATGAATGAATCGAGTGAAATAACAGTCCATAGTGAAATGTGCTTTTATTAGAAAAAAAATTGCCACATGATCATCGCAGAAATATATATTAATTTACCAGAAACAAAACAGCCTGAATTCTTTTAAGATACAAGAAAGAACTGTCACGTTTTCAAATCGTCCCACTATGATCTAAATTCCTGAATTTGAGTGTCTCTCTTCCAGTGAAGTACTGATTGTGAAAATTGATACATACATACACATTTATACCACAGTTAGATTATTGTGGTTTCATATTGTATTTACTGACTCATGAAATGTAACAATTGCAAAAAAAAACTCCAAAGTTTAGCCATTTTTCAGCAATGGCATATTTTTTTATATATTAATTACACTGGAATTGTAGAGGATTGACACTGGTGATACAAATTAGTTTAGGCTACAAATTTACCAGGATGGAAAAAGATAAGCAATTTTGCTTTTGTATTTTGACTTCAAATCTCAATTCCTAACCAGTATGAATAGTAACTATAACCTATGTTCACTATTCCTTGAATGTAAAAATAAAATGAAAGTTGAGAGTTCTCATAATTGAATTTTGGGTTTTTACCACAGTGCTTTATAAAGAACTGCAGCCATCCTTTGTGTTATCTTGTCCATTGTAAGTATAGAAAGCCGCGCCTGCGAGTTGATCTATGCACCGTCCATAACTGACTTGCGGCAAAAGTCCCCAATGCGAAATGAGCCTAGTTCGCTAGAACCCAAAGCAAATGAAGCATGGAAAAAAAAGCAGTGTCTCCAATGCGTATGCAAGCACAGAGAAAAAGTGCAGAAAAGCATGCAATTTCCCAACTCCAGTGCCCCTTAGCATGGCAAATGTATACTTTTGAGAATGTTGATGCCATTCCCACTCTCACTGTGAGAAAACATGGGAACTCTCATTGAACTGTCATCTGCAATCCAAAACAAGAATAATGAATGTGAGAAAAAAAGGCACATGTCCTAAACAAGCTAAAAATTCAGCAAAATCAAAGTGAATTTTCTGCAATGACAGTCATGTCAATTTAACATAACTAACATGGGTACTAATGGCTTCCTGTCCATGATGAAAACCATCGGTCATGTATGCCTAAAGCTAAATTCTGGAGGTAAGTGTCAGGCTATAGTTTAACTCATGGCCACCATGGCTGGCTTATTACCTGGTAGTTATGCCCATTAGTGATCAGCTCACATATTAGGATATGGGATGCATTGTGATGTTGGAGAGTCTCCTCGTATAAAGGATGACTACTATTGCGGTCAAAGTGACACATACAGGGTTATCAAAAGAGATTCGAAAAGTCACCGCAGGTTTGGTGACTTTTCGTTCTCTTCAATTCGGTTCCTTTTGCCGATTCCATTTTGGTGACCCTGCGGTGTATTCAGAAAACACCACAGGATCCCCGAATTGCAGGGAAAAGCTGCCGCAAACCCGACGAAAACGAACCGCAAAACCCAGCGAATGCACACCGAACACACGTAAAAACATCTGGATTAGCCTGCCGAAATCCACGGAAAAAGCCCGAGCAGGAGCCGATCACACACAGCTGAAGCAGCGACACCGCAGACGAGGCAGTGAATAAATTAGCAAAACCGTTTGTATGAATGTGTCAAAATAAAACGCTGTTTGCAAGAAACTACTGAGTGAAAATGTCTGAAATTTACACAGGAGGTCCAGGGAATGATAATAAAAAGGGCTGTTACAGGAAAAATAAGTAAACTTAAAAAAAAAATCGGACTTTTTAATAAAAAAAACTATTTGGAAAAATGCTTAAAATATCCAAAAAAATCTATAAATAAAGAGACTCTCTACTGCAGAATTTTATAATGAACGGTTTATTAGATATTGAATTAAAATGTGAATATTTTTAACATTGAAGTCTATGGGATTCTCCTGAATTAACTTGCCGAATTAAACCACCGAATGGCAGGGCATTAGGGGAACCTTTCACTGCTGGTTTGTGTTCTCTGAATAGCCGAAGCATTGCTTCTCTAAGGGGATTTCACTGCCCTCGAACAGCAACCGAATGTGCAGGCAATTCGCCAGGATTTGGCGAATTGCCTGCTCTCTGGATAGCCGAATGGCCAAGAAAGGTAACCGAACGCTGATTTTCAGCGTTCGGTTACCTTTCTCAAGCAATTTGGATCTCTTTGGATAACCCTGATAGTGAATGTAGGCCAATAAATGCATTATAACACTCCTACTAGTCAGTCCCCTTCTAAATAGAACAAATAAAAAATTGATAAGACATTTCATTACAAATAATCTCTATAACCGATAAGTGCTAGCACCACTGAAATAGTTGAAAAGGTATTTTAAGCCCTACTGAAGCACCTTGATCCTAAAAATGACTTGAGTCATTTTAAAGAAAATTCAGTATGGAATCAGCTGCCATGTCTGGAGGACACAAGTGTACAGCGATCTAAATTTTTACGAAAATACGTCCTCTAAGAATTGTGAGTGGTTACAAATACCAGCCAGTTAGGCAGTTATACAGATTTAGGGATTACTCGGCTCATAATAGTGTGTGAAAGAAAATAAGCCACAAGAGCTACATCTCATTGACATGTCAAAAAGAAAGTCGTTGTGTTACTATTCTTTGTTATTCATAAATCATGCAGGAGAGTGGAAAATTGCTGGAGTCACCGTCACCTCTTAGTTTATTGTTTTCCCTAATGTGCATTCAGTCAATGGGCAATTTATTTCACCATAAGATGCACCACATATTATTCTACAACCATTGGTGCTTGTTCGTGAAACCATGAGAGTTGTTGACAACCAGAGTTTAAAGTGTCATTTGAAGAGGCTGAGCATGTTCAAAAACAAAATCTCCAACTCCATGACCATTTACATATTGACTTTAAATGATTATGATGTTAGGCTATACGGGTTCCAGGAGATCTCTATGTTCCTTACAGGATCTGCGAGTCTGTTCCTGATCCTATAGACATAGAGACATGCGTGTCTCCTTATTGTAATATGCAATATTGGACCTAAGAGACCCTGCTTTATTACTTGATATATGGAACCTGTGAGACCAATGTATTTATATTTCCTGAAAACCAATAAAGATATTTTTATCATAAAATTCTGATCACCGTCAGAACAACACTGTAGCGATGCTGTACCAAAAAAGTCCAGTATGATGTCAATAAAGCTTTACATCATGTCTATGGATAATGGCAGCAATGTACTTGAGAATGATCATATTTAGAATCCATTGCATCTTGAGTGTAACCTTGTAACACCTCAAATCTCACCCTAGTGGAAGCATGTACATGGTGATAATATGAATGACTATATAGCACTGCAGTGATTTCTATAGTGCTGCATAAACAATACTGAACATTTCAAAAACAATGTTTGGTCAGGAATAGTTACAAATTCATATTCTTTTTAATGAAATCTAAAGAGATATCGAATTTTATTGTTACTAATTCTAAAACATTAGCAAGGGTCACAAGATGTGTAGTTTGAATACAAACACCTGGGGTACTGATGTTTCAATGTTATTTGCTGCATAAAGCAGTAGAAAATTATGTCCTTAATTTTTATTGGGTTAATGAGAGTCAACGAGGGTAAAAGCAACAGCTTTGATACTGGTTCATCTTGATTCTAGTATTTGATAAAATCTGTTGTTGAAAAATGTAGAATTCCTTTCTTTTCACAATTTTCCTTCGTGTTATTGCTCAAGCTTTCTTCATGTTATTATCCAAGGAACAAGAGGGAGATTAGATAGACCTGCTGGATGCCTCTGTCACCTGAAAATGAATACATATACATGCTGAAAAAAAAATTTCATTGCAAAATTCTGTTACATACCTAAATGCATTTTTACATATGTATGCAGTGGCGACTCTAGGAACAATATTTGGGGGGGGGGGCACATAAGATACCACAGTCAAAATTGGTGGGGGCGATAATAATTTTCACCACTAAATCATACCACTGAATAAAACTAAGGGCCCTATCACCTGGTGTGAGCTAAAACGCTGTCGCTAAAGGAAAAACTTAGCACAAGTCGCTAAAACCTAGCGCCTGATGACCTACTAACAGAACACCTTGTTCGCAGGAGTCGGTGTACAAGATCAATTAGCGCATGCTAGGGAAACGCTGATATCCGGGCTGAGACCCAGCACCAATGCGGTTGAGTACAGGATAGAACTGTTTTTTACAGTGCAGGGTGCCGGGCCATACCTATCCCCTGCCCTCACAAGATTGTTTAAGTATGAACACATCCAGCGAATAGCCCTCACACCCCTGTATTATAAAAAATCCTCCAAGCTGGCCGTATTATCCATGTTTATATGGACACAAATATTAATTAAGGCTGATGGGCATTGCATGATAAATGCCACCCGACAGCATGTAGAATCATTACACTGCATTAAATAGATGCAAAAGGAAGACCAGGTGAGCGAAAATAATTTCCCTGCTGCAGCATATAAATAATAAATGTTTCAGGGCAAGAATTATCCATGTGTTCCTTTAAACATGGTCCAAGCAGTCACCCTAATAATCAACCACTTACATACTATGATTAACCCCCAGCATAAAATGTTTAAAATTAGGCAATATATTAGAATTAGGATATATGTGGATAAAGGATACATATATATCATAATAGAGCCTACTGCAACAGCAGCAAATTGCTGACCAGATCCATTATTATGGTTTATGGGGCCAACAGAACACCTGTGCTGCATTCTTTTCAATTACCTGTTAATTGCCTGTCAATTGCCTGGTAATTCTGGGCGAGGATCTGTTTTTTTCTAGTTAGCACCAGAGTTTAGCAGTAGGTAAAATTTGGCTAATAGCGTCTCTCAAAAAATTGGCGCAGGCACAAAGTTATTCGTTAGTTGCAAAAGCAATAAAGATCTCTAGCACTCCCCATGTTAAGTATAAGATGTGGAAAGTACAGTTAGCTTGCAGTACAAATCGCTAATAGCGACGCGCTAAGTGATTTTTCCCGTTTGTGTAGCAGGAGGCAAACAATATGTTTTCAGGCGCTAGACTGAATTAACCTGGCGCTAACGCAAAAAAAATGCCAACGCTAGAGTTAGCTCACACCAGGTAATAGTGCCCTAAATAAGTATATATAAATAAGATTCCAAAACCCTACAGTAATGTGGTGCAATGATACCTTTTTATTGTACTAACCTGATACATAAATTCAATAATTCATTCACTGCAATTCGGCGGTTTTCTCTAATGTCTGAGAACTGCTTCAGTGAGCCCAATTTTAGCAAATTAAAGTAATCATTCACTAAATAGGGAATTCACAATATTTTTGACGGAATGAATTCCCCAAAATGTGACGAAAAGCAAAGGATCTAAAGATGAGTAGACCCTTAAGATTCTAACTTCCATAAACCCAAGGAAATACAATAAAAATAATAAGCAGTGAGGCATGTAGCTACCTATTAACCCCTAAAATCCCATACATCAAGGGAAAAAAAAGTATACTGTGAGGGATGAAGTCTACCCATTAACCCTTAAAACACAACTAAACCAAGGCAAAAACAAAAGTAATACACAATGTAATATATAGTCTGAATGTTAAACCCTCCACTGCTGAGCCATTTCAACCCCTTGAAAACATTTATGACTACGTGCACAGTTTTATTTAAGATTGTATTACTTTTATTTTACATTGAATATGGTCATGTTGGGCATCATTGGAAAGGCCAGAATCTGCCCTAGATCGTCCATATACGATGCACAGGGACGGAGATACAGTGGTCTGAATATGTAGGGGAAGCTGGATGCTGATTTTTGGTAGGGGAATCTGGATGCTGATTTCTGGTGGGGGGGCACATGGGGCAAGGAATAACCTAGGGGGGCAATTGCCCCCCTGTAGAGATGCCTATGTATGTATGTAACCCTGTCTCTCATATACTCACAAACTAATCTCTGGCAGTCTGGTGGACCATAAGTGGCAGAAAGTTGGGCCTGGCTACTTGTTCTCCCTTGTCTAGTGGCAAGTGAAGAGGTGGAGCAACCTGGCCAATGGAGGCTTGAGTGCCGGTGCAGAAAGGAGGAAGGAGGTAGAGCCCAGCCAGTATGCCTTCAAATTTTCCGACTCGTCAATTGTGGTGCTCCATCAGCCAAGCATGGAGTGTAAGGAAACATGTTCCACATTCTCTGACTTCAATCAAAACCCTGCTACACCCATTGACTAGGAAGTGAGGGGAGGTCCTCATGCACCCCTTTCCCAGTTGTCTTCCTGGGAAAGTGCCACCCCTTCCCACTCCACCTCTTTAATATTCCCCTTGCTGAGATGGTGGAAATAAAAGAAGGTTAATGGCACATATAAGTGTTCATGTTACGTCTCCGTTATGTTTTGGTTGATTGTTGACTTTATGTTTCTGTTCCCGTGTAACAATCAATTATGAGTGTCTGTTGATTTTACGGTGCATTATTTATACCTTTCTTTCCGTTTAGATTTTCCCAACAAATTGTTAAACCTTGTCCAGACAACCTATTTCAAAAGGGGTGTTTGCAATGTGCTGTGTCATTAATTGTCACCCTATTTGTGTTAGATTATGTGTACATAAATCCTGGTAACATGCAGGAATCTCACCCTGTGGGTGCATTAGGTTATAATGTGTCAATAAAGTTGACTTTTAAAACTGTTCCCTTGCTTCGACACTGGGAAAAGAGTTGTATTTGGCACAAAAAAAATTGTATTAAACCTAACCCTAACATCAGTAAAATGCTGTTAATATGGTACTAATTTTAACCAAATACACATGTCCTAGTGCCAAATGCTAGGGAAAATTTTTAAGGGGCGACTTTATTGATACATTGTAACCTGACGCATCTGCAAGGTGGCCATGTTCAGTCATATTTTCTTCACTGCAAGTTTTGTTTGGTGTTTGGAAAGAAAGGGGCATTTTGCTGAAGATACTTTGTGACGGACACTGTATTGGGTCCAGTTCTGGATCCAAAGCCAGTGCTTCTGTAATGTCTAGTATCGAACTGTGGAAAGAATTACTTTCACATAGCATGGAATGCTCGAAATGCTAAAGATCTTGAGCACACTAACGGGACTGTGTGAACCTACCACTGAGAACTAGTGGAAGTGGAACTAATCCTAACCAGTGAATCCATTAGTATGGAACCCTTGTGATTTAATTGTCTGCAGGATTCAGAGTAAACTGCTGGACAAATCCTGAAGGCACAAAACAAATTTGAAAAACTTACCATGTATATAGACTTGCCGTCTATATTTGATTTTTAATATGTTTACTTTGCCCATAGTCTTCAAAATCCAAATCTCTTCCAAAGCTTTGTGATGGGAATGCTTTCCTTTCTAGGTCATGCTTTTGATCGTTGGCATTTTCAAAAAATAGCTCTTCTTCTGACACAGATCTTCTGTACAGATCGAACATAGCAAAAATGAATACGTGTAATATAATTTCCTTAGGAATAGCAAATATTTGAGGGCTCTGGTTTTGTGGGTTTTAAAATACATATAATGATATCATTAAACAATTATAAATACTGTTAATTATTAAACCCATAAAGCCGAGAGAGCCACCACGTCTCCTTGTCCATGGGTTGATGGCTGTCTAAGCTCCTCAGTAGTTTAAGGTGCATCCATTTCTGTCCACAGTCCACTGTTACGGTTTATAAAATTTCAACACGTTGCTAATTTCTTTTATATCTGGTAACTTAACTATAAAAAAATATTTTTCTTAACCAACTACCACTCTGCATACTTCCTATATTTTCCTAAATTATGATAGAAAATAATGATTTCATAAAGAGGGGCAATTGGATTATCTTACTTTACATGGTCGTTTTGTTTTGTCTTTGTTGCTATGGGACTAAGAGTTTATGTGTAATGTGAACCGCCATTTCTTTAATAAAATGCTGTTTAATGTGTCACTTCAGGAAGATGTTTCATTATTTTTAATGTGTGATGTAGAGCATGTATTAACCCCTTCCCGACTGCAGATGTACCATGTACTGTATGTCATGGCCACAGCTATCCCTTAGACCCGCGGACGTACAAGGTACGTCAGTGGTCTCCTAACCTCCCTCACACTGATACTTTCCTCCCTTGCCGGTTCCCATGGTGTGTCTGGCAGGCTGGAAGCATGCCCCGCTGTTTCAGGGCATGACAGGGCTGCAGGCATGATGACATCATCATGCTGTTTGATGACGTCATCGGCAGGCGCCTGCAGTAAAATTCAGGAAGGGGAGGGTGGGCTCCTTTGGAGCCCTCTGTCTCCCCAACCATTTATGTTAGAAAAATAAAAATCACACCGCTGGAAAGGGGAGAGTCTCCCCTTTACAGCGGTGTATAAAATCAACAAATTCTCTACCGCATCGCGATTCAAACCTGGAGGTGACTGACATCATAGATGTCAGCCAAGCCTCTGGCTCACCTGCCACCCACTGACATCCTCCCCATATGTGTGAGGATGTCAGTGGGCCAGTTAACCCCCTAGCTGCCAAGTATCTCCTGATCCCTGGTAGCTAGAGGGTCATGTTTGTCATCATTGATCATGGCCTTTCCATGAAACATGGGCAGGTTTGGTGTAAAAAAAAAAAAAAACATTTACAGGTTTTTTTTTTTATTTATTTTTTTTTGTCTGGGGGAGGTTTAATAAATAGGACCTAGGCTGTCATTTAAAAATTTTGACCTTAAAACGGTTATAATGAGCTCAGCGCACATAGGTGAACTGGCTCAGCAGTGAAGGGGTTAAAAATCAAAAACATGTAAAAATTTAGTATTTCTATGCTTGGGACAAAATTTTGAAACTATTTAGCTGGGGTCTTTTTTGTTGTAGATTTTGGGGATTAAAATACGAAAAAGTGTGTTTTTACCATTTTTTCATCATATTTCATTTTTTTTTATACTAAATTATAGGATATGATGTAAATAATTATATTTTTAGAAAGTACATTTAACGGCGGAAAAAACGGTGTATAAGATGTGTGGGTTGCATAAACGAGTAAGATGAAAATGTGACCTAAACATTAACAGCGCAGAATGGTAAAAACAGCAACGGGCACTAAAGGATGGATTTGCGTAAAACCGTCCGGTCACTATGGGGTTAAGGATATGAAATGACATCTATCCTTATAATTATTATTATTGTATCTGTCTTTTCTGGAATTCAAAGAATTCTGCAGAAACCAGGATATAATTTATTTTCTTTAGAAGGAGAATTCATTGTGACTTTTATGGGATTTACAACACGTATGGCTTCAGTTGATTCACAAGTATATACAGTTGTACGCTTACTATAGTCGTACTGTTGAGAATGTGTTATCATAAGGTCAGAGTATAAATCTACATAATGTTCCCAAATTGTATGCAAATTGTATGCATTATAGTATACAAATATGTCTCCCGAAGACCCATTCACATCTGTTTAAACATCATGCGAAACAAGTCTATAAAGTACTCTGTCATCTTTTTGAAATTTATACAATAGCATCTTAACAAAAATCTAAATGCTAAAATGTTATGAAATACGAATCAAGTCTATGTTTTTATCACGCAATGTTAAAATAAAATAACGCTGCCCTTACAGTTAAACAGAAAAATAAACATGTTTTGTATGCTTGGCCTGCTCAACCTACCATTAAACACACATTTGAAAGGGCACTAGCCTTCTCAAAGTAAGTGATAATGGTGAATGGAGTCTTTTTCCTCCTTCCACCCCACCCCATCCTTAACTAGCAATTGAAAGAAAGCTTCAAAGTTGAGGTCTTGCCTTACCCTTGAATGCTGTCAATCAATAGCTGCTACACAGCAGACTTGGGGTTCGTTCCCTGGGAACCAAAAAACAACTCATTGTAGCTCCAAAAGGAGTCGACTGGTTGAACAGGCATTCAACCAACCAACACGTAATGCCTTGCTGCATTGAGAGGCATCTTTGTTGCGTCACACACTTTGATCATCATCAGCCCATTGCTCAACTACTTCCTGTAGCGGAACCAGGACACTGGAAGAAAGGTATGTTTACAGACTCTAAGAAGAATTGAAGAGGATGTCAGCAGCAGTTAACCCCCTTTCTTCTTCTTAGAGTTCTCCTTTAACTGCATGTTGAATTCATTTAAAAGCCTATGTCCCAATCACTAATCATGAGTTAAATATTTAAAACACTTACTTATTTCTTCTACCTCTGCTTGAAGATATGCTGGAACATCTACTCCTGAGTTCTGCTGGTGGATATTTGCTGATGCCCCCTGTTAATGTAAAGGCTTCATTGAATGCAAATTTTTGTTATAAGGCAACACTTTTTTTCTAACCAAGCTCAATAAAGGCAGAAATCTAACAGATTATATTTGTGCTAACTCCTGGTATTTTAGGCAGTTATGGTTTTTCTAAATGTAAAGGCTTCATTGAATGCAAATTTTTGTTATAAGGCAACACTTTTTTTCTAACCAAGCTCAATAAAGGCAGAAATCTAACAGATTATATTTGTGCTAACTCCTGGTATTTTAGGCAGTTATGGTTTTTCTAAATACAAACAGAACAGCAGACTGATTGTGAGATACCAGCACAGGTGTAATCCATAGGCTTCACTAACCCTCTGTATTGTAAAACAAGTGAATATATTAAAAGGTGTTAACTAACTACTATTACTAATAGCTATTTAAGGTTTGCCTGTACCCTTAATGGTAAATTACATTTTAGACAAAGGGGGCCATATTACATACTTGGTGCCAACTTAACCAGAGCTGTTGCAAACTTAAAGGAACACTCTAATCAAAAATCCCCCCCTTTTTTTTTTTTACTGTAATACTTACCCTAAAATCCGCTTGTTTCCAACGGCGTCTTTTTTTTTTATACTCACCTCCCTCCTCTTCCGTTCCCGTCCTTCTAAATCTTTCACTTGGCTAATGGTTTACGTGAGAAGCGCGCCTCTCACGTAAGCCAGCCAATCAGCAGGCTTCCTCCCGGCTAACACTAATCCTCAGCCGCTGCCGCCAGCTACTGCGGCGAGTTGGAGACGTCATCGCACTGAAAGCGCAATGACGTCTCCTACTCGGCAATAGTCGCCAGAAGCGGGAAATATGAATCCTGCTCTGCTGACTGACAGCTGGGAGGGTGGAGTAAAGTCCTCCGCGTCTCTCAGCTGTTTTCAGCTGATCGGCTGAGCGGAGGGAGGGGGACAGACAAGGGCATACTCAGGGCATCATGACCACCTAAAAAAGCTTAGGTGGTCATGTTGCCTAGAGTATCCCTTTAAAACCTCCACAGGCTATAGTGGCTCTGGGAAGTTTACAACAGCTCTGGTTAAGTTAGCACCAACTATGTAATATGGCCCAGAGTGTGTACATCTCTACATTTGCACCCAGCTTGGGAAATGAAAAAGGATTTTTTTTTTTGAGAAAGGATTTTTACCAGGAAGGATACATTGAGATTTCTCTTGTTTTCAAGTATGTCCTGGGTGGCGAGTATGTACCGTTAAGTGTCTTGCCCAAGGACACTAACTGGAGAGGTGCTCTTCCCGGGATCAAACCTGTGTCTCCACAGTTTCTCTCCACGGTTATAGAGTAGTGATGTTACCTCTACTCCACCCAGCCGGCACTTTTAATTAAAAGACAGTGTTGGGGCTCTCAGATATTGATACACATAACTCCCCTTCGTTGTGGTTGACCAGCAATCCTGAATTATTATATAAATATTTTTTTAACTTTTCCTGTAGGAGTGCAGGGAGGAACAGATTTAGATGTTGAGGGTCAGTGAGGCATGTTTATGGGTAGGCATGGGTTGCAAGGACATATAGAGGTAGTTAGGGAGAGGAGCTGTGAGACAAAGTGGGGTGTCAATGCAACTGTAACCCACTCAACATCTTGGGTGGGGTAGTTAATTTCCAAATAGAGAGCAAGAAAAGCGCACTGCAGTTTAATGATGGGAGATAGAGGACAGCCACCGCGTTGCTGCATTGCCTTATACTTATAACCTGGGGCTGCATTAATATGTATACTCCCATCAACATTAAAGGGCTGCTCTGTCTAATTAGACATGTGGAGTAGCGGTGACCTGATAGTGGTAATTTTATTTTGGGGTGGATTAAGCGATACTAGAGAGAGTGTTGGATAAAAAAACAGTACATTACTCTTCCCCTGTACATTTACCAGGCAGCCTGATCCTTATCCTCACGTGCAAGAGCAGCTTCAGGATATACAGGTTTTCCCACCACTCTTTATCCCAGTTGCACGTTCATCTTGATGCCTTAGTGCAGCATTTAAAGGGGCAGCAGATATAAAGTAACTTGTGCACTGTTGGGAAGCTACTCGTTGTAGGCAGGAATAATCACTTGATGCTTGGCAAAAGCACCCATGGGGCCAGATAACACGCTGAGCCCATCTAGGAGGCTGGACTGCCAACAACTGACCATGAAATGATATCTAACTGTAACCATAGACTGAACATGTAATGATAACTAAGTAAGTACGAACTGAACATGTAACAGTGAACTAACTACCAACTGAATACATAAGTCGACTAACTGGAATCAAATTAATATGTAACAACTGGCAACTGTAACTGCAGTGCCAACTTTTCTCTGTATACAACAATTTCGAAAATAGAACATCCAGGGATTCCTGTTTCAAAGACTCCAGTACATTCATATTCTTGGTAAATCAAGAGGGAACCCACTGTTTCAAATTAAGAGTAGTGTGACTCTGCCTTAGAGCTCTAATACCCTATTGAGTCTATTAATTTAGGGAGAGAAGGGAGGGTGCAATATACCTTTCATTATATTCTAAATCAGATTGAGATCTGGGAAATTTGGAGGCCAAGGCAACACCTTGAAATCTATGTCATGTTCCTCAAACTATTCCTGGAAAACTTTCAATGTGGCAGGGTGTATTATCCTACTGAAAGAGGCCACCTCTGCCATCAGGGAACACCACTGCTATGTAAGGTTTTATGTGGCTTGTAACAATTACTATGTAGTTGGTACATATCAAGTGTGCTCTGACACCTTTCTATCATGGCCTGCATTATGTTTTTCAGCACGGCGCGGTGCAGTAGATCTGCTTTGTGATCTGGCCAGACAGGCTATCCTTAGCTCCACACGTGCTTTCAATGACTCTGCCATAGCAATACAAGGGTATTCATGCTCTAGAAAGGACAGAGCTAAGAGAGGAGGGGGAAATGTTATCTATGTTGACAACTCCATAAAGTTCACCCCATTGCAGAATCCTAGCTCTCCGGCCACATTTGATTTCCTTTCTGGTACTATTGAGATCCCATTCAGTAAAACAATTATTGTTGCTGGATTCTACCGCCCACCAAGTTCCCCAGTGCAATCCCTTTCTGACATAACCCAAATTCTTAGTAAATTAGTCGCTCAAAACCAAAAAAGCGAACTGCTGGTCCTCGGCGACTTTAATGTTGATTGGCTGAATCCTAAAAACAATAAACACTGCTCACTGTTTAAGGCTTTGCAGCTAACACAATTAATCTCCTCCCCACTCGCATTAATATGAAAAGCCCTAACCACACCTTGCTGGACTGGATTCTCTCCTCATGTCCTGATCGAATACAGGAGGCAGGCGTTCTCGCTAACAGTTTCAGTGATCACTGCCCAGTGTACTGTGTGCACAAAAGAAGGGCCACAAAATGTCCACAAAGGTAATAATCACCAGGTCTTTCAAGAAATTTAATCTTGAATCCTTCCTAAATGATCTCAAACAGCTCCCATGGTACAGACTAAACCTAATCCCAGACCTGGACTGTGCAATTGAATACTTTCAAGCCGAGCTCCTGAAAGTCTGGAACACCCATACCCCACTGCGCACAGTGCGAGTAAAAGGGCCCATCTCCCCTGGGTTACAGCTGACCTCACGCATATGTACCAGTTTAGAGACTCCCTGTGGTCAAAGTTCAAGAGTACTGGATCCATGAACGATCACTGTGAATACCGAAAATGCCGGAATGAATGCACAAAAGAAACAAAAATGGCTAAAGCCCAATACTTCAATGAAATTTTAAACAATAACATATCAAACCCCAGAAATGTTTGGAAAATCATAAGTAACATACAAGCACCCCCCCACTCCCAACCAGCTGCTTTAAAAGTAAACAACCAAACTGTACAACACCCCCTAGATGTAGCAAATGCTTTTAATAAGTATTTTGTTGGATGGGCCACCACCCTGATTGCTAAGCTAGGAAATGACATGCAATCAGAAAGGCCGCACGCAGGTCAGGACCCACCAACAGTGCAAAGACCCCGTAACCCAGAGAAATTCAGTTTGAGTCCAGTGCCTGTCAGTGCCATCACTAAACTTCTCCATAACCAAAAAATGAAATACCAGTCTGGACCTGATCAAATCCCAGCAATGCTGCTGAAAATCAGTGCACCAGCAATTGCAAAACCTGTCGCAACCCTGATTAATGAATCACTGGCAACTGGATACATACCCAAACTCTGGAAGACTGCAAGGGTGGTACCTATCCATAAAAGTGGAGACAATACTTTGGTATCCAACTACCGCCCAATATCACTGCTCCCTGTAATGTCAAAAATTCAGGAAAAATGTGTCTACACTCAATTACGTGATTATTATCAGTATCAGAACTATTTAACCCCAGATCAATCAGGCTTTCGTCCAAACCATTCAACTACAACTGCCCTTTTAAAAGTTTGTAATGATATCCAAGCGGGCATGGAACAAGGAAATCTTACTGGAGCCATCTTCCTTGATTTTGCCAAGGCTTTTGACACAGTAGACCATGGCATCCTATTACAAAAACTTAAGAACTCTGGTATTGGTGATAGTACGTTAACCTGGTTCCAATCATATGTGTCGGATAGGTCTCAATTTGTGTCCATTTCTGACAGCACTTCCCTTCCCCTCCCAGTCACGTGCGGTGTACCCCAAGGCTCGATACTTGGCCCCCTTCTATTCACAATATTCATAAACGATCTGCCCAATGTCTGCAAAGCTTCAACTGTACACATGTACGCAGACGACACTGTAATCTATACCAGCAAACCAAATCTCCCACAGCTGGAGGCAGTGCTGCAAGAACAATTCACAGGGGTAGAAAAGTGGATCGCAAATAACAAACTTTTTCTAAATACTGACAAAACTGTTACAATGCTCTTTGGAACCGCACCTAAACTACACAAATTGCAAACACCCCATCTATGTGTTGGGACAAAATCAAATGGCACACTGACCACAGTCATTTCTCTCAAATACCTAGGTATGTGGTTAGACCCAAATCTATCTTTTGGCCCCCACATCGAAAAACTCTCATCTAAACTCTACCCCAAACTAGGTGCCCTGTACAGAAACAAATCCTGCCTGAGCCCCGCGGTAAGAAAGCAGATTGTACAACAAATGCTTATGCCAGCCATTGAATAAGGAGATGTAGTGTATGCAGCCGCCCCACAAACACACCTCCAGAAACTTACTACATTGTATAACTCATTCTGTCGCTTTGTGCTACAATGTAACTACATGACACACCATTGTGACATGTTAAAAGAACTAAACTGGCCATCACTGGACTCTAGACGCACCCTTCACCTTTCCAACCTGGTGTTTAAGAGCTTTTCTGGGAAGCTACCACCCTACCTGAATATGCTGCTTCCCCCGGCAGTTCCCTCATCCTATAACCTCAGATCCAGGACCAGCACCTTACTTGCAATACAAAAAGAAAGTGTCTCGATCCTCATTTTCCTACAGAGCACCCCTAATATGGAATAACCTCCCAGACACCGTCAAATCTTCCCCCAGTCTAAAGTCCCTTAAGACTTCCCTATTAACATACCTCAATACGAAATGCACCTGTAAACATGTAACATAATGACTTTATTTCCTCCATATTTATTTTTCTGTTAATCTGTATATTTGGTCTTGTGTTAATATCTTGCATTTTACTATTTTGTATTTCTGTAACCACTCAATGTTCTCGAACTCAGGACATACTTGAAAACGAGAGAAATCTCAATATATCCTTCCTGGTAAAATCCTTTATAAATAAATAAATAAATAAAATGAGTCTTGGGTGCACACAACCCTGACGCTGGTTCACCCGTTGTCCATCCTAGCACCACGTTTGGTAGTTACTAACCACTGCATACCGGCTAGACCCCACAAGACTTGTGGTTTTGTAGATGCTCTGACCCAGCAGTCTTGCCCTAACTATTTGGCTTTTGCCGGTCACTCAGATCTTTTCAATTGACCTTATTTCCTGCTTCCAACACATGGAATTCAAGAACTGACTGTTTGATTGCTGCCTAATATATCCCATCCCTTGACAGGTGCCATTGTAACCAAATAATCAATGTTATTCACTTCACCTTTCAGTGGTTTAAATGTGGTTTAAATGTTGTGGCTGATCAGCGTGTAATGATTACTGTTCCTGCAGCATAGTTGCAAACTGTCTGACTTTTACAGGGACAGTCACAGGTTTTCGGAAGAGTGTGAAAACCACTGGTGAATGCAAGAATATCCTCCTTATTGGAAGCTTTGCTACAGAGGGTCTAAATATTTTCAACCCTACTGCACATGAAAATAAAGTTTAAGCTCTAGTCCCAATTACAAGCTGTCAAAGTGACTGTACACCATGGATGTAGTGAGCCATGTTAAATCATGCAGATTCTTTCCATTACATGGGATAGTTTGTAACTTTTACATGTTACAGTGTAGCAGCGTAAGTCAGCCCTCTACAAATCGTAAATGAGCAAGTACAAAACAAAAACGAAATATTCCAAAGCATACTCACGTCGTACAGAGTTCAGGTATGGCTGCAAAAATCCAACTGCATACTCAAGGTCTGGCTTGTGCATAATTCCAAGCTGAAGAAGATGATGGTCCAGGGGTCTGCTAGCAAGTTCTGTCAGCTCGGTATCATTATACTCTCTGCCAATCGAGAGGACAAACAGACCATAACCTTTACACTTGGCTGTGAGAGAGGCCTCAATAAGTGTGTGCTTATCCCATTTGCTAGTCTCTCCAAACAAAATAATTACAATAGCCTTATTTTTCCTTGGATTTGGGGCCTTTGACAAAATATCATCAATAGTTCTTTCTAAAGTGAATCCAAGAGCAGGTGGGTGATTCAGGCGCTGGACTTTTTCCAATATATGTCTCTTCATCCGGGTTTTGCTATTATAAGTCAATAAGTCAAACTCCACTTTTGGCATATCTGGCTTGGGTTGATTGGAACCATGAACAGCATCGCTCACCAGAGCTATTCGGTCTCCTGTGTTAGAGATCCTAGGTTCAGTAGAAACATCAAGCCGGTCAATTGTCATACTTAAGAAATTTCTTGCAAATTCAAATTCAACATATTCCATGTTTTTTGAATTATCAAGAAGGAAAGTGATATCCATTGCCGATCTTGCTGGTCGGGTGTGAGTTTCAACACATGCAGCAGCTGGTTTACATGTATCTAAAATAAGAGAAAGAAACCAATCAGTATAAAATGCTATAGAGAAGAATATATAATAATTATTAAGCTGTGAAACTGATGTGGAATGTTATCAGTGATAATATTAAATCACTCATATAAAATGTTTATTTTTAGGACATTTCTAAAGGTTTACTAATGTTTTGTATTTTTTTGCATTTTAAATTTTTTGAAAATAATAATGAAATATATTGGGGATGCAACCTAATTTTAAACATGGCATTCACTTATATTTCCATTACACCGTATATATATATATATCCTGAGGGTTATTTCATACAATATATTTAATAATTTTGCCCCTTTGACATATGGTCAGGTGCGGAATTTTCCACTTTCGGTATCATGTCAGCATTCAAAATAATTCCATATTTTGGACTATTTCGGTTAAGGGATACTCAACCTGTACATTATTTGCTGAATGTTTTCTGCAGCATTATTTATAGAGTTTATTTTCTTGGGCGAGCCAAGACTTACTTCTTTATTTGTAATTTTACTATTTACCAAATTTGAAAGACCGAAAACAGGAGGACTTTAAAAAAAAAAGTTAGTCTAAGTTTACTATGGAGTTTCCACCAGTGTAAGTCATTGTGGGATAAAAAATAAATATTGTTAGTGTTTTTAGATCACAGTCTAGTTAAATAGAGTAGCGGCAGCTTTGTGGCTTGAAGGGACACTCTAGTCATCATGACAATCCAAGCTCAATTCATTGTCCATGGTTGTTAGTCCTCCTATTCGACACTAACCACACATGTTCTGGTTGTTGCTTCTCTACTTCTCTCCCGATTATTTCCAGTTTAGGCTAGGGACAGATGAGCGCATTTTCTGCGGCCACCGTCAAAATGTACGTCGATGCGTGCGCACGCATTTTTTCACGGAATACGCTTAAGTGGTCAGATAATGCGCAATTCTGGACGTATTTCATGACGATGGGGTGAAAAGAAGTCTAGGGAAATCCGGCTGTTTGAACGTTATGTTGGCCGCACACTAGCAGCGTCTGACATCTCCTAATCACGCACACACGCTGCTATGCGGCCGCAGCGCACTCTGTACGTCAGTACCAGCGGTTTAACGTTCTCGAAAAAATGCGTTCATTTTCCACTTGCGTTGCGCGGCCGGACTTTTGTGCGACCGTACTTCGTATATTGGCTGTCATTGCCCGTCATCTGCTGCTAGTGCGGCCGTGATTATGTGCGCCAGAACGCGCGTTCGCACTGCCTCAGTCTGACCCTAGCCTTAAACCTGTTACGGGTTGCCTAGTCATGTAGTCTTTTCCAATTCTATGGATGGAAATGAGTACTTGACCGGGCCAAATGTTAGGAGTGTCGTAAAGAATTAACCTTGATCATTACCACATTCCAAAAATCTTGCATACTTTACTCATATCTTACCAAAACAGAGCGTGCACAGTAGTAAAGTTTGTATTTGTGCTTTGAAGTCTCCACTTGCAGGAATGTCAATCACCTGGAAAGTTCCAGTAGAATCTAACTGTAGACGATGAAAAGAACAGTGTAACTAACAAATCTGTCCAGAAAGGAAACCGGCTTTTTAGCCAGACAGAGATTTATGAGAGTATTCTGTACATGTTCTGTGATCAAAGCTTACAACACATGTAATTCTTCTACATGTGAATTAAATGACCCCAGAGAATAACTATAATAACATCTAATCTAAGGAGCGATTGGGCTCACTATGATTAATAGCACAGCTAGGCTTTATGCTCATTTGAGCTTGGTTCTTTATATTTCTTGTTTCTTTCCTCTTACTCTTCTCTTTTTTGTTGTCTTACTACTCTTGTTTTAGACAACAGCTGGTGGTAAATAAACGTTGATGATAAACAAGGCTCAAAATCTAAAGTCGCAAGTTAGTAGTCAGTTTCAAAAGTTACAGTTAACTAAGTACACCTGCAGAATCTACATGCACCTTATATAAAGCCTGTCTTTTCATCTACTTATTCTGTGCCAGTGCGCACCCCCAGCTCCAAGCAGCGTATCCTTCTCACTACACATTAGGTTCCAATCCCATGCTAGTAGCCCCCTACCACATACTAACAGTGCCCCCCATTGCCTGTCCCATGCTACATCTGAAGCTCCCACTCCATCCCTAAACGTAGCTCATCTTCTAGTTAGCAAATATTATGAGCCCACACAAATAAATTGCAGCAATAGCATGATCTGCCTCAATGATGAGGTTTTTTTTGTATTCAAAATTTTATTTTATTTTGAAACAATGTCAGCGGTACAGTAAATAGAAAAAGGCCACGGAGGGCCACAGACTAGTCATCAGGAAAATCAACGTAAATAAAAATGACAACAATAGGCAGCTAGGGTCCGCAAAGTTAACAATAAGGGGAGGGGAAATAGAGGGCACTCGACATAAGTGACCAGGGAGGCAGTCTCGTCGTCAAGCAGACATGGGGCAACCACATTAAAAAAAAAAAGGGGGTGGGTGGACGGGGAAAGGTGGAGGACAGCCCTTGAAAAGGTGGCATTCCTGGCTCACTCCAGCAACCTCACAAGGAGGCTGGAGGCCACGGAAGAGGTCACAGGGCCAGGCGTCCTGGGGCCAGAGGAAGCGGTCAGAGCCATGGTATCTGCTCCAATGGCTCACCCAGGGCAACCTATTGTCCCGCACCCCAAAAAAAAAAAAGGGGGGACCAAAATAAAAAAGGTGGCTAGATGCCCAGACCGTCACGCCAAACCACAGCTTGGACTGATGAAGCAGAGTCCGCAAAAGAGTGTCCAGGGGTGGGGTATGGGGGGGGGGTTCAACTCTCAAGGGATAGAGGAATAAAATCAAATCTCTGAGATGGCCCCAGCCAGGGACATCCACTTCACATCAGGAAAAGGGGGGAAAAGCCATAAAGAAAGGTCATCAAAAGGCAAGGTGTTACAGGGAAAAAAGCCAGGGATACTAAGCAGGCGAAAAACAGTGTGAAGAGTTCACATAAATGTCACAGCAAAAATCAGGGGGGAGCAGAAACTTCCATAAATGGATGGGGGTCTCTTCAAAACAGGAAAGCACTGCATAAGGGGGGATGAGAAATCCAGCCAGGCGGCAGGGATAAATCAAATAAAAATAATAAGGGGGAGGGAGAGGTAACGGAAAATCAAAATTCTCAGCAGGTATGTGAAAACAAAACAACATCTTTTTAAATAATAAAAAAAGAGCGAAAGAAAGACAAAGTCAACCAGTGTCTAGCAGGGGAAGCCGAGTTTTCTCAGGCAGGGCTAAGTACGGTCGTCCAGGTCCCTCTGATCTCTTGGGAGAGCCGGTGTGGTAGAGAATCTGCAGGAGAGCCAAAGCCGGGATAGAGTCCCCTCTCGCACCGACCAGGCTCCGAAGGACATCAGGCAGTACCGCTCGTGCGACTCCCCCTCGAAGGGGCCGCCACACGTGTAAGCCACAGGGTGATTCAAGCGTGGTCGGAATCGCTTCGCAGAACGCCGCTACTCCAACTCCAGGCACATCAGATGGCGAGTCCCCTCCACCGCTTGGTCTCAGGTCCGCTTCTGGACATGGAGGGTCAAACAGCAGC
Source organism: Leptobrachium leishanense (assembly GCA_009667805.1). NCBI lineage: Eukaryota > Metazoa > Chordata > Amphibia > Anura > Megophryidae > Leptobrachium > Leptobrachium leishanense. The sequence continues at coordinate 250,869,571 of CM019067.1, forward strand.
ACAGCCGACGGACCACCAGTGATCCCACCATCCCCAGCCTCCACGTCTTCCTCGCAGCTGCGAGGTAAGACCTCCTCTGATCCATGCTGGTGGGAATCCTGAGCTCCTCCGCATTCCCTTAGCGGTTTCTCATCGTCCCCCTCCAATAAAGCCAGGCAGGCATCAAAGCCAGCGATCGCATCCATCTTCATTACAGCAGAGGGAGGGGGGACACCTCGATGCCGGGACTCGTCAGCCTCATCCATCAACTCAGTCCGTTCAGCGACAGGGAGATGGGGGCCCTCCACCACCACCATCCCCAGCCCGGACACAGCCGAGAACAAGATCCTCAAAGAATCCCCACGAGGAGATACTTCCACAAAATGGCTGTTAGCAGCTTCCCTGCGCAGGAAAGCGGCCTGCAAATACGTGTCTCTGGTCCGGTGGGGGGACAGAGCAGGCACCGGACAGCTCTCACCTGATGGCCACCTAGGGACCCCTGGGGTAGAAATTCAGCAAAATAGGACCACAAAAAAACTCAATGTTAGGCAGCTTAAAGCGGAGCTTCAGTGAGATGCGTCTTTCCCCATCAGCAGCCGGCCACGCCCCCCAATGATGAGTTTTATTCTTCTTTATTTTGAATACAGAAAGTCATAATTTCTTTAATTGTGTTTCATTCCTTTGGAGAAGTTTGCATGAAATGACAGCCAAATATTTAAACCTTCGATGTAGCTGTAAATAACATGTGGTGTCTTATTTGTTATTCTTTTTTCTGCTTTATGGTTTTAAATACTCAAGCTGTAACAAGTCTGAAAGTCTAGAAAGTCATTATCAGAAACAACTTTTTCTTTTTTTTCTGTTATGTGTAATGCTGTTTAACCCTTTCGCTGCTGAGGCTTTTCCCGCCCCTATGCTGAGGTCATTTTTACCTGTTTTGCGCATCATGTTTAAACGTGTTTTGAAGGCTTATTTTAGTATATGACCCAGACATATTATATATCGTTCTTTCCGTCAGACTCAGTAGATTCATAATATGTCATTATTATATGTATACGTTATGTCATGTCTGTATATTATAACAAAAAATGCAATAAAATATGTATTTTCAATAATTTACAATGTGTAAAGTGTTTTTTTCACATTTTAACATTCGAGCAATTGCGGTTATATTTTGTATGGGGTGCGCTTGTTAAAAAAATTAGAGATGGGGTCTCGTTACATTTTTTTTTGGGGAAAATGACACTATTTTTAACAAACGCACCGCATACAAAAATCGTTAGTGCAGCATCATTGTTCACATTATAATTGAAATGGGAACAATATTGCTGCATTAACAAACCAAAAAAAATAAAAAAAGTGTTTATTTTTTTTTTTTAATTTTTGTTTTAATTTTTTTATTTTATTTTTCATTTTTTACAAAATTTTTCACTTTCATGTTTGGTATCGTTGGAACGGCCATGCTCTGGCCGATCCAACGATACCAAAATTTAACCCCTAGCTGCCACGGATCGGGAGATAGGGAGTTCATTGGAACTCCCTATCTCCACAGTTGGTGGCAGTTAGGGGTTAAGTCTAGGACTGGCGTCATCGTGCTACGCACGATGACGCCAGTCCTCTGGGGGAGTTCCCGGAGGCTTGGCCGACATCCAAGATGTCGGCCAGCTCCGGGAAAGGATCGCGAACCGGCGCTTTTCAGCGCCGATTCGCGATCCAGCTCCCCAGGGGTTAATGCCAGGCATCATTTGGAAGGGCAGGCTGTGCCCTTCCAAATGATGCCTGGGTTAACCCCCTGTGCGCCGCCGATCGGGAGGGAGAGAGGTCCGAAGGACCTCCCCCCCTCCCTTTCAGGCGCCTCCTCCGCACATGCGGGGGGGCGCCTGAATTAGGTGTCATCGCGCCCCCGCGATGACACCTAATTCTGGCGGCTGCTGGTCCGGATGCCGGGCTGACATCCAGGATGTCAGCCCGCACCGGAGGGGCCAGCGATCGGCCGGAACCCGGCCGAACGCTGACCCCGATGGGAGGACGCGCTCAGCGCGTCCTCCGCATACCAGCGGGACTGCTGAGGACGCGCTGAGCGCGTCCTCAGCAGTGAAGTGGTTAAGACATGACTGATTTTTTTTATCCCAGTTAAATATTGGTTTCTTCTAAGGTGCGCTTTGGGGTAAAAAAACAAAACAATGAAGAAACAACACACCTTGGCTGGCATTTACCCTTAGGTATTCCATGCTATAATATCTCTTCCTGTACCTGCTTTACTAGAAATATCTGAGACGTCCTGCTTGCATTGCCTGTTTTCTCTGATTGATCTCTCAGATTAAATCTGAAATATTGGCCATGGCTCCGCTAGGAAATTGGCAGCGGGTACTTAGTACCCAATATACTTTCCGCTGGTGCTCTTCATCGCTCACTTATCTCGGTATCCACTTAACTCCTGACTTCACGAAACTCTTTGCATTAAACTTTTCTCGGTTTCTGGCAGTCTTTAAAGCAGACATAGCTCGTTGGTCTCCGAAATTTTTATCTTGGAAGGGACGAATTAGTGCAATTACAATGAATTTACTGCCAAGATTGCTATACCTATTTCACACGATGCCTATACTTATCTCTTTATCTTTTCACAAAGAAGTACGCACATTGTTCTCCTTCTTCATTTGGCCTAAGACTCACCCTAGACTTAAGTATGATACGCTCTGTAAACCAAAATCATGTGGCGGGCTCGCACTTCCAGACACCCGTCTATATTGTTACGCAATGCACCTGACTAGAGTGGTCGACTGGATGACTGGCTCACCTGAACAGAAATGGACAGATCTGGAGGAAGCACACGCTGGTCAACCAGTGTGGACGCTCTCATGGCTTCCATGGACAGCAATCAAACATATCGCCACAGCGTCTTCACCGGTGGGCAGCACGCTTGTAGTGTGGCATAAAATCTGAACAAAATTCTCATCATCGACATACCCTTCTCCTCTCCTGCCCTTGCTACATAATCCTGAATTCCCGGTTCAGATTCTTCATTCGCTAGCATTGCGCCTTTACGGACTCACTCTCCCACTCTCCAGGCACAACATGTGCTAAAGAATGGTAATTATGTAAACCTAGACGCCCCAGAACAACTGACCCTAACTTTTGCGGAAAGATTTAATTTTCATCAAATTAGTTAATTTCTGCGGGACTTACCGAATAATACTTCACTGACCAGGCAACTTTCCACATAGTGTGTCTACGCTTTATAGCCTGTTACGTACAATGGACAATGAATCACCCACATTCATGTCCAGATGGGAGCGCATACTTGGCACTCCTATTTCGGATGATGATTGGTCTAAGACACTGACCCTCACACACTCGGGATCACAGGTCACCAATCTCCAAGAATCATCATATAAAATATTGACCTTTTGGTACCGCACACCTGCCCTTTTAGCCACGTTTAACGTCACCATCTCTCCGAACTGTTGGAGATGCAACACTGAGATCGGCACCTATATTCACATATGGTGGGAATGTGCCCCTCTCAAAACATACTGGAAAAAGGTCCAGGATCTAATACGCGACACCACAAACGTGGACTTGGACTTCACACCACTAACTTTTCTGCTTCTCCAGCTCCCATTTTCAGTGGCATCGATGAAGAAATCGTTGCTGCTCCACATTCTTTTGGTGGCCAGGTCGCTGATTCTGATTTATTGGAAATCGACCGCTACTCCCTCCTTGAAATCACTGATTGACAGATTGGAAACCTTGAGGTCGAATGAGGAGCTCGCCCTTTCCCCTTCAAAAGCAGCACAACATTTTCTTAGTGTCTGGTTTCATTCGTCGACATACTGCTCTTCGGCGCAGCTTAGAGGGGCCCTGGAGGAGGGCAACGGACGATCCGGGGATACTAGCGCAATGGAGACTTAAATCTTATCACTGAGTGCCTAATGTAGTTACGGTTTATACATAGCTGAGAGGACAGCCTGTTTCGTGCCCTCTTAATATCCCTCCCTCCCATATTACTCCCTCCCCCCTCACCTCCCCAGATCCCTCCCTTTTTTTTCTTCTCTCCTCTTTCTCGCTTCCTCTCTTTTCTCTCCTCATATCTGTATTTCTTGACTCCATTTCTTCCTGCTTTCTTTCACGCCTCTTCCTCTTCATCTCTTCTTCTTTCATGTCTCTTACTTCCCGTTAGATTCGGTGGACTTTCCAGCTCATTATATTTCATGGCGCACCCTAATTTGCGAAAACGGCACACTGCCAATGGTACAGATTATACGCAATGAGCGGCTCCTTATCTAAAAGATATCTGTTGTATTTTCTTGAAAAATTCTTCATACGGAATTCTTTTTGCCGTAGGTACTTACCTTGATTTATAATATCTTATCAGAAACTGTTATGTACGCACAAATTGTATTACTTGGTACATTCTTCAATATCTCATTTATGCTGACATACTTTGCATATTTATGTATCTTTCTATATTTGAAAGAAAAAAAATCATTAAAAAAACCCCAAAAAACTATTGATCTCAGGGAAAGGTATCATCTAGTTTCCCTGAACCCCAAAAACTGAATAGCTATTTAAATGAATTCTCATAGAATGACTTTATGAAATGATCTATCTAAAATTATATAAAAATCATTATGGAAATGGAGGACATGAACGTTCTAAACCAAGCATCTCCTGCCTTCCTTTATATTTGTTATTCCCATTTGAGATGTGCACCAATTAAAGCAGCGTTTCCCAAACCTGTCCTCAGGACCCTCCACCTCGCCAGGTTTGGCAGATATCTGAAGCACAGCACAGGTGATATGATTTGATGCTCAGTGATTGCAGGATTCAGTCTGCTTTTCACCCAAGGTGATCTGCAAAACCTGGCCTGGTTAAGGGTCACGAGGACAGGTTTTGGAAACACTGAATTAAAGAGAGAATTGAGAGGATGAGATGGGAGTTTGCAGGGGCATGTTCTGGTACCACTCAGCCTGCTGGTTCCCCAGTGCCCCAGATGCACATACATTCATCTAGCACAGCACACATACAAACAATTCAACACACACAGCAGCCCTGATTCCACATGTTTAACGTATATTAATACCAATGGTATTATTATTGTCATAATTTATATAGCGCCAACAGTTTCCTCAGTGCTTTACAATAACCAAGGGGAACAAGATATAGATAAACGGACATAGGATGGAAACACTACGTGTAGAGGGCCCTGCTCATAGGAGCTTACAAGCTAGAGGGTTTGGGGTTGAGGAAGACGAGCGGGATTTTACTGGATAGCAGGATCATTAGTGCCAGTGGTTCGGGAATAGTGGGGCTATATAAATAGATATAAAACATGCATGGTGACACATCACACATATTGATAGGTACTCTCATCCATAGAGACCCAAAAGAAATACATGTATGCATACAAACTCATGCAAACACGGGAAGGAAACATACTTTAACAGATACAGGCACAAATAGACACATATCACTATGAGTACTAGGAAGGCATAGGAAATGTACAGGGGGGGAGGTGGATGATCACACTTATCTCTGCTCAGACACAATACTGAACTCCTCTCTGTTTAAGCAACGTGATCTTCTAGTGTGAAATATCTTGACAGAGAGCCAGCAAACCTGGGTCTGTAGAATAGAACTTAATCTCTCTTGATTAGATAGGATGGGGAGGGGGTGTTATTCCAGAGAACATATTTCACTCTGACCTAAATAAATCCTGGAGTCAAGGTTAGGGTTGTGAATTAGAATGATTTATGCCCCAAATATCCTGTTTTTGCTCTCTGAATAGGGAATGGTTTTAATAAATTTCGACCAAACAAAATTCTTGTATAATCTCCAAACAAAACAAATGTTTCGACCACTACTTTAAATTGCTTTTATATGATATAGAATACATGAACGTCTTACTGTAAAGGATCGCTTGAGAACTGGTTGCGCAGTAAAGGCAATGACTGCTGGAATAATTCCAAGAGCACTATATTCCATAACTGCTGTGCTGATTGAGTCCACATCACGGCTTGGCCCATTGCTGAAAAGCACAACAATTTTCCGAACAGTGGCACCTTGAAGACTTCTCTTGAAGACATTTCTAGCTATAAACCTCATGGCACCTCCAAGGTCACGTCCTTTAGTTGACCTCTCCAGAGGAATGTTATTCACAGCAGCTATTAGGCGCCCTTTGTTTTGAAAGTCAGAGAAGCGAATTATATATTTGGTATCAGAGTTGTAAGATACCACAGATATTCTGGCTCCGCTAGGACAGTTACTTTCCCTTATGGTGATGTTGGCCAAGATGTCTGTGACAATATCCAACATTCTTTGATATATGATAGATGTTATCTCAGAAGACATGTCAAGAGCAAAAACAAGTTCTGTTGGATACACAGGGCATTGAGATTTTCCTAGAAACAAGAAATGATAAGATTATTAACGTGGTTCTGAACATTTCAAGACCTACAGAGTGCTTTATAGATAACACAAAAGATATTTGAAGAGGTTTTAGGAGTTCCTTTTATCCTTAAACTGTATGGCTCACTTTTTCATGTAATAGAAATCCAGGTACTTCATCACAAATGTGCAGATTTTATTGCATGTACATTGGTGCCAATGTTTCGGCCAAGAATGTCAAGCCTTTGTTTATGGTTTATCTTGAAAATAAATCTTAACCTGGAATACAAATATCCCAACAGACAATCCCAAGGGACACCAATTGTCTACCTGAGAGATTGTTAAAATTTAACTTTTAATAGAAATCAAACTCAACCCCACCCAGGGGGGGGGGCAGGGATAAAAGGAGGAATGCAAGTATGGGAAAAAATGAACCCAGGAGTCCACCTCACCTAAGACTTGCAGGGCTTAACCCAAAGATATGATACAAAACACATAGATCAAAGATCCACTAGCTAGATGAGGACCATCACCACAAGTATTAGAAAAGGATACATTTTATTGAACACATAATAACCACACAAAAACATCAATTACTTAACCAATAACCATAAAAAAGAAAGGAAAAAGAGCCGGACCTGAACACAAATGATCTAAAAACACATCAGACTGGGCACCAATATACCGAATTCCAAAAATATAACGGCCTGGTGCTATAAACACTATATTGTAACCACGAGTGCCAGTTAATGATGTGTGCCTGACTGACCCTCAAAAATTTTGTCAGGGTTCTGACAATCAGAAGAATAGTCTCTGTTTAACCACTTGGATGCTAAGGACGCGCTCAGCACGTCCTGCCAAGTGCACCTCCTGTGCTATGGACGCGCTGAGCGCGTCCTAGCACAGGAGGCAGCAATCAGCCGGGATTCCGGCTGATTGCTTGGCCCCCCCGGTGCGGGCTGACATCTAGCATGGGGGGAAGATAGATGTTTTATAGATCTATTTCAGGCACCCCCCGTGAGTGTGGAGGAGGTGCCTGAAAGGGAGGGTGGGGAGGTCCTTTGGACCTCTCTCCCTCCCGATCGCGGGGACCAAAGGCTGAAGGCAGGCACGGTTTGGAAGGGCACAGCCTGCCCTTCCAAACTGTGCCTGCCTTTAACCCCTTGGGTGCCGGATCACGATTCGGTGCCGAAAAGCGCCAAATCGTGATCCTCTCCCGAAGCTGGCCGACATCTTGGGTGTCGACCAAGCTTCTGGGAATGTCCCCTGATGACTGGCGTCATCGTGCATAGCACGATGACGCCAGTCCTGGAGTTAACCCCTAACTGCCACCAATGGTGGCGATAGGGGGTTCCAATGAACCCCCTATCTCCCGATCCGTGGCAGCTAGGGGTTAATGTTTGCTATTGCTGGATCGGCCAGAGCATGTCCTTTCCAACGATACCATGTAAAAGTAAAAAATAATAAATAAATAAATAAATAAAATATTAAACAAAAATTATAAAAAAAAAAGTTTTTTGTTTTTGTTTGATTTGTTAATGCAGCAATATTGTTCCCATTTCAATTATAATGTGAACAATGATGCTGCACTAATTATTTTTGTATGCAGTGCGTTTGTTAAAAATAGCGAAATGTTCCCCAAAAGAAAATGTAACGAGACCCACTTTCTAATTTTTTTAACCCCCCCCTTAGAAAATATAATCGCAATTGCTCGCATGTTAAAATGTGAAAAAAAACACTTTACACATTGTAAATTATTGAAAGTTCAAATTTTATTGCATTTTTTGTTATAATATACAGACAGGACATGATAATGACATATAATAATGACATATTATGAATCTGCCGAGTCTGCCGGAAAGAACGATATATAATATGTCTGGGTCATATATTAAAATAAGGCTTCAAAACGCGGTTAAACATGATGAGCGAAACCAGTAAAAATGACCTCAGCACAGAGGCGTGAAATGGCTCAGCAGCGAAAGGGTTAACAAAAAAGTGCACAAACGCCTCACATTCAAATGTAGTTACAATTTGCATGTGTCGATTGCCGTTAAATAAGGCAATAGGGCAAATGCAGTAACCGAAATACAGTTCATATTATTAGATAGTATTACATCATTTAATTATGGCTATCTAATAATATGAACTGTATTTGGGTTACTGCATTTGCCCTATTGCCTTATTTTATGGCAATCGACACATGCAAATTGTAACTACGGCAATTCTTTTTTGTTAAACAGAGACTTTTCTTCTGATTGTCAGAACCCTGACCAAATTTTTGAGGGTCAGTCAGGCACACATCATTAACTGGCACTCGTGGTTACAATATAGTGTTTATAGCACCAGGCCGTTATATTTTTGGAATTCGGTTTGCTGGTGCCCAGTCTGATGTGTTTTTAGATCATTTGTGTTCCGGTCCGGATCTTTTTGCTTTCTTTTTTATGATTATTGGTTCAGTACATAGTTGATGTTTTTGTGTGGTTATTATATGTGTACTGTTCAATAAAATGTATCCTTTTTTAATACTTGTGGTGATGGTCCTCATCTACCTAGTGGACCTTTGATCCATGTGTTTTGTTTTAATAGAAATCAAATGATTAAAAATCCAAAACAAATAACGTGACCACAATAGTGGTCCTCCCCCCAAAAAAAGCATTGCATAATCATGATAAAAACAAATACTGTTTTAGATATCTTAGAGGCAGTTATTTCCTTAGTGGGATGTGGTTCAGATTAATGATTGAATTAATCAGAGGTCCCAGACCAAAGGATTGGTCAATGTGTATTGTGGACTAGATAACTGGACCAACATATTTTCCCATATCAGAAGCTGAAAAACAAGGGTACCTTTAAAGAGAAATCACAGAAAGATCCATGCATTATCTGGATCTCAGTATGTGTCAGGATCTGGATGCTCTGATCCCCTGGTGCCCCCCTTGTGCCCCTTATAACCTGCTTATGCAGTGTCCCATGTTAATTTATGCAGGTTCCAGTACTCCAGGGCTGAATGTTTCTGCATTCTCCCATAGGCCCCAGGTGAACCTCATCCTGAGTAATCAGCCCAGCATATGAGGAAGCTACATCCTTCACTCCACACTTCCTCACTTTATAACCTACTGTGCACCAGTACAGACCTGCTTCCTGATCTGCCCCAGACATTAACCCTTCAAGGACTCCCCTTTGCACCCCTACCAGCGGACCCCCATTGTGGACTCTCCTCTATATCCACCGGTAACCCTTTTCCTTGTTCTATCCAAACCTCCTGTTTATATTTGCTTTTGGTTTATTGAAATAAACCCTGTGTTATCCTGTAAACCTGCCTGGTCTCCTACTCACTGCATACTGGGCTCACACCCTGCTTGTGCTGCACAGCTACTCCTGACAGTATGTTTCATTAGATAGGGCTTCAGGGCATATGCATTCAGATCAGACATTCACAACATTTTCCATTCAGCCGACAAGATCTCCATTTGCATCTTAACTAACTAGCCCAAACATTGATTTCAAACAACGGTCCCTGTTTCTAAATGCACCTGACACGCGTTTCGCCAACACTGTCTCGTCAGGAGTGTTTGAATAAGTGATATGTAATAAATTGGCGAAACGCGTGTTAAGTGCATTTAGAAACTGGGACCATTGTTAGAAATCAATGTTTAGGCTAGTTAGTTAAGATGCAGATGGAGATCTTGGGCCATATTACATACTTGGTGCTAACTTAACCAGAGCTGTTGTAAACTTACCAGAGCCATTATAGCCTATGGAGTTGTAAACTTAAAAACAGCTCTGGTTAAGTTAGCACCAGCTTTGTAATATGGCCCCTTGTCGGGTGAATGGAAAATATTGTGAATGTCTGATCTGAATGCATATGCCTTGAAGCCCTATCTAATGAAACATACTGTCAGGAGTAGCTGTGCAGCACAAGCAGGGTGTGAGCCCAGTATGCAGTGAGTAGGAGACCAGGCAGGTTTACAGGATAACACAGGGTTTATTTCAATAAACCAAAAGCAAATATAAACAGGAGGTTTGGATAGAACAAGGAAAAGGGTTACCGGTGGATATAGAGGAGAGTCCACAATGGGGGTCCGCTGGTAGGGGTGCAAAGGGGAGTCCTTGAAGGGTTAATGTCTGGGGCAGATGATGTCTAATGAAACACACTGAGATCCAGATAATGCATGGATCTGTCTGTGCTTTCTCTTTAAAGGTACCCTTGTTTTTCAGCTTCTGATATGGGAAAATATGCTGGTCCAATTATCTAGTCCACAATACACATTGTCCAATCCGTTGTTCTGGGACCTCTGAATAATTCAATCATTAATCTGAACCACATCCCACTAAGGAAATAACTGCCACTAAGATACCTAAAACAGTGTTTTTTGTTTTTAACGTTTATGTGATTTTTCTTTTGGGGACACAATATCGTGGTCACGTTGTTTTGTTTTGGATTTTTAATCATTTGATTTCTATTAAAAGCTAAGTTTTAACAATTTCTCAGGTAGACAATTGGTATCCCTTGGGATTGTCTGGAGGGATATTTGTATTCTTTACAGTTTGTGAGGGGTAGACCCTGAAGTTTCCTGTGCCTTGCACGTTTTTGGTTTTCTTTGAAATTAAGTTACTTTTCCACTAGTGTTTATGCACAAATTTTAACCTATGTTTTATTAAGGGGATGAGCTATAGTACAAGGTTTTGCTGGTAATAGGGAGGTGAGTTATATCACAAAGTTCGACTTACTTTCTTTAACCATGTATGAACCTGTGCCATGCGTAGTCATGATTATTATGCTCCAGACTTTCTCTTGTATAACAGCTCAGGATTAAGCCCGGTGTGGGCAAAACGTGTCGAGCTATGCTCATCCTTTACCTTTAACAGTCACTGTGCTCTTGGTTTGGTCCTAATTTATGGCTGATTTATGTGGTTGATCCCGGCTCCCTGTTCATTAGCTATGAGGTGTGTAGGTGGCTAGAACCGTTGAGGTATTAGTCAGTTATCACCACCTCTACTGCAGCTTATGGGAATACCTAGTTTTGGGACTCCTCTCACACTTGCCATCTATTGATGAACTACTGCTTTATTTTCCATAATTCAAATTTTATTCCTTTTGTGGTTACTAATAGTGTTTTTTTGTTAATAAAGATACCTGTGCTGCTGGCACTCTTGTTGCACTTTGCGCAATTTGTTTAATTGATGAGCTATAGTACAAGGTTTTGCTGGTAATAGGCAGGTGAGTTATATCACAAAGTTCTACTTTCTTTAACCATGTATGAACCTGTACCATGCGTAGTCATGAGTACGCTCAAGACTTTCTCTTGCATCAGGTATGTAGTACAGGACAGGAGTACATTTCTACAGTTAACATTGGTCAGTGGTTTTATTCTTGAAGTTCCTTTTAGCATTAAATATCAACGGTTAATTTTTTAAAATTAGAATAGACACATCTGAAATGGCCCCTATTACACGCCTCGCGCAGCGCATTTGCGTGCACGCAAATGCGCATTTGCGAGGACAAAACCATTTGCGCAGAACGTCGTAATTTGACGTTCGCGCAAACGATGCACGTAATCATCTACCGCGATTGACCCTGCGCGAGCGCAAGTCCGTGCGCGCATCCTATACTTAACATTGACAGCGCAAATGCGCTCGTGTGCTGGTACGCGGATGGTATTACAATCTTTGCGCAACGAAAGTTTGCGCGCATTTTCGTAACGTCTTTGAAAAGCAGGTGGTAACTAAATTTGATCGTCCTGGCCGAAACGAAATACACCAGCACAAAAAAAAATACAACATAGTACAGTTACACATTCTACACATACCCAAACAATAAAATTTCTTAATTGTCAAAAAAATTTTTTTGCTCCAGCACATATACACAGATTGACTTTGACAGGCGCAACAACCTAACGTGAGAAAATGGTTGTTCTTAATTCTGATTGCCCACCGATTCCTGCACGCAACGGTCATTTGCACCTGGCTTTGCTCGTCGGATTTGCGCACGTAAAAAGTTGAAGGCTGAAAACTGCGCTTGGAGCGTACTACCGCGTTAATTTGTGCGTGCTAAAAAATTGTGCTGCGCGAGCGCATTTGCGCGAAGCGTGTAATAGGGGCCTAAGAAGGGAAAACAAATGAGTGGAACAGAACCAACAGCACCCCTCTCCCAATATAATTTCTATTTTGTTCTTCCTTTACCCCACTGTTTTGAACAATCATCTTCTTGTGGAGTTTTTAAAGCTGGACTTGCAACTCCTGATGATAATTCTGGACCTGTGTCGTAGTTTATCCTTGCAAACACTCATGTTATTTTTATATTGTATCTTCCCTGGTGCCTTTTGTTATTTATAGTAATTGGCTACATTTAACAATAAAAAACCCTTTTGTTGAATATATTTTTCACCAAAATGGATTGAAGTAAAACTAGAAAAACAATAGATACAGTATATACCACTAAGGATTACTATCAAATATATCAGTACAAAAAAATCTCTTTAAGTGTAAAACTGATTAGTGTTTTGCCCAATGTATTTTAAATAGTAATTGGTATCACAACATTTGTAAATTTGGGAATTTGTGAAATAATAAGGACTCTTACCATTGCAACATGCTGTCAAAAGATAAAAAGAAGAAAAGAAAACAAATGTATTAATTGGCTTAACATCACAAAACTTTGTGCTACTTTCTTTGTGAATGATGTGACAGAGGTCAATGGGACTAGGTTCACTACTAGATCTCCCTGCTAGATCTAGAAATGAGCTGTGAGATCTCATGTGGATCTACCAGCTTTAAAATGATAAAATTCTATAAAATAAGATTCCCTAAGGGTTACATATTTAGAAATGCGCACTTAGGGAATCCAGCCTTTACTGGGTTTTAACTTTTTAAGACTAATAGATGCCCAGAAGATCACACCTCTTATTTCTAGATGTAGCAGGGAGCTATACAGGGTTATCCAAAGAGATCCAAATGGCTGGAGAAAGGTAAGCGAACGCTGAAAATCAGCATTTCGGTTACCTTTCTTGGCCAATCGGCTATCTAGAGAGCAGGCAGTTCGCCAAATGTTGGCGAATTGCCTGCACATATGGTGCCTGTTCGGTGCCTGTTCGAGAGCAGTGAAATCCCCATGAAAAAGCACTGCTTCAGAGAGCACAAACCAGCAGTGAAAGGTTCCCCTAATGCCCTGTCATTCGATGGTTTAATTCGGCAGGTTTATTCAGGCGAATCCGATAGGCTTCAATGTTAAAAATATTCCCATTTTAATCCAATATCTAATAAACCGTTCATTATAAAATTCTGCAGTAAAGAGTCTCTTTATTTATAGATTTTTTTGGATATTTTAAGCATTTTTCTGGATTTTTTTAAAAAAAATTCCGATTTTTTTTTTAAGTTTACTTATTTTTTCTGTAACAGCCCTTTTTATTATCATTCCCTGGACCTCATATGTAAATTTCAGACATTTTCGCTCAGTAGTTTCTTTGCAAACAGCGTTTCACTTTTCAAACATTCAAGCAAACTGTTTTCCTAATTTATTCACTGCACAGGTCTGCGGTCTCGGCTTTTTCCGGAGGCTTTGCTGCGTGTGATCGGCTCCTGCTCGGGTTTTTCCGGCGTTTTCGGCGGGTTAATCCAGATGTTTTTGCCGGTTTCGGCGTGCATTCGCTGGGTTTTTGCGGTGAATTTTCGGCAGCTTTTCCCTGCACTTCGACAGCCCTGTGGTGCTTGCTGAATACACCGCAGGGTCACCGAAATGGAATCTGCAAAACGAACCGAATTGAAGAGAATGAAAAGTTACCAAATGTGTGGTGACCTCGATTCTCTTTGAATTACCCTGATAGTGAATCTGGCCCATTGATTTTTTGAAGAGGTTACATCTTGCTAAGAAGTTACAACATCACAAGCATATCAACTAATTACCCAAAGGGCAGTTAAATCTTTGCTCTAATCTGTTTTCAAACAACTTTTTTGGAATTAGTGCTTAGGAACCACAAGATTGCTTTAAATATTTTTTTTTCTATGTTTCATCTCCTACGTTTCAGGAATGGGTTACCCCCAAGAGTGTGTCATCTCTAATATTAAAAAGATAGTTAATATGACTTGTCTACATGCATAAAAACATTTAATTACAGAGATAATGCAGGTGCATACCTTGCATTTTTAGTAAGAGTGCAGACCCCCTCTTTGCAAACTCAGAAAAGCAAAAAGCTACCAGCGCTACGTACACCCTGAAAAGTGTCATTATTGGTGACAGCAGATGTTTACAGCAGCGTTTCATCAAAAATACATAGATGAACTTAGCCCTCAGTTAAACTGAGTAGCCCATATGTAGGAGCAACAGGATTTCCCGTTGAAGCATTCTGCACCTGATTTTCCTGAAGGATTATGTTTCTTATGAATTTGTTATGAGTGATAACTCATTGAAGATGACCATTAATCTATTTATTGCGCTAAGGAATTAAAATGGAATTTTCACTTCCCCAAAAAAACATGCTAATGTAACAAGCATAAAAACTCTCTATACTGACTCATTTTTTTTATTTGAAGCTGTCTTCTTTTAAATAAAGAGTAAAGATCAGGTGAATGATATCACAGCTCTGTTCAAGGTATTATAATAACAATGTATCTTCCCTCCTGCACAAGCCTCGTCTCTCCTTTGGGTCCTCCAATACATCAGGTACGCCCTCCTCCTCCTCTCACCCATTACCTTCAGCAAGAAAGTTATTTTACACTCTGCTACATTGAAGAAAGTTCATTATGCATAAAGAGTAAAAAAAATAGTTGTTACCAATGAGAGGCTTAACACGGCTTTACTTTTTCTTTTTAAACAGAGGTTCCGCATCCAATTAGTTGAATGAGGAAGTACCAGGAAACAATTTAATTGTGTTTTTGTATTTGATATAGAATTGGAATTGGTTTTGTATATTTCCAGCTTCAAAGAGAGAAATTAAGCTTAAAAGTTGGGTTAGTATTAAATAATAAAAACACTTACGGCATTTGTTACGGACATATTCGATAAGATCACAATGCTGAAAGGCAAACAGGAGAGAAAAAGGTTTAATATTGATATAAATGGCAATAAACATCTATCCATTTTTAGTACAGGGCTCAACATTCTTGATAGTAGATTAAATGCCTAGCCTAGGGACAATGAGTAAACTGAAATGCCCCAAATCACAGACGATAATTGTATAATTTTTAAATTCTGACTAATCATTTCTGTTCAGAGATCCCATATTCTGTGTGACTCCTAACCAGGGTTTTTTTTTGAGGCGATACGCGCCAGTACGCCGTACCGGCACCTCATTGCCAGGCGCCCTTTAATTTTTGACAGCTCCGGTATCGGACTCGGAGTCTGAATCCGGAGCTGTCTGGTCGGTTGAGGGGCAGATCCAGCAGCCACCGCATTCTTTCCTTTTCTCAGCGGCCGCCTGTATGGATATCTGCCGCTCGCCTGGTATCCATCCTCCAGCCAGTTCACGTGAACTCCGCAATCTCGTGAGATCATGGCTGGCTGGAGGATGGATCCAAGGCGAACGGCAGATATTCATGCAGGTGGCTGCTGAGAGAAGGAAAGAACGCAGCGGCTGCTGGATCCTCCCCTCCGCAATGACTTAGAGGGGCTTGGCAGAGGTGAGCTGGGGGCAATATATCCATGTGAGCTGGTCTGGGGCAATATATTCATGTTAGCTGGGCAATATATCCATGTTAGCAGGAGTGGGTCAATATATCCATGTGAGCTGGCCTGGGGCAATATATCCATGTGAGCTGGGGCAATATATCATGTGTGAGCTGGGGCAATATATCCATGTGTGAGCTGGGGCAATATATTCATGTGTGAGCTGGGGCAATATATCCATGTGTGAGCTGGGGCAATATATCCAGTGTGAACTGGAGGCAATATATCCAGTGTGAATAAAGGAGTATTTATTAGGACACGAAAAATCGTCATAATAATCAGTTTTTCCCTGGGCGTGAGAGTACCCCCACCTATTTTTCCAGAAAAAAAGCACTGCTCCTAACCAAACCCAATACTGATTACAGTATGGTTTTAGGAACTCATATATCGTCAAATCATGGGTACCTGGGGCTTTGATATATTTCAGAGGATGACATTGATACTAATGTGTATTTTAGTAGTTTTGCATGCAGTGCTTTGGCTGTAATAAGAGTTGTGTTATGGATTGATATAGTTGCTCTGCTATGTAAACCATTGGACATTACTGTAGACATTGGCTATTACAGTGCGGTCTCTTATGAGTATTTTACCTGTGATTGTACAGTTGTTAGTAGCAAAATGACTGCTTGCAAGCAGAATGTATATTTTGGAAGGCATGTAGGTATATAAAAAATATTATTATTTATATTAATAATAATGTAAGAAAAAAGTTGTCATCTGTGCTTATTCCTATTACACCGTGTGAAACAAAACAAAACCAAATCCTCTAATTATGTTTCGTTTCACATGGCGTAATAGGAATAAGCGCAGATGACAAACTTTTTCTCTCATGTTTTATACATGTTGCTGGGCTGGATACATTTGGTGGTTGCAGCCACCCCATCGTGGAATAGGCGCGACCCGCTCTTTCTGTACTATGTATATTAACAATAATGGTTTATAAAATAATATAATCACATATACCTTATGTCCAGGTATGCCTTTGGGTCCTTTTCTTCCCTAAAGTGGAAATAAAAAATACATAGGTTACATAAAAGAAAAATGTATGTCACTGTATAATATGAAATAGCATTGGAGGCATATTTTGATAAAGGGCTTAATAGAAAAGTGTCAAACATATCTCACTTTATATATGACATTAAATATGTTGTATAAATGTTTGCAAAAATATTATTCTCAGTTTGGAAAAAAAATACATTCACTCAATCTCTTTTATATATGTTTCATCCTTTGTTCTAGATTACGGGTATAAACACATCCATATTTCAATGTCTAAGATCAAAATTCAATTATATCAATGCTCCAAGGAGTAATTTCAACAAGAATCCACTGAGGACAAGGACAATTAAATTTATTAATATATTTTCACAGTATTACCCTTCGACCTGGAAGGCCGGGTGTTCCAGGGTCACCTTTTCCGCCATCTTCTGCATAGCCCTACAAAGATATTAAAAAGTTATTTTCACCCTTGTAAGTAAAATCTCATATCAATTCCATCTGCTTTGCAAAATATTATCTTTGTAAATACATTTATTGATCTTGGCTTTCAACAAGGTTCATTAGCTACATATTATGACATTTCACTTATGGGAAATGTCAAAAGCAAATAGATCAAGATTTACCATAAAACTAAATGTCTGCCTTGGCAAGTTTGGAAAGCACTGTGGAAGATGGTGCTTGGCAGGGGTGGGACCAAGTCATTGTTGTGCAAGTCAAAAGTAAGTCTCAAGTCTTTGTATTTAAGTCCCAAGTCAAGTCCCGAATCAATACAGACAAGTCTAGGTCAAATCCTCAACTTTAAGCTTCAAGTGTACTAGTCATTAGTGCTCTTTGCATAATTTAGTTTCAGAGCAGACACAGGAAGTTTTTTAAAATATGTTTATCTTTTCTTACTTTAATTTCATGTGAGATTAAAAATGTGAAATTGTGACATATACTTAGCAAGGACAAACTGAATTAACAGTATTTATTGTTAAATGAGAATAACAAAATTATTATAGAAATAACACAACTGCCAAGAACCCGAGTAAATGAAAAATTCTATGTTGTCATGCCTTGAGCAAGGGAATGAATGTTTGAATTAGTGAGAGTTGTTTTCTTTGGACCCTATTATGCATTGCACTTGCAAAACATTATATTCCTCAAATTTCTGTCAGACATCTGTGCACAATGGGGTCATAGAATGATGCCTCCATGGCTGGTTTTAGAAGGCATTATGACTTAGCAAGTCATAGGGCTCAAGTACAAGTCAAGTCTCTAGTCATTGCTGTCAAAGTCTATGTCAAGTCAGAGGTCTTCTTTGAATATGTTGAGTCGAGTCACAAGTCATCAAATTTGTGATTTGAGTCCAGGTCCATGTCATGCGACTCAAGTCCAGACCTCTGGTGCTCGGATAGAAGCAAACTAGATGATCTGGAGGCAAGGGGAGAATACTGTGCAATTCCAAATTGCTCATTATTCTCACAGCTGGTAATGAAAAGAAAAATAATGTGATTGTGCTTCACACAAAAAAATTGTTAAAAGACTCAAATCTCACGTCTTGTTCCTTACTGCAGAGGATGGTGTGATCGGCCACCTCCTCTGACCACAAAAAGAAGGACACCGGGATCGAATTGTTCTTCAGTGCCCTTCCGCTACACGATTGCCTACATGTGATATTGTTAGGTCTTGCTCTTGCCACTATGAAGTCCTAATGGTTCCAGGAGAGTATATCAATGGTACTGTTGATGGTATCTATTAAGATCTCCCCAATATTATGAGTCGAGCCTCAAACATAGCTGCTTGTTCATAATTGAGCAAAAAATATGCAGTTACATAGTTACATAGTTACATAGTTATATAGGCTGAAAAAAGACATGCGTCCATCGGGTTCAGCCTCTCCCACATAACCTACTGCTGTTGATCCAAAAGAAGGCAAAAAACCCAGTCTGAATGCTTGCCAATATGCAACATACTGGGAAAAAATTCCTTCTTGACCCCAGAATGGCAGTCAGATTTCTCCTTGGATCAAGAAGCTTTTACCCACATATTAAATATTATAACCCTTAATATTCTGTGTCTGCAGGAAGTCATCCAGTCGTTTTTTAAAAGTCTGTACAGACTCTGACCCAACCACCTCAACAGGCAGAGAATTCCACAGCTTTATTGTTCTCACCGTAAAATAACCCTTCCTATGCTTTAAGCTAAATTTTCTTTCTTCCAGTCTAAATGGATGACCCCTTGTCCTATGTATAGTCCTGTTAATGAATAGGTTATCAGACAATGGTTGATAATGGCCCCGTATATATTTATATAAGGTTATCAGATCCCCTCTAATTGCTAATGGTTATTGGCTCACGCTGTCTTTTGCCATTTGCAGATCTCTATTACATTCCTTTATTTGTACTTATTCCACAGTAATAACCAATAATAAATTGTCATGTTATTTTGGAAAAGGAGGACATACAGTAATTGCTAAGTGCATCTTCTTTAAAGCTATGTACTCTTCTTGAATAATGTAAAAAGACTGATCGCAATGAATGAGCTATGTATCACAACTGATATCTAGAGACAAACAGAAGGCAATCATAGATACTTACAGGTATTCCATCAAAACCTTTCTTTCCACGATCTCCTTCCATACCAGCATTGCCATTTTCACCCTGAAAAATATTTCAAACATTCAATTATCCCTCAGCAACTCTATCACTTATGACACCAATGTTTCCTATTGTGATGATACGACAGAAAAAGAATATCGCACTCAACTCTACATGTCATAATACAGTACCCAGCCATGGGTGCTCTGAAGACCCCAGAAGGAATTAACTGTGGCCACAAAAAGGCGATGGGACCAGACACACCATATATCCCAATAAGCACTTTATTGGGAAATGCAAGGATTCTCATTAAAGAGCCTATTGGATTATATATGGTGTGCCTGGTTCTATCATGTTAAGACTAAACCAAGGTAATATTATCTTCATTCACATACTTGAAAAGGAGAGAAATCTCAATGTATCCTTCCTGGTAAAATACTTTGCAAATAAATAAATAAATTTGTCTTCATTTAAACCATGTTCCTTCCACATACTCTCCTTATTCTTCATGTATTACGCTTTCCCTCTTTTACATCTGTTATTAATTTATGTTTTCCGGTTTAATTAAACTGCTTTATGAAAAGATGTAAAAAAAATATTCTGATGCGTCAGTAAATCTGGCCCGGTTTAGTTGAAAATGGAAGAAAAATTCTACATTACTTCTACTTTTCTCCTTAAATGGAACTCCTGCCCCTCTACCACCGACCCCTACACTATCTGCATCTCTCCCTCCCTCCTCTCGTCCCACATGATGGCCTCGCACGAGCTCCTTTGTTTCCTCAGAACATGGTCTCCCTCTAACTCTCGCGCTGCCAATCACTCCCACTCCCACAAATCCCATTCCCACCTTCTCTTTCTCACCCTCCTGCTGCTACTCTCTTCAGGTGACATATCCCCTAACCCTGGCCCCACAACACATCCAATACTTCCCTCTCATCCTATCTCCATCGCACATAAATCACCTCCCTGCAAGCCCAGCAACCTCATCCCCATAATCCCTCAGCGCCTGTCCTCTTTCTCCTGCGCCCTCTGGAACGCTCGCTCTGTGTGCAACAAACTCACAGCAATCCATGACCTCTTCCTTTCAAACTCCTTCAACCTCCTAGCTTTAACTGAAACCTGGATAACTCCCTCTGACATGGCCTCCGTTGCTGCTCTCTCACATGGCGGTCTACACTTGAGTCATACCCCCAGACCGGGTGAGAGAAATGGTGGCGGGGTCTCTCCCACCTGCACCTACCAGCATCTCCCTCCACCCCCATCCCTCTCCTTCTCCTCCTTCGAGACACACTGCATCCGCCTGTTCTCTCCTCTGGCCCTCAGGGTGGCAGTCATCTACCGCCCACCGGGACCAACCTCCCAGTTCTTTGACCACTTTGCTACCTGGCTCTCTCACTTTCTGTCTTCTAATCTTCCATGCCTAGTTCTCGGGGACTTCAACATTCCCATTGACGATCCTTCCGCCCCTGCTGCCTCCAAACTTCTTTCACTCACGTCCTCCCTTGGACTCACACAATCCTCCCTCCTCCCTACCCACCGCGATGGTCACGCTATTGACCTTGTCTTTTCCAACCTCTGCTCCATTTCTGAGTTCAACTGTCGCCCTTTCCCCATCTCTGACCACCACCTTCTCTCTTTCAACCTATCTGGACTTCCTAAACACCCTGCTCCCCCACCCCGCACACACACTCGCAGAAATCTACAGGCTGTGGACCCCCATCAATTCTCCAACCTACTTCACCACCTCCCTCATACCTCATCCTTCACCTGCCCTGATGCTGCCACTAATCACTACAACACTACGCTTATCTCTGCTCTAGACACTCTTGCTCCTCTTCGACTCTGTAAGCCCCACGCCGCCAGCTTCAGCCCTGGCACACCCTCCAGACTCGCTACCTGCAAAGATGCTCCCGCACCGCAGAGCGTGCCTGGAGGAAATCCCACTCTGAAGCTGATTTTGTTCACTTCAAGTTTATTCTCCGGTCATACACCTCTGCCCTCCACTTGGCCAAACAATCCTTCTTCTCATCTCTTATATCTACGCTGTCCTCCAACCCTAAACGGCTCTGGTCCACCTTCAACACCCTCCTCTACCCACCTGCACCTCCCCCTCAGCTGCCTTCAGCGCTCAAGACCTGGCAGACTACTTCCTCAGTAAAACTTTAACTATCAGAAGCAACATCCCAACACAAGATAGTTATCTGCCACCTCCACTCCCACAGGTCCCATCTGCCACCCTCTGCCGCTTCCTCCCAACCACTGAGGAGGAAGTCAATTCCTTATTGTCCTCCTCACATCTCACCACGTGCCCGCTCGACCCCATTCCCTCACATCTAATTCCTCCCCTCTCCTCCTCCCTCACCCCTGCTCTCACACACATCTTCAACCTATCTCTCTCCACTGGCTCCTTTCCATCCGCCTTCAAACACGCGCTAGTTACCCCTTTACTAAAGAAACCATCCCTAGATCCCAACTCTCCATCCAACTACCGTCCTGTATCCCTGCTTCCCTTTACCTCTAAGCTCTTAGAAAAACTAGTCTTCAACCGCCTCTCCATCTTCCTGTCCTCCAATTCCCTACTTGACCCCCTGCAATCTGGCTTCCGTCCCCTACACTCAACTGAAACTGCCCTCACCAAAGTCACCAACGACCTCCTAACTGCTAAAAAACACGGCCACTATTCTATTCTCATCCTGCTTGACCTCTCGGCTGCTTTTGACACTGTTGACCACCCCCTCCTTCTACTGACCCTCAACTCTCTGGGTCTCGGTGACACTGCACTTGCTTGGATTGACTCCTATTTATCCAACAGGTCCTTCTGTGTGTCCTTTGCTGGTAACTCCTCCTCCTCATTGCCTCTATCTGTTGGTGTACCTCAAGGCTCTGTCCTTGGTCCTCTGCTCTTTTCCATCTACACCTCCTCCCTGGGCAAAATCATCAACAGCTTTGGCTTTAATTACCACCTCTACGCTGATGACACTCAGATCTACCTCTCTACCCCTGATCTCTCTCCCCCTGTCCTTTCCAAAGTCAGTGACTGTTTATCTGGCATCTCCTCCTGGATGGCCTCCCACCACCTAAAGATCAACATGTCAAAGACTGAGCTCCTACTTATTCCTCCCTCTAATGCCGCCCCACCTCCTGACTTCTCGATCACGGTGGAGGGTATCACCATCTCCCCATCAAACCAAGTTCGCTGTCTTGGAGTTACACTTGACTCTGCTCTTTCCTTCATCCCCCACATCAAGTCTCTTTCCTCCTCCTGCCGATACCAACTGCGTAATATTTACAGAATTCGGCCATTTCTTACCGCTGTCGCCACAAAACAACTCATACACGCCCTGGTAATCTCCCGACTCGACTATTGCAATAATCTCTTATCTGGCCTCCCTCTGTCCCACCTCTCCCCCCTACAATCCATCCTGAACGCCTCCGCCAGGCTAATTCACCTCACCCGCCGCTCTGTCTCTGCCGCTCCCCTCTGCGAGTCCCTTCACTGGCTCCCCATCCACTGCAGAATTAAGTTCAAAATCCTTATCCTTTCCTACAAAAGCCTCACTAACTCAGCTCCCCACTACCTGTCCTCACTAATCACCAAATACACCCCAGCCCGCTCCCTAAGGTCAAACAGTGACCTGCGCCTAGCTTCTCCCCGCATCACCTCTTCCCATGATAGACTGCAGGATTTCTCACGCGCAGCCCCCACTCTCTGGAACGCTCTCCCTCGTACTGTCAGACTTTCCCCTAACTTCTCTTCCTTCAAACGCTCCCTTAAAACATTCCTATTTAGGGAAGCCTACCACCCAACTCACTGACGCAACCATCAATCACCCTCACCTTACAGTCCTCTCCTCCTGTTTCCAACCCCAACCCTCCTAGATTGTGAGTTCCTACGGGAATAGGGCCCTCATCTCCTCCTGTACTGTTTGTCAAATGTTGTTCAATGTATTGTAACCCTGTCTATACTGTGTTTATTGTACAGCGCTGCGGAATATGCTGGCGCTTTATAAATAAAGAATAATAATAATAATAAAATACATTTAATGGATTCTTAAATTATAAGCGTATACTGGTTGTTTGCAATGTTTCAAGTAACAAATAATTATTCCGTATGTACTGACCATACTAACATTCTAGATTGTAAACTCACCTGATCAGAGACTATTAAATCATTTTGTTTGTAAAGTTTTTTTTTTGTAATTTTATTGAATTAATTCCACATTCTCTATTCTATAGTACTGCAGAAAATCCATAAAGTACCTTTACTGTAGAAATTTTATTTTAACAGAAATATTGAATGCATTAACCCCTTCGCTGCTGAGCCATTTCACCGTGTGTGCTGAGCTTACTTTGACCATTTTGTGCTCATCATGTTTAAACGCAATTTGAAGTCATGTGTTATTGTAGGAATCAGACAAATTATATATTATATATATTATATATATATATCCTTATTTTCAGAAGACTCCGTAGATTCAAAATATATAATTATTATATGTATACGTCATGCCCCGTCAGAATGCTATAACAAAATATGTTAAAAAAAATATTTAAATTTCCATTCAGATTTCAATCATTTACAGAGTATAAAATAATGTTTTTCACATTTTATCACCCAACCCTTTGTGGTTATGTATTCTATAGGATACTATTGTTATCCTATTAAAAACGGTAATCTGTTCTGCATTTTTCTGATAAAATACGCATTTTTAACTAAAACTGAAAAAAACAAAAGGGGTTATACAGAGAGGTCCGAAATGTCACTGAAATGTAACAGGACACTGAAATTCAGAGTATGGTGACATTTTGGGGCCATTCGCCTATTCAGAGAGCAGGCAGTTCGCCAAATTTTGGCAAATTACCTGCACATACGGTGCTGTTTGACGGCAGTGAAATCCCCCATAGAGAAGCAATGGTTCATCTATTCAGAACGAACACCAAACAGCAGTGAAAAGTTGTGAAATGCCCTGCTGTTCGGTGGTTTCATTCGTCAGGTTTATTCAGGCGAATCCCATAGGCTTCATGTTAAAAATATTCCTGTTTTAAGTCAATATCTAATAAACCGATTATTATTTTATTCTGCAGTAAAAAGTCTCTTTATTTATAGATTTTCTTAGGATCTTTTAGACATTTTTTGCGATTTTGTTTTGGCAAAAATTTTTTTCCTTTTTTTTCTTAAATCGTTTTTTTCATTTTCGTTTAACAGCTCTTTTTCTTATCATTCATTAGACCTTATATGTAAATTCCAGACATTTTCATTAAGTATTTTTTTTGCAAACAGCGTTTCAAATTTGAAACTTTCAAGCGTACTGTTTTTTTTTTTTTACCCCGTTCATCGGCTTGTTGGCTTTTTCCGGTGGCTGCTTTGCGCTGTGATTGCGGCTTGTCGGATTATTCTGGCGTGTTCAGCGTGGTTTTTGCAGTGGTTTCTGCAGGTTTTTGGTGAGTGTTCAGTGAGTGTTCGGCGAGTGTTTGTCGGGTTTGCGACCGGTTTTCCCTGCACTCGGGGAGCCCTGCGATGAATACTAAATACAAAGTTGGGTAGGGAACTTTGATTCCCCAAAGTGCAGTCAAGCACGGGGAACGAAAGTGCATGGAAATGTCAGAGACGATTCAGTGCTCTCTGAATAACCCCTTAAATTGTTTCCTTGTATTTTGCTGCATTGTGTTTTATGCATAATATGACTATGTTTAAAACAATGAACATGCTCCCGGAATGGGAAATGAGAAGTTGAGTAATGGCGGCAATATCGCTTATTTTATACATGACAAATAGGAACAAAAAAAATTATTAAATATTCTTTTGTGTGTTTTTTTCTATACATTACATTTTACTTGGTCATGCTTGGCATCATTGGAAAGGCCACACTCTGACCTGTCCAATGACACCTAACATGACTTTGAGGGGTATAAAGAATGGAGATACAAGGGTCCAAAGTACCCCTGTTCTGCTCGAAGCAGTGAAGCGGCTTGTGTTTTAGATGGACCAATGTGTAATAACGCTTTGCGCCATCACCTCGATATTTGGTCCTGGTGTGAGAAATGAGAAGGTGAGTTAGGGCAGTGGCATTGTTTGCTTTACAAGTAAAAGCACAGAATGCTAACGCCTTAGAACAGAGAAAAAAAGAGTACATTTTGCACATAATTTTCTTTTCTTCTAATTTTATACATTATGTGGTCATATTTGTCATCATTAAAAAGGCCAGACTCTGACCTTCCCAATGACACCTAATTTGATCTTGTACGGGATAAAAATCAGAGATGCAGAGTTCTCAAGTACCCCTACACTCCTCACAGCAGTGCGCTGGTTAAGGTTTTTGATGAACCAATGTGTAATAATGCATTGTACCATCGCCTTCAAACTTTCTGACATCGTGGGAAATGAGAAGGTGAGATAGGGCAGCAGCATTGTTCATGTTATAATTGAAATGTGTACAATAGTGTTGCAATAGGAAGAAAAAAAATGATTTTTTTATTTTATTGTTTTTACAACGTGGACATGCTTGGTATCACTGGAAAGGCCAGGCTCTGGCAAAATATGTAGACACATTGGATTATTCTTTTGCCTTTTTTCCTACTCTTCTATTTCTAATAAAGTCTTTTTCAGTTATTAGGTCATGAAGAAATAGGATGTAAACCTCACCCAATAAATTCAAATGATTATGAATCAAGAACATATTCTGATTGTATAATGGTTATAACGTATAACAGTGCAAGTTGTTTACTTGTTTTCTTGGGGGGAAGCTACCATGATTTAATGGGATACATTTAAATCTATTGACATATACTATGAACCATTCGGCATAAAGGCCGCAGGCTGAATATGCATACAGTGATAAAATACTACTCTTTTTCTAAAACTTACCTTATGTCCCGGATGTCCAGGGCAACCTCTTAAGCCCTGTGGGGAAAATGTATACTGTTTTAATAAGTGAACAACATAAATAGTGCCTATGAAAGGATCTTAATGTAGATCAATCACCTTTTATAATCAGTAAACAAACAAGTCAACCCTCCTCCCCCTCAATTTAGTGATTCAACAGTTTGGAAACAATTAACAACCATGATAATATATATATAGGGTATATATATTCCCGATATTCCGCCACACAGAGCTCTGTGTGGCAGGATATCGGGAATAGTTCTATGTGAGCAGCCAATTCCCAGCACCAGAGCAGTAGACACAGCAGAGACGGAGTGCAGAGATCTGGATTCTCTTACATATATATATATATATATATACACATAGTATATGAAATTCCAAGCACTCCTGCTTACTAAGTTTTAAATTGCCCTGTGCCTGCCGTCCAACTGGATATCATACAACATACAAAACGATAGCGGCACTCCAGGACTAAGTTGCGATAATTGTTTATTCCATCGGGGTCACAGATATGCAGTGGCAAGAAAAAGTATGTGAACCCTTTGGGATTACATGGAGTTTTGCATGAATTGGTCATAAAATGTGCTCTGATCTTCATCTAAGCCACAACAATTTGAAAAACACAGTCTGCTTAAAATAATACAACACAAGCATTATATGTTTTCATGTTTTTACTGAACAGAACATGTAAACATTCACAGTGCAGGGTGGAAAAAGTATGTGAACCTTTGGACTTAATAACTGGTTGACCCTCCTTTGGCAGCAATAACCTCAACCAAACGTTTCCTGTAGTTGCAGATCAGACCTGCACAATGATCTGAAGTAATTTTGGACCACTCCTCTTCACAAAACTGTTTGAGTGTAGCAATATACTTGGGATGTCTGGTGTGAATCACTCTCTTAAGGTCATTCATGCCACAGCATTTCAATCGGGTTGAGGTCAGGACTCTGACTGGGCCACTCCAGAAGGCGTATTTTGTTTTGTTGAAGCCATTCTTTTGTTGAATTACTTGTAAGCTTTGGGTCATTGTCCTGTTGCATCACCCATCCTCTGCGGAGCTCAGTTGGCAGACAGATGGTCTTACGTTTTCCTGCAAAATGTCTTGATAAACGCTGGAATTCATTTTTCCATCAATGACAACAATCCGTCCAGGCCCTGAGGCAGCAAAGCAGCCCCAAACCATGATGCTCCCTCCGCCATGTTTTACAGTGGCGATGAGGTTTTGATGTCTAGGGAGAGTAGCAACAGTGCTGAACTTTCTCCATTTGTAGACAGTCTGTCTTACCGTGGACACATGAACAACAAGGCTTTTGGAGATACTTTTGTAACCCTTTCCAGCTTCATGCAAGTAAAAAATTATTGATCGTAGGTCTTCTGAGAGCTCTTTTCTGCGAGGCATGGTTCACATCAGGCAGTGCTTCTTGAAACCAGTAAACCCAAAACTGGTGTGTGTTTTTAAAGGGCAGGACAGCTTTCAGAAACACATCCAATAATATCATACTGATTGGACTCAAGGTTGGCTCACTCCTGGCTCCAATTAGCACTTGGAGAAGTCATTAGGCTAGGGGTTCACATACTTTTTCCAACCTGCACTGTGAATGTTTACATGTTATGTTCAATAAACACATGAAAACATATAATGTTTGTGTTGTATTATTTTAAGCAGACTGTGTTTTTCAAATTGTTGTGACTTAGATGAAGATCAGAGCACATTTTATGACCAATTCATGCAAAACTTCACGTAATCCCAAAGGGTTCACATACTTTTTCTTGCCACTGTATATATATATGTAAATATAAATTCGATAGGCTGTGTTAGTGCAGATGCCAAAATCATGAGTATAGCAGTACGTAGTGATACCTTATTTATCTAGGAACTGATCAGTAAGCTTCCAGACCTGAGGAAGAGAGGTTATACTTTCAAACACTTGTCTTTTAAATGTAACGTTAGTCCAATAAAAAGGTATCACTACGTACTGCTATGCTCTTGATTTATACATATATATATATATATATATATATATAGATATATAGATATATATATATCACTTTCTTCCTTATTTCTTCTTTTGCATTTCTATGTTCTCTTAAAAAATAAATAAGTACCAGTGTGAATTTTTATTGGTTAGCAGATTATACTCTCGTTTTTCAATTTCCTTCGTGTCATTGTTCTACCATTTTGATTTATTAGCTGTGTGCTTCTGTGTTTATCACCATGTTTGCCATACAAAAGTCTTTCCGAAAGGTATCTCTCAGGCTCATCATTTGTAAATCTCACAGTATTTTATGGCACATGGTTTTTTCAGATCCCTGTTTCCCTATCATCCCCTTGCTCGGAGATAATTGCTTTGTCTTCCCCATCAATGCTTTCAAGAGTCTTAAAACTGACCTACTGTATAGTAAACAGATGCACAGCTGAAAAAAATCAATTCGGAGTATCACCAATTCCAATATTTTTCGATTCAGACTACTTTTGAAATAGCTTTTTTGCCTGAACTGAAAATCGTATGAAATTTCAAATCTTCGTAAATTTCATACTAGTTTTTACTATCATCATTTTACTGACACCACTAAGGTGGAAATATTGATGTAGGCTTAAAATATGTAATACGGTTGTTATTTTTGGTAGTTTTAGGGATAGGGTTATTATCGGTGCTTCCTTTAAGATTAGGCTTACAGGGTAATTCAAAGAGATCCGAATTGCTGGAGAAAGATAACCGAACGCTGATTTTCAGCGTTCGGTTACCTTTCTTGGCCATTCGGCTATCCAGAGAGCAGGCAATTCGCCAAATCCTGGCGAATTGCTTGCACATACGGTGCCTGTTCGGTGCCTGTTCGAGGGCAGAGAAATCCCCATAAAAAGCACTGCTTCGGCTATTCAGAGAACAAAACCCAGCACTGAAAGGTTCCCCGAAATGCCCTGCCATTCGGTGGTTTCATGCGGCAGATTTATTCAGGCGAATCCCATAGGCTTCAATGTTAAAAATATTCTGGTTTTAATTCAATATCTAATAAACCGTTCATTATAAAATTCTGCAGTAAAGAGTCTATTTATAGATTTTTTTCGGATATTCTAAGCATTTTTCTGGATTTTTTTTTTTTTAAGTTTACTTATTTTTTCTGTAACAGCCCTTTTTATTATCATTCCCTGGACCTCATATGTAAATTTCAGACATTTTTGCTCAGTAGTTTCTTTGCAAACAGTGTTTCACTTTTCAAACATTCATACAAACTGTTTTCCTAATTTATTCACTTCACTCGTCTGCGATGTCGGCTTTTTCCGGCGGCTTCGCTGCGTGTGATCGGCTCCGGCTCGGGTTTTTCCGGGGTCTTCGATGGGTTAATCCAGATGTTTTTGAGGGTTTTCGGCGTGCATTCGCCGGGTTTTGCGGTTAGTTTTCGTCTGGTTTGCGGCAGCCTTTCCCTGCAAGTCGGGACCCTGTGGTGCTTGCTGAATACACTGCAGGGTCGCCGAAATGGGATCGGCAAAACAAACCGAATTGAAAAAAACGAAAAGTCACTGAACGTGCGGTGACTTTTCGATTCTCTTTTAATTACCCTGTTAGGGTTATTTGTGGGTTAGTATTAGTGTTAGGGTTATTATCTCTGCTTGTTTCATGATTAGGGTTAATTATAGTGTTAGGGACAGTATTTGCGCTTGTTTTAGGATCACCTGTAGGGTAAGGGTTAGAGTTATTATTAGGGTTATGTTTATTATTTTATCCAGTTTTAGGACTATGTTTAGAGTTACTGTTGTAATGTGCGGGTACTGGGGTGGCAATGGGATGAGGAGGATATGAACCCAGGATGCAGTGGTCTGCATGGATAAACAGGTTGGTAGGGGTGGAAGAGGATGAAAGTATATGGAAACTGACCAGGTGGTATTCTGTAGGATGGTAGAAAGCGTGGTTATAATTGCAGGAGCCAGGAAGCAGAATAAATAGGAACAAATTGAGTTTTGCAGAACAGCGAGTAAACAGCACTTCTCACTAAGAACACAGGAGCTGTAATGAACCAGCAATGGTCAAACTGGGGCGGAGGCGGAGCCCTTTATTCTGTGTATCACGTGTTTGGTGTTCTTAACTGTGTTACTGCTGGGTGCTATACTCAATGCAGGTTCAGGGGTGGAACAGACTATAAAGTGTACTGCCAGGAACGTCAGGGGATGGTGCTGAGATGGGGCATGACAACTGTTTGTTTGTTTTATTAGGCTTAGGGTTACTGTTAGGGTTAGTAGCAGGGTCAGGGTTTGTATAAGGGTAAGGGTTAGTATTAGGTTTGGGGGTTCTATTTCTGCTTGTTTTAGGATTAGTGAATTTGCATCACACAGTAACTGCAATTTTGTCAGTCTTCTCAATGGAAACAAACTGATCCAAATATGTTTGGTTTAATTGATACCATACAATTTGGATGCGATTGTGTTTGGAGCTTTGGGATTCTCGAGTCTTAGAAAAAATTCCAAATTGCCAAATTTGACCAAATTTCAATTCAGTTCAAACTGAAACACAAGTCAACTTTCCAGGAAATACTGTGCTTTTCTGTCCTGCTACAGCCCAAGGTAAACTGCACTTACCTTTTGTATGGGTGTATAATGCAACAGAGGCAAATCATATAGTAGATAGATAGTTAGATTACCCAGTCATAGCCCTGAGCTAATTGTCCTCATCACTCTCATGCCTACAAACGTTGGCATGGTGCTACCACTTCATTTTGTAAATAAAATCTTCTCATTCTTGTTTGGGGTTGTACCACATTTGTACCCCTGGATAAAGAATTATGGGCAGTTCTGCAATAAATGCTAAGGACAAGTCTCAAGAAATGTGTTCAAAACTTCCTAGCCACATGTGTGAAACAGGAACAGGAAGATGTGGTGAGGTCAGTGGCTGGTGAGGCACTGTTTAGTATCAGAGCCAGATATACCCGGGTTACATAGGTTCAGGTTCAGTGCTCCCCGGGATCTGGCTGCTATCAGTGCTCCCCAGGATCTGGCTGCTCTCAGTGCTCCCCAGGAACTGGCTGCTCTCAGTGCTTCTCAGGAACTGGCTGCTCTCAGTCCTCCCCAGGATCTGGCTGCTCTCAGTGGCCCCAGGATCTGGCTGTTCAGTGCTCCCCAGGAGCGCGGAGCAGGTGAATTTGTTCACTTTTTTAACAGATTTTATTTTACACAATCTTTATTTTAGAATTTTTGCAAATTAATGGCAGGTGAGCCCACTTAACCACTTAAGGCCCTGCCTCACCTGCCGCCCCTGACGGCACATCCCTGTGTGAAACTACATTTTACATACATATATGAATCATACACATTTAAATACTGAATATCCAATTAGATTTCAACACTCTGGAAATAAGAAGGTATCATTTCACATGGGCGCATGTCATGATGCTATATAGCAATCCACTTCAAGGACCATTAACTAGCTATAATGAATCATTATATAACACAGGTTTAATCATTCCAGGAACGTACCGAGCTTAAAATGCACTTTAAGGAAAAGTTAAAAAAGTAGTTTTTTAAAGAAAGAAGTAATGACGAGTTCCAAAATCACCTTTGCTCCATTCTTTCCAGGCTCTCCATAGCCAGGTACACCAGTTTCCCCCTGTGAAGGCATATAAGATACATGCTATCAATATTGCAGCTGCAGATTCTGCTGAAGTCACAAATCAAAGTTGCATTTTCTGGATGCTGTAGGCTAAACTGATTGTGCCTGATCACCAAAAAATTAAGAATATTAGCTCATCTGTTAATTATGTTGGAAATATAATTATGCGCATAATACATTTTATTAATATACTAACACCGAACGTTCAACTAATGGTGTATGTAAGGCATTTTTTATATATCACTATGTATATATATATATATATATATATAAATATAAACACCAGGAAAGAGCACTCCATATTAATGACCACCTTCTTCCATCATTTTTTGTGGCAAAAAAAGGACAGTTTTAAAAAATGTTCAAAAAACCTGAGGGAATAAATGATGGGGATTCAGTTCACAAAGTATGATAATAATTTGCTTAAGCCTGTCACAGTTGCTAATGTACCCCCATCGTTGACAGGATGTAGGATATATATATTATATACATAGCATATTCCTTTTGGGTTTTTTTAAGTACAGGTTTAGACTGTAAACAGCAATCAGCAAGAATGTGATATATAGCTCTCTGTAAGCTTATGACACAAACCAAGCAGAACATAAATGTGATATAATGTTGTTGTGCTACACAACGTTCTGTTTGTTCTACATGGAATCACATTTTTATATTGAGATTTCGCAGATGTTAAAAGCTCTAACTTTAATAATGAGCATATATTATGACAGTAATTACAAATCTGCCAAATAGAGATAAAGCTCAAGTAATACAGTTACAAACATTCAACCTAAACAAGCATAATTTTCCCTGTTTCTCTAACCTCAGGCCCGTTTCTTCCCTCTGGTCCTTGGCTTCCTTTAATACCAGGATCTCCAGGTTCACCCTAAAGCACATAGAAAAGCCACATACAGAACAAGATATTACATTTTCACATAAATACACAGCGTAAGCAAAGTAAACTGCATATTTGTGCCAAACTATAAATTGTAGGTCTCTGTGAATGACCTTGGAAAGCAGCAGAGGTGGAGATCGTTTTCTGGATTTAATTCTGACCTAAAGTTTGCAGGTCTGTTGTATTTGCCACCAATTCCTTGTTTAGCAAGTTACTCGCTAGGTTTTCTTAATGAAACACTTAGCAGGCAAAAATAATAAGTAATAAGCAAAGCCGAAGGGATGCAGTGCATAGTGGATACCTTTTAGGCCGGGTCAGACGAGCGTTTTTTAGAGCGGGCAGAACGTCCGTGAGAGTGGACGTTCCTTCCACTCTGACGCCCGTGTGGCCAGCTCGCTGAGCGCAGTTAGTGTGCTCAGCGATCTAAGGCTCAATCCTCCTATGGAGGATCGCACTTTGCAGCCCCGTCGAATGTGCGTCATAGCGTTTTGGCGGGGAGGCTTTCAGCACGTCCGCTGTAAAACGTGCAATTCATGCGCGCGCTACAGTGTGTGGCCGGCCCCGTTTCAACGTCACAACGCTGCGACGGATGCCGGGAGGCCCATCAGTACCGGTGCACCTAGTGCACTCGTTTGACCCTGGCCTTAAGGTACATTTGAAAATAGATAAAGCTGAGGTCAAGACAATAATGAAAAATGTTGCTTATACTAGGATAGACATACTTTATGTAGTGTAATAGAATATGTCGGCAGATAAGAACCTTTCGGCCCATCTAGACTGCCCAATTATATGGATTCTTCCCTTTGATTTATTTTTTATTTAGGACAGCCTTATGCCTATCCCATGCTTGCTTAAACTCAATCACTGTTTTAGCCTCTACCACTTCTACTGGAAGGCTTTTCCATGTATCCACCACCCTTTGCCCCTCTAATCTAAGGCTATGTCCTCCTGTTATGCTACTTTGTTTCCCTTTAAATATTCTTCCTTCCACTAACTTGTTGATTCCCTTTACGTATTTAAATGTTTCTATCATATCTCCTCTGTCTCTTCTTTTTTCCAAACTTTACATGTTAAGATCATTAAGCCTTTCCTGGTAACTTTTCTCCTTCAAGCCGTACACCATTTTATTATACCTTCGCTGAACTCTCTCTAAGGTGTAAATATCCTTCTGGAGATACGGTCTCCAGTGCTGCACACAATACTCCAAGTGAGGTCTCACCAGCGCTCTGTACAACGGCATGAGTACTTCCTTCTGCCTACTGCTAATACCTCTCACTACACAACCAAGCATTCTGCCAGCATTTTCTGCTGCTCTATTACATTCCCTACTTACCCTTAGATCCTCTGCAATAATAACCCCTAAATCCCAAACCTCAGATGTTAAAGTTAGGACTGTATCAAATATTCTATATTCAGCCCTTGGGTTTTTACGCCCCAGGTGCATTATCTTGCATTTATCCACATTAAAATGCAATTGCCGGAGCTATGACCATTTTTTTAGTTTACCTAAATCATTTGTCATTTAGCTGATTAACCCTGTTGCAAATCTTGTCATCAGCGAAAAGACACACTTTCCCTTTAATACCTTCTGAAATATCACTAAGAAAATATTAAAGAGAATGAGTCCAAGTACTGACCCCGGAGTACCCTGGAGGTACCACACTGGTAACAAGACCTTGCACCGACTAAACTCTATTGACCACAACCTTCTATTGTCTGTCACTCAGCCACTGCCTAATCCATTCAACAATATTGGAATCCAAGCTCAAAGATTGCAATTTATTGATACGTTTTCTATGCGGAACAGTATTAAAAGCCTTACTGAAATCTAAATAAGCAATGTCTACTGTACCACCTTTGTCTGTTATTTTTGTTACCCAATCAAAAAATCAATAAGATTAGTTTGACATGATCTCCCTGAGGTAAACCTATGTTGTTTCTGATCTTGTAATCTATGTATTTTTAGATGTTCAATGATCCTTTCCTTTAACATGGTTTCCATTAATTTCCCTAATACTGACGTAAGACTAACGGGCCTATAGTTCCCCGATTCCTCCCTACTACCCTTCTTGTAAATGGGCATAACACTTGCTAATTTCCAGTCTTCTGGGACGACTCCCGTTAACAGATTTATTTAACCAATCCTTGTTAACGGTTTTGCTATTACACCACTGAGCTCCTTTTAATAACTTAGGGTAAATCCCATCAGGCTCCATTGACTTATTTGTCTTTACTTTAGACAGCTGCAGTAGAACCTCCTCCTCTGGAAACTCATATGTAAATGTCTCTTTAGTGTTTTCTCCTAAATTAGGTCAATTTCCTTCCTTCCTTTTCCTAATATTCTGTTAATCTCTTCCTTTGCATTTTATACAAGGGCAGCAATTAGCTTCATCTATTTTAATACTGCAGAGAACCAATATGGTATCTATATTTCAAGAATTAATGCAAACTGTAATTAGTGTAACGTAGTGCAGGCATATTTCATGAGCCGGAAGTTTACTTTCTTCTTTAGGAGGCTACTGAGGCTGCTCTTAAGTGCATGTGAATGTACAAGCATGCTAATGCTCAACAAACTCTCTTCTTAAAAGTAACATTTATTTATTCTGCCACAATCTCTCCTGAAACCCCTAGTGACCTCATACGAAATGCTATGGTTCTTCTAAACTCATCCGAGAAACCCAAGAACCAGCATGTATATAAAAGAGAGGCATGTTGAGCTGGCAAGTTTTGTGTGATTTTGTGAGTTTTTCTGAGCTATTGACAATGTTCTTGGTAAACTGCATTAAAGTGGTATTATTACTGTGTCATTGTGTTATATTTTATCTCTATTAAACTAAACTACAACTATGTCCATCGCTGCAGGTCAAGAGTAGTTGCAATACAGTTTGTTTAAATGCACCTACCTTCTTTCCATTGAGTCCAAGATTTCCACCGGCACCCTTAATGCCTACAATACCTTGTGGTCCCTAAAGGAATTTTGAGTACAAAAAATAATAATTTAAATGTGTTCATAATTTATCCAAGTTTATTATTTTTGCTCACGAAAGAAATGTTTAGACCAAGACTGAGCAGCCAAGGAGACCTGGCAAATGACTACAGGTTATTTGGCTTGGTCCATCTCAAACTGGTGAACCATGAAAACAATTAGATCGAGTTTAACATATGTTGCCACGTACACGGACACTTGAAATACCAATACATTCCGAATGAGAAAAGAACAAAATGCTTACCAAATGTTTGGAACTTTGGATGAATTAATACTGATATTGACTATCCATAGTTTGAAATTTCTAGGGCCCAATGCTAGGACGTAAAGGTATAAAGTAACATTTCTGTTGGTGTAATTTGCTTGTGTTTAATTTCCTATCTCAGAAAGTACCTGCCAATCAATTTAATTATGGATATATGACACTATTCACCACACTTATTTAAATACTCAAATATAAAGGAGCAAAGATCACTTTCTGTATTTTTATCTGTGTATTTTTTATCTTGGTAGATTGTGAAAAAAGACAAAAGATGGAATGTTGAGCAGGGTATATACATAGTAAAGGCTTAACGAACAGATAACAAAGAAAACAGCTTGTAATGGAGCAGAGTGATGGGTCCACAGGTACGTGTGGATCCGACAGACTAATTCGGCAAAATCTAACAAGAACATCAGACAAGAATATATTGAGGTAAAGCATGATAAAGGATGAAAAACAGCCTAGTGTATGAAATATCTTATGATACTGCAGGATGTAATGTTGAAATGTAGATTCTAAGTTTCTGTATACATATTGTATTCATTTAGAATCAATGCTTCAAGTGAATGAATTTATTTTACTGCAGTAGGATTGGCAATTCCATAAAAATACTGGTTAGCATTCCCATGACCTCTTAACTTGTCCCTGTAAAATCTCACGACAAGCGGATAGAGTGAGATTCTATACACGATATATACTGAAATCTTATGACAAGTTAAACTCCTTCTTTGTTTTATTACTTACCGGAAACCCATTTGGTCCGTTGCTTCCTTTTTCACCCTTTGCTCCTCCACTTCCCTTATCACCCTGTGGGAGCAATGAAAACAACACTCATCACTCATAATTTATACTTTTCTTGGCTTTGTCTGCATCAACCCCCAAAACATATGTACTGTATCTTAGAGCAGTACATGAAATATTTTCTATTTTCCACAAGTTATTATTCTAAGATTGTAAAATATAAACCACGAAATAGCAGATACTTTATGCAAATTCCAAGATATACAGGTCTATTCACTAAAAGGTGAAACTCATGAGAACTGGTAGGAAAAGAGAACAATCTAGCCAAAATAGCAGATTTGTAAAGTGAGATAAATGGGAGAATTTTTGTGGTTTGGCTATTTTGACATGGATTTTTCACTTCTTCTGCCACCTCCCGAGTTTCACCTTGAATACACCTCAAAGTAAGACAAAAGCCAAATATGTCCTATTTTCCATTTTTTTACTTGTACAATGCTGATGATAGAAACAATATTGATGTTTTTGTATGAGATATAGGATTTACCAGTAATGATGCATTTTTCTACCAACTTTATGAAGGCAGTAACCATTTGAAGAGTTAAATTTGAATTAAGATACATCAAAAAATGGTAACAACAACAATTCAACAAAACAGAAAGGCCAGAAATAAAATAGGAAGCTAATCATAACAATTATCAAACTTTTCCATTAGTGTAGTTCAAAGAAATAGTACATAAAGGCGCATACACTCAATTTTAATGGAATGGGCAGTATGTATATTATAATTATATGTACTTATGCAAAGTTCTGCTATTCCTTGGTTTTAAAGGAGAGATGTGCTGGTCAGGCAAAATAAAAAAAGTATCCAATGCTTCTACCTGATTTACCAAGGAGCTGGCTAATCCAGGAACCATTGAACAACCACCTGTTGGTACCGTATACAAAACTTTATTTTCTTATGGCATTTGGGCTATGCTCAGGCAGTTCTTGGTTTTCCTTTGAGATGTATTAGGTATTCTGATCAGAATTTAGAATACAGCTGAAGAGCAGAGACCTTTCCTTTACACTATTGAAATTGATGGTAAGTGAGTTTATATCATCGGGTTTCTTGCCCAAGGACACTTAATGGGGAGATGCTATGACCAGGATTTGGACCTGCATCTGCAGGGAAGAAGAGCAGCACCTCAAGTCTACCCAGTTGATACATAATTAGATTGTGCAGAGAATTTACATTAATAATTATATGTCCCCCCCACTGGTGTATCTTGGCCTAGGCCAACAAGGCCCAGGCCTAGGGCGGCACTTTCCAGGGGGCGGCGGCCCGCTGGGTGGCCCCACCCCTAAAAAAAAAAAAAAAAATTTTTTTTTTTTTTTTTACTTTTGAAAACTATTTTACCAGGAAGGAAACATTGAGATGTCAATAATTTTCAAGTATGTCCTGGGTAGGCAAGGCCTAGGCTTTCACTTTCCAGGGGGCAACAAAAAACCTCACCACTAATTGGGTTACTCACAGAGCACCGAAATGACGCCAACATTTTGGTGTTCTGTAGTTCCCTGCACTTCGGGGAATAAAATTTCCCCACCCTGCAGTGAATTCACTTTTCACTGCAGGGTCCCTAAAGTGCATGGAGTCGGCCGCTGTATGCTGCCACCGTGAACCCATGGCCTGCTGTTTTCAAAAGAACTACAGAACGAAAATGTCTGGAATTTACATATAAGATCCTATGATTGATAATAAAAAGTTCTGTTACAGAAAAAGAAGAACCGCTATTAAAAAAAAGGGGGGGGAATTTAGCCCAAAAAATTCTGAAAATTCACTAAAAGGTACAAAAAAAAAAATCAAGAAATAAATAAAGACTTTTTACTGCAGATTAAAATAATAAATGGTTTATTAGATATTGCATAAAAAACGGGAATATTTTTAACATTGAAACCTATGGGGTTCGCCTGAATAAACCTGCTGATTGAAACCACCGAACATCAGGGCATTTCACTGACATTTCTCTGCTGTTTGGTGTTCTCTTAATAGATTAACCATTACTTCTCTATGGGGATTTGCACTGCCTTCAAACAGCACCGTACTTGCTGGCAGTTCGCCAAACTTGTGTGTGAGCATATCACCAGAGCAGTGGTGTACTTAGAGGAGTGGCGGAGGGTGGGCCGCCCCAGGTACCAGTGATTATTGGGGTGTCATTAGGGGGTACTAGGAGGTGCCACTGTCACTGTGTGCCAGCTTTGAGCTGTGTTCTCAAACAACGAGCAGCGGAGCATTGCGTTTGCATACAGAATAAAATCGAATAGAATAAAAATCCCCCTCTCCTCCCTCCATAGCTCCTCCCCTGCCCCACAGCAGCTCTAGGAGAGGGGAGGGGGATGTGATTTGTGTCCAGAGAGAGAAGATGACAGTAAACGGCAGGTAAAGGGGGGGGGGTTTATCAGCAGAATATGAAGCCCTGTCTGCTTACTGCTGTTTAAAGTGGACCTTTTCTTAACCAGCACTGCAGTGATAGAAATTTGTCATTGAGCTGCCTGGCTCCTGGTGAGGCTGCTTGCGTGCAGGTCACACTCGGTCCGGCCAGTCAGGTGGTACTGAGTCTCAGTACCACCTGACTGGCTGAACCACGTGGCACGCATGCACGCAGCTGCCCGCCCTTTCGTTAACATGGACTGTCACTCTATTCTGGACTGAACACCCACCGGGAAGGGAATCAAAGCCACGGTGCACCCTCTGGCAGTGGCACCCCACTGCTGACAAGATGGCTCCACGCACAGGCACAGCCGTGATCCTAACGTGGCCTGGAGGGACCTCCTGCTGAGTCTGTACACAGTCCCTGCTGACTCTGCACACAGCCCTACCGCGGACAGAGGCTGGTAAATGTAGAATAAATAATTGCTGTGTGCTCATATACACTCGGTTTGCTGGGAGTTTTATTGCAGTGGATTCTGATGCACTCATACACACCACACATTGCATTGCTGGGAGTTTTATTGCTGTGGATTCTGATACGCTGACACACACCACACATTGCATTGCTGGGAGTTTTATTGCAGTGGATTCTGATGCACTCATACACACCGCACATTGCATTGCTGGAGTTTTATTGCTGTGGATTCTGATACGCTGACCCACACATTGCATTACTGGGAGTTTTATTGCTGTGGATTCTGATACACTCATACACACTGCACATTGCATTGCTGGAATTTTTATTGCTGTGGATTCTGATACGCTGACACACACCAAACATTGTTTTGCTGGGAGTTTTATTGCTGTGGGTTCTGTGATACACACTGCATAGTACTGTGAGTTTTATTGCCCTGTAGCTCTGGGATACACTCATACACACTGCACATTACTGTGAGTTTTATTGCTGTACAGCTTTGTGATACGTTCATATGCAGTGCACGTTTCTGTGGATTTTATTGTTCAACCAATTAGAGAGGCTGTGTTCCAATATACTTGACATGCGTGGCTGTTCTTTGTAAAAATGCTTGAATTTAAACATTTCATAATTTTATTTCTCAATAGATACATTTGAAATGGTATACAAAATATACAAGTAGGCACTTGGTATCCACTTTTAATATAAAGAGAGGAAAAGGCAGAGCTCTAAGAGGAAAAGGTGGAGCTTAAAGAGGAAGGGTGGGGATTAACCAGGAAGAGGTGTGCCCTTGACAGGAGGGGGTGCCTCAAATTTAAATTTGGGGGTGCACGAGTTTAGTCAGGCCTAGGGCAGCACAAAACCTAAATACACCACTGGTCCCCCCCCCATTATCACAAAGAAGAAAATAATGTTGAGGCGTGGCATAGCATGTCTTGCAACTTTCTGACAACTCCCCGGCACCCTTCTCTGTAGCCAATCGCAATTGGTTGCTGGCAGGCTGCTGGCGTTCAGTCAGTCCCGCCTGCAGCCAATTGCGGCGATTGGCACTTGGAATACTTGCAACCCCCAGCAAGAACCATTGATGATTTATTTGCTTACCACTCTAGACACCCCCTGCCCTACATAAGGTAGTAAGATATCATTATGATTATTATTAGGGATATCTGATCACGCTATGTTTAAGGGATCTGCTTTTTGAAGGAAGGCGGGCCTGAACTCCTCGGGGTGGCATAGTACACCCTTCAGTTCTCCAGCAACTCCCCCGGCCTCCTTCCAAAGGACCCCTGTATTGACATCACTGGGAATTCCCTGCCCAGCGGGGGTAGTCCCTTTCTAACATCATCACACCCATTTGCAATGAAGACAGTGCACGGGGAGAGGTCACGGATGCAGGGATGACATCTTGGATGTCAGCCCTCACTGGGAGAACACTGCGATTGACCGAAATATCAGCTGTTCACAGCAACGAAGACAGGACGCGCTCAGCATGTCATCTGCACGCTGGGAGAAATTCTGATGATGCGCTGAGCGCATCCTCTGCAGCGGTTATTTTGTGACTACGTGGAGATGAAAAATTATTCCAGGGTAGCTCATTCTCCTCCTCTGGAGCCAATATTAAAAAAATACTGGCTTTCAGAACCTGGTGTTAAGTTTTTTTGCTTTTGCTAGTTCCTTTCGCTGGCTTCTGTGCGGCCATGCTCAAGCAAGCGCACAAAGATTTTGTGCAAAGTACCAGTAGGTCTCCTTGAGCCAATACCATCAACGGTGTGTGGTGCCTCTGCTGGTATCATTTAGTATTGAAAAGTAATCAAAGTATTCTGGTTCAACCAGAATAGTGCCATCAATGGATAGAGTCAAACATTAGTGACACAAAGTCACTGAATTAGTATTAATGGCAAATGATTTTAGATTGTTGTATGATTGACACTTCTACTTAACGTGTGCTAAACATGCATGCAAGTAATATTAGCCAGTGTGGATTGTTACCTTGTACTAATAATAGTATGAGGTCTTGTGCTAATTAAACAGTGCAGCAATAATTTATGCTCAACCTGAAGTCAAGCCCTAATCTTTGTTTTTTTTTACGTCATTGACTAAGAATTTCCTACCAAAACAACCTTGATTGAACAATGACTGAATTCAAAGAGCACTTACAGTCAATTAACATTTTAGTAAATAAAGTAGTTATTAATTTTTCTTTAAATGAACCGCACTTGGCAGCGATGAGAATAGTGTAATCAAAATAACTAGTATCCACCCAATAAACGGTGTAGCGGACTACCAGGTTTTTATTTCCATTACATAATACAAAGAATAATAAATATATGAAATAAACCATTATACCCCTTAGGAAACTGGCATTATTCTGGTAAACCTGGCACGAGATGGAGAGCAGATGGGGGTCTCAGTCAACCTGACTGTCTTGAATTTCACATGAGCAACAGACATGCTTATTTCCATTGCAATTTCTGTTTTTCGTACTTATGTCTTTGACAGATTCTTGATGGCTTTTCATTTTTCTTTCTTTTTGGATAATAATATTGAATCATGTGTTTATACTGAATTTTCTACGCTCTATTGTAAAACTTTGTTTGACTGTGGCCTGCTTTTTAGTTCGTAGAATAATCTTCACGCATTTTTGTTTAAGTTATTCATCTGGATTTTACTTAAGAGTTACGGTCATTATGGGTAAAGAGTTGAAGAGGAAGCATTTCCTAAAACAATATGGCAATGAAACTTATTTTTGTAGTGTTGTAAAATGTATTATTACATTTTATAGTATTTTTTCACTTTATAGTTAACCCTTCCAATTTGGGCCACATAAAGAAGAAAGCAAAAGAGACACAGGCTTAATAAAACCATCTGGAAGGTGAAGATAGAGCTGTAGTTCAGAATGGTGGTCGCTGTCCATAAAAATATTTCACACTCACTGTGTAGAGCAGGGGTCAGCAAACTTGGCCCTCCAGATGGTTTGAAACTACATCTCCCATGATGCTCAGCATCTTATTAAATTAGCAGAACCGCATGGGAAATGTAGTTCCAAAACATCTGGAGGGTCAAGGATGCTGAGCCTTGAAGGCCTGTTCAGTTCCTCAGCCGCTGCAAGTGCTAAGTTAGCAACTTCTTATTCACAGCCAAAGAGTTCAGTGAGACTGCTGCAGCAAACTGAACCACTGCAATGTAGCAATTCAGCAGCTGCTGGGGAACTGAACAGACCTTACGAGGAAACACTATCAAGTCAATATGAAAGACAGATGACAAGCGTTAAAGTGAAAAATAATATATTTCATGTAACTGCAGGCACTATAAAAAAAATAGAATATTTATATTGATTTCCTTTTGCCAGCTCAGTGTTAATTGCTTTGGTTTAGTGATACCCAGTACAATAAGGGCTCTATTATATTCTTCGCGCAAACGTTAACACGTGCGCAAAAATGCATTAACGCAAGGGGCAAAACCCTTTGCACTGAACGTCGTATTACAATGTCAGCGGAAAAAATGCGCGTTAACGTCTACCACGAGTGAACCTGCGCAAACGCTGCGTGAGCGTACTGTATTGCACGCATCCTATACTTAACATTTTGAGCGCAAATGTGTTTGTGCGCTGGCACGCGGATGGTATTACAATCTATGCGCAAAATTTAATGCACAGTGTTTGCGCGCATAATTTTAACGTCTTTGAAAAGCTGGTGGTAACTGCAAATCTGAATGTCCTGGCCGAACCCAAATACACCAGCCCAAAAATAAATATAGCACAGTATAGTTACACATTCTACTCATACCAAACAATAAATTTGAGAAGTTGTGCGTGTTTTTTTTTTTAATGCAGCATATATGCGCAGATTGACTTTGACAGGCGCAAAACGTAACGTGAGACAATTAAGGTTCTTAATTCTGATTGGCTGAATCGCGTGAAAAAACAGTCCGCACTCCGATTTCTGCGCGTAACATTAATGCGCGCCCGTTTTTGCGAGTCTTTTTTACGTGTGTTGTTTTTCGACGGATGAAATAATGCACGAGGATTGTAATACCAGCGTTAATTTATGCGCGTTAACGTTTAATGCTTCGCGCAAAATTCACGCGTTTACCGTGCATTTTGTGCGTGAAGAATGTAATAGAGCCCTAAATGGGGATAATTGAACCAAATTCACATATATAGAAGAGACATGAGGGTTCATAGGACACAATGTGCACTGTAAATCACAAACTGTACTGGGAAATAAAGGTGATACGGACAAGAATGGAAAATAAACAAAAATAAAAGTTATACATTTGTTGAACAAATTGTCTTATGCACATTATTGCTTCATTTATAACTAAAATCATTAATGGCTGCAACCTATAATGGTTTAAGACACAGCATCATGTCTTTTTTGCTACACTACATTAAATAGGTGAAATTAAATTTAATGAATCAAGATCCTGTTGATTCATGTAACAAAATTCTTTGTGTTTCAGATATGTTGCTACTACTAGAAGATACTATAGGGGCAGATATACATACATATTACAGTAGATGTATAAGGAGTTATCCTTAATGGTCCATGTTGGCTGGTTTTGCAAGTGAAAATTGTTGGTATTTCAGAGTCAATAAACACAAGCACAAGCAACAACGGTTGACTTTCAAATACTATCAGCTCACTTGGAATCGAGGCCATAATCATTAATTTTACACTATTTTACTTTGGGTTTCTTTTAATGGAATGTATCAAAAATATTTTTTGACGTATGTGTGTTATGAATGTTTCTATAACTCAAGTAGTTTAAAGAATATGTAAAACAAAGCGCTCTTTCATCAGTAGTTTGTTATCCTTCGCCATGAATGGTGGGAGGGATGTCCTGCGTAATTTACAAGGGCTTCTCTAGATGGCTTTTTAAAAGAAAGACACCAATTAAACATTTTTTAAAGACAGTTAAAGACTACTTCTTGAACTTCGTATGTTTTTTTTTCTCATTACTCTTTGTAAGCCCCTGACAGTCAGCAAATTGTAGAGATAGTAGTCTGGAAACAGCTTGTATGAAAACATTTTATAATACGTTTCCATGAAATTTGATCTTGATTAAAAGTGAGGCCCAACTTTAAAAGACTTTAAAGTTTAATAAAAACAGCTGGGGAGGACATTTAGACTTTCCGTGAC
Organism: Leptobrachium leishanense; assembly: GCA_009667805.1. NCBI lineage: Eukaryota > Metazoa > Chordata > Amphibia > Anura > Megophryidae > Leptobrachium > Leptobrachium leishanense. The sequence continues at coordinate 250,914,564 of CM019067.1, forward strand.
TTGTGTTAATGTTTTTAATTGATTGCCTAAATGATACTTTGCTTGAGATGCCGTATATGTGTTGGTAGGAAGTACATTTGTTGTGGATCCATGCTAGAGAGTCATGCAAACACAGGATGCAATGTGCACAAAGGACAGAGTGGGAAATGTTTTGACAATGATAAGAGTACATTCTATACGGACATTCTCAATTTCACCATGATCTCTCTTCCCTGACCTTTAGTTACACTGGGAATGGGACCAGTTGGGATTTTACCAATCAGAGCATTTTGCAAGTTTATGTCCTCTTATTTTTATAGCAAAACATGGAATATGAGAATATGCGATAATGTTTATACACACTATTTTTTTTCTGTAAATGTAAAATAAGTTGGATGGTTTAATCACTTCTCTCACGGTTCTTTCCAAAATAAATAGAATGTACGCTAATTACCATTTCCCAGTGGAGAACATATTTTGAGCTTATCCAGTCTCTTATCACTTTGCCATATTTTCTTATCTGTATAATCCCCCCAAATGTATACATGAAAGAACCAGCCCAGATATGATCACTATTAAAAATAGCCAGTGAGTTAACTGAACATTACACAGTGACAGGCTCAACAGGAGTTGTCAACGATCATTTGTGGTTTTTGTTGTTTGAACTGCAAATCAAACCTGTTGGTTTGTTGCTTGAACGTAAATTCTTGTCATTACTCTTTTAGTGGAATATGCCATTTTTAGTGTGAGATGGAACGCCTTCACTGTCAAGATGGTTTATGTGAAAAAATTCACACTATCCCACACTGTGAAGCTTGGAATTCATAGTTAATTCTGATGCAGGTAAAGCATAACTTGTGTGCAGAATGGCATGTTTAGACCTTATATACTATCCTTTATGTGTCAATATTTTATCTTGTTGAATAAAGAGGAACGGGTCCGGGCACTCCAAAGCAGGTAAGAATTTCTTTAATAGAGCTCCATTAAAGAATTTTCAACCTGCTTTGGAGTACTTGGATTCGTTGTCCTTTACGCAACTGTATGTTGAGTTTGGGATCCTCATGGTTCCAGTCTGCACCCAAAAATCGGAAGACTGGGGGAGTGGTCTTGTGTTCAATATTGAATCCTGTATCACTCTTGAAATATTAGCATTATATCATGACATAATGGCATTTTAACAATACAGAAAACAGAAACAAAGTCTGAGGGCACTGGGAATGGGCAATGTCATAAGTGGCCTACTGTTCAGTGGGTCCCTACTCACATCTCCTAAGGTTTTAGCTCGATGGTGTCTTTACAGAGAATACTGTACTGTATGCAGAGGCAGACTGCAATCTCCTAAAAAAAGAGGCCAGAACTGAAATGCAGTCTGATTTGCATATGGTATTGGTTCCTCTGTAATAGCACTATGGGGCTTAAACCTTTCTATGAGACATGAAAGAGTAAACACCACAGGACAGATCACTATTGCTGTTGCCCATTCTCAGTGACCTCATGGACATATTTTTGCTCTCTAGGAGTCATGAGGGTTATCCAGATGGGAATCCTTGATTGAGGTACCTAGAGAGATATCACCAATACTCTACTGAGGCGGGCCAATTACATTGAAATGATTGTTGGGGTTGCTGCATTTCTCGTGTAGGAGAAGTTATCATATCAGCACTGGCCGCCCTTTTTTGGTGATAGTCTGATTTTCATATGGTCTAGTTTCCTATGCAATGGCACCATTAGTCTTAAACCTTGTTTCAATGAGACCTGAGTGGATACACACCATAGGGCAAGCAACTATCTGTCTGTTACCAGTTTTCTTGTGGACATGTGTTCATTTTAACAATACATTACCCTATTCTTGATGGGCCAATACAAATATATGCCACTGTTAAGCAACATCATCCTCCCCTATTAACGACTCAGGTATGAGCCAGCTGATATGTGACTACATCGGAGTGCCCTGTCCCCTCTATTTCTGTCCCTATGTGTAGGTATATTGACTCTAGTACTAACTGTACTCTTTGTCTGTATGTTGAATTTGTTAGAACCTTAGTTATTAAAACATGTGAGTTATTGTATTGGTGGGAAGTTAGGAAGGTCCTTTGAAACCTTTGATATTCTGTGAAATTAATATGCAGTTCATGTTTGCTGTTCTTGTTCGATTTTCTGTTATCTACTTATGTTGGTAATTTTTATACTAGATACAGGATTAGGGATGTTCAAGGTACAGAACCTGACATCAGACATTGTATGCTGTTCTCATTATATTGCAAGGCATATGTTTTGCTGCTGCTCTTGGGGGGTGATTCATACAGGGGGATTGCTTTTCTTTACTCGGGCTAGATATTCTCTAAGGTTAGAAGATTGAAAGATCACTCCTTTTTTTTATATGCAAGGATCTATGTAAATTCAGATCTCCTCTGCTTGGTATTCTAGGTTTTTTTATCAAGGTTTTATGCATTGATTGAATATCATGTGTCAGCTGATCAGATGCACCTATTAATCAGTGTAGAGACAATAAAGATATCTCAATGGTTCTATTTATGCTTTCCCTCATGCTTTTTGAAGCTCCTTACGCGTTTTATCATGGTGCCCATGGTTAAAATGTTAGTGCAGCGTAAATAAACTTTTTTGTTGATACCCAAATTGGTTGACTGTTCCTTCCATTTTTTTTAGCTTGGGTAAGCCAATGCTCCAATAGAGTGATGAGTGAAGCAGAATTTTTTTAAACTTTTCTTAATTTTTATTTATCGGCTAGGTGGAGTAGAGGTAACATCACTGCTCTATAACTGTGGAGACCGTGGAGACACCGTTTCGAATCCCAGCAAGAGAACCTCCAGTAAGTGTCCTTGGGCAAGACACCTAACGGTACATATTCACCTCCCAGGACATACTTGAAAACAATCTCAGTGTATCCTTCCTGGTAAAATACTTTCTCATAAAAAAAAAATATTTTTCCCCCAGATTATAGGCATGAAAATATTACCTTCCATTTAGTTCTATTTTACACAGTACAGACTACCTGGCAAGCAGTAAATGTGTCTGTCTGTTGTAACTTTAGACTTTTGTTCTCCTGTCCAGGAAAGGAACTACCCAAAACGTTATTGCTTCCCTGGATGCGAACAGGAAATTAAAATTATTGTAAGCGTGAAAAATATTTTCCATTAGGATTGAGTTTACAAATGCATTAAATAGATACTTACTTGAAAAAATAATCAGGCTCATGTTAATCCCTTCTGGATTAAGAGCTTTTGAGCCATAATTGAAGATATTAGGAGTATTTTGCCTTCAAAAAATAAACTACCTCGAAGCTAATGGCAGCCATATTTAAAGCAATATCTATATAAATAATGTGGTGGCTAAGCTTTGATCTTTACGTCCTAACATTCGATGAGGGACCTGTGTGTATAACTTTTTTGGAATGTATGTTAATTTATGTCCAAAGTTAGCTAGCTACACTCAATTTTTACTGTTACCCTTTCATTACCGTGATCGATTTATCGATTTATAGATCAGATCTATCGTCTAAGGTAACATTGAGTTAACTCGACTTGATGTTATTCTGGACAGTTAAAAAAGAATTTCATTTGCAAAGCGACTCCAGAAAATATTCCTAAACTTACAGTACTTTGGACATAACAGCTGACATACTGTGAACAGCCAAAGCTGCCATTTCAGTCTCCCTGTCTGAAAGAAGTCAGAAGCCTCAATAAATAGAGTGGATACAGTCTGAATCCACTGTACATACAATGAAGGGGTGGAGAAGTAGAGCTGTGTTTATGTGTGTGTAACCCCTTCACTGATTTCGGGTCACCCTGCAGCCTACGTGCGTCATTGGCTGCAGGGGGATGGCCTGAGTTCAGGCTGACTCTCTGTATCCAACCGCGTGCCGGCTGCAGGGAGGGGCCGATGCGGCCCATTGAAGACAGTGGGCCGTACATGTACGCAGCATAGCAAATCCAACGGTGGCAAGGGATTAAGCATGATTGTGTTTGTATGTATTTGTGTCTTTAGAAATATGCGTGTGTTTGTGTGTAGATGTGTTTATTGTAGCAGTGTTTCCCAATCCTGGTACTCTAGTACCCCTAACAGGTCAGGTTTTCCAGATAGCTGAAGCACAGCACAGGTGATATGATTTGCTGCTCAGTGATTGCAGGATTCAATCTACATTTCCCCAAAATAATCCTTAAATTGGCATGGAAGCACTACTTGAAGACCAGGGTTGGGAACCACTGGATTAAAGGATTAAAGGGCAATTTAAAAGTATTTTAGTAACAATTATAAGAACTCTGGTACCTGCTAGTGATTTAATGGAAAAACCACTCGTTGGTGTAAGTTTTCGTGAATTTATATGTTATGTTCTGACTGTGATTGTGTATTACCACTGTGACAACAAATTGTATATGGATATTTTCAAGGCTGTTTTTTTAATCCTTAATCTTGCACTCTCTCTGTGGAGCAAACTCAAAAGTAGTTTCAAAGAATATCCACAGATAAAAGAGTCATAATGATTTTGCACAGCTGTGAATTGATCTTAACAAGGCTACATATAGGACAATGCCCAAGACACACTTCCTTTCCTCATTAAACAGTATTAATAAAAATTAACATTCTTTTATTCTATGTTAAAAATCATTCCGATTTATGATCTGTTAACTACATTACTTCAAACGATTTAACTTTGTTGAAGCTAAAATATTTGCAATCCGTTTTGAAAGAAATCTACATTGTATAAAAGAAAAAATCTTGCAGAATGTTGGTAAAAAACTGATACTGCTAACATTTTTCTTTCACTACCACATCCACCATACTCATTAATATCAAGTTTAAGTGTAAATCTAAATCAATAAATTGCCATCAAATGCTCCTGCGTTCTCACTTTTTAGGCCTTAAATTTACTTTTATTTTTTCTGCTATGAAAGTCCAACTTATAATAATATTTTTTATTAAAACAAGGAAAAGTGATTTTTCAAGTGTTAAAATTAGAATGCAAAGCAAATTAGTGAAGTTTCCTATGTAAAATGATGCAACAATTATAAATATAAATATATAACTAAAGTTTAAAATACGAAGACAGGCTGATAAAGTACAGCTTTTGGTTTAAAAACATATCTTAAGGATATGGTTTAGTAGTCAAATATTCTGCAAAAAATGATTCCAATTTAAGAGCATACATGTCTTAAAAAAGAAGACTCATAACAGCCCACTCTTCTAAAGCATAAAAATATAACACATCCAAACTAAATTTATAAACAGTACCTAACAGGTTTGCCTAACCTGGAATGTACACTTTATATGGTGGCATCATTTGGCTGTAAACCCCCCCCAAAAATAATTTTGTGTTTGTGTAAAATAAAGTAGCAAAATAATAATTAAAAAACATCGCTCACTGCTTTCAAACCGCTTATAATTTTCTCTATCAAAAACAGACAGAAATGTCTTGCCATTTGAGCCTTGAACATGTCATACCAGTTCATGACTTCACATACTCAGAAATCTACATGAATGTAGACGAGTAAGGCTAAGGTCAGACGAAAGCAGTTTTAACGTGCGTTTAACTGCACTAAATCACGGCCGTGCTAGCAGAAAATGATGTCCAATGCCGGGCTGCATACGAAGAACGGCCTCACAAAAGTGCGACCGCGCAACGCAAGTGGCAAACGAACGCATTTTTTCGAGAACGTCAAACCGCTAGTACTGACGTACAGAGTGCGCTGCGGCCTGTAGCGGCGTGTTTGCGTGATTGGGAGACGTCAGACGCTGCTAGTGTACGGCCAACATAACGTCCAGACACAAAAAGTGTTTTATTGATGATCCGTACAAAATCACGGACGGAAATGCGCATCGTATGACCTCTATCGCGTATTCCGTGAAAAAATGCGTCCATTCATTCGAACGCACTTTTTCACGGACAACGCGAAAGATGCGTTAGTCTGACCCTAGCCTAAAACTTGTGAACTTTGACTAATAAATGACAGTAACTTTACAAGCAAAAACTCCCTCAAAAGGGCTATAACCCTGCATAATCTAGTACGATTCATTCTTATAGGTCACATAACTGCTGTTACAGCAGTTACTGATAAAACATGGAACATTTCCAGGGCCGAGTTTCTTTCACATAACTTTTCTTAATTATTCCCCCTTGTGAAGTTTCAAGTATTCAGTATTCAGTATTTCAATATGTCTAAATGTTAGTTCCTTTCTAACTATGAGCTTTTTGCTCTTTCTGTCTTTTCTCTCTCTGTCAATACACTCTGCATGGCCAAACAAAGGTCAAAGGCACTAATATTTCGCTGGACCTCCTTTTGCTTTGATTATGGCACACATTTGTTGAGGCATCGTTTAGACAAGCTTGTGCAATGTCACAACATTTATTCTATCCAGAGTTGCATTAATTTCTCACCAAGATCTTGCATTGATGATGGGAGAGTAGGACGCTGTGTAAAGTATTCTCCAGCTAAACCCACAGATTCTCAATGGGGTTAAGGTCTCCTTGCACAGAATGAGCTCCATGAATCCTGGCATTGTCTTCTTCAATATGCCCGAGCCATCGTGGAAGAAATAATCCAATGATGGAAAAACCTGCTCATTCAGTATATTCAGGTAGTCGGTTATTCTCTTATTTTGTGCACATAATGTTGCTGAACCTAGACCTGACCATATGTAATATTTGTAAAGCTAAACAAAGTGAGATCTAGATAGATAATAATATAGACTGTAATTTAAACCAGGGTGGCTCCCCAGATTTTGATCCCTACAATTCCCAGAATACCATCAAAGCAATAGATGGCCAGGGAATCAGACAGATACATCTTGGTGGACTGAGTTTGATAGCCTTGATTTAAACTATATCACTTACTCGTTTAAGTTATACTTAATGCTTTAGATGGTTCAGTTATTTTCAGAATATGAGGTTTGTTTGAAGCCCAGTTTTGAGGTTTATACCAATCACATTCTTTTCCCAGTATCTGGTAGTGATAGATCCCTACAACGTCATAATCACTTGAAGTCTTTTGGATTTTGTCAGGTTCAGTGGCAGATATAGAGCTCAGGATTCAGTTACAGTTACAAGTTTTTATAATGTGCTAACAAGTTCCATAGTGCTGTACAATGGGAGGCAGAGTAACAAATATACATACAGGTTCAACACACCGTACAGTAGGAGAGAGGACCCTGCTCAAGAGCTTGCAATCTAAAAGGATAGGAGTGGCACACTTGGTGAGGGTAAATAGAGAATATGAAATATCGGGGTGCATGTGGGTTGTGAGGGAAGATGCAGTAGGAAATTAACAGAGGGGGATTAGGGAGTGAGATGATAGGTTTCTCTAAAGTAATGTGTTTTCAGAGACTTCTTGAAGGACTGGAGAGACAGGGAGGGTCTGATATTGTGGGGGAGGGAGTTCCATAGAAAGGGGGCGGCTCGGGAGAAGTCTTTAAGGCGGGAGTTGGGGGTGTGGGTACGTGAAGCTGATAGCATCAGATCATTGGCAGAGCAATAGCGACAGGAAAAGTTAAAGTGACACTACCACTTACATAAGCTGTAACTAGATTATTTATGTATTACAAATTAAAACACATGCTGCTGTTTTTTTTCTTTGTTATATAATAAAATTTAATAGGAACAGGAACAGACTGTCTTTTGGGCAAACAGGACGCTTGAATAGCCAGCAGTGGCCACTGGGGCACAATGACTATAGGTTGAGGCTTGACTAAAAGATCAAATCTCACAAACCCCATATAAAGTCATACAGCATAGATGGAGGAGGGATCAACTAAAGGCCCACTACAGCATAATGATATTCCCAATCATGGTGCAATGTCTCACGACCAATATCCTGCGTCCTTAGGTGCAGGGAACATGCAGAAACCACGCAGAGTCGAAACACGGCTGTCTTTCTGAAAAAGGTGTAACCTGTGTTCAATGCATAGGACGAGCACCAAATGCAAACGTTTTGGGTATGGAACCCTTTTTCAGTGTAGCACCCATGGGCATTACACTGAAGGAGGATTCCATATTCAAACCCATGTAAAGTCAGTGCTAGTTGTTAATTAGTCATTGTGGAGATCACCGCGTAACCCCTGAAATTTGTTTGCAGATGTACGAATCAGAAGTCCGCATAAGAATGCATTTAAACCAGGAGTGTACTGACCATTAGGGCAAAAGGGTGCTGCCTGAGGGCCCTGGCCTTGGAGGGGGCCCCATGAGGGCCCTCATAAGGCTTGGTCAAGCCTGTCCTTTCTGTGGGACCCCACGCCACGACAGATAAAAATCATGGAGAAATGGTGTCACCATCCAGCTTTAATGCTGGACGCTGTTAAATTCTGTAATACAACAAAGTACCTATGAATGTTACTTGCATTTGGGCAGGCACAATGGGGGGGGCATGATATCTTATTGCCCAGGGTATCCATGAGTTGTCAATCTATCCGTGATATGAACCAGAGCTTTACCCATGAATCTGCTCATGTCTCCATCTTCAAACCTTTTTAACATTTAATTAAAAGCATTACATTATTTGATTAAGGACATTCAATTATAGATACAAAAATGGTATTTACCTGAGGTCCTTTGAATCCTTTCTCACCATTTGGACCAGTTTCACTATTTTCTCCTCTAACTCCCTTTAGGAAAAAACAAACAAAGACACAATGTTAAAGATTTCATGCTATAAAACAGCTCTCAAACCATTCCAAATACACTCTGTACTACCCTAAGAATAGTGCTTAGTAAATAACTGCTTTAGTGTGTCTTTATCTATCTGCCGTGACCTGTGATACAGGAGGTGTCGTCCGTCTTATTCAGAGGTGTAGCTAGGTTCAAAAAATTCACAGGTTTTCATTCAAAATCTGAATTCAACTATTCCACCCTATGGACGCCACCCATGGTCACTTCCCATATGCAACGCTTATCCCTGCTTTTGTCCCACGGGTCTAAGACATTTGGACCCAGGCTAAAACCCACTTAATTCTATTTCTCAAATCGTGACCATTAAATGTATTACTCAAACCAACATGCATGGATATTTTTATGGTCTGCGGAGAACTCCCCTCCCCACCGACACCCAGTGACTCCATCGTTCCTCCACAGTGTTACCACCACTCTAACCATACTTCAACATCTCTCCTCCACAGTATTAGCACCACCGTACCCATGTTTCACATCTCCCCTCCACAGTACCACTATCACCCTAGCCATGCTTCAACATCTCCCCTCCACAGTACCACTATCACCCTAGCCATGCTTCAACATCTCCCCCCTTGTTTGATTATTTCCACAGGCCTGTCAAGATCATCTTCATCTCTCTCTCTCCTACAGGATTTTTAATTTTCCTCTTCTACTAATGCCACCATTTTTCACTACAACCCTATGTCACCAATTACCAGCCCCCCACAACATTACACTCCTTTTGTCGCTGTCCCATCTTTCCCGCCAAACCTGACCATTTTTCCATCCCCAGTGTCGCACCTGCACCACAATTATTTTAATTAACATTAAAGGGATTATTTACTAACCTCTGCATTGGCCCCAAATTGCACCAAAAAGTGAATTTCCTCGTTCGGTGCAATTTCGGGGCAATTCATCATTTCACTAAGCTGTCAATTCGTGAAATACAGGCAAACTGACTGCTGAAAATTGTTCAATTTATGTTTCAGTTCAACAGATTTAAACAGGCAAATCCCATAGCTTTCAATGTAAAAAAGTAATATCTTTAAAAAAGATTAAAGACCCTATATTATTTTTTTATTTCTTAAAAGACCTTTTGTATTTTTTAGACAACATTTTGGTTTTCTTATTTAAAAGACTTATTTTGTAACAAACCCCTATTAGGAGAATAGGAGACTTCCTTTTCAGTTCAGTGAAATTTGCCAATGCCAGTACAGGGCAATTCGGCGGTTATCGGCGCAATTCACTGGTTTTCGCTGACTTCCAATAACTGCTTCAATGACTTCAATTTCAGCAAAATACAGTGACCATTTGCTAAATAGTAAATTCACCATATTTTCAGCGAAATAGAATCGCCGACATGCGCCGAAAAACTAAGCACCGAAATTGCATCCATCACTAGTATTCTGTCACCTAGGGACCTCTGGAAATCTGTGCCCGAAGAGCCTGTGGTATGAGGAGCAACCCTTAAAGACTCCACCAGCAATGTTCATGAACTACTTTTTTTCCCTGATTGTTGAGTGCTTTTAGAAGAAAATAATTTTGAAGAAATTAGCTGCTCATCTATTAAGACAATAATCTTATTTAAAAGCGCATTTCTACCTTCTCGCCTGGAGGTCCTCTTCTACCTGGAATGTCCTGAAAAAGAAGGGTTGCATGTTAAGAAGTAAAATATAACTGTATGACTGGGATTCCAGAGACAAGGGAAAGTTGGCTTGGAGCACCTCCATTCCTTGAAATTATAAGGAGAGTCCTGGTGAAGGCATTTTGTATATACAGTATGTTATGGTTAAAGTCCGAAGTGCGGTTAAATTTAGGATTATCCGGGTAATCCTTACATTACCCAAGCATCGTTTGCAATTGAAATTTCGGACTTTATCGGGGTAATCTTCGAAGCATCCAGAGGCCTCTGGGTACTCCGGTTTTCTGCTGTGTTTTACCTGGGTAATACGGACATTACCTTAAAGTTGATGGATAAAGTGCGATGTGAAATTAAACATTGGACTTTATCTGGGTAAACCTCAAAGTATCCAAACTCCGGTTTTCTTTATCAGCAGGTAACAGTTCACTGAATTCCGAGGTAAAACTGCAAACTGTTTTCTGACTGATAACCACATTTTGTGTTTTTTTTAACCAAATTGTATCCACAGTCACAAACCACACTAAATAACCATCAGTTTACTCTGTGCGTTAACTGTCTAAAAATTTATTTAAAAAGATTAAAGATATTATATAAAGAGTAACCTAATGGTTATTATGTTTTATAAATGATATATAAGCACATATGACAAATAAAGATCATGTAACCCTTTATTCTGATCACCAGAATGCCTTTTCAGCACATATTGACAATATTGGAAGGGACCATTCCATAAATATATATGTTTTTAGTAGTCTACAGAATCACAACATATGTAGAAAAAAACAATGATCGGTCCTTTATGAAAAAGCAACAAGGAAAACCCGAATTTAGACTCTCCCAATAGGGAGGATGAAAGTACATAGAAACTTATTGTAAGCAGAAAGTAGACCCTCATTTCATGAGAATGATGAATGGGAAATTGTACATATATACTAATGATACATATTGAGAGAGCTGTTTCTCTCTCTCTTTAATGCTGTAGTATCACATCTATCACAGATCCAATGGATGCTCCAACCCCCAATATTTCTGTGTACAAGGGTTTTCTTAAATGACCAATAATACAGTTACTAATAGATCCTGTAGATGTCTGTTTTAATATTAACAGGGTTATTCAAAGAGATCCGAATGGCTGCCGAAAGGGAACTGAACGCTTAAAATCAGCGTTCGGTTACCTTTCTTGGCCATTCGGCTATCCAGAGAGCAAGCAATACGCCAAATCCTGGCGAATTGCCTGCACATACGGTGCCTGTTCAGTGCCTGTTCGAGGGCAGTGAAATCCCCATAAAAAAGCACTGCTTCAGCTATTCAGAGAACACAAACCAGCAGTGAAAGGTTCTCAAAATGCCCTGCCATTCGGTGGTTTAATTCGGCAGGTTTATTCAGGTGAATGCCATAGGCTTCAATGTTAAAAATATTCCCGTTTTAATTCAATATCTAATAAACCGTTCATTATAAAATTCTGCAGTAAAGAGTCTCTTTATTTATAGATTTTTTACGATATTTTAAGCATTTTTCTGGATTTATTTTTTTACAAAAAAATCTGTTTCCTTTTATTTTTAAGTTTACTTCTTTTTTCTGTAACAGACTTTTTTATTATCATTCATTGGACCTCATATGTAAATTTCAGACATTTTTGCTCAGTAGTTTCTTTGCAAACAGCGTTTCACTTTTCAAACATTCAAGCAAACTGTTTTGCTAATTTATTCACTTCACTCGTCTGCGGTGTCGGGTTTTTCCGAAGGCTGCGCTGCATGTGATCGGTTCCTGCTCGGGTTTTTCTGGCGTCTTCGATGGGTTAATCCAGATGTTTTTGCGGGTTTTCGGCGTGCATTTGCTGGGTTTTTGCAGGGACTTTTCGTTGGGTTTGCGGCAGCTTTTCCCTGCGCTTCGACGGCCCTGTGGTGCTTGCTGAATACACCGCAGGGTCGCCGAAATGGGATTGCCGAATCGGCCCGAATTGAAGAGAAAAAAAAGTCACCGAACATGCGGTGACTTTTCGATTCTCTTTGAATAACCCTGTAAATATTAATATAATATTTATTTAATAGATTATAAATATTAAATAAAAGGGACATGTTATCTTATTTTACTCTTACACCGATTCCTTTTGGTCCTGGTTCTCCGTCAACGCCATCAGATCCAGCCTTACCCTGCAAAAAAAGAACAATTATTTCTATCCATAAAAATAAACCTAAGAGCTAGATAATTCATCTCCACCTGAGCTATGCACTGATTTCCCTGCAGCTTCCTCTCTTTAGAATACCATGCATTCACATCTACAAACAATAACATAAAATAAGTGGTTTAGATGCGTAGCTTACAGTATGAAATAATTAAATTTTAGTCATATTCTCTTTTGGCTGACATATTCTGATTGGATGTGGATCTCAGGTAGACTACTGCTGCAGTGAGATTTAAAGTAATTCTGAATTTAGTTGCTTATATTTCATTGGTCAAGAATGTTTAGTTCCAATTATTCAAGTGAAAATATTCTTATTCTGCACTGTGAAATACAGAGAAAAGCTGACGTAAAAAACAACACAAACCCCCACCAGTACAGTATAATCTGTATCACAAGAATGAACCAAAGCCATGACCAGTACACAACAGTCTCACGCATCAGACACATACAGATTATAAACAAGCTTGCAGTTGATCAACTCCATTGTTTTTTCAAACAATGTTTTTGTAAACTTTTCTACTTTTATTAGTTGATTCTAAAATGAGATTCTGCTTGCATTGTTTCAAGTGTAGGAATGAAGACACCGCAAGCTGCTTGTGTGAAGAATCATGTTGGATCATAGAACTGCCTCCAGGTCAGAGGTCAACTCAGAACAGGAAACAGGAAGTATAAGCATAGTCATTACATAACAGCATGTTTGGATCTTACTTTAATGTTTGCTTAGTTTACTTTGAAAGGCACTATCCACATCCTACACATAATTTACTTGGTTGGTGCCATGCGCCACTCTTACGAACAGTCTTAGAAAACATTCTGTATGAGATCACTGACAAACTTATCTGAATAAATTATGCACTTATTATCTGCTGGCCGGGTGAGAGCTTAATGGAAAGTGAAAAGATAAAAAGGAGGAACTGTTGAAATCGAACTATAAAACAAAAAAAAAATCACCAACCAAAACCCCTCTACAAAAATGAGTGCATTGGAATACAATAAATAAAGAATAATCACCTCTGAACCAGGATCTCCTTTAGCACCAGGTGGACCAGGAATCGTGTTATTAGCCCCAGGCTCACCCTGTGAGTTTTTGTTTGTTAAAATAATACATTTTTGTTAAGTGAAGATGTTTTGGGTGGAAGAGATCACAACAGATTTTTTCTACAGATTTTGCCCTTTCTATCCAACTGCAATCACTCACAATATGAATATGAATGAGGTGACACAAATTTCATGACTGACATGCTAATAGACTTACTTTTTACGAACATAGGGCCCTGTTCTAGCTGAGGAGATATTGTTAAGAAGAAAATCACTTAGTATAACGGGCCTTCTCATTAACACTGATGACTATCTTGCTATTACGGTCAAGCCACAAATCTCAGGGGTTAAGTTGAGCAAGAACGCGTGGGAATGGAGTTTCTCCACCATTTTTGCAGAGGAAACTGAGTTCCCATTTGGCAAACACACTGAAATAAGTAGTTTTTAAGGTTTTGGTTCTATCTTAAGTCACAATAAATATATACATAGAATGAAAATATAATACCTATGATAATTATTATAATGATTCCATATATCCCATCTGGCTACAGTTTTACTACGAATGACACATTTAAGTGTGAGATAATAGTGAGATGAAAATGATTACTTGGGGATTAGAAAGTAGGCAGAAATCCTGGTGAGGTACCACACTTCTTTATGACTTGTCCCCACTGACAGTATTGTTCCATATAAGATAATCAAATGGGTGGTATTTGTTCATGTTCAAATCAATTTCCTTTTAAAATTTAAAAATGGAAACTCCCGATCATGGAAATATTATGATGAAACAGACACTTGAAATAACAAATATCTCCAGGGGACTCCACACCACCTTTGAACCAGTGACATGTTAATTTTTATCTGGGAAAGCAAGACTATCACTAGAACTTCCTTGGACAAAAGTTGATTGGTTTGAGAATTTCAAATTCAGTAGCGTGTCTAAAGTTAAGCCCTCTCTACATTGTAGTTACTATATGTTTCTGGACTCACCGGAAGGACTGGACTCACACAAATACACACAACCCTGTGTCTCTATGAATAGATGAAAAGGTTTCATACCATGTCTCCCTTATGTCCCTTTCTGCCACGGCTTCCCAGGCTTCCATATGGGCCCTTTCCGCCCTGTTAAGAGATTAATTGTAAGAGACAATGCATTGGTACAGATAGTGCATTTATAAAGTAGAAAAAATATAAAATAAGAAAAACAGGGAAATATAAAGATAATTAAAAAAATTAAGTATGATAATATTCTTGCATGATGTTGGCTTTAAACCAATTTGTTTCGGTTGTTACTGATTACCGAACTTGTTTCTATATTTTGGAGTATCACCAGCATTACAAACAGGCTCCCTAGAATGCTATCCTGCCATATGATATACAAGAACAACTCTCACAATGTTTTATTCACAGTCAAAAGGCCACTGATTGATATCTCATTGCTTATGCTATTCAGAAGAGAAGAGTGGGACACACGCAGAGACTGGTAAAATTTGATTTCTGTAATTTATATCCCTTAGGGTTTTTTTTTGGTATTAGAACAAAAAACAATGCAAACTTTAAGCCAAAATATAAATATTGGAATTGTACCTCAGATGTCAATTAAAAATGAATTACTGCCTTAAAAATACTTCTATAATCAAAAGGGAAGATTTTTTCTTTAGAAAAATAAATAATTGACATTTTTCTGTCAGGGAGAATATTAATAGAAGTTGACACAGTAACTACTGAGAAATTTAAACTGGATATAAGTTGCTTGGGTCATTTAAGAGTCTTTGTTTATCCTTACAATTTGTGGAAATATAACCAAATTTAAACTGGCAGTTATTATATTAGAGTTTATTTACATGTTGAGCTGAATCTTAGTAAATTCATGGCTTAGTGAAAAAAAAATTGTATTGTAGGATGATTATTTGCTAATCTTTCATAATGGACTTTCCTTCTTTTACTTGCAACACATGAGTCAGATAAAAGTCTTACTTTTACATTTGTGGAGCTAAAACGGGGACACTATCACCTCCTGTAGTCCATAGGATACCATGGAGGGTTGTGCTGCCGTGCTGCAAGCCATCTCACTCTCGCGAGATTGTGAAGTGCCACAGAGTGATTCGCAGAGGGAGACTGGAAACTATTTGTCCCCAGTCTCATTCTGCTCCTGCAAGACAGAAGCGGCGGATTGGGCCACCATTCGTGCCTCGGGATGAGAAGGGAATATCTGATTTTCTAGGGGTCTTTTTAACTGGTGCTAACAGATTCATGCAGAGGCGGAATCAGTTAGCACCAGCTTCTAGCTGTAATTAACTTTTTCATTACTACATTGGTGTGGTAAGTAGCGTTAGGACTTTGCAATCCTTACGCTAATTAGTGATTGCGCTCCCTATGTTAAATATAGGGTGTGCAAAATACAGTATGCTCACGCAAGCTAGTGCAATCACCAATGTGGTAAAGAATTTTTCTAACTCGTTAGCGTTAGGGATGCAATATGGGGGCATGCGTTAAAGTCACTTAATCTAGTTTACCGCTCAAGATTGTAATAGGGCCCTTTGTTTGTCCCTTTGACACAGAGTTTTTCAACTAAGTATTAGTGGAAAAATTATCAAATTTAATTTATTACTCATTGCATTAGAAATATCATGCAACTTACTTTTTGAGTTTTGAGCTTATTCTTTTTAATATCATAGTCTATTGAATAATAAACTTTGTTATTCAGTCATCACTATTTTAGTTTGTTAGCGGTTTAACGTTACTTACAGACATCCTTTAAACCGGATTTCATATCTGAACTACTGATTATTAATACTCTTGATTTATACACGTTTACGGCAATATACAGTGTTATGACTACTACTTACTTGTTCTCCTGAATCTCCTTTTTCTCCTTTCTTCCCTGGAATTCCATTATTCCCCTAAAATCAATTTATTAAATAGTCAATCATCATTAACATTAGTGAATCAGTACTGTTTTTGAATGCCTTAATGGGTGCTATTGAATGCTTTTCACATTTCACTGTCACATGCTGCAGTGAAAACAAGCCAGAATACAGTTCTACTACTATCTGTGCATGGTGAATGTAATTCCCATTGTAAACTGTATCCTACAAAGCCTTTGATGTGCTGCTGCTGCTGCTTCACTTCTGGCCAGAGGACTTCAAATACTCTGCAAGCAGTAATGGGTCAGGCATTTATGGGTTACATGGTGGGAGTTGAGTGAAATCTTGGCAAATTCCAATCTTATTTTTCTTGCACTTTACCCCTGATTGAAAGGTAATATACCTGCTCACCAGGAACACCATCAAGTCCAGGTTCACCAGGATTGCTCTATGATAAGAGAGAAAGTAGAATTGTTTATACAGAGATACTTATTTTGAAATCTGAATAATTAGAAAATTTGGCGATTGCATTTTTTTGTCTTAATTCAGAATCCCATCTAACTCTGTTCTTAGATTCTGATATTAGAAAGAACATATCACATCCCTACATTAGCAAGGCTCTAAAGATTCAAAGTAGAAAAAGATAGGAATGATTGAATGCCTACTATTATGCATCACATCTCCTTAGGATCTTTAAGATGACAGTCGCCAAACCCGAACTACAGAATAGGCATACAATAGAAATCGGTTACGTTGATTGTTCCCATTTGATCTTTGGTCCAATGCGCAAACCTTGTAAATGTCTCAATTACCCAGAGAAATGTCTCAGACACTTCTTCTCCTTGTCTACTACTCCGGCCCCTTTACTGCCTCTGCCATACAATCTGGATAGTCAAGCCGCAATTAATCTTTTCCCCTAAATTAGAATTTTGTCCTTCTAGTAGAAGAATTAGTTTCTACTCTTACTAGTTTATCTTTCAACCATGCATTTAGCTGCCTTTTTTTAAATATTATTTTATTAAAAAGATTGAATGAAAATATACCTTTTCTCCATTGCGTCCTCTTTCACCCTGAAAATAAATCAAATATTTAATTAGAAAACACAATAATAAAAATCTTGCTGCAGTATTGTGACAGTAAGAATTCCCTCTATTAGTTCCTCTATACCAACCAATAAGAAGAGTATATACTACTAGATATTCTACTGTATCATATACTATGTTTTTGTCTAAATCAGTGACAAGAATAGGACTATACACAGGACACGAGGTCACCATTTAGACTGGACGAAAGGAAATTCAGCCTAAAGCATAGGAAGGGTTATTTTACAGTGAGAACAATAAAGCTATGAAATTCTCTGCCTGTTGAGGTGGTTGGGTCAGAGACTGTACAGACTTTTAAAAAATGACTGAAGACTTCCTGCAAAAACATAACATTAAGGGTCATAATATTTAATATGTGGGTAAAAGCTTCTTGATCCAAGGAGAAATCTGATGCCATTCTGGGGTCAAGAAAGAATTTTCCCCAGTATGTTGCATATTGGCGAGCGCTTCAGACTGGGTTTTTTGCCTTCTTTTGGATCATCAGCAGTAGGTGATGTGTGAAAGGCTGAACCTGATGGACGCTCGTCTTTTTTCAGCCTATGTAACTATGCAACTATGTAACTAAGAAATGAGAATAAGGAAAATCAACATTTTGTCCAGAAACTGTCATCAGTTAATTTCTATATAACATAATTTGTTGAGTGATATTTTTTGTGTCGGATTTTACAATTTGGTGGCACATACACAACTTACTAAGTAACTCTGTTTTATTTTTTTGCATTTCAGCTACAACGGCATCTGCCATAGGACATCTTGCGCAGGTTTGCAGTCTCATCATACCATCTGTTAATTTGCATTTCAACATGAAATTAATTGTATGCATCACAGGTTGCAGGTCAATAGTTTCATACTCTCTAGTATGGTAAGGTATTGTTATGATGCTCTCTCAGTTTTTTTCTAGTCTTTCCCACAAGCCCTTTAATTCTTTTTTTCTTAAAAAGTATTTTTGTGGTTGCTCTAGTTTAACATTTGTACCTTTTTTCCTGTAAAACCAATGGATCCTTTAGTTCCTGGCTCTCCTACTGGACCGGGGAATCCTCTGTCACCCTAAAAAGAAAGAAAAAAAACATCATAAATTTCTACTGTAAAGCTCTAAAAATATACACATAACAATTCACATGGCACTGACAGTACATAAATGCAGACAATGCAGGGATTTTGAGATTGTGGTAAACAAGATAACCATTTATAGCCACACAATTACAATTAACAGGGCTATGATTTAATAAATGAAGGGAAAATCAAAATGCTGTATTCTGACTCAATGTGCTTTATGAATAAAATGAGTATGTATGAAATGCTGAACATGGAATTGCTATTTCTTTCATCAAGAATGGTTTCAAATGTATTAAAAATGCGTCGACTGAGTGAGGGGGTTCAAAATGAACCATTTCAAAAATTATACGGTGAATCCGAGAGAGTATAATTCATTATCTTAATTCTGTTTCCAAAGTGTGTTTTAATAAGCTCACCGGTAAGCCTTCATCTCCAGAATGTCCAGGCAGTCCTTTTAGTCCAGGTGGCCCCTAAATAACAAAATAAATAAATAAATAAAAAAAACACTGAGTGACAATAATATTTGCTTATATATCTTTGTTATCGTATTATTCCTATAGCGTTCTGAATTCTAATTCGCCTATTATCTCCAACGGTAAACCTCATAAAAATGAAGAAACCATTGGTACTAACTGGGAAATTATCTCTAATTATAAACTATTTCAGCTAGTTAAATGGTTTAAGATTAATTGTGACACATTTTAATTACCTCCTCACTGATCTAAATTATCTAATGGTTGGTTTGGGGACATTGGGAGCCCTGCATGATGTGAGGAGAATCTAGTGGTGTTTTGTGACATGCATTTTTATGCAGAATATTATACAAGATAGCTACATACATGAACAGTGGTAAGAGCCAATCTGATGCATGTCTGGATCAGGGAACCAAAAACCTAATGGTTCTATCAAAGGTCTACTGATATAAATGAAAACGACTAATGTTGGGCAAGGTATGAAATCCGTATTCAAACTAGAAACAAATACGCTTCTACCTCGTAGTTCAGACAACTTTACATACTCGATAACATACACTAAATTAAAAAATTCATGAAATATCTTACCTTAATTCCAGGCAACCCATGTGTCCCTCGTTCACCTCGCATGCCAGTGCATTTGCAAACCACGCAGCAGCATGTCCTTTCAACGACATGGTCCTGATAAGAAAGATAATCAGGAATATTGGACTGGATTTACCAAATATTTTATTGCTTCAATAGGGGAGTTTTGGGTTTCCCCGTTGTGAACATCAACAATCATTCGCTATTCACCAGATAGTGCAAAATGCTTGAGTTACCTCAGCTTCCATTGGCGATTTGATAGCTCTAAGTTGGGTTTGTCTGGTTTTAGAATAATTTGGCATGCAAACTATGCATTTCCCACTTTTAAGCTATATTGGTTGTTTGGCCACTGAGAAATTAATGTGCTAATTATAGTTCCAGAAGACTATTCCTGAGGAATTTAGGTCTGACAATCCCTGTAGCATGTGATTTCCATGATAAATAATATGATGTAGGGTTAGTTTTTCTTATGATCTGTTGCCTCTTATTTTGCAGCAGATTAAACTATTTCTAGACTGCCTAATACCCTTTTTTGATAACCTATTTGTCCTCTTGTAAGTAAACAAAAGAGATTCTCAGTGCTGACACCTATGTTTTTCTGGAATGTCTAGTATGATAAAGATTCAGTCCACAATGGGAATTGCGGCATTAGTAAGGTCTACTGAGATTGTTGTCAAGGGAGGGGGCGTTACATTCTTGAATCACTTATAACTAAAATAGTAAAAACAGTTTCACACTTCAGGCATCTGAAACACAAACAAAGCATTTTACAAGGTTTTGATCACTTTTCAAGCTAACAGAAATCCATATGCCTGGATGAGTTTGAGCTGAATTCAGCAAAAACTTTAGAATTTAAACCTTTCTGGCTTCCAAAGGCTTGCCATGTAAGCTTTTATAACTTGATAATTTTTACAGGTAAGCACACTGTATTTTGTTTATGCAACCCTTGCTATGTAACACATTAAATACAAGGGACCCTATTCCAACCAAGCCGATATCAATAACGAGTAAGCCATTGACTATATCGCCCCATTTGTTGATGATTACAGTTCCTGTCCTATCTTAGCCAAGTTGCAAACTTCTGTTGTGGCACTGCTGGTGCTTCAGGTTACTGTAAATTAACAAGTCTTATACTTTATATAGGAAGCACTAATGCTGAGGGAGGTTGAGATTACCTAGTAATTTAAAAGTCACCCTTTATTCTTACTTGAAGCTAGTAAGAAGAAAAAAAATTACCAGCTGCAAGAAACTGGTGTTCAGTATTTTTAAAGTTTGCAGCCAATGGTTCTTCCAATGGTCCTGCAAAATCAGTTACACTTTATCTCGGTGAGGACTCTCTGTGGTCTTCATGGAGTCCTATGGCGACAAGTACAGTGGCAGTGTGCGGTATTGTTGTTAACTGATGGTGGCTCCCAATTATGAATTGCGCTGCTATTGTGGCAATTCACTGGTGATAGGGCTTGTAATAGGGCTCATGCCACAATTTTTTATTAGCAGCTCCCTATTACCAGCTCAGCCAAAATACAATCCCAGATTAAATAAGCCTTGTATATTACTGTATGCTATTTATAAAGCACATGCCATTTGGTAAATTATTACTATGGAAAAGATAAACTTACAGTTGAACCTGCTGCATTCAAGTTCATGGAACATTTGCTATGGTGCTCAATATATGCTGAACTAAAAAAATGCTACCATATAACTCAATGTGTTCTGGTGTTTAAGGGCCTTGATATGTAATACATTATATGCAGAAAGTGAGGTTTTAAGAGGTGGATTGGATTTTATATAACAGGACCCACCATTGTAATACTTTACCAGTCACCACTGAAAAATATACACATAACGTACATGGGTAAAAATATATATTTATATATATATATATTTAGCACACTTCTACTGTATATTAAAATCCCGTTCATGGGTTTCTCACATCCATTTATCTCTTGCCCTGGTGTTTTGCTTGCTATGGTGTATGCACCACCACCACGCTCTTGCTGATGGTAATTCCATGGACGTTCTGGCAAAAAGTCCCATAGTGCAGCAGGCCAACAAATGCATTTTCCCGTTGTGGCAAGCCCTGCCCCCTTGAAGCTAGTGAGTTGTCTGTGTAATATTTGAAGTATTTAACGATATTGTATATGTTAGTAAAGTTAATTGGGGCAAATTGCTATTTGTTCCGCGACTGCTAAACTTTTATTTCGGACAAGCAAAGCAGTTTTGCGAAGGTAGATTTTTCGCCCCCCTGTAATTTTGGGTAGCACTTACTGTAGGTCTGCTTGCATAGTCCCCATCCATGAAATTCTATTCTCATGATGGATGACATCTTGTAGCTCCACTGTTAGGCTTAAAGCTTAGTGAATGTCCCTATTTCCTCTCAGTGAGGTACCCACTTTATATTGTAACTGACACTTTCTGGGAAAAAAAGTCGAACTTTAAAAAATCCCAACCTTGGAAGTCTTGCACAGGCAACGGTGATATCCATACAGATGAATTACTATTGCTTAACTCACCATCTCCTCTGCCAATCTCATGCCAACGTCTGACATTCCAATATTCATCTGAGTCAAGTAATTAATGCCTCTGCCAAACTCGATGAACTTGAGATCGTTAATATCGTGTGTCGTTTCTAATGCAACAGTGACTAGTGCACTTAATCCTAAAAAGAAAATCAGAGATAAACTTAGCAACAGGACTGGCAAGAAAAATCAAATGAAGGACTGATGAAATCAATCACATTTATAGCATGTGATATTCCTTCATTATTTGTGCTGTTAATTTATAATAAAAGTCTTTTCTGTAGCAATTTTTCAGAGATGCCAACATTATTAGGACATTGCGTGAATGCAAATTGTAAATATAATTCTCAATATATGTTTCTCATACACTGTGGAAAATTTCTAAGTTTTTGGAATGTTATAAAACATGCTCAAAGATGTTGTCATCATTTAGCTCTGTATATATCAGGGTAGGGTTGAGTTCTTCATGGATCTGGAGGGAATGAGATTTCCATGCTTCTTCTCAGTCCCACTCATTCTTCTCCATCCCACTTAGCACCATTACATCTGGCCTAATCACATTGGATTGAATAAGGGCCTCAAATTTGCCCCGGCCGCTAAGGGAGACACCTTTAATACATTTGTAGACATACAGAAGTTCAAAATAAAACCATGTTTAAACAATTTTTTTTCTAAGACCCCATTTTCTAAGACTTGGAAAGGTAGATGACTGAGGATAACAAATATATACTGTGACAGTGTGATTAGGGGCAGGGTAGTAGACCATAAATATATTAGTAGGTGTGTGAAGAATGCCATTTTCCCACTATAGGGTTATAGTGATAAATCGCACAGTGTGAACGGGGCCTTAGTTTCAAAACGAGAGCAAAACATAAAATAAGAAACACAGCTACAAAAACAGAAACTATATGTGCATATGGCTCAGATGGCCTTAATGTTAAGAGGAGTTGAGGTACATAGAAATAACTTAATTTGCAATGACATCTAACCTTTCAACTGCTAATCTCTCTTATTGAAAAACATGCTTAAAAGGAGTTTGTGATACATTTAAGAATTTCCTCTAAACTGTAAAGAATCTCTGATATCTTCTAAAGAAAACTGCAGAAAAGCTTAAAATGCTTCCTCAGTCAGATCAGAACCATGGACAGTCGCCGATGGTGAAACACATATCGATCTATTTCTTCATATCAGCACCATGGATAACAGCAGGCTTGTTACTATCCATGGTACCGATACTGACAAAATGTATTGTATCAAAAGTCATTGCCGAACAGAACACATACGGACGGACTGTGAGAAGATAATCCAGCTGCATGTGTTCTGCAAAGAGAAAAACAGACCTTGTTATACATTTAAAATAAGGTAGGAAGAACCCTAAATATTAACCCAAAAATTCCCGAAAAATGCAAAAATAATCCTAAAAAAATAAACGAAATGGCTGTTTGTTGCAATTGAAAATAATAAACGGTTTTAGAAATATTTAATAAACACTTAAAAACGGGGGATATATTTTAACATTTATTCATAAGAAAAAAAGGATCTTTCATAAAAAAAGATACATCTGAAGGAACAATACAGCAGGATTACCATATCGACCGAAATATCGGAGCTTCCAAAATACTATACGTCTAAAGTCATTATACGTCAAAATGAAAATCCAAGGATGGACCCTTTGAAACGAAGAGAACAGACAATCCGAAAGACCAAAATTCCCTGATTTCCCGATAAAAAAAATTGATACAAAACACCTAGCCGAAACGAGCCGAAATGAAAATGGGCCGAAACGATCCGAAACAAAATTTTTGAAAAGCCGAACGTGCCGAAACGGGAAAAAAAACACGTGCACATCCCTACTCTAATATTACATTAGCAGAATTCTTTTTGGGTGCAGAATTATTATTAGAGCTGGACTTATTTAATATTATGTTGTTAATTTACTACATTCAAATTCATATCTCAAAAATATTTCCAGGCTCTACAGATCAAGCGGAATAATAATTTCATGTACAATCCAGAATGCATTCCGTAGAGTGTTACCTTTTCGTTTGAGTTGCTCGGCTGTGGCCTCAAGGAGTTCAACCTTTTCATCTAGACCATCCGTAAAGACAAGTAGAACCTACACAACAAATTTTCGCCATTATAAAGAAGATTGCATTGGCTGTGTTTATTTAAGCCGTGACAGTATAATCCACATACCTTTGCTTTTGCTGAGTTTCCTTTTTCTAAGATTTCCCACATTGATGTGAGATAAGAGGAGGTGAATTCAGATGGGCCACTGACAATAACTTCCTTTAATTTCTGGATTAAGCCTGAGTTGTAGATGTGGAACTGTGGTGAAACAGTTCCCTCTGTATTTTTGACATGGAACGCCACGCTGATTTGTGGTTTTGCACCCGGTGTACAGGTTGCACTTTGCAAAGCTGAGATACGCGACAAGACATCACCGAGGCGACTCTCCAGAAGAAACTGACTATAAAACAAGTTGACTCCATTGGTTTGGTTTGAGATGTCAAAACCCACAACAATATCGGCTGAACAATCTGATAAAGAGAAAAAAATTATAATGGTGGCTTGCAATGTTCTTCTCATATCTATGTTTTCTTTCACCACTCTAGGGAAAACCTTTATGCACAAAACAACTGAACAAAACAAATAAATCCTAGCCTAGTAAACTACATAAAGACACAGAATATTGGGTTATCTCACCATCTGTTCCCTTGGTTGCCGTCTCCAGTAATATACTTTTTTTGTTAGATATTAGTTCACTAAATGTACATTGATTAAGTCCTGTTCAATATGTACAGGGCTATTCAGAGAAAGGTGAAACTTGGAAGAACTTTTGGAGAACTGAAAATTCTAGGTCAAAATAGCTGATTTGGAAAGTGAGATAAATGGGAGAATTTTTCTGGTTTGGCTATTTTGACGTAGAATTTTCACTTCTCCAAAAGTTCTCCAAAAGTTCTCCAGAGTTTCACCTTTCTCTGAATAACCCTGATAGTCTATTTCACATTTCTAAAATAAAAACAAAACAAACACTTACAGGGTAATTCAAAGAGATTCGAAAAGTCACTGCACGTTCGGTGACTTTTCGTTCTCTTCAATTCGGTTCGTTTTGTCGATCCCATTTCGGCGACCCTGCGGTGTATTCAGCAAGCACCACAGGGTCCCTGAATTGCAGGGAAAGGTCACCGCAAACCCAACGAAAACTAACCGCAAAACTCAGCGAATATACGCCGAAAATCCACAAAAACATCTGGATTAACCCGCTGAAAACACCAGAAAAACCCAAGCAGGAGCCGATCACCCGCAGCGAAGCTGCCGGAAAAAGCCGACACCGCAGACGAGTAAAGTGAATAAATTAGGAAAACAGTTTGCTTGAATGTTTGAAAAGTGAAACGCTGTTTGCAAAGAAACTACTAAGCGAAAATGTCTGAAATTTACATATGAGTCCAAGGAATGATAATAAAAAGGACTGTTACAGAAATAGTAAGTAAAGTTAAAAAAAAAATCCAAAAAAAATAAAAAAATCAAAAACAAAAAAAAAATTAAAATCCCGAAAAATGCTTAAAATGTCCGAAAAAAATCTATAGATAAAGAGACTCTTTGCTGCAGAATTTTATAATGAAGGGTTTATTAGATATTGAATTAAAACGAGAATATTGTTGCGGAATATGCTGGCGCTTTATAAATAATGAATAATAATAATAATATTGTTAACATTGAAGCCTATGGGATTCGCCTGAATAAATCTGCCGCATGAAACCACCGAATGGCAGGGCATTTCGGGAACCTTTCACTGCTGGTTTGTGTTCTCTGAATAGCTGAAGCAGTGCTTTTTCATGGGGATTTCACTGCCCTCGAACAGGCACCGAACAGGCACCGTATGTGCAGGCAATTCGCCAGGATTTGGTGAATTGCCTGCTCTCTGGATAGCCGAATGGCCAGGAAAGGTAACCGAACGCTGAAAATCAGCGTTCGGTTACCTTTCTCCAGCAATTCGGATCTCTTTGAATTACCCTGCTAAAGTCATAGACAAGTTCCCTCCCCAATCCCTACAATAGCCCATCAAGTGATCATAAAGATAAATGTGAGGTTTCATATCTTGATGGTATTTTGCATTCCATAACACAATTCCTTCTAGTGCAGGGCCATGCCGTGGGACTGATTTATGTGTGGTGTGGCAATCATGTGAGTTGCCTGTTGCCCTTCTGTGGTGATATTGATACTCAGACTTTTTAGTCAGTGAGTCAGAAGTGAATAGAAAGGCTGGAATGATGACAACCACCTTCACTGTGGCTTTCCCTCTACATCCTGTTTCTGCTCATTGGCATAGAGATCTGCTGAGGACTCTATGCCAGTGGAAGTGAGAGATATCCTAAAAAATTTGCTATGGGGTTATTCAAAGAGTGCCAAATTGGGCACTGAATTGCACCAAACGGTGAATTTGACCGTACAGTGCAATTTTGTGGCAATTTGGCTATTCAAAAATCTCGAAATTCGCCAAATATTGGCACACTGCCAGCGCAATACGGTGCAATGGATAATCTATTCAGGGAACATCGAACAGCAGTGAAAAGTTGGCGAAATGCCCAGCCTTTCGATGGTTTCATTCGACAGGTTTAAACAGGTGAATCCCATAGGTTTCAATCTAAAAAATCCCATGCTTTTGTAAATTGTTTAATTCAACCGTTTATTCTTTTGTTTTGCAGTAAAAAAAGTCTCTATTAATTTCTATTTTAGAATTCTTCAGGCATTTTTTGCCAAAATTTATGATTCCAATTTTTTTTTCATGGCTTTTTTATTGTTATTCATAGGACCTTACACTTTAATTCCATACATTTTCACGCATTCTATTTATTTAAAATAGCTTTTACAGTAAGAGTGGCAGTGTTTCCCCCCCCCCTGCTTGGAGGCTGGTCGGCTTTCTCTGGCAGTGTTTGGCAGTCTGTTCATTGGCTCGTCGGCATTCAGCGATTTGAGAATGCGTTCGGCGGTCTATTCGGTGGGTTGTCGGCTGCGTTTGGTGTTTTTTCGGTGGTTTATCAGATGCGATGGGCGGTTTGCGGCTGCGTTTGGAGGTTTATCAGCAGCATTTGGCAGATTGATTTGGCGCACTTCGAGGACCCTGAGGCGAATGATGGATTCACTGCAGGGTTGGCGAATTGAGCTTGCTGAAGTACGCTGAATGGAAGAGCACCAAAATTTTGCTGAAATTTCAGTGTACTATAAATAACCCCTTATATGTCGTTTTAACCAAATTCATAGCACAATGTATATATTTCAATTCCCTGTCAAGCTGTCTGAACCACGACTGGGACACTTAAAGGGTCATTCAAAGAGCACGCCCCTGCCCTCTGCTCTGTGGAGTGATGACATGGCCGAGTATGGCAGAGGGCAAGAATGTCTGGGATATTCTTTGGAGACCTGTAATAGGCAAGGAGGTGGTAGTTCCCCCGGATACAGGGGCATTATTGGTGGATTGGATACACCGAAAAGGTCCTGGTTGATTGAGGAACCAGGTGAGGATTGGTGACTCTGACCATATGACCTACAGTTGTGTTCAAAATTATTCAACCCCCAATGCTGTAAAGGGTTTTAGGGAATTTAGTGTACATTTGTAATTGTATTCAGAATGAAATCCTACAAGGACTTTTTAAAGAACCATATGCAACTAAAATGACATCAATTGGTTTTGTAATACAGTAGTTATTAACCTGTACTGTTTTTGACTAATGACCCAATCCTTAACTGTATTTTACCTGAAAAACCTAAAATTATCTTTAGAGGGGGATAATAACTTGAGTAACGATTTAGTCCATAGTTATATTAGAACCAACGATGTACAGGGACCAGAACGTTTTTTTGGAATAACTCCGGGCTTTTACGGCTGTGGTCAATGCATATCGTGTCGAAAAACTATAAGCAAAAAAAGATTAGTAACAAATTTTGATGCAGGCATTAGAGGATCTAATTATAAAATAAAGGATATAATTACTTGTCATACCAAGAACTTAATCTATTTACTCAAATGTCCATGCGGAAAAAAGTATATAGGACAAACATCACGACCTCTATACATCAGAATTAATGAGCACCTATGTAATATCACTAGAGGATATATAAAACATAGTGTTTCTGCTCATTTTGGGGACACCCATAACTGCAGCCCTAGAGGCCTGGAGTTTATAGGTATTGAAAAAATTAAACGTGATTGGAGAGGTACCAATATAGATCAAAAACGTATTAAAACCGAGATGAGATGGATCTATAATTTGGATACTTTAGCCCCTAATGGATTGAATACAGACTTTGAGGTCTGTCATTTTCTATATACATGAATATATTTATTGTTATGATGTCTGTCACTTCTCTCTATCCCCCCCTTTATATTGTGAATTAATGGCAGATATTTTTTCTTGCTACTGAATGAAGAGACTTTTAACATTTTATTTAGTCAAATGTCTTCGAAGTTATTTACATCCGTTTTCATAGTTGGACATTTAAAGGCTGTTGTGGCCAACAGAACTCGTGAAGTGAGCTCTGATTACTAGAACGAAAGACCCACGCATGCGCGATAGGGAGCGATACACACGGTTCCGAAATGAAGATTGGAAGAAGATCTACGTCATCAGAGGGCTCCGAAACGTTTTTTGGAACGCACATTGCGCGTTTGACACGCACGCCACCTGAAAAATATTGAATTCCAGGACTGAAAGGACTATAAATAAATCCTATATGCAGCCATAAATCTACCGACTGATGAAACTCGCAGGTTAGCGAGGGAAACGCGTCAAGGATCTTATTTATTTTTGGATTCTGTTTTACCTGTTTATTTTAACCCTTTGTTTAAATATGTTTTTAATAATAACCCCCCCCCTTTTAACATTATTTGGAAGTAGACGTTTTTATTTTGGAAACAGCTGACCTTCTCCAGCAAACCGGAACGCACTACCATTGAACTATTACCGACTTAAGGGTAGGACCCCCCACGGAGAAAGTGGTCCTCTGCCTGAATACTGAGCCACTCGTTGGGAGGCTCAGTAATATGTGAGTAACTCCAACTCAGAATATATATATGCATATGTGTCAACGGTATTACGCTATGTATGCCTTTTTATTTTGAGGTTACTACATTTGTGGAATCTAGAACACGAAACCATCTATCTATATACTGAGATCCATCTGATGGGAGAAGCCCCCCATAGAGGCTTATCCGCGTCCTATACGAACCTATTGGTTCCCCGTTTGTGAGTGGTTCCCTTTAACTTCTCTCTACATTTGTTTCAATACATATACAGTATTGCACGATTGTTTTTCATCTTTTTTGTAGTGGAAATATTGGATTCAGCAAAATACCCTGCAACCTGTTTTGTGCAAGAAACCCTACTTATATATTTTGTCTGCGCTCCCTAAGAATACGTTTGTATTTTTCTTGTATATAATTATGAGAAGGACGGCTAGATAGTGTTGGTTACCTGTATCCAATTATTATTCATTTATGAGCTTGTTGTGTTGATTACTAGTGGTTAGCGAGTCAATTGGAAGACAATAGTGTACCGGCTGGGTGGAGTAGAGGTAACATCACTCCTCTATGACTGTGGAGACACAGGTTCAAATCCCAGCAAGAGCATCTCTCCAGTAAGTGTCCCTGGGCAAGACACCTAACGGTACATACTCGCCACCCAGCACATACTTGAAAATGAGAGAAATCTCAATGTATCCTTCCTGGTAAAATACGTTCTCATATAAAAAAGAAATAGTGCTTGAGTGTCTGAGTACTGTAAGCTTGGAGATCTGTTAATACCTTCTAAGCATTGAACATATATGGTTTCCCCATCAGGAGCAATGCGAGTCTGTTATTTAGAATATCATTATTAATCCCAGCCTGCAATATTGTTATTGATTCCATGATATATCTCTTTTATTATGTGTTACATATGGTCATGCACTGACTGATTGTAGTGGCAGCTATTTGAAATAGATTTTGTGTTGATTTTAAACTGTTGGGACTGTTTGGGGGTTATTCCCGATAGTGTTTGGAGTGTGAGATATTCAAAATCCCAGCTGCTGGTGACACTGGGGAAGGTGGAGGAAACCTGTCCACTATACAGTGATTCTACCAGAATGGGGCTGCAGGAAAGGGGTGGGGAAGCAGGGAGAGAACTTTGTTCATCCTGACCACTTTAAAAAGATAAAGTGGTCAGGATGAGTAGACTGTTGTCACGGTTCACGCCGTCGCCGCCGTGGCAAGAAGGCCAAAGGTGGTACTGCACCCTCCTGACTGGATCTATACAGCATCTCTCTGGCTACGCCACCTTGCACTTTCCCTCAGGCTGTGTGAACTTCAGGTGCTACCACTAATAGGCCTGTCATTCCCTTTATAAGGGTGGAGCACCCATGATCCAGTGCTGCATTGTCTCACTTATTCCCTGGTAGCCTTCCTTCTAGACCTGTTCCCATCCTCTGCTATTATTGATTCCCCGTGTACCGACTTCTTGCTTTGAACATTGACTACGTTTGCCAGCCGCCTGCCACGACCTATTGCATGGACTATATGACCCACGTATACTGCCTGCTGCTGCCATGCATCCAGTGCCCACTGCTGCCAAGCATCCAGTGCCCACTGCTGCCAAGCACCCAGTGCCCGCTGCTGCTAAGCATCCTGTGCCCGCTGCTGCCAACCATCCAGTACCCGCTGCTGCCAAGCATCCTGTGCCTGCTGCTACCAAGCATCCTGTGCCTGCTGTTGACAAGCATCCTGTGCCCGCTGCTGCCAAGCATCCTGTGCCCGCTGCTGCCAAGCATCCTGTGCCCTCTGCTTCCAAACCTCCAGTGCCCTCTGTTTCCTGTCTCGTGTTGTATGTAAGTCTCCTGCTGTTTTCCTTCAGGGTCTCCTTGTGTCTGGTTCCTCCCTGCATTGCCTCCCCAGACATCTCCATTCCTGCCCTGTCCATATTGTTGTATATTTACAATAAACCCCCTTTTTACTTTATCTACGTGGCTCAGCTTGTTTATCACCGCACATCGGGCTCATACCCTATTCCCCTCTGCCAGGACCGTGACAACTGTTCCTTTTAAGTTTACAGTAGGTTTGGAATTACAACAGAAGGGAAATTGAAAAAATGATCATTTGTCACTTACTGCTTGTAGTTTTGTCTGTGCATATATTCCTGACAAATCGTTGTTTAATCGATTTCAGTGCAGCAAAATTTTCCACGGAAAATTTTCTCTCTCCAGATCCAGCAATTTGAAGAAGCTGCGTGTCATCCACATCTCCGACACCCACGGCATATATATCAATGCCTTTATCTCGAAGACCCTTTGCTGGTTTTGCAACTTCGTCTTGCGACTTTCCATCAGTTATCACAATCAAGACCTGGTGAACACCCTCACGTATACGACTTTTGGATGGATCAAACAATTCAAGTTCTGTTTTCTGCAGCGCGCTTCCAATCAATGTGTTTCCTTCTATTTGTGTAATGTTTTGAATTTCATGTTCAAGTTTTCTCTTCTCTGTAAACCTTTTTGTTCTAAAATGTAATTTGTAGGCATTACTGTATTGTGCCACTCCCACGTGGACTCGTTCACTTGCGACATCAAAGTCATTGACAACAGACACCATGAAGTCCTTCATTGTTTTGAAGTTTGAGTCAGAAATACTGGTGGATCCATCAATCAGAAAAACAATGTCTGCCGATTCAATTTCACATTCTGAAAATATAAAAAGCACACACAGACAAAAGCAAGGTATGTGAGTATTGCACTCCATTTGTTAAACAGAAATGTAAATAACATTACAATACCAGTAAACCTATGGTTTAGTAAGCACAGGTACATGGTAGAGGCCATAGGATGCTGTCCGTACACATTTAGTCTACGGGCCAACTCTTCATGGAGCATGTTGCTACAAGTTTGGCAAGTGAAGTTCTGGCACATACAATGTGTATATGTTTCCATACTTTTCTACAACTCTATGCTAGAAAAGACATTTTTAAGTTAGGATTTTACCATTTTAGGGATGTGTTTTGCATAACCAATGAAATAGACTTGTTGGCTACTCATGGTGTTACTGGGGCTATGTACCTCCTATATAAAAATATAGACAAAGGAAAAGTAAGTAACTGAATGCATAAAAGCCACTGCACTTGAAATAAAAAAGAACAACTAACCCCTTCAGTACCAAAAACTCGATTTTGCATTGAAATTTGTTAATATAGAGAACCTAGCTTATAAATCCCCATTTGCATACATTTTAATACAAGATTAGCATGTCGCCTGAAGAGATTTATATTCTGTGAGATGTCACGCCTGTCGTCCAGTTTTAGTATAAGGAGGCTACACGGAGCAGCCCCCACCCTCACAGTAAGGGAAACTCCGCAATATGTGCCAAAATATGTGCCAAAATAACAATGTTTTATTTGTGCTTTTAACCTAGTTTTTATTAGGGATGAGCTGTTCAGTTCGATCAGTTCGTAGTTCGATTCGAACATTGGCAGTTCGAAAGTTCACGAACCTCAAACCTTTTAGGATGTTCGCCAAAAGTTCTAACACAAAATAAATTTGAAAAAAGTATAAAAAATGCTTAAAAAAATTGTAAAAAATCTAGAAAGAGACTCTTTACTGCAGAATATTATAAGCAATGGTTTATTAGATATTGAATTAAAACGGGAATATTTTTAACATTGAAGCCTACGGGATAAAACATTCTTGTTACTAAAACATCAGGCAGACACGGCCCTCTAATCAGGCACTGTAGAGGGTAGCCTGCAGGGGCCTCCCAAGGATCCCCTTTAGTAGCATTGAGGAGCAAGGAGCATGCGGCCGCCAGATGACAGAGCTGCGACTGTGCGGGCTAGCCGCCCGGGTGCATGTGGCAGAGACAGGCAGTGCAGGGAGGGAGCCACTGCACCTGCGGACACGGCATACCCCCCAGCCCCCACCAGGATCCAGGGAGCCCCCACTGACCAACAGGCTAAGGTAAGGCAACACATTTCTAAAAAAAAAAATCCGAGGACATTTTTAAATGTCCCCGGGAACATAAAATAAAACTTTTTTTCTTCTTTCTCTACCTGGCTGAATGTATTTAATTATATATATTAGAAACATTCATCCAGGTAGAGGGGGTGGCATGTGGGCTGCGTGGGGTCTCAGGCAGTGGTTTGTTTTTTTGTGGGTATATTTTTAGCAAATTTATAGGGGAAGGTAACGGCAGGTATGATATATAGAGATAAGATATATATCTACATTCTTATAAATATATATATCCAGACTTGTATTACACACACATTTTGGCAACCAATTGCCCCCCCCATTTGGCTGATCCCTCCAGAAGAAATGTTGAACCCGATAGAGCAGAGAATAATATATATATTCTCTGCTCTGTCGGGTTCAACATTTCTTCTGGAGGGATCAGCCAAATGGGGGGAGGCGCATTTAGTTGAGATTGTCCACATGCCACTTCCCCATTTGCATATATGGTCTGAGGTCTGCGTGTTGATATATAGGTCTGCGTGTTGATATATAGGTCTGCGTGTTGATATAAAAATTTTGTTTCGGCTCGTTTCGTTCGTAATGCGACAATTTTCATTTCGGATCGTTTCGGCCGATTTCCGTTTCAGTTCGTTTCGGCTCGTTTTTCGTATCGACTTTTTTTGTGATTTTGGACATTTTCGTGTATTCGGTGTGGGAAATGTTTTGCCCCATAGACTTCAATGTTAAAAATATTCCCGTTTAATCCAATATCTAATAAACCATTTATTATTATATTCTGTAGTAAAGAGTCTCTTTATTTCTAGAATTTTTAGGATATTTTAAGCATTTTTTGAAAAAACTAATTCTGAGCCACAGGGTTTGGGAAATGTTTTTCCCCATAGACGTCACTGTTAAAAATATTCCCGTTTTAATGCAATATCTAATAAACCGTTTATTATTATATTCTGTAGTAAAGAGTCTCTTTATTTCTAGATTTTTTAAACCTCACAGTAATGTGCGCCGTGTATTATGAGCATTCAGTATTATATGGGAGTACGGCTTTATGAGTAAGAGTAGTTAAAAAAATAAATGTAAAACTCGGGGGGGGGGGGTTACACCATGAGTTACTGCACCGGGTGACACCAACCCTAGTGACACCACTGACGGTGTGAAGACACTTGCTGCCACCAAAGGCAAAATATTTGGGTGCACTGCCACTGACGCCTGTACCAGATTCATATAATTTTAATATTGGACCGCAGGGTTAAACGCTGCACTCTTCCACAATAATACCACAGAGGGGTTACGGTGTGACGGCACTGTTGCCGACACTAAAGGCCCAATTTTAAAGCACCTATTGTTACTTTCATCCAAAGCCTGCATAAGTTTCACCATAATTTAGCCAAAAAAAATCACTAAACTTGTTCTGCGTGTCCTAAAATGTCTCTTTTAATACAGGCTGCCGCCCCAAGCAGTTGTTTATGAATAGTTTAAAGGAAAAACGTTTACGTCATTTAAAATGTATTTTTTTTGTTTTTAAATGTTTTTATACATCCTAGAAATCCGCCACTTCACGGGCAGGTTATGGGGACCTCCTAGGCACGATATTTGAAGGAATTTTTCATTTTTATTTTTAACCCTTATTTTATGGAAAACTCACTGTTTCTTTAAAAACTTTTTTTTTTAAACTTTTTGTCCTTGTTTCCTGTCCCCCAGGGCACTACCCGGACCCCCATACACCTTTTATGGCAAATATCTTGCATATATGCCCTCTTGCAGGGCACTCTAAAAATTGAACTTTTGAATCCCATTGACTTGCATTGAGTTCGGTTCGAGTTCGAACTCGAATTTTTGAAATTGTTTGAGTTCGAATGCGAACCGAACATGGGGGTGTTCGGCTCATCCCTAGTTGTTATATCCATTTTAGGCAGCATCACATCTACTCATTTATTTATTTTCTGCATGTTTGCATTGCTGTTTGACTATACTACTTAATTTAATAGGAATTTACCATATCGCACCAGCACTATTGCTCCCCCTTTTTATAGATTCTACCGAGTTTCAACTTTCTTTGAATAGACCCTATGGTTTCTATATGCGTGTGGAGAGGCTCTGCGCGCCTTTTCTCCTGAGGTAGAGCTGGGAAAATCCCCACCCTCCCACCCTGTTTTATTTAGTTACGGATTGGGTTGGTTTTTCGTTAGAGTATTAGTTTTGTTGGGCTCCTTTTGTCACAGTGGGGGCTTGTAGGCAGTGCTGGATAGGGGTTCCTTTTATTTAGGACAATTTTGGTCAGATGGTTGGGAGTTGGGAAGTTTTTGTGGTTGGTTGGTTTGGAGGTGTGTGGTGGTTGTGTGGAGTCCTCTTTCAGCACTGGGTTATTGTATTATGAGAATTTTATGTCATGGTGGTGGGTTTATTGTGTGCAGTTTTTAGCTGTGGCCTATATATAATAAATATATATATTATTTCACAGTTATGTGTCATGTATTTTTGAGTGTTTATTGTCTCCCTGGGTACGACTCGGTCATCAGTAGGCGACTTATGCATCATTACAACATAAGCTCAAGTCATGTGACAGACTATATCCTAGTATGCTGTAGAATTCTGGATTTTCCTTGATTTGAGACTCCCAGATGAATCTTAAATAATATCTCACGTGTCACTATATGTACCCTTGTTTTCTAGTGTGACACTGACAAGATTCAGGAGTTACAAAGGCTGAAAATCCATGTTCAGTACAGATACACAGTGTTACTGTAATTTCCATACCCAGTCATTATTCCACATACAGATATTATGTTAGTGTTTTGGTATATTTGGAAGCTGCATTGCTAATAATCATTATTATCATTAGAAAACCCTATAAGCAGGATATCTGACAGTTTTTTTTACCTATCTTTCTTTATCACGTTTACCAATGTGACACAAAGGCCATTTCTGTCTCTATGCTGATAATGCAGACCCCGTGTGATGTTGTGCAAGATAAGGGACACCATCTAGAGTTTAGAACCTATTCATCCCAACACCATTTCTATGAAGGATAAATGAATTTGTGAACAAATTTACATTTTTGTCATTCTTTTTACTGTCTTAGAATAAACATTGCTTTCCAAAATTTACATTTTATCTTGCATTTTACCGTTAACCCCATGTTTCAAGTAAATCTTCTGATACTATTCTTTTTCACCAAATAGCACTTGGTAGCGTAGGGGTTAAGCAAAGCAGTCCTCTATTAAAACCCATTCCTACCTATGCAACCAAGTTCAGTTTGACTTTCACTCAATAAGAGCAAATTTTCAGATTAAATATGTCACTCCCAATGGGTAGACATGGAAGCAAAATTTTTTGCCTGGAGAAAACAGAGTGCGCTTATTACTCTTCATCAAACTTTTTTGATATAGCTAATGGTGAACAGCATAATGGGTACATCGTATGTATATACTCCCCAATTTGGATATATCTTCTAACCTTAAATAGGAACACTCAGTTTTCTACGTAGGAATTATGTTACAGAAGAGCCTTACTCTCTACATACATAAGCATCAATTAAGGCTTTGAAAACATTCTTCCACCAATATAAAATCCTTTAAAATGCATGCCACGCTGTAACGATGTAATAACTGCTAGCAGGTTACGGTAATCCCTTGTGTATGCTGTGTTTCCGCCCTTCTCAAACTTTATTGACGGAAGTCAACTCAAACTGTTATATTAAATCGGAAGTCTGCTTCCATCACTGTGAGTGAAACAGCCTTGTTTTCATATAAAGTAGTAGGAATTACCTGTAGCATTGCACACAGCCTCTGATATATTCACAAAAAGGTCTGGCAATCCACTGAATGAGTCAACCAGGTACCATTTTCCTTCGCTACCTGCCATTGCCACCAGCTCCTCAGTTTTTGCCTGATCAATTCCAATCGCAAATACGATTATGCCTTCTTTTTGTAGCATTCTTGCGGTTTCATTCAGTTTTTCCCTATCGTCAGATACACCATCGGTTATGACAATCAGATATTGAGGTACTCCGGATTTTCGACGGCTGCCTCTTTCCTCTGTGAAGAATTTTTTTGAATACTCCAGTGCCTTTGCAGTGAAAGTCCTGCCTTTTATCAATTCATCGGATGCAATCGCATTTGTAATATCCATTCTTGTGCTGTGGGTATTTAAGTAGAATATTTCTGTAGGGTCTTCTGAGTACTTTAGGGCACCAAACTGGACATTCTTTGGACCAATTTCTGATTTGTTTATAATAGATATCACAAAATCTTTCATTATTTGATGCTGCGGTGGCTGTATACTGCCAGATGAATCCATCACAAATACAATATCAGCTTTTTCTATCTTCTTGCATTCTGTAACAAAAGCAAAATGAGACTTTCAAGTTTGTTACTAGGTTAGATCCTGCATGGTAATTCATGTTATCTGATTTTGTTCTCTAAAATACCCATATATTAAACATTGATAAACATTTTTCTATGGTGCTAAATACAGCATGGAGGCCGTTTACGGAAAAGGAAAGAGCTTGATAGTAGAATTGGGTGATTTCCTCGATTTGAACAATTAAACTGAGTTTGAGATCAACCTCAATTAAATTTTTTTGGAACTTGGGTGCTCTATAAATATATATTAACAGATAACTCAAAGCAACGGCAAAGCAGAGCCAATAGTTTCGGCAGGCGTCTGCAAAACTTGTTGGCTTTACTCTGTTGATACTTAGATGGACGCTCCATCAATGAAAAAATCTACTCCCTTGATTTTCATAAAAATAAAATTGAGGTCGATCTCAAATTCAATTTAACCTTGCAAATCATTTGAAATGATAAAGAAAGAGGAGATGGTATAGTGGGTTGGGCAGAGAAGCACATAAGTAAGGAGAATGTCAAAGAGAAAATATTGAAATGGAAATTAATAAAAGAAAAAAATGGAGGCGTAATGAGCAATCTGGCACTTTGACCATTCTGACACTTTTTTATTTAGGTCTTGCACACCTTGCACTAGTAATTACTCTAAAGCATTATAGTCTTTGAATATCCATTTCTCATGAATTTGCATGTAATTATGTAATAATTGTAATTTAGATAAAAGGGCAAATGCCGAAAACGTAGTAGACATTAATATCTTGCGGGCCCTATTACAATCTTCGCGTTAAAACGCTGGCGCATCGTGTGAATTTGTGCTCCAAGCGTTAATGCACGTAAATCAACGCTGGAATTACAATCCTCGTGCATTTTTTCATCCGTCGAGAAATAACGCGCGTTAAACGTAATAGGGCCCTGCATTTTTTATGATTAACATCGTGTATCGTGATGTAAAAAAGGGTGAAATGCTTTTGGCACATGTATATGTATATTGTGCATTGGGAATACACTATGCTGTCCCTGCGGTGGGTGGACTTAGAGGACGCGGGGCGCCCCTCTCCGCAGTCGGTGCACCATTGGTAGTTGCGACATGGCCTGAAGTCAGGCCATCCCCTTGCAGCCAATGACGTGTTTCAGCTGTGTGGGCGGGCCAAAGCAGAGGCCAACCACAGCACCTGGCGTCGGGGCATACTAGTACACCCCACCGGCATTAACCCCTCCTGATGGGCACCACCCACCTGTCCTTAAGGGGTTAAAGAAGTTTATAGTCATTTGTTCATATCAGTTATGGAACCTGTCAAATTAGAACTAGCTCTGATTTGACATTCTGTCCATACATATTATTCAATCTGCATTGAACTTAAAAAGAAAATACATAACCTTCTGTATGGGTGCATACTTCAAAGATCAGTTCGTCCTCTATGTCTTTCAAAAGGTCAAATGTTTCGAGGTAACGCACTTTTCCGTTCTTCCCACTTATTTCTTCCAACTGGGTCTTATTTGCGTTGAAAACACCTACTGAAAAAATAATTACACCACTGTTGCGAAGCGTTTCGGCTGGTGTTTTCACCACATCATGTGCTACACCATCTGTAATCAGTATGAGAATTTTTTTTACATTAGGTCTTGCGCCGTTTGCCAATATAAAATATTGGGACACAAACTCCAATGCTTTTCCAGTGTATGTAGTTTCCTTCATATACGTCATTCTGTCTATGGCATCCATAATGGGAGATGCCGTTGAGTAACTGTTTAGTTGAAACTCCAAATTAGTTGCATCACTAAATTGAACTGCTCCAAACTGTATGCTATCCCGTCCAACTGTAGTTTTGTTTACGAGGTGTTTCATAAATGTTTTCATTTTAGCGTAGTTGTCATCACCTATACTCCCAGAACTATCCACCAGGAATATGACATCAGCCTTCATATCTTCGCAAACTGCAATGGAAAACACAATTTACTTTCCAACTACATGTATAGAAATAGTAGAACACAACATAGTTATTAACTTCAAGGCATGTTTGTTTAGGTTCTTGCAATCAAATGATGTCAGGAGTAAATATCTGGATGAAATGGTTGAAGAAAATAATTTACAGCACGTAATGTGCCAGTTGTTAAAGAAGATCTATATGATGCCTAAATGTACTTGGATAAGGGTTGTATGAAATACACGGGGAGATCAAAAACAGTTTCATTGACTCTTAGTGGTTTATGATTTGTGAATCATTTAATTCTATTGCAATGTGAATGTCACTAAAATGTGGATTTAGTAGCGTTCTTGAGGATATATTATGGATGCTGTCATTAAAAAAAAAAAAGGAAAAACATCTAAAAACAAAAGTAAATATCTAAAACCAATAAGAACTGAGGTGTCCTGTGATGCCCTTGCATCTTAGAAAACATGTGACATGCAACCCCGCTCTTTTGCTATACCTGTATTTCATTTTGAAAGCATTCCTTGGCGACTGTGTTCCCCATTCTATTCCCTTTCCTACTTTTCCTCTTACTAGTTTTTAGGTGATTTTTGGCACTTTTACTTTTGATCTTTGATACGTAGGTAGTGATTTTGAGACCATACAGCCTCAGCAAAGCATGTCCCACC
This sequence comes from Leptobrachium leishanense, assembly GCA_009667805.1. NCBI lineage: Eukaryota > Metazoa > Chordata > Amphibia > Anura > Megophryidae > Leptobrachium > Leptobrachium leishanense. The sequence continues at coordinate 250,954,598 of CM019067.1, forward strand.
TTTTACCATATTTCTCTAAAATATATGTGTATTACTTAACATTCGCCTGTACTGTACCCGGAACATTTCTGTTGCTTTTTTTTATATGCTTTGTATTGAAAAGTTCAGTATAATACTCTGTTATTCTGCTTTGAAAATAATGACTTAAAAAATTAATTAAAAGCCGATGTAGCCCATGTATATATTGCATATTTTAAGGCATCATTCTGAATAATTTTGGCTATTTATTCCCCCATTACGGCGATATCCACAATATTGTTAGCAATTCCCTTTAGAAGAGAAGAGATCATGATGCTCACTACTTAACTGAATTATGCTGCTGATTGATGGTGGGAATTAACCAGAGGATTTCACTTTATTCAAAAATGCTATTGTGGAATAATAGTTGAATCGCAGAATGTGGTTTTTGTGTTGACTTGAAATTCGATATTCCCTAGTCAACTCTCGGCAAACCCTGACAAGACAGATGTTGCGCCGTCAGGTCAAACATTTCGTTTCATGCAACTGACATTACAAAATTACCTTTGGAGGAGCAAATTTGTCTGGCTATCTTATTTTTAATTTCTTTCAAGGCACCAAAGTCTTTGACAAAATGAACTCTTTTGGGGTCTCCAGTAATCTCTAGCAGTTGGGTTTCATTAGCAGCTTTTACTCCTATAGCAAATAACTTAACGCTGTGACTTCGCAAAACTTCTGCTGCTTCCTTGACACTGTCTGCTGACTCTCCATCTGTAAGAACAATCAGATATACTGGGATATTCTTCGCCCTGGCATTCTGCGGATCTAGTATTAGCTGGCGAGTGTAATTCATTGCTTTCCCTGTTTCAGTTCCTCCTCCGAGCTGCCTAAAGTTTTTTATGGCAAGCTTTAAATTCGTTTTGCTGTAGTCTGATCCAATCTGGAATTCCAGTAGATACGTATCTGAATACTGAACAGCACCAAATCGAACTTTCTGAGGCCCTATATCAAACACATCAACCAAGTCCACCAAAAAATTCTGCATTGCTGTAAACTCTTCATACTGAATGCTTCCAGATCCATCAATCAGTAGGTAGATATCAGCTTCTTCTGTGAGCAAACATCCTGCAGAAATAAAAGCATGGTTAGCCAGTAGTATAGATATCAAATTATCAAATTACGATATCAAATTAATTAGGATACTGCACACACAACCTGTGCAAACAATTAAAGGAGTCAGTTAAGGAGTAATTTTAGAATAGAAACTGTCATGGCCTGGAACGTAAAGTATGAATCCACAGCACTACTAAAAAAAACTAATACTGGTCATTGTAATGACTGGGTTAGAATAGGTATCTGGGGGACCAGAGTTTGAGGAGAGACAAGGATAGGGAGGATAGCAAGACAAGGGAACTCTCACAATGAAAGACAGTAGGAAAAAACTTGTTCTTATAATGGCCAGGCTATAAGATCAGGGCAGAAGACACAAGAGTAGTCAATACACAAGTCAAGGCGCAGGTATGTAACACGATCAAGGCAACAGAACCAAATCAAGGAAACCAGAGTTCAAGAATAGTCAAAACACGCTACCTAAAATAAATAACAAGAGGAGCGCTCTAAAGGGTCTAACAAGAACCAAAATAAAGCGAGAAATAAAAGTAACCTAAAGGTTTATATATGTGCCTCAAATCAGTAGGATCATGCCTTTCATCTGTTTACACTAGAACGTATACATACGAAATGATGCAGGTCAAGTTGTGTCAAAACAGGGACACCTGGTCGTGTTATGTACCTGTGTCCCCCGGTCACCAGGCTATAAAATTGGGACCGCAAACACTGGTCTCCCAGATGTTCATGGCCTACAATTTCACAAATTCTTTGAATGCAATAGATAGGCAGAGAATCATGGGAGTTGTAGTTTAGAAACTGGGGCTTCAGAATTTGAGATCTCTGGTATAAATGGATTCAGCGGTGGATTGTTCTGCATCAATATCAATGTTAGAATGATACGAGGCATCGCCATATTAATGAGCAGAAATATCTAACCAAATATCATAATTCTTTTTTTGTATGGGATTTTTTTTATCCAATTAATTCGAGCAGGAACTCTTAGGAATGCAGTTCACTTTTGTTCCACACGCTGCAAAGCTTTAAATAGGTTTCGGTCATATGATTCCTTAATAAGTCACCAGAAATATATGATATTTACTACAATTATCATAATGATTCCCTAAAACCCAGCTTATAGTTATATTTAAACAATGATAACAAATTTGAGTGTGGGATTGCGGATTAAATTCGGCATGTCAGTGGTTAATAGGGGAACAGAAATCTTGGAGAGTTCCCACACTTAGGGCCATATTACATAGTTGGTGCTAACGTAACCAGAGCTGTTGCAAAATTAACAGAGCCATTATAGCCTATGGAGGTTTTAAGTTTACAACAGCTCTGGTTAAGTTAGCACCAACATTGTAATACTGCCCTTATATTTTTAGGACTAGACCACTGATTTAAGTCACGGTTTGGGAAGAATCATAAAGTAATGAGATAGCACTGACCTTTCAGATAAATAAGATATCCTCTCTGTCAGTGGCTCCCAGCCGCGGTCTTCAAGTACCCCTAACAGGCCAGGTTCTGAGGATCACCTTGGGGAAATGCAGACTGAATCCTGCAATCACTGAGCAGCAAATCATATGACCTGTGCTTCAGCTATCTGGAAAACCTGACCTGTTGAGGGTACTTGAGGTCCGTGGTTGGGAACCACTGCTCTACATGACGGGGTACCACATTTCACTTTAATGGATCATGCTGCTTGTTTGCAGTAAAATGTCCTATACTGTTCTATGAATATAATATTATTTGCATGTACTAATGGAGTGGAAATATAAATGGGTTTGAGGGAGAGGCCATATTCCATCACAAACACTGGGCTCTCTTTTGACTCATCAGATATCAAGCCATTCAATTATTTCAGCTTCTTGCCAGAACCAGAGGACAGGTCTACATTTAAAAGAGACTTCAACATATAAAAATTACAGTATGTAAGTTGTCAAAAAAATAACATAAATTTTACAAAAACATGCGGTTATTCATATTTGTCCTTGCACCTCTGTCCTTTATTCGGAAATTACCCATCTTTGTGATGAGACGTGTGTAATACATAAATCAAATAATCAATGGATGGAAGAAAACATGCTAAATGAGTCGACATATTTCACATTCACAAGTACACTGTCACAGTACCACTGGACATGGCTAAAGCATTTCTAGAAGGGACTCAAGAATCATTGTGGCTTACAGCCTTGTTGTTTTTTGTGCAGTTACAGAAATACATGGCCGCTACAAACTTCTGTGCTCAGGTAGAAGATGCTGTGGGGATTGTATTGTAAGAATAGACTTACCGTCTTTCACCATATCAGTGTTAGTTTGGGAAAAATGAACATAGTCTTCAATGACATTCTTGAATTTCTTTAAGAAGATTTTTGCATGAGACGACAAGTCGGAGAACTTCTTTATGTCCACTATGTATTGCTCAGAAGGATAAGATGAAATTTGCTGCAGTTGACTTATGTTGTGTTTTGAAACTCCTACAGTGAAAACTCTAATGTTCTCTTTCCGAAGGAGTTCAGAAGCCTCCATGATACTGTCTGAAGATGGACGGTGAGTGATCAAAATTGCTGTTTGCTCTATTCCCTGGTTTCTCCGGCTAGGAATTTGATTACCAAAAATGTCTGTTCTTGTGAAATTAATGGCGGCACCAGTATTGGCAATGTCTTCACTAGCAACCTTTATGTTGTCTACAAGTTGTAAGACTATTGAGCGATTTGTTCCTTGATCCAAAGTAGCTATTAAATTTGGACTTTTGTGGTAAGCCACTATCCCAACATGGACACAATAGTCTGTGATTTCAAAATCATAAATGATATGTTTTACGAATGCTATTATTTCCTTATGTTCTGCAGAAGTAAGGCGAGATGAATCTACCAAGAACACCACATCAGCTGCTACTCCAGTTCTGCAATCTAAAGAAAATTATGGATAAACCATTAAATGCATGAATTATATGTGCAAGATTTTTGGAAACATAATGTGCAAAAAACATTTTAATATTTACCCCACTTTCCATATTTTTGTTCCTGTAATTATCGAACATGGTTAAAATGATCGAGAGTCTATTTTTATACATTATCACTTAATACATTTTTATTTTACTTTTCAAATATTGAACAGGTATTTTCAAACAGTACTGACAATATTTTATTCTAAAGTAAGTTAGGTATGCAAGGCAAAATTTTTGGATAGATGGATAGAAAGTATATTCCTTCATCAATAGTTCTCAAAGAAAAATATAAGCCAATATGTATTTCAGACATCCTTACAAATAAAAAAAATATAACATTTTTATTGTTTAAATAGTTTGAATCGTTCCAAAGTATAACTAAAATTTCAAAACCATAAAAATAATTATATATATATATATATATATATATATATACTGTATATAGTGCAACAGATATAACTTTTATTTCCAATCCATTAAAAATCCAACATTACAGCTCATATAAGTGCCTTTTGGCTCTTATGAGCATAAACATCAAGGGCACTATTCCCTAGTTCGTGCTAACATGTGGGCGCTAAGGGGGAAAATCTGCACCTGCAGATTTTCCCGTAGCGTCCCCATGTTAACGTGGTATTTTGGGGCAGGTACTAGTTGAGCACCTCACCCTTAAACGCAGCGCTTACGCAGTGATACATGTAGTAGCTCTTCTGCTCCATCGGAAGTATAACCTGGTGGAGTCCATAGGAGTCTATAGATGTTTGCGCTTCCGAGACGGAAGCCCTGCGCGATCTCGCTCTCACGAGATTATGCATTGCCGCAGATTGACTGCGGAGGGAGACATGAAACTATTTGTTCCCAGTCTCACTCTGCTCCTGGTGGCAAGAAGCGGTGGATTGGGCCATTGTTCTCTCCGCGGGATGAGAGGTGAGTATCGGATTTACTGGGGGGCGGGTGGATTTAGGGGTTGCTTTATTATTCTGCAAATGCCTCATCATTAGGCTAGCACTATGGAATACCTTACTTATCAAAACGCTAATGGACGTTAGCGCTCTCCATGTAAGGTATAAGATGCGCAAAGTACAATAAAATTGCATAAGCTCGCGCAAAAAACACTGCGCAAACGGATTACTAATTGGGGTAGCGTCGTTAATGTAATATGGGTGGCATTCGTTAAAACACACTTATCCTGGCGTTAACGCTTACATATTGAGGCACTAACGTTAGTGCAACTAGGGAATAGAGCCCCATATTTTTTGTGAACTGGAAAAAAAGCAGCGGACAGTGCCTCCCCCCCAGACCCCACCCATGTATGTCAGATAGGGGCTTAATAAATGAAAACAAGAGGGGGTATCGGTGGAGGGATTACAATATACATGTGGGGTGTAAATGCCACTGTTCACCCCACAGTCCCCATCCATGGCTGACAGGTGGGATCTTATAATAAAAGGTGGGAATACCCCTTACTGTCATAGATTATTTTATACACTGTCTATTTAAACATTGAACTGCAGAGAGCTACCGAAGGATGTATGCTACATGTAAGTGGGTTAATTTCATTAGAGCAATCATTACGTAAGAATAGAATAGAAGCTGCCAAGATCAGATGCATTGACTTGGGGCAGGGTTATGCACTATATGATCATATTTTGTAACTAAACCCCCATTGTTCTTTCCTACAGGTGTTTTCAAAATCCTTAAAGATATATTAAATTAGAATTCTCTGAATTGGGTATTTTATAATGATTAAAGAAACAATGACAACATATTATTTTAACACATTTATATTTTAAAGGTCTTCTTTTACTATTCTTAATGTTTATTTATAAGTCAACCCTTGCTCCTAGGACAAACTATAAATTACTAGTCTTTACTAACTTTTCGAACTCGAACACGAACTCAATACAAGTCAATGGGACTCAAAATTCGATTTTTAGAGTGCCCTCCAAGAGGGCATATATGCTAGATATTTGCCATAAAAGGTGTATAGGGGTCCGGGTAGTGCCCTGGGGGACAGGAAACAAGGACAAAAAGTAAAAAAAAACGTTTTTAAAGGGACAGTGAGTTTTCCATGAAATAAGGGTTAAAAATAAAAATGAAAAATTCCTTCAAATATCGTGCCTAGGAGGTCCCCATAACCTGCCTGTGAAGTGGCGGATTTCTAGGATGTATGGCAACATCACCATCACATAGACCTACACACGACACCTGGCACACCCAGTCTTCATACAATGTATCAAATTCAAATTAGAGAAGCACATGTTATTTCCAAACACTAATTAAACACCTGTTGTTCTAAAAAAAAAAAACAAGAGTGAAAATGTAGGTTCACTAAAATCTGAGTCAGGGATATTGTTAACTGAAGATCAGGATAAGGCAGAAATTTTGAATGATTATTTTTCTTCAGTATTTATCAAAGAGAAACCTATAACAGGAGACATGCAATTCATTAATAAAAACTTACTAATACAAAGTGACTGGTTGACTCAGGACAAGGTTTTGCAGAAATTAAACAATGTGAATGTGAATAAAGCCCTAGGGCCAGATGGAATTCACCCGCGAGTACTGAGAGAGCTATGTGTTGAAATATGTAAACCTCTGTTCTTAATCTTTCAAGATTCTTTTCTTTCAGGAATAGTACCAGAGGATTGGAGAAAAGCTGACGTCGTCCCTATATTTAAGAAAGGTTTAAAATTTGTGCCTGGGAATTATAGACCTGTGAGCTTAACATCTGTGGCTGGGAAAGTATTCGAGGGGTTACTAAGGGATAATATTCAGGAATTTATTGGGCGGTTTAATGTTATTGGCAAAAATCAGCATGGTTTCATGAAACACAGATCATGTCAGACTAACCTAATTACGTTCTATGAGGAAGTAAGTAGAAATATAGATCAGGGGGTCGCAGTGGATGTAATTTACTTAGATTTTGCCAAAGCTTTCGACACAGTTCCACACAAAAGGTTACTATTTCAATTAAGAAAAATTGGTCTAGATGAAAATACTTGTTCTTGGATAGAAAACTGGCTAAAAGATAGGGTACAGAGAGTGGTCATAAATGGTACATTTTCAAGATGGACACCAGTGGTAAGCGGTGTCCCTCAGGGGTCTGTTATTTGACCAATACTATTCAATTTATTTATAAATGACCTTGAGATAGGCATTGAAAGTCATGTATCAGTGTTTGCAGATGACACAAAACTAGGAAAAGTAATACAATGTGAGCAGGATGTTACTTCGCTGCAGAGGGATTTAGATAGATTGGGGGACTGGGCACTTAAATGGCAGATGAAATTTAATGTAGATAAATGCAAAGTTATGCAATTTGGAGTGAAGAACACACAAGTAATTTATACCCTAAATGGTACGGAGTTAGGGAAATCCAAGCAGGAGAAGGATTTGGGAATAATCATAGACTTCAAACTAAGTAACAATGTGCAATGTCAAACAGCAGCTGCCAAGGCAAACAAAGTATTGGCATGCATTAAAAGGGGAGTTCACTCACGGGATGAAAACATAATTTTGCCTCTGTATAAATCAATGGTCAGGCCGCACCTTGAATATGCCGTGCAATTTTGGGCACCGGTCTTAAAAAAAGATATTATAGCGTTAGAAAAAGTGCAGAGACGAGCAACTAAATTAATAAGGGGAATGGAAGGGTTAAGTTATGATGCAAGACTAACAAGCTTAAACCTGTTTAGTTTAGAGAAACGGCGCCTTAGAGGGAATCTGATAACCTTATATAAATATATACGGGGCCATTATCAACCATTGTCTGATAACCTATTCATTAATAGGACTATACATAGGACAAGGGGTCATCCATTTAGACTGGAAGAAAGAAAATTTAGCTTAAAGCATAGGAAGGGTTATTTTACGGTGAGAACAATAAAGCTGTGGAATTCTCTGCCTGTTGAGGTGGTTGGGTCTGAGTCTGTACAGACTTTTAAAAAACGACTGGATGACTTCCTGCAGACACAGAATATTAAGGGTTATAATATTTAATATGTGGGTAAAAGCTTCTTGATCCAAGGAGAAATCTGACTGCTATTCTGGGGTCAAGAAGGAATTTTTTCCCAGTATGTTGCATATTGGCAAGCATTTCAGACTGGGTTTTTTGCCTTCTTTTGGATCAACAGCAGTAGGTTATGTGGGAGAGGCTGAACCCGATGGACGCATGTCTTTTTTCAGCCTATGTAACTATGTAACTATGTTTACGCCGTTTGAGAGCACAGGTCATTTAGAGGTGAGAATCCTTCCACCTAGACATTAGTTTTTGATTCAATATCTAATAAACCATTGCTTATAATATTCTGCAGTAAAGAGTCTCTTTATTTCTAGATTTTTTAGTATTTTTTAAGCGTTTTTTATACTTTTTTAAAAAAAATAATAATTTTCGAACTCGAACCGAACACGCCAAAAAGTTCAAAGTTCGCGAACTTGCGAACAGCCAAATCGAACTCCGAACTGATCGAACCGAACAGCTCATCCCTAGTCTTTACCAGTGTCTACGGATTTATCAAAATACTGTTCCAAAACTGATTATTTCTAGGAATTACTTTGGATGTGCTGCCCCAACTCCCCCGTGGATGGGCTTCCACTGATTATGATGCATCCTGAGTGATGGTGCATTGATTTGTATTCTCTCATAACAAAATAAAACAATATATTGAGATTCAATAGATCAGAAGCTAATTGATTAATTGGATTTTATTTGGCTTTAGGTGAATTTTGAAAACACGCAACAAAGGGATTTAGGTAAACTTACGAAAAGTTTGGTTGACACTTTTAGGATCAATGTTTGTTCCAGTTGTATAAAATGGAAAAGCAGTTGTGGGTTCAGCAGTTGAAAATGGTCTGTGAAGACTTGTGACTTCTAGGAAAGGGACGGAAAGAAGATTACATAGTAAAAACAAAATATAAAACATGACCATATTTACTCTTCTTAAAGGGATGTGCATGTCTAGAAATATTTCTTTTAAATTGACATTTATACATTTTTAAACCTATAAACAAACTAGAATAAATCAATAAAAGTTTTAAAAATGTGTAAAAAAAGTTTATTTTCTTGATTTAAGCTCTTTCATTTCATCTTCTCTGGCCACGCCCCTCAGCTAGGGGTGTTTCTTCGGCTCCCACTTCCTGAATAAAAGCTTCACATGAACTACATCAAAGCTTCACATGAATCACACTTCTTGCTCCATCTTGCCCACAGCCCCCATGCACCCCACATACTCAGCTATTACCCTCACCTAGTGTGTCACCCCTCTCCTCTTAGATTGTAAGCTCTTGGGCAGGGTCCTCTCCTACTGTTCTGTGTGTTTAACTTGTATTGACATTTGTTACTCTGCCTCTCCCATTGTACAGCGCTACAGAATTTGCTAGAGCTTTATAAATACCTGTGACTGCATAAACTAACACAAGCTGTGCAGCGCACACATTTCACCCGCTGACACACTCACACACTCACTTGTGCTCTCTCACACACTCACTGAGCCACTGACACGCTCACTTGCATTCTTTCATGGTTTACATACTCCCTGTCTCACTCAAACTCCCTCACAGTCTGGATCCTATCCACAGACTGTCAGGATCCATCCTTGCAACATTTCATGCAAGTGGCGGCTGCATGAAAGGTGCTTCCCTTCTGCTCAGCACATGTCTCAGTGAATAAACAGTTAATTCATCTAAACAAATACCACACCCTCCTGATCAATAAAGGTTCCACACCCCCTCTGCTCCATGCTTCATTGTTGTTGCTTGTTCCTAGGAATAAGACCAGCTCATCCAAGCTCCAGAAAGACCTGCTTTCCCCTATCTACCCACCGTGCTCTCCCAGGAGCAACTACCCATCAAGAATCTGTGTGTTTCCTCCCTAATCCCACCGTACTCTCCCAGGAGCAACTATCCTACCTTCATACCTGGACAGAAGGACTGTCTTCCTAATCACTCTCAACCGACCAGTAAGTCCTATTGTGTCCTGTCCCACAGCCTCCTGTCTGTTCTCCAACAATGCCTCTCCACCCAACCATCTGTGTGCACCCCCTCCAAACTGCGTATTGGACTCATTAACTGAGAGGCCAGTACCTGTAAGGTACATAACCTGACAATCTCACACTCTTTCTTGTGCTGTCTCTTGTGCGTGCTTCTCTTACTGCACTTTTCTTGTACTCTCTGCTTTATCTTGCTGTCTTTGGTTCTTTACCTTTTCTTGATGTGTCTCTGTGCTTTTCTTTGTTGCCCATCTCTCTGCTGTCTCTTTTTCTCCCTGTGTGTATGGATTTCTTTCCTTCCCTGTCTCTGCAGTAGCTGGGGGTGAAAGTTCAGCTCAGCCCTCCCCTCAGCTCACAGTGCAGGAGGGAGGAGGAGCAACTCAGTCGCACATGCTCAGTGCGTTTTTATGTATACCAAAGTATGCACACTGATTGGTTAGCTTAAAGTGCCTCCTAATGTGGGCGTGAAAACCGCCAAGAAAGAAAACCAGGTAAATATTTAAAAGTATCATATTTACTTGCTTTTTATGCCTGCTGAATGACACTACTGACTCATTCAAAAGGCACAGCATGTTTTTAAAAGCACACTAGCAAAGCATGCATGTCCCTTTAATTACTTGAAACAGTGTTTATGTTATCAGAGAGTAAAATTGTAAAACAAGTGTAGCGTTGGGTTTAATTCCTTGTCGTGGCAGTACCTATTTTTGGCCACCGGAGGGAGACAAGCGCGATGAGAGACATTGAACATTGGGACTACATTTCCCGGCATGCTTTGAGAGAGGACACAGGAAGTGGGTGGGACACAGACGCTGAGATCCTGAGCCTCGTGGAGAGAGCTGGCAGAGCGCGCCAGGGAGTGAGAGGAGCGAGACGCATTGCAGCAGAACGAGACAGTGACTAGGCCGGAGTGCAGGCGGCCTGACAGAGTTAAAGACCGGGTTATTCAGCCTTATCAGAGGAAGACCCAGTGATTCACCAGACTACCCGTGCTGATATTGAGGAAGCTGGAGGACCCTGAGTTAGGAGTACCGCAGATCGATCGGACAGGGAGAGCAGGCGGTGAGCTGGACATCTTGCGGCAGGTGCAGAAAGCCCGACAGCGGATCCAGTAACCAAGAGAACCCCAGTCAACATCGAGCGGAGAGACGTCCTGGGTCGAGCGGAGCATCAAGTATCTGGCGGATGGGTGAGAGGCCTTCCAGGCCGTTGTGAATATAGAAAGCACGCTGCTGTTTGTTTCCAAAACCCACAGGGCCCCAACTTGACTAGTCGAAGATACCTCATAAGCAATTCACTGGCCAGTTGAATATTGTACCCGGGTACCATAACACACACACACACGTACATTCTGGGACATAACCTGTGCGGGACTCACTCCCCAACCTCAAGAAAGGGGGTTAAAGATATATTTTCTTCTTTTCTTTTCCGCTGCGCGTTTCTCGAATTACGAAGCCTTGTATTTTCTTTTCCGCTGTGCGTTTCCCGCATTGCGAAGTACTGTAAATATATCTACGTATACCGTGTTATTCATTATATGCCATTTATTCTAGTAAACTATATAATTTATAAAATCCACGACGGTGCTGGAGTATATTTATTCCCTAGTGCGGAGAGACTGACCCGAGGTTCAATTTCAGCTGCTCCTCCGGGAGTGAGCGCTACACAAGAAAAATATTTAGCACAAATCAGTAGAGGCTGGACTGAGCAGCCAATACTTTCCACTGAGAAGAAAGAGGCAGAATTGGCAATAAGGATATAGGCAGGAGGGACAGTGAGAGATGAATATAGAGAAAAATGTTGATATGTTTAATCCAAAGAGTAATGTGGACTTCACATGAATGGATCATGAGTGGAAAATAATGACTGCATTGTTTTTTTGCCAAAAAACAAACAGATTTCTAAAGTAAAGACTGAAGAATTTTAATTGGCGAATATATCTAGACAAGACAAATACGTTATTATTACCTGGTAGAACGGTGTATTTCTGCACTGCTTCTTGAAATTTGATAAGCATTTCATCCGAAAGTGCAACTAGTTCCCTTGGAGTGGATAGTTGAAAAGCAAGACTAGAGTCTGTAGCCATGATCTTCAGCTCATCAATGGAAGCTCTCTGAAGTCCCATTGAAATGATCCTGACGCCATCATTTTGCAAACTTACTGATGGCTTTTTTACGTCATCCAAAGAGGTTCCAGATGTTATCACGACAAGAATAGGAGGGTATTTTGATTTGTCTCTGACATTGAGTTCATTAAAAAAACTTTCATGTACTTTGGTGAGAGCATTACCAGTATTTATTGCTCCACCAGTAAATGAAAACTTAGATTTAATGTGATTCAGTATTGGGTTCTTTGCCCGGTATGTATTTAACGAGAAGGCAACTTGTAGATCATCACTATACTGTGCTAATCCAACACGAAACCTGTCAGAACCTATTGCCAGTTGATTTATGGTTTTGGTTAAGAAGGTCTTTGTCTGGATAAAACTCTTGTCTCCCATGGTACTGGAACCATCAACAAGAAAAACTACATCTGCATAGTCTGTAGCAAAAGAGAAAAATGAGAACATATTAGAAGCTGAATAACTATCATTGCTCACTTTAGCTCTCAGTATAATAATTACAACTAAGAGGGAAAAAATTTAATATATGTACTAAAAGGATGAGTTATGCTGAGATTGATTCGGAATTTCCTTGACATTTTTTGTTAATTTTTATAGCTGTTGTAATTAGCTGAGGTTGTTATTGGGCTTAGACGATGGGTCCTTTAACCATTTTTGCCAAAAATGTGGATTTCTGATTTTTAACAAGGGCAAATCCACACTTTCGGACAAAGTATATTTTGGTAACTAAATATGTCATGCTAATCATGTGAAGTAGTTATGATAACTAATAAAGTGACACACGTGGATATATTTGCCCCCATGTCCTAGTAAAAGTATTATTAAATCAATATTACCTGTTGTCTGGGCCAAAGACATTTGCAGGACATTGACCACAAGGAGCAGCACTATGACCTTCTCCATGTTTAAAGGGGATATTTGATGTTAAATGCTGTAGTTACAGCGCATTCTAGAAAAAACAAACAAACAGATGTATTGGTAGAAATTCAATACATGCAAATACAAGGAATGAATATTTATGTCAACACAGCGCGATACAAACACAGTCACACTCTAGATAAGATGGCTTTCAATGTTTTCCAGTGCACTTGTTAATTTTCTGATCCATATTGAAGGCCATAATAACATCGAACAGATACATTAAGAATATGCTTGTAGTTTGGTGAGGCTTCATTGACCACTTTGAATGAATTGTTGAACTTCTGAACCTTAAAGGAACACTCTATGCTGAAAATGACCCCCCCTTATTTTGCATTATACAAATGCTACTGCCCGACCTAGTCGTTCTACTTTTTTTTTTTTTGTAATGTTATACTTACCTTAAAACGGAGGCATTTTCACACGGTGTTTTTTTTCTAATCCCGCGCCTCCCTCCTCTTTCTCTTCAAGCTTTCTGGACCCGGAAGTTTGACAGCTCCACCTTCTTTGATTAGTGTTACGTGCAAGAGGATGCGCGCAACACTAATCACAGCCGCTGACTTCCCGACGGCTCGCTCCTGCCAGCTACTGCGGCGAGTTGGAGACGTCACCGCGCTGAAAGCGCGATGACGTCTACTACTCGGCAATGGTCGGCAGAAGCGGGAAATACAAATCCCGCTCTGCTGACTGACAGCTGGGAGGACGGAGGAAAGTCCTCCGCGTCTCTCATCTGTTTCAGCCATTTGGCTCAGTGGAAGGGTGAGGAAAGAAAAGGGCATACTTAGGTCATCATGACCACCTAAAAAAGCTTAGGTGGTCATGTTGCCTAGAGTATCCCTTTAATGCTCTCAATTTAAAACACAGCAGCAAAATCCCAAAATCCATTCACACCCTCTCGCTTTGCTAGAGGATATAGGGTCATTAATTTACAGTAAACTGTAGCAAAATCTGAGCCGCAGTGGAGCCTATGGCTCATTTTCATTATTGGCAGGAGCCGTTAACCCGTTCACTACCAAAAACAATACTTGTTTTTACATTGTAATATATGGATATTAGCAAATAAAGCCCAATCTGTAGACCTTTTAAATGCAAGGTTAATGTGTCCCCTGTGGAGAAACAACATTTTCTGAGATCTAGCACGTCACCTTGTATTACTGTAAAGAAACTAAAATGAGCAGCTCCCACCTTCACTGTAACAAAAAGCTCAACAAACTTTACTGCTGCATTACAACAGCCAGGGAGAGGGCAGAATACAGGGAAAGCTCTGGGGTCACTCACTAATGTACAGGACAGGGATAGGATTGAGCTGGATATCCCTGTACAGTACAGATTCAATATGTCACTGTAATGTCCATATACAGGCATTATGCCACATACAGATAATATTAGTACATTCTGGTTTTATTGTTTGGAAACTGCATTGCTAATAATTTCATTATGATCACTACAAATTCCCATAAGCAGGAGATCTGACCATTTTTATTATCTTTACCATATAACTGAGACAAAGGCCATTTCTGTCTGTATGCTGATAATGCAGAGCCTGTGTAAAATTGTGTAAGATAAGGTAAAGCATCTAAAGCTTAGAACTTTTCATCCCAACATAATTTCAATACAGGATAAACAAATAGATGGAAAATAAAAAATGTCAAATTATTTTAATCTTTTTAACTCTCAGAATAACATTCTTTATGCAGAATTCTATCTTACCCTATATTCACCAATAGAGAGTGAGGGAAGCGGGGATAACCCCACCCCCTCAGCATGGACAGCCACCGCAAGCTGTCTTCCATGATCAAGCTGCACCCAGAGGCCAGAGCAAGCACGCAGCGTGATAGAGCGGCGTGACAGAGACCCATCACATCATACCCAGCCATGTGTGAGCTACTGGGGGCAGTATATACCCATGTGTGAGCTACTGGGGCAGTATATACCCATGTGTGAGCTATGGGGGCAATATATACCCATGTGTGAGCTACTGGGGCAGTATATACCCATGTGTGAGCTACTGGAGGCAGTATATACCCATGTGTGAGCTGCTGGGGCAGTATTTACCCATGTGTGAGCTGCTGGGGGCAGTATATACCCATGTGTGAGCTGCTGGGGGCAATATATACCCATGTGTGAGTTGCTGGGGCAGTATATACCCATGTGTGAGCTTCTGGGGGCAGTATATACCCATGTGTGAGCTGCTGGGGGCAGTATATACCCATGTGTGAGCTGCTGGGGGCAGTATATACCCATGTGTGAACTGCTGGGGGCAGTATATGCCGATGTGTGAGCTCTGTGATACGCTCATACATGTCACTTGTTTTTTTTTGGGAGGGGCGCAAGTAGCTGGTCTGGCCTAGGGCGCAATATAGCCTAGCACCGGCCCTGGTTACAGGTACAGCCAACTATGCTTAAAATTTGTATCCCTTCGTACAATGACTTTTTAAACCCAGATTGCTATTAGTATTCTCATTCTGCTGAGTAATAGGATGTAATAATGTGTAATAATAAAGCATATGGTCCCTACAGGGATAACAGGAAAATTAAAACGTGCACATCAAGATGTGAATTACCATGAATTGTCTTGGTTTCATTACTTAGGTACTGTATAGTATCTCATTAGTTTTGTCAGGGAAAAGAAGAGACGGGACAAAAGTGAGGGTCACTAGTAAAGAAATCAAATGAAAGCAACATTTAAAAGTTAGAGAAAGATTAAAGGGGTTATTCAGAGAGCACTGAAATGTCACTGACATCTCCGTGTTCGCCTGTTTACCGCATGTCGGCAAGTTAAATTTGTGCTGAATTCACGACAGGGTCCCCAAAGTACAGGGAAAATCCACTGACCGCATCCGTAAAACTGCCACAAAAACACAGACAATACACTGCATGCATCCCAAAAAAGTTGACCATCCACCGCAAAACTGACGAAAAAAACCTGAAGTACGGCGAACTGACCCACCTAACACATTACCAAACAGTCGAACAAAAAACTGCCAAATCGATCATAAAAACTGCCAAATGCATCCTCAAACCACCGCAAAACCGCCGAATCGATCCCATAACCTACTGAAAAAAATCGCTGAATGCATCCAATGATCGGATAAACACACTGGGGAATTGATCTGAAAAAAGCCAACCAGCTGCCGAACATGGGTAAGAAAAACAAACAAACCCACTGCAACATTTAAAAGGCGTTTTAGAAAAAACTACTGCATGAAAATGTGTGGAAATAATATATAAGGTCCTATGAATAATAATAAAAAGGTCTGTTAAAGAAAAAATAAATTTTGGTGAAAAAATCCTGAAAAATGCCTAAAAAAATCCTAATTAAACAAATAAACAAAGAGACTTTTTCCTGCACATGAAAAGAATAATTTAATAAAAACAGGGAACCTTTTTTACATTTAAACCTATTCTGACTCCGATCGTTGTATAGCGATTTATCCCTTGCAGAGACCTCTATGCCTGGCCTGTATAAGTAGATACAATCACCGAGGACAATCCTTATCAGATAGCTGAACTCACCAAAACACCGTTTCTTTCCACGACTTGCTTTATTCCATATATCAGGTTACAGCAGATCACAGGATACAGCAGATAATGGAATGAGATGTTTTATGCGGTCAAAAGATGATACTGTCCTAGCTTGCAGATGAATAGACATGTGCTGCTAGATAACTACACCATGCTACAGCTCTTACAAGAAAGAAGGGTGGAACTTCACACACACAGGAAGTGCATCATCATAAAGCGAGGGAAAAAAGAGAAAACATGTACAATACAGAAAGACCCCTAGGTGGCAGCATAAGGCGGCATAAGGACTATCTATACAATATAAATCCCCATCTAAATGAATATAACTGTAACAGCACAAAACCTATGGAATTCGCTTGCTTATACCTGTAGAACAAAACCACTGAAAATCAGGGCATTTCACTGACGTTTTGGTGCTGTTCAGCGTTCTCTCAATAGATTATCCATTACTTTTCTATGGGGATTTCACTGCAGCCGAAGATGACTGCATTTTGCTGGCAATTCGCCAATAGCTGGCCAATTGCCAGCTTTTTGTCTAGTCGAATGGCCTCGAAATTGCACTGTACAGGGAAATTCACTGTTCGGTGCAATCCCATGACCAATTCGGTGTTCTTTGATCCCATTTCTCTCTTAAGGGGTTATTCAAACTATTTTTTATGGGGGAAAAAATGTAGTGTGAAGGAAAATGTTTAGCATAGAAGAGGAATCATAGGGTATTATCTAATAATAGAAAGATAAAAAAAACACAATTAAAATTAGGGAAGGGCTAACTAATTAAAATAAATGGCAGCTGAAACACATGTATTTAAGTTGTATCCTATATAATATTATTCACTCTACCCCAAAATTACTCTTATGTGCTGTGACAAAGCCCTGTCTTTGAGCCATGGGAAAATTACGAAAAGGGAAGAAAAGCAAAATCATTTAATACTATGTCCATAACTAAGTATGTTCAGCATTATCTAAATGGTTTCATATCCATCCACATATCCTGAGAATGATCTGCACCATTATATTATTTTACTAGGGGGGCGTGGCCGGCTCTGCATGGGAACAGTCGTGTTTCTCTGGAGCTCTGTGGTATCCTCCTGTTCTCTGGGGATTTTTGTTAGTTTTTCTATTCAGAATCGCTTGCAAGTGGAGACCCTGCGCGGCTAGCCATTACGTGGATGCTCTGTGGCCCGTTTTACCCCCCTCCGGAGCACAGCCGACTTTTTTTGAGGTTTTTCTCCAGCAGCATCAACCGGCCGCCGGCCATTTTGAGGCCTATTCCTTAATGCCTGGACCACTTTGAGGCCTATTCCTTGACGCCTGCAGAGCCCCTTCTGAGTGTCACAGCCCTGATGGGGACCTGTCGATCACAGACTGTGGGGATGGAGGGCCCCCATCCTCCGGCTGTGCCTGATGTCCCCCCTCGGGTGGAAAGCGGAGAAGGATCAGGAGGGATGCCGCGTGGAACACCCCCCACCTGCCTGTGGTATGAAGGCCTTGTTTGTGGCTTTTGAGGCCTGTCTCACGCATTTACCGGGAGAGGAAGAAAGTCCACTTACCCATGGTCCGCGGAGGCGGCTGATGGTGGTGCTAGGAGCTAATTGGGAGCCCGGAGGCCTAACGGAAGAGATGTCGAGAGAGGCTGAGCCTGGTGGACGTCTGGACGGCGTCGCTGACCGGCCTGACCGGACTGATGGGCCTGATGCTGCAGGGAGGCAGGGTCAGCTTTGGTCTCACGGTGTGGGTGGCGCGGTTACTGAGCCGACATGGGGACTGAATGTCCATCTTGCCCACCATGTGGACTTGACTGTTGTGTGGTCCTTGCTTTCCGTCCCCTGGTGTATTGTTGCTGACCGACCTGGCCTATGAAGCGTGGCCCTGCCTGTAATGAAAGTTTTACCCCGGGAGTCGTTTCGCCTCTTTTGGAGTTTCCCTTATGAGGATTTACAGCCTTCTTATTTTTCTGTTATAGCTGAGGACTTTCTGTTCATTTTGCCTTCTTTTTTTTTTGGCTGTTTCTGCGATCTTTTTGAGGACTTGTGTTCATTTTTCTTTAATTTTGTGTTCCCCCTCCCCGTTATTTTTTTTATATTTCGCAGTCTTTTTTATGTGAATCTCCTCCTCCTATGTGTTTTCTTTACGTCTATGAAATCTGGCCCTGCAAGGCCCACCTTACTGGTCGACTAATGACCCTTTGTTCGTAAATAAAAATATTAAATTAAAAAAAAATATATATATATATTTTAATAGCTATCTACTCATCCATCAATCCATCCATCTGTCCTTTTGCCCACACACCTGCCTGTCTTTCTCTGCTTATCTATCTTTTCGTTCACCCATCGCTTCTGAATCTATCCACACATCCAGCCATTAGTTCTTACATCTGTTTGTCTAGTTTCACGCATAGTATTCATATACACACGAATAAGCTTAAAACAACATAAATAAGTGGTTAAGAGTGAAAGAAAATTTTGAAATATGGAAGATGCGGACAATACATGGTGGACCGGGAACAAACTCCACAGCTTTGAAGCAGAATTTTAAGTCTTCCTTTTTCCCCGAGAAAGACATCGTAAAAGGCATCAGAGCTGTGAGCCAACAGCTCCAGACGAGCCAGGAACTGTCGCAAAGGATTTAGATAGTGATGAGGTGGTAGCCACATTGAAAACCACTTCATCACAAAATATTCCTGCTGCCAGAAAGCATTTTGCGCTCATTACATTTCCACACATTTTTATAATACCCGGTACGAGCAGAAAGAATAAAGTAAACCTCAAGGTAAAAGAAAATAATGAGACATATGGGACATTCATTTTTTCATTGTAACCACTGCTAATTAAATATATACTATTTTTTAACAAAAGTAAGTCGGACAAAAAACAACATTACAATGGCTTATGTTATGGATGTGGGACGCCTAAATTAAATATTACCCACTCATGAAACTTGAAGTTGGAGAAAGGCTGTATTCTTCATAATTCAGCTTAACAGTTTTATTCATAACAATCACTTTATCATTTACTAAAAACAACTTTTCTATTTTTAAAAATAGTCCTCTGACTCCCCTTTCAAGCACATTTGGCTGTGGCTGGCTTTGTGGATGTTAAATTACTACTTCCCTGAAATGCCTAATGTGTGTGTATGGAACCAGATTCTTTATTTGTTTTTCCCCTATGATTTTACTTAAAATGGGTTATTCCACTCTCCCTGTCTAACTAACATAGTTAGTTTGGCCCAGCCCCATTTTCCTGCCTCTGGGAGCAGAGGAACTCAGCAAGCATCTGTCTGTATCGGGTGATTGTATCCCGTTTTTAACATCCCCACATACCAAGGTACACCAGAGAAGCCCTCTCTCTCTATAAAGCCACCTTGTTTTTGTTCTTACTATCCCAATAAAGTACAGAAAATACAAAGGACTTTGTGTGCCTTCAAAAGGGGATCATTTAAGCTATCTGACTTCAATCATACCCTGCATGTTACATTCACTTCTCGCATATGACCCTGGGGTTCCAGAATAGTATGAACGGATCCTACAAGCATGATGGCCATTTGTTTTTAACAGATCACAATCATACGGCGGTTTACATGATTGGCACCGAACCATAAGCTAACTCGCTGGTCTTTCTTATTCCCTGCATGTGATGCTCTAATTCTGCCGAACTGCTTCTATAGGACCAGTATATAAATCATACCAACATTAGGGGCATTTGTTGACCTACTTGCGTCTGTCCTGCTGATTGAGCTACATGCGTCTGGGCTAGTCCAGTGGTTGATGGACCACGGATCAATATGATGTTATTTCAAATGTTGGTTTTGTCATTCTGTTGTGCTCTCTGACAACTCATTTTTTCATCTGGCAAGACGTAGTACCGGCCTTACTTATTTTTATTGTTATATTGGCAAACAAGCACTGAGCATTTATTCATTGTTATTTATTGCTATTTGTGTTTTTTTTGCCTCTATAGGGCCAGTATAGAAATCATATTAGGGATCAGGGACATGGGATCTTTCTTGCGTTGGGTTGCTGATGGAGCAATATGCTATTGGGCTAGACTATATATATATATATATATATATATATATATATAGTGTGTCTATTATTGCAGAAGCCACCTGCACATCACAGCAATTCGATGAATTGCATCCCAGAGCTCCTGTGCCACATTCCCCATATGCAGCAAGGAATTCTGGGTAGGATATGCAAATGACCTCTGTCTCACTTTTTTGCAGCCTGTATCTGTTATTACACAGAACCCTAAAATCAATGCTATGCGACACGTGGCTTTCTAGCAGAGATAAGGTTATGCAACTCGTCAAAGCCACTCCTAGGACAGCGCTGTTTCGGGTTTGTATATATGTATATGATTTTATTTATAATCATTATTTGTTGTTGCATAATTATGTATCAAATTCAGAGTCATCATTTCCTGTTTAGAGTAACAATAGGCTACCAAACATATCATTCAGATATCCTAAACACCAAATGTGGTCCAAGATGCAGAATTACAAGTAATTAAATTACATTAAAATCAATATAATAACTGTTACATCAATCTTATAGTTCCATATTTAACCCCTTTGCTAGCACTTATTGTTAAAAAAATATTCCATTTTATACCGACCTTACACTCAATTTAATTCAACTGATATCAGAAATCAACATCTTTGACTGCTGTATTACGGCCATTTTTTGTTCTGGGAGATTCAAATTCAGGTTACATGCATTTCAATTCCTGATAAAAATTTGGCTCATATATTGACCGACACAGCAGACGAATGGAGTGAAAAAAAAAAAAACAGTACGCTTGAATGTTTGAAAAGTGAAACACTGTTTGCAAAGAAACTACAGAACAAAAATGTCTGAAATTTGCAACATAAGATCCAATGAATGATGATAAAAAGGGCTGTTACAAAAAAAACGGAAAAAAAAACTTTTTACTGCAGAATATTATAATAAACGGTTTATTAGATATTGGATTAAAACGGGAATATTTTATACATTGAAGCCTATGGGATTCGCCTGAATAAATCTGCCGAATTAAACCAGCGAACAGCAGGGCATTTGGGCAACTTTTCACTGCTGGTTTGTGTTCTCTGAATAGACGAAGCATTGCTTCTCTATGGAGATTTCACTGCCCTCGAACAGGCAACAAACAGGCACTGTATGTTCAGGCAATTCGCCAAGATTTGGTGAACTGCCTGCTCTCTGGATAGTCGAATGGCCAGGAAAGGTAACTGTACGCTGAATTTCAGCTTTCGGTTACCTTCTGGCCGCAATTCGGATCTCTTTGAATAACCCTGTTTGTTAAGATGGTCACAAAAGTTGAAATGTGTAATTTTTACTAAAACATACCCAAATATTCATACATCTGGCTTATTGATATTATAATTATTAAGCTGAGATGATGATTATTTAACATAAATTAATACAAGCATTCATGAACCTAAATCTGTATATCCTACGACTACGCTAAATTAATAATTTAATCAGTTCAGAATTTTCCCTACTCACATTTTCTTTTGAATGTATTATTTTACGCTTTAGACATATTGTGTAATAAGTAGAGTTAATAGAAAGATTGACTTTATTGCCATAGAAGCAGCTTCAATATTTAAGTTTGGGGTGTGTTGCATTTAAACTATTAAGGAACAGGATTTGGGATTTGCTTAACTGCATTCTACTAAATTAAATAATTCCCCCCTGGACCATTAGAGAAAGCGAGTCATAACAATTTACCAAATGCCTGAAGAATTAATTGGTTTTGGAAAATTTCCAATCAAAATGAGTGCTGAAATATTTATACAAATGAATCCCCCTGAATTCACCACCTAATTTCCTTTAAAACCAAGACTTATGTTTATATTCTCTTTGTTTCCAAGGCAACAAAAATCAAAGTTGTAATAGCATGTGTCTCTATTTGCAAATTCTTATCTTCGAATCCTAGAATCTTAATCTTTACTAATTGTATTTTAGGATGCGTTATTTTGTTAAGGAGATTATCCCCTCTAATGTAATGTTTGCAGACTGCTGCAAGGATCATCTACTAACCATTATCCTTGTTGGAATGAATTGTACCTCCAAAATAAATAAAGGATTCATCATGTGTGGCTGAATGTCTACTGCTTAGAAATATTCAAGAAGATTAGTTGTTAAAAAAAAAGGTCAGTTGAAAAGGCTCATACTAATTCCTGCTTTTAAATATAAACAAAATCTAAACCACGTAAATGTAATTTGATTAAGTATTCACCTAAATTTAAGTATCGTGCCTTCTACAAGTAATGTTAAACTTCATTTTCTGTAGCCAAGTAATGCGACCAAAACTTATACATGATTGTACATGGCGGTAAGGGAACCCAGAAGCAGGACGCCGCGATCTGACATAGGTGACTGAGGGAGGACATCGAGGAAACACAGGGACAGGTATGTAGCAGCCAGAGTGTGGCTCAGGGTTACCGTTTTCGGCATTGAAATTTAACCTCGAGCCACACTCGGGATACCCCCAGAATTCCCTTTTTTGCTCTTAACCCTTTCGCTGCTGAGGCTTTTCCCGCCCCTGTGCTGAGGTCATTTTTACCTGTTTTGCGCATCATGTTTAAACGTGTTTTGAAGGCTTATTTTAGTATATGACCCAGACATATTATATATCGTTCTTTCCGTCAGACTCGGTAGATTCATAATATATCATTATTATATGTATACGTTATGTCATGTCTGTATATTATAACAAAAAAATGCAATAAAATATGTATTTTCAATAATTTACAATGTGTAAAGTGTTTTTTTTCACATTTTAACATTCGAGCAATTGCGGTTATATTTTGTATGGGGTGCGCTTGTTAAAAAAATTAGAGATGGGGTCTCGTTACATTTTTTTTTGGGGAAAATTACACTATTTTTAACAAACGCACCGCATACAAAAATCGTTAGTGCAGCATCATTGTTCACATTATAATTGAAATGGGAACAATATTGCTGCATTAACAAACCAAAAAAAATAAAAAAAAAGTGTTTATTTTTTTTTTATAATTTTGTTTTTTAATTTTTTTTAATTCTAATTTTTCATTTTTTTTTTTTTTTACAAAATGTTTCACAGTAGTGTTTGGTATCGTTGGAACGGCCATGCTCTGGCCGATCCAACCATACCAAACTTTAATCCCTAGCTGCCACGGATCGGGAGATATGGAGTTCATTGGAACTCCCTATCTCCACCGTTGGTGGCAGTTAGGGGTTAAGTCCAGGACTGGCGTCATCGTGCTACGCACGATGACGCCAGTCCTCAGGGGGAGTTCCCAGAGGCTTGGCCGACATCCAAGATGTCGGCCAGCTCCGGGAAAGGATCGCGAACCGGCGCTTTTCAGCGCCGATTCGCGATCCAGCTCACCAGGGGTTAATGCCAGGCACCATTTGGAAGGGCAGGCTGTGCCCTTCCAAATGGTGCCTGGGTTAACCCCCGCAGAGCCGCCGATCGGGAGGGAGGGAGGTCCGAAGGACCTCCCCCCCTCCCTTTCAGGCGCCTCCTCCGCACATGCGGGGGGGCGCCTGAATTAGGTGTCATCGCGCTGCCGCGATGACACCTAATTCCGGCGGCTGCGGTCCTGGATGCCGGGCTGACATCGAGGATGTCAGCCCGCACCGGGGGGCCAGCAATCGGCCGGAACCCGGCCGAACGCTGACCCCAATGGAGGACGCGCTCAGCGCGTCCTCCGCATACCAGCGGTAATGCGGAGGACGCGCTGAGCGCGTCCTCCGCATTGAAGTGGTTAAAGAATTGGGCAGATGCTGATGACAGTCTCTGCCCAATTATTTTTTATTTATTTGTTATTTTAGGCGAATTTACTCACCTTTTGTCGCTCCGTGTGCGCAGCTCCTTCTCTTCAGCTCAAGGGCATCCGAATCCGTAAGTTCCTAAATCTTTACTATGCAATTTCTATAGCGTACGAACCGCAAATTGCACACTGCTATGGACTTGAACACTTTACGTACAGAAGTTCCATAGCGGCTGCACAGAATGATAAATTGGACCTGCGAGCTTACGCAGATCCGATCTGTCAACTACCTCTCCGAGAACGCTCACTATGGTGGGGGGGGGGGTCTCAGACAGGGTGATGTCAGCACGGAAAATTCGAAATCCTGGCTGCTGGCGACACCGGTTGGGGTGGAGGAAATTCTGCCACTTTACCTTGCATTTCTGCCAGAGCAGGATCGGAGGGGGGTGGGTGAGAAGGGGAGCCAGTGCTCACATCTTGGCCACTTTAAAACCATAATGTGGTCAGGATGTGTAGAGTGTCCATTTAAGTAGCCAGTACTCATAAACATCTACGCAACTTAAATATAGACAATTTTTTTGGTATAGATTTAAAAAATACAAAAAAAACACAGAAGGTGGGACCAAGACTATTGTCCCATCTAGAAGCAGGAATTAATAAACCAGACGAAAGGGGACATATACCCCAGGGAATTAACACTGTATCAGAATTAAAGGAGGTAGGAGAAGCCATAGGCTAAATCTGGTATTTAAATAATAATATTAACCTTTATTTAACAATAGAAGCCACAACTAACAACACAAGAGACATTTAAAAACTTATAAAGGAAGGTTCACTGATTGAAACTGAACATTTTCTCTAAATAATAATAGTGTGCAGCATCAGTAGATACTCGGTACATATGTAGAAAAACCAACAATAGCCTTAAGGGGACATCACCCTTATAGGAATCTAAAGGTTGGGTAGCCACAAAAAATAGGCAAACCAGTCTAGTCACAGTCTAATATCGATTAACAGTGCCAAGGCTCATATCAGCATAATCTCCACCAACATGTTGCTAAACCGTACATCAATTCAGAATCCATACATCAGAGCCATAAGGTTAGCATTAAGAGATATAATATTAATCTAACAGGTTGACATAACAGGATATAAGCAGTCATAGGCATAGAGTCAGGGAGGGTGTTGCTATACCTCAGCGGTTCGAGCCGTCTTCCATAACTGCCAATATAAAGGAGGAATGAAAAGCTCAGGAAAGGGTTATAACCAAACTGTTAAAAACAGAAAGACATGCCACTCCACGCGTTTCGTCGCTATATGCGACTTTTTCAAGATTTCAAAAATCAATCTTCCACTGCATTCATGGTGGCTGTGTTTAACGAGACCATGCTGAAAATTGTAAAAATAATATGTAATGTATGGATCCTCATAGTGGCAAGTAGAATATATTTTAGTACATTTAGAAACAATAATAACAAGGTAAAGAGAGGGTCTAGATGTTTAGAAATTTCCATAATGATATATCTAAAAATATTAATTCTTAAAAACTAATCAAGGAAACTCAAAAACAATTTTAGAATGGGAGAATATGGGAATAATATGGCATAATGTGACAGTTAAGAATAGTTTGACTCTACTATAACAAATTATTTGGTTGCTAGAGTTAAGTCAGAACCCAAGTAAGTGTCATGAAAGTGAATACTTTACAGATAATATTTAAATCATAACCTATATGACAGATATAGTTATACACTGCTTGGCTAAAAGAAGTGACCAGTGCCACCTGGAGTTTGACTAGGTTAATAGGTGTGAGCCTTCCATTGGATAATTACTGCAGTGGTTAATGTGTAAACCCCATTGAGAATCTCTGGGATGTGCTTGAGAAGACTTTTCTCAGTGGTCCAACTCCTCAATCATCAATATAAGATTTTTGTGAGAAATTAATTCAACTCTGGATGAAATAGATGCTGTGACATTGCATAAATGTATTGAAACAATGCCACGGGGAAAGCGTGCCATAATGAAAGTGAAAGGTGTGGTCCCACAAAACATTAAAGTGTGTGGTTTTTTTTGCCAGGCAGTGTAAATTCTTCATTTCTTTGCACTATGACGTGTAGGTCTCACAAAACTATGCACCAAGAAACAACGTTGAAATCAACTGGATCATCGCCTTTGATGCTCTTCAGAATTTTTGGACTTAGTAGCCACTAATGATTGGCTAAGATACAGTCAAAAAGCACATCTGTATTCAAAATTCACAATGAAAATGAAACTACCACACCTCTATGACCATATGTAAATTTGAAGAGTAATACAAAATAAGACTCTGTGCAAATTTAAACCTGCTGATTATATCATTGGAGAATCATAAAAAGTAGAGTTGTATTGGTTCACATCAGAGCCTAAGCGAGGCAAGTGAGTATTGTGCTGTATTCCACACTTTATAAAGTGTAGTAATTTGTTTCATTTTGAGCTTTGCCAGTCACTTAATGCCTTCTATGAACTGGATATAATGATAGTACTGTGTTACGATTTTACAAGTTGTGCTTTTTGGCAGATATTAGAGTATTTGTTTCCAATTACAACGTGCTGCAATGATCCATGTTTGGCAAATCAGACAATGTAATTTCCTTCTTTCCTTTCCGAAATAAACCAGACATCGGCTCTGAAAAATAGTTAAAAACGTTGCCAAAAAATACTTAATCTCTACTTAAAAAGAAGAATATACTTCCTTTTAAGAGATGAGGCATTGATAATTAGACACAATTAATATTAATACTACCATCAAAAGTTTTTTAACACGAGAGAGAGCTTTAGTCCAACAATTTTAAACACTTTCAGACCCAAAAACGTGCTTTGCATTAAATGATTTTGCAAAACAAAATTTAACATACAAAGGACAATTTGCATACCATTTGCAGGATTTATGTTCCATCTGGGGAGAAATTACGTTGTCATTTAAACCTCATGCCTGTTACCCTGTATTACTACAAAGAAGCTGTAAAGAGATGTCCCCATCCTCAAACTTTATTTTTTTAATACCCATATAAAGTATAGAACTGGGGGAAAGCTCTGGGATCACTTACTAATGTACTGGAATAAGATCCAGATTGTGACAGCAGTTGGAGATCCATGTACAGTACAGATACAAGGTGTTACAGTAATTTCTATATACAGGCATTATTTTGCATACAGATATTATATTTATATTCTATTGGTATTTTTGGAAGCTGCATTGCTAATAAGCTCATTATGGTCACTATAAAACCTCATAAGCAGAATACCTGAACATATTTATTATCTGTGTTTATCACATTAACTGGATTTGCCATAAATACCAGTTTTACTCGTCTCGAGCTGGTATTGAAGAATGAATACTGGCACAAAGATCCTTGAGTTAAGTGACTTTGTTTATGCAAAATCACAGACCACTTAAGTGTTACTACCTGAAAAAAATCCTGTACATAATTCAAGTGGTAGAGAGGGTGGCGCAATCCACTGCAGAACCGCTGGAACACAAACAGGGTTATTCAAAGAGAATTGAAAAATCACCGGACGTTCGGTGACTTTTTGTTCTCTTCACTTCGGTGGGATTTGGCGATCCCATTTCAGCGACTCTGTGGTGTATTCGACACGGCAGACGAATGGAGTGAAAAAAACAAAAACAGTACGCTTGAATGTTTGAAAAGTGAAAACGCTACTGAGCGGAAATGTCTGAAATTTACGTATGAGGTCCAATGAATGGTAATAAAAAAGGGCGGTTACAGAAAAACCTTAAAAAAATAAAAAATAAAAAAAAATAAAAATCGAATTTTTTTTTGCAAAAAAATCCCCGAGATCATAAAAAAAAATCTATAACTAAAGAGACTTTCTACTGCGGAATATTATAATCAACGGTTTATTAGATATTGGATTAAAACGGGAATATTTTTAACATTGAAGCCTATGGTATTTGCCTGAATAAACCTGTCGAATGCAGCCACTGAATGGCAGGGCATTTTGGCAACTTTTCACTGCTGGTTTTTGTTCTCAGAATAGACGAAGCTATGGGGATTTCACTGCCCTCGAACAGGCACCGAACAGGCACCGTATGTGCAGGCAATTCGCAAACATTTGGAGAACTGCCTGCTTTCTCTGGATAACCGAATGGCCAGGAAAGGTAACCGAACACTGAATTTCAGCGTTCGGTTACCTTTCTGAGCTCTTTGAATAACCCTGAAATAGTTTCAGGTATTCTTCTGCAGCTACGTCACAGACATCACACAGGGTTGATCTTGTCTCTGGGTGCCGATGCCGGCAACAGTGCACGTGCTGCTGTCTCTGTTGTGTAGTGGCTCCCTACTGTTACGACTCTTCACTAAAACAGTGGCTCGGTTGGAATAGAGTTGGTAACAAAGAGCCATTAAGGATTATTAGCTTGCTTCAATACTTATCTTTAGCATCTCCCTGTTATTGACAAGATCAGAATACTTGCCAGAATTTTTTTTTAGAACTCAGAGTTTATTACAAGAATGATAAAAAATACAGTCAGAAAAGATAAACTGGTACAAAATAAAAGACAAAATCAATAAGATTCACAGCGTACGGCTGTGAAATATACGGTGTCATATAACAATAAGGCTACCACTGCTCCCTAGAGGCCAACCATTATAAAAAAGGTATAGAAAGAACGTAAACTATCAGATCTATTCAAAGAAAGGTGAAAACCAGGAGAACTGGCAGGATACGAGAACAATCTAGAGCAAATAGCTGATTTGGAAAGTGAGATAAATGGGAGAATTTTTCTGGTTCTGCTATTTTGACCTAAAATTTTCACTTCTCCAGTCATTCTTCTGAGTTTCATCTTTCTTTGAATAGACCTGTATATCTGGCAGTTCCGACCCGAACACATTAGGGAAAGATAAGCGTAGGGCACCGGGAGTCATTCCTTAGAGGTACACCAGACAAGACAAACAAGAAAGCTAAACAAAATGAAATATACAAATAAAAAAATAAATAAACTAGGACATAAAAAAGGGGAAAGAAGTAGATAAGGAGCAAAGAAAAAGGTGGAGAGGAAAAGGTAGGCAGATGAGGGGGGAGGAAGGGGGGGGGGACTATAATGGGCCAGAATTTTTGAAAGGTATCCCATGACTCCATCCCTTTTTTATATTGCCAAGCTAACATTCTTGTTTTGGTATCAGTAAAGCAGGTTGGTGGTTGAGTTTAACCCTTTCGCTGCTGAGGCTTTTCCCGCCCCTATGCTGAGGTCATTTTTACCTGTTTTGCGCATCATGTTTAAACGTGTTTTGAAGGCTTATTTTAGTATATGACCCAGACATATTATATATCGTTCTTTCCGTCAGACTCGGTAGATTCATAATATGTCATTATTATATGTATACGTTATGTCATGTCTGTATATTATAACAAAAAATGCAATAAAATATGTATTTTCAATAATTTACAATGTGTAAAGTGTTTTTTTCCACATTTTAACATGCGAGCAATTGCGGTTATATTTTGTATGGGGTGCGCTTGTTAAAAAAATTAGAGATGGGGTCTCATTACATTTTTTTTTGGGGAAAATGACACTATTTTTAACAAACGCACCGCATACAAAAATCGTTAGTGCAGCATCATTGTTCACATTATAATTGAAATGGGAACAATATTGCTGCATTAACAAACCCAAAAAATAAAAAAAAAGTGTTTAATTTTTTTTTTTTAATTTTGTTTTTTATTTTTTTTTTATTTTTATTTTTCATTTTTTTTTTATTTTTACAAAATTTTTCACAGTAGTGTTTGGTATCGTTGGAACGGCCATGCTCTGGCCGATCCAACCATACCAAAATTTAACCCCTAGCTGCCACGGATCGGGAGATAGGGAGTTCATTGGAACTCCCTATCTCCACAGTTGGTGGCAGTTAGGGGTTAACTCTAGGACTGGCGTCATCGTGCTACGCACGATGACGCCAGTCCTCTGGGGGAGTTCCCGGAGGCTTGGCCGACATCCAAGATGTCGGCCAGTTCCGGGAAAGGATCGCGAACCGGCGCTTTTCAGCGCCGATTCGCGATTCAGCTCCCCAGGGGTTAATGCCAGGCATCATTTGGAAGGGCAGGCTGTGCCCTTCCAAATGATGCCTGGGTTAACCCCCTGTGTGCCGCCGATCGGGAGGGAGAGAGGTCCGAAGGACCTCCCCCCCCTCCCTTTCAGGCGCCTCCTCCGCACATGCGGGGGGGCACCTGAATTAGGTGTCATCGCGCCCCGGCGATGACACCTAATTCTGGCGGCTGCTGGTCCGGATGCCGGGCTGACATCCAGGATGTCAGCCCGCACCGGAGGGGCCAGCGATCGGCCGGAACCCGGCCGAACGCTGACCCCAATGGGAGGACGCGCTCAGCGCGTCCTCAGCACACCAGCGGGACTGCTGAGGACGCGCTCAGCGCGTCCTCAGCAGCGAAGTGGTTAAAGCTGAACACATGCGTCATGGGTCCATTCAGGCAAGCTCCCATATATGCACAATGATGGTATTCTTTTAATGCATTCCATCATCAGACCAATTCCTTGAAAAATTGAGTGCAAACAAAATAACTGAAGTCCTTCAAAAACATTGTAAGATGTTTAAAACACTTCTGTGTGATCCACTGCTCAGATACCAGACAGCAAATTATAAAAGAACACGTTTAAAAGATGTCATGATAAATTGTCATAATCATTATTGGAATTTTCAAACTGAGCAAATCTGTTCAATTTTATTATTTTCTGCAAAATACATGCATTTAGCTATTTGTTTCTTACTTAAAAATTATCTTTGTAACATATTCTTAAATTCACTATTCATTAAAGGAATACTCTAGAGTTTAAGCAGGAAGGGGGGGCATAGGAGTTAATCCTTAACTCCTCCTAACCCCCTCCCCACCCCTCATCCTTTTTAAACCCTCATTAGGTTGACTGAGCATCATAGGGAAATGTAGTCCCAAAACAACTGGAAGGCCACAGTTGCTAAACCCTAATGCCCTTTGATTACATCTCACACAATACAATGATGTGAGTCGGCTGCTTGACCCATGGATTCCATTCTATGGACAAAGCCACACAGTGAGGGCCAAGTGAGGTAAAGATACTAGGGGTGGGGTAGCACTTTACCCCTCAAAATATCACACAATGGATGCACCCAGTGACACATATAGAGCAAAATATTTTCTTAACTAAACATACAAGAGAAAATCAAAGCGCATGTAGGATATCAGCAACATAAAATATACACAATAAGGACATATAATTTTTGGGTGGTAGTGGCCCTTTAAACTGTATCCATTGGTGTGACATAATTATACGGATACATGTTGTTTCAATACACATAACAGATGTATGAATGTTCTTCTACTTAGACACTGTGATCAGATCACTGAAGATAACCAAGTAATTCCTACTAAAGCTTTATTTTGCTCATTAAATATCTGAAACTATCTTGAAATTAAGTCACACTCGTGTCTTTGTATTCTGAATTCTATTCAATCGTGGAGACCGGCAATGATTTCAGGAAAAGGAGCGATATTTGCAGGAATACGTAATAGATTTGGCTTCCAACTATTCTGTTTTACTTTGCATGTGTTCACTGGATGTACGCTTTAACTGCCATTACTCATATTATTATTCTAATAGGTCATATATTGAGGCTGCAGAACTGAAATACTAAAGAAAAAATCTAGCAATAAGGAAATATAGGGCTAAATTACAATCTTCGGCTCAAAAAAACATTAACGTAAAACCATTTGTGCCTAATTCCGTATTACATAGCGCAACAACCGCGCACAGTCATCTACCGCGGGTGAACCTGCGCGAACCCTGCGTGAGCTTACTGTACGTCGCGCGTACTATACTAAACATTGTGAGCGCAAATGCGAATGTACGCTGGTATGCGGATGGTATTACAATCTATTAGCGGTAATAACTGCATAGCCTTTGCGCGCATAATTTTAGCAACAGCAAAAAGCTGGTGTTAATGGCAAATCTGACCAACCTGGCCGAACCCAGATACATCAGCCCAAAAAAAAAAGTGCAGCAAAATATAGTTACACATTCTACTCATACCAAACCAATAAAATGGAGAAGTTGTGTGTGCATGCATATATTGTGCATATATGCTCAGATTGACTGTGGCAGGCGCAATTTCTTAACGTGAGGTAATTGTGGTTCTTAATTCTGATTGGCTGAACCGCGAGAAAAAAAACTGTTTGCACACTGGTTTTTGGGCGAGACGGTACTGCGCGAGCATTTGGCCGCATCCTGGTTGTGCGCGGTATTGATTGGCGGATGAAAAGACACGCAAGGATTGCAATTCCAGCGGCGATTTGCGTGCGCTAAATTTATATATATAAAGCCCATAGTGCTTTATGCAGCATAACTACTATTTGCAGTGTTTATGATGCAATGAATTTACACAATTGGTATATTGATTATTTTTAGTAAAATATCTTTAATTCTATTCATGTGTGGGGTTTGTGTTTGAAAGCTCCAGTTGTTAGCTGTGTAAACAGATACCTCTTGTCAGGAAGACACAGAAAGAAGGAGGCTAGAGAAAAATTACCATACCAGTTGTCATAAAGTTCACCTATTCCAAGCACTCTACAGCAATGACGACTTATCGTCCTCTTCCACCTTTCACATTCAACGACCTTCTTCAAATTTCAGGATCATTTCCCGTAACCCATGCGCAGTGATTGGACCTCGTTGAAGACCTTTCATCATTCGAAGCCTCTGCAAAGCTTCTGGAGAAGAATTCGCTGTTTTGGTAAAACAATTTCACATACCATAACAACCTACAAACGCCCCCTGGTGGTGAAATTCTGAATAAATTTTTTTTTGTACGAATGTCCTTCCCATGGCATCATTAAGACGTACTGCAAATTTGGTGACATTCCAATAAATTGTTTTTGCTGTAGAGTGCTTGGAATAGGTGAACTTTAATTATAGACACCTGGTAGTAGCTGTAAATGTTAAGTCAAAATAGCAAGTTTGGAAAAACAGCCTGAATATTTCCAATCGGAAGATTCTTACAGAATAAGATTGACATGATGGAGAAATGTCCCCTGTAGTGCTTTTATATTGGGGCTTAGCAAAACACCAGTGATCTAAAATCATCCAGACAGAGAACAGAATGAAAACCTACAATAAAACGCTGTAATTTCTGTCTTGCTAAGGGATTAATCAGAGCACAGGTAGCGTTCCCTCTGTTGTGTTTTGCACAGCTGAAAATGTTTTGCAAGAAATGACTACATACCCCTTAAGGCTGGGGTCAGACCAGCGCACTTTTAACGTGCGTTCTGGCGCACATAATTACGGCCGCACTAGCAGCAGATGACGGGCAATGACGGCCAATATACGATGTACAGCCGCACAAAAGTCCGGCCGCGCAACGCAAGTGGAATTTGAACGCATTTTTTTGAGAACGCTGAACCGCTAGTACTGACGTACTGAGTGCGCAGCTGCGGCATAGCGGCGTGTGTGCGTGATTAGGAGATGTCAGACACTGCTAATGTCCAGCCTACATAACGTCCAGACGCAAAAAGAGTTTTATTGACGATCCGTACAAAATCACGCCCGAAAATGCTCATCGTCTGACCGTTTTTGCGCATTCCGTGAAAAAATACGTCAATGCGTTCGGACGCACTTTTTCACGTTCGCGGGGAAAAATGCTTTCGTCTGACCCTAGCCTAACCTGGTCACTTGATTTTGCAGGCAGCTCAAAAATGTTAAAGTTGTCTTTTTTAACGATACCAAGACTCGTGATGGAAGCAAAGAATTAAAATCTACAATGTTATCTAAATACCAAGAGTATAAATTTTTTCTTAACGTTTGGCAAATGGCATATTACATGGCTGCTTTTAATTTAATGTAAAATGAAAGATGAAGCTGTGCAGAACAAGTCAACAATGAAATGCACAAACATACTCAATGGTGTTTCATGTCAAACTATTTTCTTCTCTAAAACAAATAAACAAACAAACTGGCTTAATCGCTTTCACATTTAATCTCCGACCTGTGCTCTCTTAAATATTTATATTACTATTGTGAGCTTTAAATCTTTCTTCCATCGCAATAACAGCAAGCTCTGCAGAAACCAAGCTATTTAATGTATATATTATATACATATGGGATTTGTGATTAAACCAACCCCCCCTCCAAAACAAATTCAGTCAATGATTATACAGTTTATTTATAAAGAATTTGGGTTTACTCAATGTTAGTTGGTATTAAGGCTAGGGTCAGATGAACGCATTTTTATGTTGTCTGTGAAAAAGTGCGTTCGAACGAATGGACGTATTTTTTCACAGAATACGTGATAGCGGTCATACTATGCGCATTTTCGTCCGTGATTTTGTACGGATCATCAATAAAACACTTTTTGCGTCTGGACGTTATGTTGGCCGGACATTAGCAGCGTCTGACGTCTCCTAATCACGCACACACACCGCTAGCGGACGCAGCGCACTCTGTACGTCAGTACTAGTGGTTTAACGTTCTCGAAAAAATGCGTCCATTTTCCACTTGCGTTGCGCAGCCGGACTTTTGTGCGACCGTACTTCGTATATTGGCCGTCATTGCCCGGCATCTGCTGCTAGTGCGGCCGTGATTAAGTGCGCCAGAACGCGCGTTCGCACTGCCTCAGTCTGACCCTAGCCTTAAGCGGATGGGAAGGAGAAGTCATGATAGTGAAGAAAGATCTCGGGCCTATTTCCAACTAGATGGAAGGAAATAGTCACAAATCGATTTCCCTTACCAGCTCCCTCTTACTGAGCCTATTCTCACCCAGCCAATGTATTCGAAGCTCGGGTTGCAAAAATTGAGACCCGCATACAGATATCGCTTCTGCAATAATAAACCTTTATATTTATATAAAGTTTATTATTGCAAAGGTCATTTACACATCACAGCAATTCAAAGAACTGCATCACAGAGCTTGTGTGCTACATTCCCCATATGCAGCACAGAACTCTGGGTAAGTTATGCAAATTATGTCTGCAATTTCCTATTTTTTTGCATCCTGGGTCTGTTTTTACACAGAACCCTTCAATCTATGCCATACTAGATGGCTTTTTGTAGCAGAGATCAGGTTTATGCAACTGATCAAAGGCACTCCTGTACAGCGCTGTTTCGGGTTTATTGGACCCTCTTCAGCAGGAGCTAGGCATGACCAGTTGCAGTTTGATGCTTGGCCCGTAGGATAAATAAGTACTTCTTTAAGTTGTGGTGGAGGGCAAAAAATGAGATTAAAAGCCTCCACACTGCAAATAATAAAGTTTATTATTGCAGAGGCCATA
This sequence comes from Leptobrachium leishanense, assembly GCA_009667805.1. Lineage (NCBI taxonomy): Eukaryota > Metazoa > Chordata > Amphibia > Anura > Megophryidae > Leptobrachium > Leptobrachium leishanense. The sequence goes on from CM019067.1 coordinate 250,990,230, forward strand.
TGGGGAATGTAGTACATAAGCTCTGTGATGCAGTTCTTTGAATTGCTGTGATGTGTAAATGACTTCTGCAATAATAAACTTTATTATTTGCAGTGTGGAGGCTTTTAATTCCATTTTTTGCCCTCCACCACAACTTATATATATCATATATACACATAAATTTACAAGTGTGCGTACATACTGTACATATGTACTGTATATGTACAATTATCCAGTGAAGAGTTATTCTACTCTCAGCCCTGTAAAAACATTTTTTAATGAATATAGCTCATACAGTGATTTACAGCTACACTTTCTAGTTCTCTACTCACTCTAATATGTATTGAAGTTCTAAGAAACATAGTAACAATCCAAGTCTTGGAAATAATTTCTTGGAAATCTGGGCATACTACTGGAAACAGAATTAGGTTGAGTGGCTGTCACATTCTGGTTGCCAAAAAGGATATGCCTACTGATTGTAATCAGCCCGGTGGCTGTGTAGTACTCCAAACTATGACTCAATAAGACTTATGCAGAGCATTTTCTAGAAGAAAGCTGGCAGAGTATATGAGAATTTTAAATTTTGTTAAAAATGTTGTGTAAACGTGTGATTCCATAAAATAGCATCCAAGTCGACATCATTTATATATATCTGTAAAATAAAGGAACTTATAAACTTTATTTTGACATAACTGGTGGTGATTCTGCTTACATTCTATATCCAAGAGAACACCAAAATCAATACATAATTAAATTATATGTACTAGCTCATGTCTCACGGGAAGGTTTTTGCTCGATTGTGCCATTACTGTGAAAACTATACCATATACAAACCAGCCTTTATCTACCTGAAAGGGCAGTCAGAAGGGAAACTTCAAGGGAGCTTCCTTTGCATGAGTGTTAGCAAACCCATTCATTTTGACCTACTTAGGCCTTGTCAGGAGTAGGTGGCTGTAGGAACCATAAGCACCTTTCAAGGCACCCAAGCAAGAGGTTTACAGCTGGCTTACCGTCTAGACTCAGAGAACAGAAACAGGTCTATGAGAACACTGAGAATAGTTTATGGCACCCACCATTTGGCATGTACCTACTCAGGTCTCATAAGAAGGTTTTAGCCAGATAGTGCCATTACAGAGGTATTATACCATTTACAAATCAGTTTTTATCCACTTAGAAGGGAGCCCAGAACTGAAAAGTCAAGGAAGTCTCCTCTGTATGAGAGGCACAGCAATCCCACTCAAATTTTTCAGCCTACTGAGACCTCGTCAGGAGGGTATAGTTGATACCGCTCTAGGCACCTTGAGCACGCTTCTTGCTGGCCAGCCACTGAGGGATGTTGCTGGTTCTCATGGACCGATGATGCGGCGGTCAGCGGGGGCACGGCTTTGTCAGGAATCAGTCCCAGACTAAGTCTGTGCCCGCACCTAACCCCTGGCAAACCTATTTACCCCTGCATTTGCTTGTCATTAACCTGCTTATATTCGTATACAGGTTTCAGGATTCTCTCTGGCCGTTCATCTCCTATCGTGGTGCCTTCAGGTGTATGCCATGACTCCAAATGAAGCCTGTTTAAAAGAGGGATCCACCCTTCCATCAGGGCTTCAACATTAACGTTCTAGAAGTGAAAGCAACCAGTCCTGTTCCTGAAAGCTCTATACCATTTGAACCAGAACTCCTTCTGTGATCTTGGCAAGTGCACCCCCGCTTTTGACCATCCTCGCTGGCAAGTGCACCCCACTCTCACGACTCCTCGCTGGCAAGTGCACCCCACTCTCAAGACTCCTCGCTGGCAAGTGCACCCCACTCTCAAGACTCCTCACTGGCAAGTTAAACTCTGCTTTCCAGCAAACCCTGGAACCAGCATACAGTCTATTACTTGCATCATATAGACTCTGATCCATTTATTTCCTGCTGTGTTTATTCTTTAAATAAACCTTTTATGCCTGGTAACCTACGTGACTCCTCCATTCACTGCATCATGGGCTCACCTCACCGACCGTCGCACTCCATTCCTGACAGGCTTGATGACACGATGCCTGCCAGATTTCAAACCCGGGCTGTTCATTTGCCTCATTGCCCTGTCATGGGTCCTACCAGAAAGCACGTTCTTGTTCTCCATTATACTGTTTACTTGTGTATTGACTCTTGCTCTGTTCTGACCACTCTCTTGTCATTAATCCTTGATATTCCTGTTTTACCGTGTATTGACAGTGGCTCCATTTACTGACCATTCTCTTGGTTGTCATATATATACAGTGGCAAGAAAAAGTATGTGAACCCTTTGGGATTACGTGGAGTTTTGCATGAATTGGTCATAAAATGTGCTCTGATCTTTATCTAAGTCACAACAATTTGAAAAACACAGTCTGCATAAAATAATACAACACAAACATTATATGTTTTCATGTGTTTATTGAACATAACATGTAAACATTCACAGTGCAGGGTGGAAAAAGTATGTGAACCCCTAGCCTAATGACTTCTCCAAGAGCTAATTGGAGCCAGGAGTGAGCCAACCTTGAGTCCAATCAGTGTGATATTATTGGATGTGTTGCTGAAAGCTGTCCTGTTACAAAAGTATCTCCAAAAACCTTGATGTTCATGTGTCCACGGTAAGACAGACTGTCTACAAATGGAGAAAGATCAGCACTGTTGCTACTCTCCCTAGGTGTGGTCGTCCTGTAAAGATGACTGCAAGAGCTCAGAGCAGAATGCTTAATGAGGTAAAGAAGAATCCTAGAGTGTCAGCTAAAGACTTACAGAAATCTCTGGCACATGCTAACATTTTTGTTGACACATCTACAATAAGGAAAACATTAAACAAGAATGGAGTACATGGGAGGACACCACGGAGGAAGCCATTGCTGTCCAAAAAGAATATTGCAGCACGTTTGAAGTTTGCAAAAGAGCACCTGGATGTTCCACAGCACCACTGGCAAAATATTTTGTGGACAGAAGAAACCAAAATTGAGTTGTTTGGAAAAAACACACAACACTATGTGTGGAGAAAAAAAGACACAGCACACCAACATCAAAACTTCATCCCCACTATAAAACATGGCAGAGGGAGCATCATGGTTTGGGGCTGCTTTGCTGCCTCAGGGCCTGGACGGATTGTTGTCATTGATGGAAAAATGAATTCCAGAGTTTATCAAGACATTTTGCAGGAAAACGTAAGACCATCTGTCCGCCAAATGAAGCTCTGCAGAGGATGGGTGATGCAACAGGACAATGTCCCAAAGCATACAAATAATTCAACAAAAGAATGGCTTCAACAAAACAAAATACGCCTTCTGGAGTGGCCCAGACGGAGTCCTGACCTCAACCCGACTGAAATGCTGTGGCATGACCTTAAGAGAGCGATTCACACCAGACATCCCAAGAATATTGCTACACTGAAACAGTTTTGTGAAGAGGAGTGGTCCAAAATTACTCCAGATCGTTGTGCAGGTCTGATCTGCAACTACAGGAAACGTTTGGTTGAGGTTATTGCTGCCAAAGGAGGGTCAACCAGTTATTAAGTCCAAAGGTTCACATACTTTTTCCACCCTGCACTGTGAATGTTTACATGTTCTGTTCAATAAACACATGAAAACATATAATGTTTGTGTTGTATTATTTTAAGCAGACTGTGTTTATCAAAATGTTGTGACTTAGATGAAGATCAGAGCACATTTTATGACCAATTCATGCAAAATTCCACGTAATCCCAAAGGGTTCACATACTTTTTCTTGCCACTGTATATATATTGTTTAACCCATGTACTCTCTTGCTTCTGACTCCAGCTTGTTCTTGACCCAGTCTTTTCTGTGTGTCTGTCTGGTTACTAGATTTATGGCTATTCTAAAAACCGACAGTGTATGTTGTGCAGTGTCTGCGTGAAGGGAGCAGGGATATCCATTAAACCCTCTAGAGCAGTGGTTCCCAACCGCGGTCCTCAAGTACCCCAACAGGACAGGTTTTCCAGATAGCTCAAGCACAGCACAGATGATATTATTTGCTGCTCAGTGATTGCAGGACTCAGTCTACATTTCCCCAAGCCAATCCTTAAAATCTGGCCTGTTAGGGGTACTTGAGGACCGTGGTTGGGGACCACTGCTCTAGACTCATGGAGAACAAAAACATGTCTATAAGAGCACTGAGACAAGCAATGGCACTAGTGACCTGCAGTATGGTGTCTACCTACTCAGGTCTCAAAAGTAGGTTTCAGCCTGATGGTGGCATTCCAGAGGAAACTCTACCATATGCAAAGCAGTCTGAAGGCCAGTATTGCCATTGCTTGTTCTCATAGAGATGTTGTTGTTTTAAAAAATAAAAATTAATTAAAAGCAATAAAAAGAGCCTCTGCTATGCAGATGAAACACAAATGTTCACTATTTTCGTATGCTATTTTTCTATGATTTGTTTTAGGGATTGCTGGTAAAAAAGTAAAAGATCTGTAACATATTAGACAGAAAGGTTGATATTTATGTGGTGAAATGCACTAGAAATTTGGTCGCTTCCAATTTATTGGCCATCAGCTGCGATTCTACGATTAAAGCCAAATAAAGCTGTCCAGCATGTAACACCATTGCAGATGTCCCTTATATCTGCCAGCTGTTAAAATGGAGCCATGTTCCTTACTGACCAATGTTTCTTGCATATTATAAATAACTTTTCACTAATAGACATGTCTAAAAGCACTTTACATTGGCTGATATAAAACATATATGCATCCTCAAATATATATACAGGATATTTAATATTCATATTACCATTCTGTACAAATTATTACCAAAAATATTATATGCAAAGACAAGCGTCAATAATGTGCTTTCATTATATATTAATGATCAAGGTTTTATCTGCCAATTCTGAAAGGGATTGTCAGAAGCGACACTAAGAATTAGACAGGCCAAATGTGGGAACTCTCAAATAAATATAAAAATAAGCCAATAACTGCTAATAAAGAAGACTCACACAGTTTTCCTGTTACTAAGACAGTAGGGATTTATCTGTATAAAATGTCAGTATCCCCATGAATTATATATAAACTATAAATTGTTCAAAAGTTTTAGGTGGGTTTGAAACAATTCTGGAAGAAAAAAATACATAAAAATATTAAAACTAAGTGACCAGAAGAAAAATCTACATCAGATCAGTATATTTTGTGGGGCCACGCTTGTCTTTACCTTAAAAAATAGGATCAGTTCTTCTTGGTTCACTCACTCGCACACTGTTTGTTAAGGAACCTGAAAGGTATCTTGGAGACACTAACCAGAGTTCTTTGATTTGATTTAGGCAGCCACCATCGAACTTTATCATCTTTATCTTGAAAATAGTTCATAATGGCTTTGGCTGTATGTTTAGGGTTGTTAAGTTGCAATATAAAATTGGGGCCAATGCAATGTAATTGCTGCCTGTTGTACGGTCAAACGCATTGCTGATGTAATCAAGAAGTAATGGTGGACTGTAAGAGACAGGTGAAGTCACAGATGAATAATGAGTATGGAGTGGCCAAGACTACCGAAGGTAGCTCCTTCTCCTCATCTACTACAACAGTTGGGTGGGTATTGTGACAGGGATTTATTTTGGGATTGACTCCATATTCCTCTTATAAGTTAAAACCTGAAGTTCAAGCATCTGATGTCTGATCACAATGTTAAATACCTGTTGTATAATATATAGTAGATGTTAGTAATGTGTGGTCTTAGATGCGTATAAGGCAGAACAGACATAGGGCATGTGTTCCATGTCAAGACCGTAAATGTTGAGGATTGACCATTGGTCAGTAAGTGAAAAATGGTTATTTCGGACAAAGATTAGCATACAATATATCTATGTTACGGGGGCACCTGGCGTGAGCCGAGGTGGAGCCACTATTTGGGATTGATAGCCCTTTAGTCAGGAGTGCTGCTGGCTGCATAACAGGAGGTGTAAACACCACACAGCTCGTCAAGGAAACAAAATACACACAACATCAGGAATGGCAAGGGATAAAGGAATATCCAGAAACACAGGCACCCAGCAGCACATAAACGGGAACCCTAATCTAGAATACGGTCCTTAAATGGCCATCTATTCTAAGGGTGGGTACAATACTGCTGGGTGAACACAGAACCAAACACAGAACAAGAGGTGCAATTCCAGAGACGTAGTTAATAAACAAGAGCTGAAGTTAGAATCCAGAACGCATAGTCATACAAGAGCTAGGAGATAAGAAGCAGAATGGGACGTCAGAACAAGCTAGGAACTCTAGGAGCACTAGGGATAACACGATAAAATAGAAAGCAAAGCCAGGGTTCATACACAGTACATCAAATATTAAAAACACAGAAATACACTAATCTGAATAAACCAAAAAAATAAATAAATGGCAAGGACAAAAGAACTGAACAGAATATACAAAGGGAAAATATAACAGTGGCAAATAACAAGCAACATGAAAATATCAAAATATCAGGCAGCAGGAATGACCTTTATGAAAGAACTCTGGGAAATGAGATAGGCTGCATTATAAGGGGAGTAGGCCAGTGTTCACAGGTAAGGTGATCAAGGACCTGGCAGGCTAAAGGGAAATCCTGGAAAGACAGAAGTAAGATCAGCTCCCTATAAGCTCAAGGCTGGAAATGTGACAGTCTATAACAGAAATGAAGAACTTTGGATAGATGTAACAGGTCAAAGACTTGTTCTTGATGTATGTTAGTACAGTAAATCAGTACTTATGATCACTATATGTTCTTTTTCATGTTCCCTCTGAATTTACAGAATATGTGCAAAGCAGGGACAATGCTGACAATTCAACCTTCATAATTTCAGGAGTATGAGAAATACAGGAAGCTGTTTCCCTGCTTACCACTGCTAAGACAGCTCCCCATAGTCTCCTACTGGGAGATGCTACAAGGTCCCAGTGACTAATATAGAAAAATGGAGACAATGTCTCCCCACTGTCTAAGTCCCACTTGGGCAAAAATTTTAGAATGCTCCAAAGTCAGACAAGGCCATCAGCACCAACCCAAACTCCACTGCAATCTCTGTTACAAAAGTTGCTTTGCAGTAGAGCATACAACATAGTGGGCCATATTACATAGTTGGTGCTAACTTAACCAGAGCTGTTGTAAACTTACCAGAGCCATTATAGCCTATGGAGGTTTTAAGTTAACAAGAGCTCTTGTTAAGTTAGCACCAACTATGTAATATGGCCCAGTATACTTTAATAAGCTCTTGTTTTGAGATTGGTCCTACTGCTACCTCAATCTACCTATTCCATAGTCACACAGCACTCCATCACAGGCTCGCCAAAACCATGCAACAGGTATGAACAGTATGATACAAAGTCAGCTATCCTGGACACTCTGGTATGGAGGGTGAACAATACAGACAGTAGTCTACATGGACTGACGAGATTGCGCACACATGTAATAGACTTCACACACCATCTCTGACTATAGATGAACCAACTAGGACATTGCTCCTCCTCTAAAGTCCCCTCCATAGAGAATGTCACCACTGCCAAATGAACAGCTTGGGGGTAACAGGTGGCGACCAGCCTCTTCAAACGGGGCTGAATTAAGGGTTTAATGGGCCTGAAGCTAAACATACTGGCGTGACTTTGTCCTATTCTTCTCCCCCTTCACTGTGCTTCTGCAACATTCTTTTCCCCTCTCTATCCTCGTCCAATAATTCTCACATACTATTGCATGTCTAACCCCATTTCTCGAAGTCCTATAGTACTGGTTACAATTGATGATCTGTAAACCTTTCACCAATTTTTGGGCAATGAGCCAGGAGCTGCAGCTCCAATAGTGCTAAGGAATAGCTGCAATGAATGACATCACACTAGAGTCATACCCCTATATCAGATCATGCATACTGTAACTGTCCAACTGCCTTTCCTCTTTAATAAACACACTTCTTTTTGTTAATATTGTTGTGAATGTGTATATTAATGTTTAAAATATTATGCGACAACTATATTGCTATCTTTTAGCAATGTGTTGTCTCTATAAGTTCCCCTCAACCTTTCCACATACACTATATTGCCAAAAGTATTCGCTCACCCATCCAAATAATCAGATTCAGGTGTTCCAATAACTTCCATGGCCACAGGTATATAAAATCAAGCACCTAGGCATGCAGACTGTTTTTACAAACATTTGTGAAAGAATGGGTCGCTCACAGGAGCTCAGTGAATTCCAGCGTGGAACTGTGATAGGATGCCACCTGTGCAACAAATCCAGTCGGGAAATTTTCTCGCTCCTAAATATTCCACAGTCAACTGTCAGCTGTATTATAAGAACATGGAAGTGTCTGGGAATGACAGCAACTCAGCCACGAAGTGCTAGGCCACGTAAACTGCCGGAGCGGGGTCAGCGGATGACGAGGCGCATAGTGCAAAGAGGTCGCCAACTTTCTGCAGTCAATCACTACAGACCTCCAAACTTCATATGGCCTTCAGATTAGCTCAAGAACAGTGCGCAGAGAGCTTCATGGAATGGGTTTCCATGGCCGAGCAGCTGCATCCAAGCCATACATCACCAAGTGCAATGCAAAGCGTCGGATGCAGTGGTGTAAAGCACGCCACCACTGGACTTTAGAGCAGTGGAGACGCGTTCTCTGGAGTGACAAATCGTGCTTCTCCATCTGGCAATCTGATGGACGAGTCTGGGTTTGGTGGTTGCCAGGAGAACGGTACTTGTCTGATTGCATTGTGCCAAGTGAAAAGTTTGGTGGAGGGGGGATTATGGTGTGGGGTTGTTTTTCAGGAGCTGGGTTTGGCCCCTTAGTTCCAGTGAAAGGAACTCTGAATGCTTCAGCATACCAAGACATTTTGGACAATTCCATACTCCCAACTTTGTGGGAACAGTTTGGAGCTGGCCCCTTCCTCTTCCAACATGACTGTGCATCAGTGCACAAAGCAAGGTCCATAAAGACATGGATGACAGAGTCTGGTGTGGATGAACTTGACTGGCCTGCACAGAGTCCTGACCTCAACCCGATAGAACACCTTGGGGATGAATTAGAGCAGAGACTGAGAGCCAGACCTTCTCGTCCAACATCAGTGTGTGACATCACAAATGCGCTTCTGGAAGAATGGTCTAAAGTTCCCATAAACACACTCCTAAACCTTGTGGACAGCCTTCCCAGAAGAGTTGAAGCTGTTTTAGCTGCAAAGAGTGGACCGACGTCATATTGAACCCTATGGATTAGGAATGGGATGTCACTTAAGTTCATACGCAAGTCAAGGCAGGTGAGCGAATACTTTTGGCAATATAGTGTATGTGCACAGCTGGGGAGCTGAGCATTTGTCAAGACATACAATAGTGTATTGTAGACAATGGTTTATGTGCAGAGTCCTTTTTGGTTAAGTGTTGTCACGTGTTAATGCATTCATAAGCAGCCTTATTTAAACATTGGCTGTATGTCAACATGTCATGTGTAATGTTGTGTTGAAATAATGATACACATTTGGGAATTAGGTTTGATTTAAATCCTCCACAAGAGGAAGCAACCTTCCAAAGGGATGAATTTTACCAAAAATACATCCTTCAGGTGCAGGGAACATGGAGAACTATCACTTATGTAATAGTGATCATATTGTTCAGTGTAGAATAACAGAATCCTATATGGAGAAGGAAGATCTCCCAAAGATGACCAGAAACACATAACCTGTCACACATGTCACTAGTTAATTGAGAACAGATATGACAAGAGGTGGCTGAAAAAGCTCTCTTTCTCCAATTACAAGGATTAGACCAGTAACAGCTCTAGTCAAGTTGATGCTCCCAGCCCATTGTCTGCTGATTAGGGGCCCTGACACCAAGAGAAAACAAGTGAAACTGAGAGCTTGGTGCTGCAAAACAAATTAAAAATTCAAATATTTCTGCATTGCTGTTTATTTGCTTGGAAACCAGCTCATCTGGCCAGTCCTGTTAATTTGGAATACCTCCGTTTAGTCAGTCTCCGAAAGGGAGTAGGCGTTCATTTATTTGGTTAATATTTCAAGGGAAAGAGTACCAAGCCATTATACTTGTATAAACAATCAAAGAGTCTGTCTCAGCACTAACCTTATCACACATGGCATACCTCTTATCCACAACAGGAGCAAAGAAAACACACAGCTCCTGATAAAGTCAGGGCACCTGGGTGGGTAAAGTGTTTCATGATCGGGTTTCAAAACATATGATGCCATACCACCACATTGAAGATATTGTAGGCTCTAACTGCAATATCTAGACCAGTGGTTCCCGGCACTCTCTGCGGCACCCACTAACAGGATGGATTTTGCAGATCACCTCAGGAAAATGCAGACTGAATCCTGCAATCACTGAGCAGCAAATCATATCACCTGTGCTGTGCTTCAGATATCTGGTAAACCTGGCCTGTTAGCCGGTTTTGAGGACAGGGTTGGGAAACATAGGTCTAGACATATGACCCTTATACATAGGTCCGCTCAACATTTTATAGAGTCCGGTCTTATCACCTGTGCTGTGCTTCACATATCCTGCAAACCTGGCGAGGCGGAGGGTCCTGGGGACAGGTTTGGGAAACACTATGTTACAGCTTATGTAAGTGGTAGTGTCCCTTTAAATTCCACAAATTTAGTCAATATAATTGCTGTTCGTATCCCAGTCATTGTCAAAAGGTTGGTGAATCCTTTGCAACAAATATCACATGTCACTAAAACAGTTTTAAGGTTATTTACTTGACTATGAAGTCAAAATTAGGTAAACCGTTTTCTTTACCAATTTTATATCACTCTTTGCAATTAATTGAAAAGAAGACCTAAAAGGTTGATTTTATTTATCCAAACTTTAAATATTTCTACCATTATTTATTCAGGCCGTATACAAAAAAAAAATGATTGCGTTGGCTTGTGTCCAGGAAAAAGGATAACATTTAAAGTAACAATCTCTTCACCTCGCTGACAGAAGATGTTTTCTGCCAACCCATTACAGCATAGTGCTTAATGATCTGTATGAAAGCCAAAGAAATATGCATTTTCTTCTTGGAACATAGTAATGACACGTACACTATTAAAACATCTGCCTGGAGTTAAACTCATATATATTTTAAAGTATATACACTAGGGACTATTCCCAAGGTTTTGTTATTTTTCATGTTTCCAAATACTTTCAATCAAGAAAACAAGTGTATTGTGAATATAGTATTTGATTAAAACGAATGAGCTCCATTTTGTTTCTGTTGCATCCATTGTGACATCATTTGTGGCAAAGATCAGGATCTCAGTTTTCACAATCCTCACTAGACATAAGTTGACAAGACGTTTTTCCAAGTCAAGAAACTAAGAAACTTCCTATCTTCTGGCAACAAGTCTTTTTCACTAATACATTTGCAATAGAACCTGACAAGATTGCTTCAAATGAGCGACTGACATGAGCTGACCAAGTCTTTAACTTAGTGAATATAAAAGAGATACGTTTAGCGTGTTTTTCTTATGCGTCCTATATATCTGACTTAGAAAAAAAAGGTATTTTAAACAAACAGCCAAAAAATGCCAATTTGCAGGCCTGTATTTTGCTTCCATTAATGGGGTTTTGATATCCCATTTCCTCCATCTCAAACGAAAATAAATTGTTTAAAGGTAAGAATTTCAATTTATAGAAAGAAACACATGCGACCCTTAATTAACACATGACCCTATAAAGGCAAATTGTAGTTCACAAAAGAATTTCGGAATCTCTTAAGAAGAATGTATTTTATTTATGTAACTAGTAAGCAATTAATGATACAGTGATGATAAATAATGTGACAAACCTAAACATAGCACATAACTATTCATGGAAAATTAAATCATTCATGCAATGTGTGCTAGACTATAGCTAGCTCATTAAAAAAACATTTAGCTTTCTGAAGCATTTTTAATTAACTGTAGAATGTCTTAATAACAAACCTCAATGTACAGTGGCAAGAAAAAGTATGTGAACCCTTTGGGATTACGTAGAGTTTTGCATGAATTGGTCATAAAATGTGCTCTGATCTTCATCTAAGTCACAACAATTTGAAAAACACAGTCTGCATAAAATAATACAACACAAACATTATATGTTTTCATGTGTTTATTGAACATAATACTTAAACATTCACAGTGCAGGGTGGAAAAAGTAGGTGAACCCCTATCCTAATGACTTCTCCAAGAGCTAATTGGAGCCAGGAGTGAGCCAACCTTGAGTCCAATCAGTGTGATATTATTGGATGTGTTGCTGAAAGCTGTCCTGCCTTTTAAAAACACACACCAGTTTTGGGTTTACTGGTTTCAAGAAGCACTGCCTGATGTGAACCATGCCTCGCAGAAAAGAGCTCTCAGAAGACCTACGATCAAGAATTGTTGACTATATCTACAAAAGCCTTGATGATCAAGTGTCCACGGTAAGGCTGGGGTCAGACGAACGCAGTGTTAACATCCGTGTTGCCCGCACATAAGTACGTCCGTGATAGCATACAATTGTGTTAAATGGAGCCCCACACACGAAGTACGTCCGAACAGAAGTGCGGAGACTGACGGACGCTGCAAACGGACGCAGGTTAGGCAAGAACGTAATACTGCTAGAACGGACGTGCGGAGTGCGCCACGTCCACAACGTCCGCATAGCTTTGTGTGTGAGTGATGGAGCGTGGTCAGACGGACTGCATTTATACGTCCAGCATTTTTGACGGACAGAATGTTTTTTCATTGCAATTTATTTTCCCTGCTACATCAGTCAAAAAATACGTCAGTGAAAAAAATGGACTGTGTGGCCACTACCTTGTCATCAGTCAGAAAGTACGTCCGTAATGCACGGACGCACAGTCCCTACAAAATGCGCTCATCTGACCCTAGCCTAAGACAGACTGTCTACAAATGGAGAAAGTTCAGCACTGTTGCTACTCTCCCTAGGCGTGGTCGTCCTGAAAAGATGACTGCAAGAGCACAGCGTAGAATGCTTAATGAGGTAAAGAGGAATCCTAAAGTGTCAGCTAAAGACTTACAGAAATCTCTGGCACATGCTAACATTTTTGTTGACACGTCTACAAATAAGGAAAACATTAAAACAAGAATGGAGTACATGGGAGGACACCACGGAGGAAGCCATTGCTGTCCAAAAAGAATATTGCAGCATGTTTTAAGTTTGCAAAAGAGCACCTGAATGTTCCACAGTAGGGATGAGCGGTTCGGGTTCAGACGGTTCGGGTTTCTACCTGAACTTAGCCTGTTCGAGCAGATCGCGAACACCGAACATTTCCGGGTGTTTGCCACATGTTCGACCACATGGACCACAATGCATTTTCCCACTGGCCTGAAGCTCATAATTGGCTACAGCCTTGCACCTGACCACAGGTCTGGTGCAAGACTGGTTCAACACTATGCCAATCACCGCTCAGAGTCCTGATTGGGCAAATTTTGCCCAATCATGGGCTCACAGAGCTAAGTCCCGCAGCACACTATATAACGTTTCCACGCAGCGCTTCTGCACGCATTTCAGAGGAGATTTCAGAGGAGATAGTTGTGTCTTGTTACTGCCGGTCTGCCATGCTACTGGGGGGGTCTGGGGGGTCTCATTTCTACCAAATATCAGGGAATTTAGGTGATGTGATGTGTGTCTTGTCACTGTGCCAGCAATTTTTTTTGGGGTTTACAACTTTGTTGAAAACATTTGTGAATTGAGGTGATCTTCTGTGTCTTGTCACACAGCCAGCAAGTTTTTTTGGGGCTCACTAATTTCTATAAAACATTTGTGAATTGAGGTGATCTGTGTCTCGTCACTGGCTGCCAGCTATCAGTGTGTCTCACTGAGTTATACCAGAGTTCTTTAAACCTTTATACCAGAGTTGAATCAGAGTTCTGTATATATTAATCAATATATCACTCACCATGTCTGAAAGAACAAAAAGGACAGGCAGACGCTCCCAGACACAGATAAGAGGGCAAGCAGCCCCTGTGTCGGGAGGCTGTGCCTCTGGTCGTGGTGGACATGGTGCATCCTCTGCAGGGGCACGCTTGTCCTTTCTAACTGGTGCTGGCCGTCTTAAGCAGCAGCAACATACAGAGGACTTGGTGGATTGGCTAACCAGGCCATCTTCATCCTCTGAGTCCTTTGCCAGCCAGGCTTCTAGTGCTTTACAATACACCTCAGCTGCCAAAGCATCTAATGCAGCCTCCATGTCCACAGCTACTCCTGCCGTAGCCTCGCTATCACACACGGAGGAGACAGCTGAATTGTTTGACTACAATGAGAGTGACATGCTGCTTGAGGATGCGCAGCAAGTACAGTGCTCTGATTCAATCTCTGAGGTTGAGCAAGGGAGTATAATCAACCTAGAGGAAGGGGGTGCCAGTGATGACACACAAATAACTGGCACTCATGTTGCCCCAGCAGCTGCAGCATACTGCCAAGTTGGCTCCAGTGATGAGGAGATAGGGGGTGAAGATGACAATGATGATGAGGTCACTGACTCCACCTGGTTGCCAGATCGAACAGAGGAATCAAGTGAGGAGGAGGCACAACAAACACGAGGCACAACATCCTCTGTGACCAACCATAGCACTAGCCAGTCCAATGCATCACATGTCAGAGCTGCTGCGGTGCAGAGCGCTGTTGTCTCAAAGAACACATGCAGGAAGTCTGTTGTCTGGGAGTTCTTTAAGAAATGTGCAGTAGAGCGCAGCGTTGCTATTTGTAATCTATGTCAGATGAGGCTTAAGCGTGGGAAAGATACCGGACACTTGGGTACCACGTGCTTGAGGCGACATATGAACAAGTGCCACACATCCCGTTGGCGCAAAACTTTGCGTAGGTCCTCCTCCTCCTCCTCATCTGTCTCTACCCCCACTGTATGTCCTGCCATGTCATTGCCTACAACCTCCATCGACAGGGATGATGCTACAGTAATGGATGTACCAGGTCCTTCCTCACAATGTGACATCATCCCAGTAGCTGAAGATTTACGCAGTCAGATTACGTTGCCGCAGCTGCTGCAGTGAAAGAAAAATATAGTCCCAACCATCCCCAAGCACAGCGTCTAAATGCCAGCTTAGGCTAGGGTCAGACGAACGCAGCTTTAACGTGCGTTTAGCCGCACAAAATCACGGCCGTGCTAGCAGCAAATGACGTCCAATGCCGGGGAACACACGAAGTACGGCCGCACGAAAGTTCGTCCGCGCAACGCAAGTGGCAAACGAACGCATTTTTTCGAGAACGTCAAACCGCTACTACTGACGTACAGAGTGCGCTGCGGCCGCATAGCGGCGTGTGTGTGTGATTGGGAGACGTCAGACGCTGCTAATGTCCGGCCAACATAACGTCCAGACACAAAAAGTGTTTTATTGATGATCCGTACAAAATCACGGACGAAAAGGCGCATCGTATGACCGCTACCGCGTATTCCGTGAAAAAATATGTCCGTTCGTTCGACCGCACTTTTCCACGGTCGACGCGAAAAATGCGTTCGTCTGACCCTAGCCTTAGCAAAATTACTCGCATTGCAGCTGCTGCCTTTCCAGCTGCTGGACTCTGCTCCCTTCCGTGAATTTGCTGAAAGTGCTGTACCACAGTGGCAGGTTCCAAAACGCCATTACTTTTCACGCAAGGCCATTCCAGCACTATACCAGCACGTGGAAGACAATGTTATCGAGTCATTGGGATAGGCAGTCAGCAGCAAGGTGCATGTGACTTTAGACACGTGGTCCAGCAAGCATGGACAGGGTCATTACATTTCCTTCACGGCACACTGGGTAACTCTGATTGCAGCTGGGAGTGATCCAAGATGGGGCATTGTGCTGGAGCTTGTTCATCCACAACGCCTCCAGAAAGCTGCTTGTATGAGGTCTGTCTGCTCCACCACCACCACCTCTTCCTCCTCCTTCTCTGTCTCTGGTGAAGTGACAGTTAAACCAATGCCTGACAGGGTCTACGCCATGGCTCAAGCAAAAAGATGCCATACTGTGCTTGAGCTGGTTTGTTTAGGGGACAGGAGCCACACCGGGTCAGAAACTTTGTCAGCTCTGCAGGGGCAGGTGCAGAGATGGTTAACACCACGCCAGCTGGAGCTGGGAATGATTGTCTGCGATAATGGCAGCAACCTTCTCTCCACCCTACGCAAGGCTAAATTGACGCATGTACCATGCCTAGCACACGTCCTAAATCTGGTGGTACAGCGTTTCCTGACCAAGTACCCAGGGCTGCCAGAGCTTCTCATCCAGGCCAGAAAAGTCTGCAGCCACTTCAGATGGTCATTCCCAGCAAGCGTTTGCCTGGCAGAAATTCAAAGAGAATTCCACCTTCCCACAAACCGTCTGATCTGTGACATGCCCACCAGGTGGAACTCGACATTAGCAATGCTGCAGCGTCTGCACAAGCAGCAGAGGGCCATCAACGAGTACCTGTGTGAGTATGGCACAAGGACAGGTTCAGGTCAACTTGGGTTTCCCCCCGCAGTGGCTGATGATCAAGGATGCATGCACTGTACTGTCACCATTTGAGGAGGCAACGAGGATGGTGAGCAGGGACAGTGCATGCATCAGTGACACAATTTCTTTAGTGTTCCTGCTGGAGCAAACTCTGCGGGGAATTATAGATGTGGCTCTAGAGGCAGAGTAGCGGGAGGAAGAGGAGGCCTTCCCTAGCTCTCAAGGCCCCAGTCTTTCCGCAGACAGCATTCCAGCAGGTCCTACTCAGATCAGAGAGAAGGGGGATGAGGAGGAGGAGGAATATTTAAGTAGTGGGGGCATTGAAGGTGGGGATTCCTCAAGGCAGGGTTTTGTGTGCCCAGAAACAGAAGGGCTAGTGCGTGGCTGGGAGGAGGAAGTGCATGATACGGTCATCCTCATTGACCAGGAAGACTAGGAAGCTAATGCCACCTCCAACCTACACTGCATGGGCTCCCTAATGATGCAAAGCCTGTTAAAGGACCCCAGGATTCGTGCTATCAAGGAGAGGGATCATTACTGGTTGGCAACCCTTCTTGATCCACGATACAAGGGTAAAGTTGCAGAGCTCATCCTGCCCACACAGAGGGAGCACAGGATGAAAAAACTTGAGGACGCTCTAAATCGACACTTGTGTAACACCTTTCCAGGCACTGGTAGATTACCAAGTGCTGACACGCATGCTTCTGAGGCTGCGGGTGATCAGAGGAATAGTGGTGAAGGCCAGGGCCGCTTGACTGATGCTTTTTTAAATTTTTTTTAGTCCTCGACGCCCAGGGATGTCAAATGTAGTCACAATTTGCCAGTGTCTTCACCATATGGTGCAGGACTACCTAGGGGCAAGGGCAGACCGGGATACCTTTCCAGCAGATGATCCACTGGCTTACTGGGTGTTGAGATTGGATCACTGGCCAGAACTTAGCCAATATGCTATGCAGCTACAAGGTTGCCCTTCATCTAGCGTGCTTTCCGAAAGGACGTTCAGTGCCGCTGGAGGTTTTGGCACAGACAAAAGAGTGCATCTGTTCACCGACTCTGTAGACCGGCTGACATTTATAAAAATGAATCAGTCCTGGCTCAGCAGCTATCAATCCCCTGATGCTGAAGTAATGGAATAGATCGGGGATGTCCTCTTCTGCATTCACAAAACCTCCAGCACTGAACTCTTCCACAATACCACAAAAGAGTTACGGTGTGAAGGCACTTGCTGCCATGAAAGGCGCAATATTTGGCTGCACTGACGCCTGTGCCAGATTTATATCATTTTAATATTTTGAACTGCAGGGTCCAACCCTGCACTCTTCCACAATACCACAGAGGGGTTACTGTATGATGATACTTGCTGGCCTGGCATTAAAGGCACAATATCTGGGTGCACTGACGCCTTAACCAGATGCATATCTTTTTAATATAGGACCACATGGTCCACCCCTGCATTCTTCCACAATACTACAGAGGGGTTACTGTATGATGATACTTGCTGGCCTGGCATTAAAGGCACAATATCTGGGTGCACTGAAGCCCATTAACAGATAAACCACTTTTCAATATAGGACCACATGGTCCACCCCTGCACTCTTCCACAATACCACAGAGGGTTAGGCTAGGGTCAGATGAGTACATTTTGTACGGACGTACTTACTGACTGATAACAAGGTAGTGGCCACACAGTCCGTTTTTTTCACTGACGTATTTTTTGACTGATGTAGCAGGGAAAATAAATTACAATGAAAGAACATTCTGTCCGTCAAAAATGCTGGACGTATAAATGCAGTCCGTCTGACCTTGTTGCATCACTCACACACAAAGCTATGCGGACGTTGTGGACGTGGCGCACTTTGCACGTCCATTCTAGCAGTATTACGTTCTTGCCTAACCTGCGTCCGTTTGCAGCGTCCGTCAGCCTCCGCACTTCTGTGCGGACGTACTTCGTGTGTGGGGCTCCATTTAACACAATTGTATGCTATCACGGACGTACTTATGTGCGGGCAACACGGACGTTAACACTGCGTTCATCTGACCACAGCCTTACTGTATGATGATACTTGCTGGCCTGGCATTAAAGGCACGATATCTGGGTGCACTGACGCCCACTAACAGATAAAAAAACTTTTCAATATAGGACCACATCGTCCGCCCCTGCATTCTTCCACAATACTACAGAGGGGTTACTGTATGATGATACTTGCTGGCCTGGCAGTCTTGCTCCAAAGGCAGAATATCTGCGTGCACTGACGCCTTGACCAGAATCATATCTTTTCAATATAGGACCACATGGTCCACCCCTGCATTCTTCCACAATACTACAGAGGGGTTACTGTATTATGGTACTTGCTGGCCTGGCACCAAAGGCAGAATATCTGGGTGCACTGACGCCTTAACCAGATGCATATCTTTTGAATATAGGACCACATGGTCCACCCCTGCACTCTTCCACAATACCACAGAGGGGTTACTGTATGATGATACTTGCTGGCCTGGCATTAAAGGCACAATATCTGGGTGCACTGACGCCCATTACCAGATCAAAAACTTTTCAATATAGGACTGCAAGGTTCACCCCTGCATTCTTCCACAATACCACAGAGGGGGTTACTGTACGATAGTACTTGCAGGCCTGGCACCAAAAGCACAATATTTGGGTGCACTGCCACTGACGTCTGTATCAGATTCATATCCTCAGAGGGGTTATGGTGTGACGGCAGTGTTGGGGACGCTAAAGGACCAATTTTGATGCACCTATTGTTACTTTCATCCAAAGCCTGCATAAGTTTCACAATAATTTAGCCCAAAAAAATCACTAAACTTTTTCTGCGTGTACGAAAATGTCTCCTCTTTTCATACAGACTGCCGTCCCAAGCAGTTGTTTATGGATAGATTAAAGGAAAAGCATTTACCGTCATATGAAACGTCATTTTTTGTTTTTAAGTGTTTCTATACATCCTAGAAATCCGCCACTTCACGGGCAGGTTATGGGGACCTCCTAGGCACAATATTTGAAGGAATTTTTGGTTTTTATTTTTAACCCTTATTTCATGGAGAACTCACTGTCCCTTTAAAATCGTTTTTTAAAAAACTTTTTGTCCTTGTTTCCTGTCCCCCAGGGCACTACCAGGACCCCCATACACCTTTTATGGCAAATATCTAGTATATATGCCCTCTTGGAGGGCACTCTAAAAACCGAATTTTCAGCCCCATTGACTTGCATTGGGTTCGAGTTCGGGTTCGGGTCCGGACCCGAATATATACGAAGTTCGTGTTCGAGCTCGAACCGAACTCGGGGGGTGTTCGGCTCATCCCTATTCCACAGCACTACTGGCAAAATATTCTGTGAATAGATGAAACCAAAATTGAGTTGTTTGGAAAAAACACACAACAATATGTGTGGAGAAAAAAAGGCACAGCACACCAACATCAGAACCTCATCCCCACTGTAAAACATGGCGGAGGGAGCATCATGGTTTGGGGCTGCTTTGCTGCCTCAGGGCCTGGACGGATTGTTGTCATTGATGGAAAAATGAATTCCAGAGTTTATCAAGACATTTTGCAGGAAAACGTAAGACCATCTGTCCGCCAACTGAAGCTCCGCAGAGGATGGGTGATGCAACAGGACAATGACCCAAAGCATACAAGTAATTCAACAAAAGAATGGCTTCAGCAAAACAAAATACGCCTTCTGGAGTGGCACAGTCAGAGTCCTGACCTTAACCCTTGAAATGCTGTGGCATGACCTTAAGAGAGCGATTCACACCAGACATCCCAAGAATATTGCTATACTGAAACAGTTTTGTGAAGAGCAGTGGTCCAAAATTACTCCAGATCGTTGTGCAGGTCTGATCTGCAACTACAGGAACACATTTATTGGAGGTTATTGCTGCCAAAGAAGGGTCAACCAGTTATTAAGTCCAAAGGTTCACATACTTTTTCCACCCTGCACTGTGAATGTTTACATGTTCTGTTCAATAAAAACATGAAAACATAGAATGTTTGTGTTGTATTATTTTAAGCAGACTGTGTTTTTCAAATTGTTGTGACTTACATGAAGATCAGAGCACATTTTATGACCAATTCATGCAAAACTCCACGTAATCCCAAAGGGTTCACATACTTTTTCTTGCCACTGTATATAGAAAGAAGGAGGAACCAACAAAATGCAAAAGCAGGGCCGGATTTGCATCTCAGGAAAATTTAAGGCATAGAATTTTTTTAGCCCACCCTCCCCTCAACAAAAAAAAAGAAGCATGTCAGAATGAATTTTTACATTTTTCTTTTGGGGTAAACTAAAAAAATAATAAAAACAAAAAAACAACTGAAAACCAGTTTCTATCTGTGCTCAAATCAAAAGGTGGGGCAGACTCTGTTGCTTTAGTTGAGTTATATTGTTATATTATATTGTTATAATATATTGTTATATTATATATATTGTCTCTGCGGTAGAATAGTGAAAAAAATTATTTTGAATTAATTTTTTTTACATTTTTGGATTTTTACACAGTACATGGTCATGTTTGGTATCATTGTAAAGACCAGACTCTGACCTTTCCAATGACACCTCACTTAACCTTGTGCGGTTTACAATTCAAAGATGCAGGGGTCTAAAGGAATAGGCACGACCAACCCTCCTCTACTATGTATGTTTTATTGTACATCCAGCCAGGTCATAATTGCAGCATGTTCTGCTCCATGTCTTTGTTTTTTGATCCCAAGGTGGATTTGTTTCTGGGAGGGCATAAATAGGAGCCCACCAGTCTACCTCATGACTGAAAAGCAGCATGAGCAGAGATGGTTCGCTACACAGCAGCCTGTGGCTTCATTTTTGGATAGGACTCACCCTCACTAGAGGTGCCTTGACGTTTGGCGGGTGAGCTTGCTCTCTTAATGGCCATTAATAGAAACCAAAGCCTCTAATTGTGTTTTGCTTCACACAATATAATGGGAATAAGCGCAGATGACATATTTTTTCTTATGTGTTATACATGTTGCTGGGCTGGATACATCTGGTGGTTGCAGCTGCCCCATCGGGGAATAGACGCGTTCCCACCCCTCCTATACTAAAGTCCCCCTGTCTTTCCTCACTGCAGTGCCACAGTCTAGATTGTCGATAAAACAATGCATTGCATTATCAGCTCCATACTTGATGGCAGCGTGGGAAATGAGAAGGTGAATTAGTTAGGGATGTGCGTTTCGGAATTTCGGAATTTTCACGAAATTTCACGATTCGTGTTTTCGGATGCGGCCGATTTTCCGAAAATTTTTAGATCCGAAAATGGCAGATCCGAAAAGTTTTCCGAGCCAAAACGAAATATTTTCGGAATTTTTGAATGGACTTGAAATGTATCAAATCGAAATTTATTGCTTTGAAACGAGGAGAACAGACGTTCCGAAAAAACAAAAATTTCCGAAATCACGAAAAATCGATACAAAAAACGAGCTAAGTGACTAAAAATACGAAAAATGGTCGATATTCCGAAAAAAAAATGTACACGAAAAACGAGTCGAGCCGAACCGAATCGAAACAGAAATCGGTCGAAACGAGCCGAATCGAAAAGTTTAAACATCCGAAAAATCGAACCAAATCGAACCGAAAAAAAAAATAAAAAAAAATCGGTGCACAAGCCTAGAATTAGTTCAACATCACTGTTCACTTTATAATTGTAAACTGAATAATAGTGCTGCGTTAATATAATTATATGTCCAGGGCCAATGAAGGGAACACCTGCTGAGCCTGCAGAAAAGCTGGAAACAATCAGGGTAATGCAGGAAAGGTGCTGCTGACAGATTACTATGGGAGAGCAGTACCAGCTTGGGCCTTCCTGCGGCGAGAGCGTGACACTATCAGGGTTATTCAAAGAGCGTGAAAAGCAGGAGAATGGCTGGAGAATGACTGGAGAATGAAAAATTCTAGGTCGAAATAGCCGAACCAGAAAAATTCTCCCTTTCATCTCACTTTCCAAATCGGCTATTTTGACCTAGAATTTCTCATTCTCCAGTCATTCTCCAGTCCTTCTCCTGCTTTTCACGCTCTGAATAACCCTGACAGTCTCTCCATATAAAACAGAGGTCAGATATTGAGAGATGTAATGCATTAACCTGAGGCAGTAGCCTATTGATAAAAAGATCTGCAGGGAAGCCCAAATTTTAAAAAATTTCGTACGCAACAAGTACTGTATTAAATTAAGTTATATTGTTTCAAGTAACATCGAATTAATATTGACCAAGATAGAAAAGCAACACTTGCATCTGCAGTTGAATATCTATATTACATATGATGGATTGCAATTACGTTAAAATTTGTACAGCCAGAGTGGTGAAAACCCATTCTCCCTGCTCTCTTACAAACCGCTGTTGTATGATTGAATCAAGCTGTTAGAACTATAAATTGCACTCAAAGAAACGTAATAACTCTGTTTCAACCCTGTATGTCTGTTTCAAATAGAATAAAATGATTTTGCCTAAAGCATTTAATTTCTTGCATGTAACACATGTTTAAATTTGAACTTTTGACTGTAACCCGCATCTCGTCATCCTGAGCATCACTTTGCTGATCATAAAATGATTTATTTATATTTTATATATTGAATGCACCATCTTTACCACACAATCCTTATCCCCACATAACACCTTACATAAAGCAATTTTTTTTTACCTAATATGGGTAGTCTGGCCACTCAGAATCAGGCCACTAACAGATACCTGAACTAAACTACAACAATCCTGCTCCTTTATCCTAAAGTTATTCATACTCATATATCACAGATCATACTCCTTGCATTTTGTTTGTAGCGGAGTGCTGTTTGTATGACTACGACAATATGGTTCTTAAAATGTAGAAGCATCAAGGGCCTGGTTCAAATTTAGCGTGTGAGCCATTAACTCCAATTGCTCAACTCATACGCGTTAATAGCTCGCTCTCCTTATTCCAACATGTGCTGAAACAGCACAATCACACAAAAACGCAATGTATCACACACAGGTACATGACTCACATTCCTGTAGGAATAAGTTTCTCATGTCTCCCTCTTTCCCATGATAGATAAGTCAACAATTGGAACAATCTACTTTTTGGCAATGCACTTGTAATGCTACACTTGACACCTTTCTTATCTAACCAAAACACTTCTTTCCAAGCCTGCTTGGAAATGTGTTTGACTAACTATATTGCTGACAACCTTATTCACTTGGCTGATCCTGAACAGCTGTGGGAGACTTCCTAAGCTGTATTGAGGCTACGAGTGATATCTTACTCTGCTGACCAATGCAAGAAATGGTTGAAAGATTTTTAGACCCTTCAAGGCGTCCCAGCTAACATATAGTGCTTCCTCCTTTCCTGACACCAAAAGCCAAAAACGATTTAGAATTCTTCCCAAACTATCTCAAACCACTCTAGACTTTCAGACACAACAAGATTGGTAGTGAGGAACAGTTGGAAAGCTTCTAGTTTGTATGGTCAATCCAAAAATCGAAATTCAAACCAATAACAGATTATTTCCCCTGAGGTAACAATTTACATTATATATCCAAAACTTTGAGGGTTTAAAACAAATGTTTCAGATCACTCCACAGTTAATTAAACAAAAACACAGGTGTGTTGGATGCATTCATGTATATTCATTCTTGGTTGGAACCGTAGATGCAGTTTAAAACAAGAATCTTCTTGGTAAGTCTTCATTTACACTAGGGGTCTGCACTGCAACCTTGGCCCTCCAGATGTTTGTAACCATGTTTCCCATGAGACTCAGCCAATCAAATGAGTGAGCATTATGGGAAATACACTTCCAATACATGTCGAGGGGCAAGGTTGTGCATCCCAGATTTGGATCCTACAATTTGTGACAGTTCTTCTGGACAAAAAGTGCCTACCCTCCATCAGGTTGATTGGGACGGTAACAATACCATGAACAGTTTCTTTTACTTTTACGTCTGACTTTTATAAACCAAAGCACAGCCTGGAAATCCACACCATGGAGTATGTTGGCGCAATACAAATAAAGAAATAAGTAGTCTAATGACTACCATTTAGTGCTTTCAAAGACTTCTGTCATTATTATTATTATTATCGTCATTTATATAGCGCCAACAGTTCCCGCAGCGCTTTACAGTAACCAAAGGATGAATGAAGGCCATCTCCAAGATTTTGAGCAACTTGGAGAGAGGAAAAATAAATACAGAACACGCAACAAAAAATAAAAAAAAATTAGGTTACAGGACAGGATCCATGCATCTCTGAAAGATATACAGGGCTATTCAGAAAGCACCGAAATGTCACCGACATTTCATTGCTTTCCCGTTTGCCACACTTCACCGCAGGGTCCCAAAAGTGCGGCGAATCGATCCGCCAAACTCATCGGAAAAACCACTGCAAAACCACCAAAATCGATCTGAAAATCCAACAAACAGACCGCTGAATTGATAGGAAAAAAAAAGACAACGACCCGCTGAACAGATCGGTGACCAGACGCTGGAAAAAGCAGACAAGCAGCCAAACAGGGATATAAGAATACCCCCGAAAACACCGCAACTTTAAAAAGACTTTTTAACCACTTGGCTGCTCAGCGCGTCCGGCCAAGTGGTTCTTCTGTGCTATGGACGCGCTGAGCGCGTCCTAACACAGGAGGAAGCAATCAGCCGGGATTCCGGCCGATTGCTGCGCCCCCCCCCCCCAGGTGCGGGCTGACATCTTGGATGTAAGCCCAGCACTCCGGGGCCCCCGGCGGAGCCATTAGATGTCATCGCGGTGGCGCGATGACATCTGAGGCTGGGGTCAGACGAGCGTAGTGTTCACCTCCGTGATTGCGCCTAAAAGTACGTCTGTGATAGCATGACAGAAAGCCCATTGGAGCCTGACACATGAAGTATCTCCGCACTGAACTGCGGACGCACAACGGCCGCGGCCCACGGACGCAAGGCAAGAATGTACAACTCCTAGAACGGCCGCACAAAGTGCGCTGCGTCTGCAACATCCGCATAGCTTTGTGTGTGAGTGATGGAACGTGGTCAGACGGACTGCATTTATACGTCCAGCATTTTTCACGGACAAAATGGTTTTGATTAGGGATGCACCGATACCACTTTTTTAAGACCGAGTACGAGTAACGATACTTTTTAAAAGTACTCACCGATACCGAGTACCGATACTTTTCTTTAATGTCATGTGACGCTTTCCAATAAGAACAGACCATATAAAAATGCCCCCAGCTCACATGTATATCCCCCCGATATATATATTCATACTGCCCCAGCTCATGGATTTGCCCCAGCTCACACATGGATATGCCCCAGCTCACACATGGATTTGCCCCAGCTCACACATGGATTTGCCCCAGCTCACACATGGGTTTTGCCCCAGCTCAGACATGGATATGCCCCAGCTCACACATGGATATGCCCCAGCTCACACATGGATATGCCCCCAGCTCACACATGGATATTGCCCCCCAGCTTATGGATATGCCCCCACAGCTCACACATGGGTATGCCCCCCAGCTCACACATGGGTATGCCCCCAGCTCACACATGGATATTGCCACCAGATCATGGATATGCCCCCACAGTTCACACATGGGTATGCCCCCAGCTCATGGGTATGCCCCCACAGCTCACACATGGGTATGCCCCCCAGCTCACACATGGGTATGCCCCCCAGCTCACACATGGGTATGCCCCCCAGCTCATGGATATGCCCCCAGCTCACACATGGATATTGCCCCAGCTCATGGATATGCCCCCACAGCTCACACATGGGTATGCCCCCAGCTCATGGATATGCCCCCCAGCTCATGGATATGCCCCCCAGCTCACACATGGATATTGCCCCAGCTCATGGATATGCCCCCACAGCTCACACATGGGTATAACCCCCAGCTCATGGATCCCCCCCCGCGACGATACTTACCTTTCTGAGCGACGCCGGGAATGTCTCCGCGCGTGCGCTCGTTGGAAGGACCCCAGCCGCTACCACGTGGGACCATGTGATCGCGGCTGGGGTCCTTCCAACGAGCAAACGCGGGGAAACTTTCCCGGCGTCGCTCAGGAAGGTAAGTATCATCGCGGAGAGCAGCTGCAGGGCCTGTCCGAATGCTCTATCGGCATTCGGACAGGCCCTGCAGCTGCTCACTGTGTTCATACTTACCTTCCTGGGCGACGTCGGGAAAGTTTCTGCGCGCGCGCTCGTTGGAAGGACCCCAGCCGCGATCACATGGTCCCACGTGGTCGCGGCTGGGGTCCTTGCAACGAGCGCACGCGCAGAGACATTCCCGACGGCGCCCAGGAAGGTAAGTATTGCGGTGAGCAGCTCCAGGGGCGGCTGTCCGAATGCCGATAGAGCATTCGGACAGCCGCCACAGCCCCTCGGATGCCGGCAAGCCAGCTCAATGCCGCCTTCCGGTATCAGAAAAAATATCGGGGGTACTGCACGAGTACCAAGTACTCCTGCAGTACCCAGTATCGGCCCCGATACCGATACTAGTATCGGTACCGGTGCAACCCTAGTTTTGATTTTTAATTTATTTTCTCTCCTACATCCGTCAAAATATACATCAGTAAATAAACGGACTGTGTGGCCACTACTGTGTCTTCCGTACTGACGTACGTCCGTGTGCAAGGACGTACAGTCCGTAGAAATCACGCTCGTCTGACCCTAGCCTAATTCAGGCGCCCCCCGCGTGTGCAGAGGAGGCGCTTGAAAGGGAGAGGGGAGGTCCTTCGGACCTCTCTCCCTCCTGATCGCCGGAGGCCACAGGGTTAAGGCAAGCACCGTTTGGAAGGGCACAGCCTGCCCTTCCAAACGGTGGCTGACATTAACCCCTGGGGAGCTGGATCACGATTCGGCGCTGAAAAGCGCCGGATCGTGATCCTCTCCTGGAGCTGGTCGACATCTTGGATGTCGGCCAAGCCTCCGGGAACTCCCCCTGAGGACTGGCGTCATCATGCATAGCACGATGATGCCAGTCCTGGAGTTAACCCCTAGCTGACAGCAATGGTGGAGATAAGGGGTTCCAATGAACCACTATCTCCCGATCCGTGGCAGCTAGGGGTTAATGTCTAATATCGTTGGATCAGCCAGAGCATGGCCTTTCCAACGATACCAAACATGACAATGTAAAAACTTTTTTTTTTAAAAAATTAATTAGAAATAAAAAAATAGCAGCAATATTGTTCCCATTTCAATTATAATGTGAACAATGATACTGCACTAACAATTTTTGTATGCGGTGCGTTTGTTAAAAATAGCGAAATTTTCCCCATAGAAAATATAACCGCAAATGCCCGCATGTTAAAATGTGAAAACCACTTTACACATTGTAAATTATTGAAAATTCTAATTTTATTGCATTTTTTGCTATAATATACAGACAAGACATGACGTATACATATAATAATGACATATTATGAATCTGCCGAAAAGAACGATATATAATATGTCTGGATCATATATTAAAATATGGCTTCAAAACGCGGTTAAACATGATGAGTGAAAGCGGTAAAAATGACCTCAGCACAGAGGTGTGAAATGCCTCAGCAGCAAAAGGGTAAAAAAAAATGCTACATGAAATTGCATGGAAATAATATAGAGTGTTCTATGAATAAAAAGATCTGTTGCAGAAATAAAAAAGAAGGCAATTTGAAAAAAAAATTGGAAAAACAATTTCACAGAAAAGCCCGAATAATGCCTAAGAAAGCCTAAAAGATAAATAGACTTTTTGCTGCAAATAAAATGAATACATGGTTGAATAAATTTTTTAAATAAAAAAAAAAACGGGGATTTTTTTTTTACATTGAAACCTATGGGATTCGCCTGTTTAAACCTGCCGAATGGAACACCAAAAATCAGGGCATTTCAGTGCAGTTTGGTGTTCTCTGAATAGATTAACCATAGCTTCTGGGGAATTTCACTGCCGCCGAAGATCCCTGTATTTCACTGGTGATATGTCAGGTTTTGAATAGCCAAATGGCCACGAAATTGCACCGTATGGGGAAATTCACTGTTTGGTGCAATTTCGTGGTCAATTCTGTGCTCTTTGAATAACCACTATGACAGGGATGTGCAGTCAGGGGCGGCAGGTGAGGCAGGGCCTCACCTGCCATTCCAGTAAATGTTGTGTGTATTAATCTGTAAAATAAAATTTTATAGTGAAAAAAGTTCACATACTCACCTGCTCCACATTCAGTCGCCGTCCTTCTCTGTTCTCTGCTTTTTTTTTTTCTTTCAGCTCGCCGGATGCTGTGTGTGGGAATCATCACACAGACAGCAGTGGCAGCACTGAGCCAGCCTAGCCTACGCAATTTGCGTAGTTGAACGCTATGCTAATTGTGTAGCTCAAGCTGGCCAAATGATTCAGACTTCCTGAAATCAACGCTCTTCAGTGCCTCAGAGAGGCACTGAGAGCAATTGAAATGCTTGTGTCAATGGGAAAGCTCCATTGGTCTCAAGCCATTCAATTTTTTTAAAAAAACGCCCCCATGGGAGGCGGGGCCTCCCATGGATTGATTGACACAGAACATGTGTCACGTGACTGTATTAAGAGTACTACGCATGCACTTACAATAGTGACCAATAGAGGGTGCCATTTGGGCACGTCCTCTGCAGCCAAATGGTTCAATTTATTCAGCATGTTAAAACAAGCAAATGAGAATTATTCTGAATTCTACCCATTATTTCATATCATCAAATGCCTACCTAACCGACCTATCAACCGACCGCCGAACGTTGACGAAGACCGCTGAATATAGCCGAAGACCGCAGAACTGACTGCAGAACGCCGCCAGACTGCAGAGAAAATTTTGCTATTTCTTCTAAAAAGGTGTTTAAAGCAACAAAAATGCATGGAAAGGTAAGCAGATAATAAAAATAAATGTACTATAAAAAATAATAAAATGGTCTGTTACAGAATAAAAACTGTCTTTAAATAATTTGGGAATCAAAAATGTTACCTCAAAAATAGAAAAATACCTTAAAATGCTCCGAAAAATAAATAAATATAAATATAAAGACGGTTTGCTGAAAATGAAAATAAACAGTTGAATAAAAATGATTATATTTTTTTCACATTGAAACCTATGAGATTTGCCTGTTTAAACCTGTGGAACTGAATCACCGAAAATCTGGGCATTTCGCCAACTCTTTGGTGCAGTTCAGCGTTCTCTGAATAGCTTAACCATTACTTCTTTATGAGGCAATTTTACTGCTGCTGAAGATCGCTGAATTGCAACGATCTGCGGCAAACTGCACCTTATTTCACTGTCAATTCGCCAGTATTTGGCGAATTGACAGCTTTCTCCATAGACGAGCTGCCACAAAATTGCACTGTACAGTTAAATTCACCGTACGGTGGCAAGATCGAGGCTCTTTGAATTACCCCTTATGACTATGTGACTCACATAGCAGAAGCAAGAGATAGGGACTTATCTGGCAAATAAAGCGCGTGCATTTGAGAAGGAACAAGCAGTCTGCTGACTTTTTTTTAACATAGGAATAAGTAACTCCATAAATATGTAGGAACAATGATTGTTAATTAGGAATACTTGCTTTAAAATGCTGAATTTATTTTCATAAATTAAATGAATAGAATATCCCTTTTCAACATTTGTACATCGTGGGTTTTAAA
This sequence comes from Leptobrachium leishanense, assembly GCA_009667805.1. Classification (NCBI taxonomy): domain Eukaryota; kingdom Metazoa; phylum Chordata; class Amphibia; order Anura; family Megophryidae; genus Leptobrachium; species Leptobrachium leishanense. The sequence goes on from CM019067.1 coordinate 251,020,219, forward strand.
AAGAAGCTTTTGGTGAGTTTATTAGAATAGTGTAACTGTCGCTTCACTACGTTTTACTGTTATTTTATTGTCCTGTGTTAAATAATCATGCACACGACTACATATTGACAGTTTCTGCCTTAAAATGCTAATAAAACATCGCTAACAAGCTGACAGGTCATTTTATTGTATTTGCGTTTGAACAACCTCCCACTATTTCTCTTATTTTCTGATGCTTCGGATCTGCTGCCAGAATTTCTTTGGCAGACATAAATTACATTAACATGACATCATTGCAAAAGTCAGATGCTCAAAATGAATCGAAAATACTTAACTCTCTTCAGCTGCACTCTTAACACTAGGCAGAGCAGAGGAGTGGACGAGAAAGTAAATGGAGTCATGTATCCGTCCATTAGAAGTATTAAAAAAACCTCAATATGTAAAGTGGTTAATTTCTGAAATGTTTTGGCAAAACACCAGTTTTCATACTCATGAGAATATGCTTTAAACCTTGTAACCCGCGACGTAAAAAAAGCCTTTCAGTTCATGCTCCAATTAAAGGGATATTCTTGCAGTGTCAGTTGTATGTTACGTAGATATGTTTTATCTACTACTAAACTGCAGCATGATCTTTAAATCTTAGAGGAAGCTTTCCAAATAATGACTTTTACTACATTTTTACAGTCAAACCCTGCACATCTATATTGATCTTTGACAGTTTCAGGGTACTCAGTGCTGTACAGAAATACGATTCAGGTTACACAGTGATACTAGAGATTCAGTATGAAGGCATTATGACCACACATTTTATAACATAGATATATTTTTTAATTATAGCAGAGTTTTTTTGAAGCTGTTTTTTTTTTTATTATTCTTTATTGATCTAACGCCAGCATATTCCACAGCTCTGAACAATGGGCACAAGATAGACAGGGTACAATACATTGAACATTATTTTTATAAACCAGTACAGGAGGAAACGAGGGCCCTATTCCCGTGGAAACTTACAGAGGGGATGGGGTGGAAACAGGAGGAGAGGACTGCAGGGTGAGAGTGATGGACTGCAAGGTGAGAGGGAGGGACTGGTTGGGAAAGTGAGGTGTATTAGGGAGTTGGGTGGTAGGCTTGCCTGAATAGGAATGTCTTAAGGGAGCGTTTGAAGGAGGGGAAACTAGGGGAAAGTTTGACAGTACGAGGTAGAGTGTTTAAGAGGATGAGAGCTGCGCGTGAGAAATCCTACAGTCTATCATGGGAAGAGTTGATGCGAGGAGAAGCTAGGCGCAGGTCACTGTTTGACCTTAGGGAGCGGGCTGGGTTGTATTTGGTGATTAGTGAGGACAGGTAGTGGGGAGCTGAGTTAGTGAGAGCTTTGTAGGTCAGGGTAAGGATTTTAAATTTAATTCTGCAGTGGATGGGGAGCCAGTGAAGGGACTTGCAGAGGGGAGCAGCAGAGACCGAGCAGAGGGTGAGGTGGATGAGCCTGGCAGAGACATTCAGAATGGATTGTAGGGGGCAAGGCGGATGAGAGGGAGGCTTATAATGTAAACATGATCACTGCAAATCCCATAAAAAAGGATATTTGATCATTTTATTATCTACATTAATCACACTTACTGTATATGATAGAAAGGACATTTCTACCTGTTTGGTAATAATACAGGCACTATGTGATATAAGTGCAAGATAAGGCATTTATTGAACATTTCAGTAACTATGTAAAAAAATAATATGTGCATGAAAAAAAAAGTGCACATTTTTATTATTTTAATCTTTTAAGAGCTCAATATAATCCATAAGCACAATAGTTTTTCACTCTACATTTATTAGGACATTCTAGTCATCATGATCAACTTCTATAACTTTAAAGGTCATGGTGAGCTGACTGTTGCCCTTCCGCACCTGCTTGTGCAGGGGTGACACCTCTCCTCACACCCAGAAAGGGAGGGATGACCCTCAGCTTACTCCCATCCTCCCTCTCACAGGTGAGCATGGTGACGCGTCCTCCCTGTGTGGGGGTGTCTTTGTGGGTTTGGATTGCCTTACAAAGCAAATGGCTTTCATCAATCTGGAAGGCTACTAATTAGCTCATACTAGACGGCGTTTGTGATTTAGGGTAACAAAATACAGGTATGCTTGGCTGACCAGCCACTGTCTTTTGCATTTAGAGATATTTGATTGCCTGAACGTCTATGTGACCACCAAGGTATACACCAACAATGGTTATTTTAAAAAGATTCTTTAATGTAGAAACGGGGGACCAAAGTTAGAGGTTAATATTTAAGCCCTTGCCTGACCACCCCCCCCCCTTAAAGTGTCCCTTCGAGTGTTAACTACTCATCTTATTTTAAAAAAAATTAAGATAATATTTTCATTTTCGACTAAAAGAGCTTGGTAATAAAGGGTCAAGTTCAGAGTCTGCAGTATCCCGAAGAAATAGGATGGACTTCTTGTAGACAGAAAATAAGTAAATAGTATCAACTGCTGAAATGCTTATTTTATCCTACTGGATTTATTGTGGCTTATGATACTTTAACCCTTTCGCTGCGGTGGACGCGCTCAGCGCGTCCAACCGCAGGTAGCGTTCCATGCGGTGGACGCGTCCTCTCTTTGGGGCCAGCGTTCGGCCGGGTTCCGGCCGATCGCTGGCCCCCCTGGTGCGGTCTGACATCCTCGATGTCAGCCCAGCACCCGGGAACCGCCGCCGGAGTAATTAGGTGTCATCACGGGGGCGCGATGACACCTAATTCAGGTGCCCCCCCCCCGCATGTGCGGAGGAGGTGCCTGAAAGGGAGGGGGGGAGGTCCTTCGGACCTCTCTCCCTCCCGATCGGCGGCGTGCAGGGGGTTAACCCAGGCACCGTTTGGAAGGGCACAGCCTGCCCTTCCAAATGGTACCTGGCATTAACCCCATGGGGGCCGGATCACGAATCGGCGCCGAAAAGCGCCGGTTCGTGATCCTTTCCCAGAGCTGGCCGACATCTTGGATGTCGGCCAAGCTTCCGGGAATGCCCCCTGAGGACTGGCGTCATCGTGCATAGCACGATGACGCCAGTCCTGGAGTTAACCCCTAACTGCCACCAATGGTGGAGATAGGGGGTTCCAATGAACCCCCTATCTCCCGATGCATGCCAGTTAGGGGTTAATGTTTGGTATTGTTGGATCGGCCAGAGCATGGCCATTCCAACAATACCAAACTTGACTATGAAAAAGTTTTTTAAAAAAATAAAAATAAATAAATAAATAAATAAACAAGTTTTTTTTTCATTTTTTTGGTTTGTTAATGCAGCAATATTGTTCCCATTTCAATTATAATGTGAACAATGATGCTGCACTAATGATTTTTGTATGCAGTGTGTTTGTTAAAAATCGCGTAATTGTCCCCAAAAAAAATGTAACGAGACCCCATCTCTAATTTTTTTAACAAGCGCACCCCATACAAAATATAACCGCAATTGCTCGCATGTTAAAATGTGAAAAAAAAAAACACTTTACACGTTGTAAATTATTGAAAAATCATATTTTATTGCATTTTTTGTTATAATATACAGACAGGTCATGACGTATACATATAATAATGACATATTATGAATCTGCCGAGTCTGACGGAAAGAACGATATATAATATGTCTGGGTCATATACTAAAATAAGCCTTCAAAACGCATTTAAACATGATGAGCAAAACCGTTAAAAATGAGCTCAGCACAGAGGCGGGAAAAGCCTCAGCAGCGAAAGGGTTAAGTTAACCCCTTCACTACCGAGATTGATATATCTCAGGCTTCAAGGGCACCACCATCTGGTGTCCCATTATCGATATATATCACGTTCTGCAGCCCAAAAGCAAAAGAAATTAGTTTGCTGCAAATTAATTTTGTTTGCTTAAGGCTAGGGTCAGTCTAACGCATTTTTCGCGTTGTCCATGAAAAAGTGCGTTCGAACGAATGGACGCATTTTTTCACGGAATACGCGATAGTGGTCATACGATGCGCATTTTCGTCCGTGATTTTGTACGGATCATCAATAAAACCCTTTTTGTGTCTGGACGTTATGTTGGTCGGACATTAGCAGCGTCTGACGTCTCCTAATCACACACACACGCGCCGCTATGCGGACGCAGCGCACTCTGTACGTCAGTACTAGCGGTTTGACGTTCTAGAAAAAATGCGTTAGTTTGCCACTTGCGTTGCGCGGACGGACTTTCGTGTGGCCGTTCTTCGTATGTTACCCGGCATTGGACGTCATTTGCTGCTAGCACGGCCGTGATTTCGTGCGGTTAAACGCACGTTAAAAATGCTTTCGTCTGACCTTAGCCTTAGGGATGCAGAAGGTGCCCCCAAGGTTTTAGCCCTGTGGGAATAATGCCCAAACAGCTAAAACAGGAAAATCAGCTGATGAACGCTGTGAAATATTGGGCTTCCAGCAGCCGATGCAGGGGACAAAAAAAAAAAAAAAAAATAGACCTGCAACTCAAACCTCTGAAATTCAATTTGGCAGAATATTGCCCCATCTACTGGCCAAATAGGTTATTTACAGTCATAACTTTGTATTACTGAATAATTAATTATAAGTGATTTTACAAAAAACACTGGTTTCTGACAATGATTTTATGGAAAATCCCTCGGTAGTGAAGGCGTTAAAAACTCCTAGAATGCCTGTTTAATGTAACTGAAACGGAGTGACAAAGGGTTGAAAAGGCCAAGCAAAACATTCCAAACAGCAGAAAGTTATTATTTTTCAGCTACGCATTTTAACATTGCATAGTGATTCAATCCCTCCATCCATTATCTCCCACTCAAAAAACACAGTTTGTGCACATCAATATGATTTTGAAATAATCCATTTACATTGTATCCTCTGGATGCATGGTGACAGCTGATAAGGAATGTATATAAATGAGCATACACATGCCTCTGCACTAAAACATCTACTGTAACAGTGCATCCTTAATAAATATAGCTCAATAACAGAGAAACAGTCTATTAAAATAGCAAATTGTCTCAGCACTTCACAATTATGGTCACAATAGGATCTGCAAGATACATACATACATCCCATTTTAATTTATATATACAGGGTTATTCAGAGAGAGGTGAAAACCTTGAGAATGACTGGAGAATTGAAAATTCTAGGTCAAAATAGCCAATTTGGAAGTTGAGATGAATGGGAGAATTTTTCTGGTTTGGCTATTTTGACCTAGCATTTTCCATTCTCCGGTCATTCTCCTGGTTTTCAACGCTCTCTGAATAGCCCTGATAGTCCTACTATTCCCTCCTTAATACTTGAATATCTTTGGCAATTTGTATTTTGACATGAAAAGTTCAACATATTTAACATAAATATAACTACTAATTGTACCTCCCTTTTGTGAAAGAAAATGTATAGAGGCTGAGCACATAAAGGAACATGCATATATGGATATAATGCATTTATCTATAAGCTAAATATATATATCCAGTGCAAGAATTCTGTGATTAAAAGTATTCCCTGTTAAGAGCCATGTGTAACTACTGCACATCTATTTTAATAAAACCTCTACAATGAAGTTATGAATTCGAACTATATATAAATACAATTTTGATGTAGCCACAGTTATATGTCTTCATTCCCTCTACCTTAACAGTAAAATTCTATTATTCGTGCGGTCTGCATAAAAATCCCATTTCCTGTTTATTTCTTTGACTCTAACATAATATAGCCTGTTCAGTGTTAAGTACAACTATCAGCTTTACAGCATAATATATACAAAAAAAATCACTTTATATATCATTAACTTTGCCCCTCGTACAGTGATACATATTATATGTAAAGAACACCTGTAGACAGTATAATGAAACACATCTGTGTACACTATCAGGGCTATTCAGAGAGAGGTGAAGACCTTGAGAATTGGCAGGAGAATGAACAATCTAGATCAAATAGCCAATTTGGAAAGTGAGATAAATGGGAGAATTTTTCTGGTTTGACCATTTTGACCTAGAATTTTCAATTCTCCAGTCATTCACAAAATTTTCACCTTTCTGAATAGCCCTGTAAATATCAACCAACCACACACTTTAACTCCGCTGTATTGAAGTATTGCCTCCTGTTTGCTAAATATTGGCACTGGCTGATACAATGAATAACAATGGGCATTAATCCAAGGCATCTTTGTGCAAGCAAGCATTTTTTAGATTAATTACAGAGACATGCTACATAGTATAAATCATATTATTTCATTCAGCTTTTATTAAATCAAGATCAAATACCATAACTCAAATATAAAAATGCAAAATAGGTAAAATCTAAAAACAAAAAATTCACAAATAAGAAACCCTCTGTAATCAGCTACATTTCTAGTCTGTTTTTTTTCATACATTACAATTTTTTTTTGCTTTATCAGTGCTCGCACACAGGTGCACAGGTGTATGAGTCTCTGAGTGCCTATTACTGCACTCCGCATGCAATGTTAGAAAAAGCTCATTTTGGCTGCAATAAGGTAATTTAAGTTACAACAGAAACATGCATTACTCACAAGAATTCAGGATGGATGTCAAGTTCATGAAAGCAAATTTCAGAGGTTTTCCCTGTAAGTGCTAGCACAGGACGGTGAAGTATCTTACTTTAAGCAAGGCAAAGATCCCTCCCACTGGTGAATGGTTATATGGAAAAGCCCCCAATTGCTTGGGAATGTGGGTGATATAATAACAATTCCTAGGAAATTCTAAATAATTTGGAACATCTGTAAAAATAATTAGTGTGCCACAAATAAAACAGGAATGTGTATTTATATACAAACACCTATATAGCAGTAGACTTAATTGTTATGATAAAAAAATTCACTGATACATAAAGCATAGCAGTAGTTTGTATAACATTAAATAGTCCAGCGGTCCCAATCTTATTTAAAAATTCAACAAATTCACATATTAGAATTAGGGATGAGCCGAACACCCGAGTTCGGTTCGCACTCAAACTCAAACTTTCCAAATGTTCGAATTCGAACTCGAACTTGAACACGAACTCAATACAAGTCAATGGGACTCAAAATTCGGTTTTTAGAGTGCCCTCCAAGAGGGCATATATGCTAGATATTTGCCATGAAAGGTGTATGGGGGTCCGGGTAGTGCCCTGGGGGACAGGAAACATGGACAAAAAGTTAAAAAGTTTTTAAAGGGACAGTGAGTTTTCCATGAAATAAGGGTTAAAAATAAAAACGAAAAATTCCTTCAAATATCGTGCCTAGGAGGTCCCCATAACCTGCCCGTGAAGTGGCGGATTTCTAGGATGTTTAGAAACATTTAACAAAAAAATGACGTTTCAATTGACGGTAAATGCTTTTCCTTTAATCTATTCATAAACAACAGCCTGTATGAAAAGACATTTTAGGACGCGCAGAAAAAGTTTAGTGATTTTTTGGCTAAATTATGGTGAAACTTATGTAGGCTTTGGATGAAAGTAACAATAGGTGCTTTAAAATTGGGCTTTTACCCCCCTGATGACATTTGTGGACGCTTATCTATGTTACTTCTCACACTGTTATTTAGCTGAGTATGCTATTTTGATGACCACATTTCACACCCTTTTTTCCTCCCTTTCCCATTTTTTTTATTTTTCTACACACCACCTCGTGCTGCAGACCCTCTTCCCCCCCTTTTTTTGTTGGCGTTGGGGCAACCTGGGGCGTGCCACTGTGTGTCACGGTTCCCAGATCCCACCACGCAGTACTTAACACCCCACACTCCACAGAGCCCAGAAGCTACCAAACAGAGTAGCTGTGAAAGATCTCTAACTGTCTGGTCTTTAGAATTGGCCAGGTAAACTAGCTAGACAGAAAGGGTTAACAACACGGGGAGTAGTCAGCCGAGCCAGAATCAGGAATACAGAGTTCAGACTGGTCAAATGGAATAGCCGGGTCAATATCAGAGCAGTGGCGTAGTACAAGAAAATGGTCTAGGGCAACAGAAGGCAGAATAGTCAGAAACAAGCAGAGATCAATAACAGGTTAATTCAATATAGCAGTCAGGTACAAGGAGCTCAGGTATGGATAACCACGATCTGGCAACTGCTGAGAATACACTGAGGGTTTTTAAAGACCTTCACCAGGCCACGCCCCCCACTCAAGCCGCGCCTCATGCAACCACCTCCCTGCCTGTCTCCATTTAAACCGGGCATTGGTCAGCGAGCAGCATCAGACATGCTGCCCTCAAGCACACAGGTAGGGCTGGAAGCTCCCAACGTTACACTGTGGCGGCCACCATGGCTCTGTCTGCCACACTTGGCCCTCGAGTACCCCGGCCTTTGTGACCTGCACATGTCCATGGCCTCCTACAGTACCTCGGACCTTCTGGAGTGTGCCAGGACAGTCACACATTTGGCCTTTGCCACCTTATCCATCCCCCCTTTTTTTTATTATTGGGTCCCGGAGCACTTTTTGGTGTGTCTGTCCACCACCCCCCCCTAACTTCCTATTCAGTGATGTTTATTGTTTGACCCTGCGATACCGTTTATTATTTTCTTGTATTATTCACTGATAACTATCTTCAAAATAAAAATTTGGAATAAAAAAAATTGGGCTTTTAGCGTCGGCAACAGTGCCGTCACACAGTAACCCCTCTGAGGATATGAATCTGGTACAGGCGTCAGTGGCAGTGCACCCAAATATTGTGCCTTTGGTGCCAGGCCAGCAAGTGCCATCATACAGTAACCCCTCTGTGGTATTGTGGAAGAGTGCAGGGGTGGACCATGCAATCCTATATTAAAAAGATATGAATCTGGTAAAGGTGTCAGTGCACCCAGATATTGTGCCTTTGGGGCCAGGAAAGCAAGTACCATCATACAGTAACCCCTCTGTAGTATTGTGGAAGAGTGCAGGGGTGGACCATACGGTCCTATATTAAAAAGATATGAATCAGGTAAAGGCGTCAGTGCCCCCAGATATTGTGACTTTGGTGCCAGGCCAGCAAGTGCATTCATACAGTAACCCCTCTGTGGTATTGTGGAAGAGTGCAGGGTTGGACCCTGCGGTTCAAAAAATAAAAAGGATATAAATGTGGCACAGGCATCAGTGCAGCCAAATATTGTGCCTTTCATGGCAGCAAGTGCCTTCACACCGTAACCCTTTTGTGGTATTGTGGAAGAGTGCAGGGTTGGACCCTGCGGTTCAAAAAATTAAAATGATATAAATGTGGCAAAGGCGTCAGTGCAGCCAAATATTGTGCCTTTCATGGCAGCAAGTGCCTTCACACCATAATCCTTTTGTGGTATTGTGGAAGAGTGCAGGGTTGGACCCTTCGGTTCAAAAAATTAAAATGATATAAATCTGGCACAGGCATCAGTGCAGCCAAATATTGTGCCTTTCATGGCAGCAAGTGCCTTCACATCGTAACCCTTTTGTGGTATTGTGGAAGAGTTCAGTGCTGGAGGGTTTCTGAATGCAGAAGACATCCCCGATCTCTTCCGTTACGTCAGCATCAGGGGATTGATAGCTGCTGATCCAGGACTGATTCATTTTAATAAATGTCAGCTGGTCTACAGAGTCGGTGGACAGACGCACTCTTTTGTCTGTGACAAAACCTCCAGCGGCACTGAACGTCCTTTCAGAAAGCACAATAGATGAAGGGCAACCTAGTAGCTGCGTAGCATATTGGCTACGTTCAGGCCAGTGATCCAATCTCAACACCCAAAAGCCAGTGGATCATCTGCTGGAAAGTTATCCAGGTCTGCCCTTGCCCCTAGGTAGTCCTGCACCATATGGTGAAGACGCTGGCAATGGGTGCCTACATTTGACATCCCTGGGCGTCGTGGACTAAAATTTTTAAAAAATGCATCAGTCAAGTGACACTGGTCTTCACCATTACTCCTCTGATCATCCGCAGCCTCAGAAGCAACTGTGTCATCACTTGGTAACCTACCAGTGCCTGGAAAGGTGTTACACAAGTGTTGCTTTAGAGCGTCCTCAAGTTGTTTCATCCTGTGCTCCCTCTGTGCGGGCAGGATGAGCTCTGCAACTTTACCCTTGTATTGTGGATCAAGAAGGGTTGCCAACCAGTAATGATCCCTCTCCTTGATAGCGCGAATCCTGGGGTCCTTTAGCAGGCTTTGCATTATAAGAGAGCCCATGCAGCGTAGGTTGGAGGTGGCATTAGCTTCCGAGTCTTCCTGGTCAATGAGGATGACCGTATCGTACACTTCCTCCTCCCAGCCACGCACTAGCCCTTGTGTTTCTGGGCACACAAAACCCTCCCTTGAGGAATCCCCACCTTCAATGCCCCCACTACTTAAATATTCCTCCTCCTCATCCTCCTCCTGTCTGATCTGAGGAGGTCCCACTGGAATGCTATCTGCGGAAAGACTGGGGCCTTGAGAGCTAGGGAAGGCCTCCTCTTCCTCCCGCTGCTCTGCCTCTAGAGCCACATCTATAATTCCCAGCAGAGTGTTCTCCAGCAGGAACACTAAAGGAATTGTGTCACTGATGCATGCACTGTCCCTCCTCACCATCCTCATTGCCTCCTCAAATGGTGACAGTACAATGCATGCATCCTTGATCATCAGCCACTGCGGGGGGAAAAAACCCAAGTTGACCTGAACCTGTCCTTGTGCCATACTCACACAGGTACTCGTTGATGGCCCTCTGCTGCTTGTGCAGATGCTGCAGCATTGCTAATGTCAAGTTCCACCTGGTGGGCATGTCACAGATCGGACGGTTTGTGGGAAGGTGGAATTCTCTTTGAATTTCTGCCAGGCGAACTCTTGCTGGAAATGACCATCTGAAGTGGCTGCAGACTTTTCTGGCCTGGCTGAGAAGCTCTGCCAGCCCTGGGTACTTGGTTAGGAAACGCTGTATCACTAGATTTAGGACGTGTGCTAGGCATGGTACATGTGTCAATTTACCCTTGCGTAGGGCAGAGAGAAGGTTGCTGCCATTATCACAGACGATCATTCCCAGCTGAAGCTGGCGTGGTGTTAACCATCTCTACACCTGCCCCTGCGGAGCTGACAGAATTTCTGGCCCAGTGTGGCTCCTGTCCCCTAAACAAACCAGCTCAAGCACAGTATGGCATCTTTTTGCTTGAGCCATTGCGTAGCCCCTGTCAGGCATTGGTTTAACTGCCACTTCACCAGAGACACAGAAGGAGGAGGAGGAAGAGGGAGAGGTGGTGGTGGAGCAGACAGACCTCATACAAGCAGCTTTCTGGAGGCATGGTGGATGAACAAGCTCCAGCACAGAGCCCCGTCTTGGATCCCTCACAGCTGCAATCAGAGTTACCCAGTGTGCCGTGAAGGAAATGTAACGACCCTGTCCATGCTTGCTGGACCACGTGTCTAAAGTCACATGCACCTTGCTGCTGACTGCCTTTCCCAATGACTCGATAACATTGTCTTCCACGTGCTGGTATAGTGCTGGAATGGCCTTGCGTGAAAAGTAGTGGCGTTTTGGAACCTGCCACTGTGGTACAGCACATTCAGCAAATTCACGGAAGGGAGCAGAGTCCACCAGCTGGAAAGGCAGCAGCTGCAATGCGAGTAATTTTGCTAATCTGGCATTTAGACGCTGGCTTGGGGATGGTTGGGACTATATTTTTTCTTACGCTGCAGCAGCTGGGGCAATGTAATCTGACTGCGTAAATCTTCAGCTGATGGGAAGCTGTCACATTGTGAGGAAGGACCTGGTACATCCATTACTGTAGCATCATCCCTGTTGGTGGAGGTTGTAGGCAATGACATGGCAGGACATACAGTAGGGTAGATGTGACGGGATGGTCGTCCGTCGACTGTCCTGCTCTCCAGAGCGTCTGAGGATGCTGAAGTCAGAACGCCGCGGGACCCCGGACAGAGAGGTGAGTATCTCCGCCGGGGGTCCCGCAAATCTGATGACGTGTGGGACACGTCCTCCTCAGCATACAGCAGGAGTAACTGAGGATGTGTTCCACACATTGTCAGCAGTGAAGGGGTTAAAAATTTCTTTTTTAAAACTTTTTGTCCTTGTTTCCTGTCCCCCAGGGCACTACCCGGACCCGGACATTGTTTCTAAATGTTTCTATACATCCTAGAAATCCGCCACTTCACGGGCAGGTCATGGGGACCTCCTAGGCACGATATTTGAAGAAATTTTTCGTTTTTATTTTTAACCCTTATTTCATGGAAAACTCACTGTCCCTTTAAAAACGTTTTACACCTTTTATGGCAAATATCTAGCATATATGCCTTCTTGGAGGGCACTCTAAAAATCGAACTTTGAGTCCCATTGACTTGTGTTGATTTCGTGTTCGAGTTCAAATTCGAACTTTTGAAAAGTTTGAGTTCGAATGCGAACCAAACTCGGGTGTTCGGCTCATCCCTACTCCTAACATCATTTTTAATGCAAATCACCTTTTATTATTAAATATAATTACATACCAGGTGACAGACATCACTAGCTAAAAGAACTATCTAAAGTTCCAAAAGTCGTGCCGAGGTTTGTACGGAACGAGCTTGATCTTAACGCTGCGCAGTTATCCACAAAAATTCTTATCTGTGAAGACATAGTAAGAAAGATTTTTGAACAATATAAAATATGCAGAAAAAAATTACAATGTATAAAAAAAAATGGATACTTAAAGGGAAAGAGAACCACATATAAAAAGGGCGAATAGTCCACTTCCCTATTGAGACCATATGGGGACATTGTATTTAAATGATATATAGACATGTGCATTCGTTTTAGTACTAAAACGATTTAGTCCGAATTTTGGGATAATTTAGTTTTAGTATGACTCAAGAGATACGAAACTGCTCAGTACAAAAACGAAAGAAACTAAAATAAAATGCACTACATTTTAGTTTCAGTCCTTTTTGTGATATTACATTGATGAGTGAAGGAGACCAGTAATGAAGCGCAACATCGTAAAGCTACAGAAAAGGTTTGTATGCGTAATCCTTCCTGACCCCTACCCAAAAATCTGACAGTGATAGAGCTCCAGAATACTCACTCGCAGCACAGACAGCCAGCACAGGAGAAGAAACCTATACTTAACCCTTGCATGTCTATGAGGCAGACAAGATGAAAAAAGCAGCTGGAGTAGGAAAACATTCAAATAAATCACACTGAAAGCTAATGACAGAGGAGGGCTGGATAGTAAAACCCCCTTTATAACAAGCAGCGCTGGGAGAAGAGAGGGACTTGTGTTATCTCCCCTCCCGCTCTGCATAATAGGGGCTTAGGTCTGGTACATTTTATATTATCCAGGAGCACTATCCCCCCTTTCCTCATCTATAATACACGTTCTATATAAAGTCCCTCTCCCAGTGCTGCTTGTTATAAAGTTTTTTTTTTACATCTGATACATTTAGTATCCAGCTCTCAGTTACTCTGTCATTATAAGCCTTCAGTGTGATTTATTTGAATGTTTTCCCTAGATTTGAAGTGCTTTATTTTATTATAAAAATCAATTTGCACCAGTCATCTCTTCTCTGAGCTTTCAGACCGATTTACGTTAATATTTTCCCTCTCCCCTGCTTTTATATTCCTGTGTCTCCCCCACAGAGATACAAAGTTTAAGTAAAAGTTCCCTCTCCTGTGCTGGATAAGCATTGCATTCCGAAGTTCTGCACCCTCCACATGCCAATGCAGTAGGATGTTCTATACAGAGAGGGGCATTAATTAATGCAGGTGGATGTTGTATACATTATACAGAGAGGGGTATTAATTAACGCAGGAGGATGTTATCTACAATATACAGAGAGGGGTATTAATTAATGCTAGAGGATGTTCTAAAATTATACAGAGAGGAGCCCTTTTTTTTAGCCCTTTAAATCTAGTGACTGTGAGTGCTGAGATCGGCTGCTTGATATATTATCTCTCAGTACAAGGTATCAGGCTCAGCTGTTACAGTAACTGACTGTATCAGCGCTCAGAGTTTTAGTAAAACAAGGAAATAATATTGTTCTAACCTCTTATATATAAAATTATTATTTACTAGTTTTACTGAAACTCTGAGCACTGTGATGAGCAGCAGTCAGTTACTGTAACAGCTTTGCCTGGCACATTGTGCTGAGAGTGAGTGACACTGTAACAAGCAGCGATCTCAGCCCTCTGAGGAGCCACTACAATAGTAATTGTATCCACTGGTTTTCGGATGAATGAAATTAGTTTTCATACTAAACAAATTTCTTTAGCAACTAAATAAATTGCATTTTAGGACTAATCCATTAGTTCAAAACCAAATTTTGTGCTGTGCAAATGTCTACTCTGCTCTTAAGAAGTTTCTCTCTGTCACCTCCTCCCATCAACCTTGGTACTTTGTCAATAATAAACAGTAGAAAAAAGGAAGGAGTGGGCTAACCTTAGGACCGCTCCATCCAAACAATAGGGGCAACCTGGATAAATTGGGGATTTAACCCTCAAATATTATTCCAAAAAACAGCAAAACTGTGGTATAGCAGGCTGTGTTGTTGAGTAGCCTGTCACCCTCAGACCCGGGTTTAGAACATTTAATGTTAAAAGGACCACTTTTATTTAACAAGATACAAAACAATTCGGTCCACAAATCTATACCTATAAAATCATTTGTCCGTCGCCGCGCATCCAGTTTCTGATGGCTGCACGTGCAGCCAACAGAAGCCTGATACGCCATGTCGAACAAACGCTGGATCCGCGCGCAGCCTCTACCCGTCGCCCGCGTGTGCATCCAGGAGGGCAGGATGCACATGCAGCAGCCTGTAGGATGCGCATCCGGCTCTACAGGATGTGCACACAGCCTATAGCCGTCTGCTGCGAGCACATCCTGCCCTCCTGGCTGCACGCACGGCCGACGGGTAGAGGCTGAGCACGGATCCAGTCTCTGTGAGCTGGGGCCAATTATACCCATGTGAGCTGGGGGAAAATATATCCATGTGAGCTGGGGGCAAATATTCCCATGTGAGCTGGGGGCAATTATACCCATGTGAGCTGGGGGCAATTATACCCATGTGAGCTGGGGCAAATATACCCATGTGAACTGGTGCAATTATACCCATGTGAGCTGGGAGCAATTATACCCATGTGAGCTGGGGGCAAATATACCCATGTGAGCTGGGGACAATTATATGCATGTGAGCTGAGGGCAAATATACCCATGTGAGCTGGGGCAAATATACCCTTGTGAGCTTAGGGCAATTATACCGATGTGAGCTGGGGGGCAATTATACCCATCTGAGCTGAGGGCAAATATATCCATGTGAGCTGGGGGCAAATATACCCATGTGAGCTGGGGGCAAATATACCCATGTGAGCTGGGGCAATATACAGTGGCAAGAAAAAGTATGTGAACCCTTTGGGATTACGTGGAGTTTTGCATGAATTGGTCATAAAATGTGCTCTGATCTTCATCTAAGTCACAACAATTTGAAAAACACAGTCTGCTTAAAATAATACAACGCAAACATTATATGTTTTCATGTTTTTATTGAACAGAACATGTAAACATTCACAGTGCAGGGTGGAAAAAGTATGTGAACCTTTGGACTTAATAACTGGTTGACCCTCCTTTGGCAGCAATAACCTCAATCAAATGTTTCCTGTAGTTGCAGATCAGACCTGCACGACGATCTGGAGTAATTTTGAACCACTCCTCTTCACAAAACTGTTTTAGTGTAGCAATATTCTTGGGATGTCTGGTGTGAATCGCTCTCTTAAGGTCATGCCTCAGCATTTCAAATGGGTTGAGGTCAGGACTCTGACTGGGCCACTCCAGAAGGCGTATTTTGCTTTGTTGAAGCCATTCTTTTGTTGAATTACTTGTATGCTTTGGGTCATTGTCCTGTTGCATCACCCATCCTCTGCGGGGGTTTAGTTGGAGGACAGATGGTCTTAAGTTTTCCTGCAAAATGTCTTGATAAACTCTGGAATTCATTTTTCCATCAATGAAAACAATCCGTCCAGGTCCTGAGGCAGCAAAAGAGCCCCAAACCATAATGCTCCCTTGGCCATGTTTACAGTGGGGATGAGGTTTTGATGTTGGTGTGCTGTGCCTTTTTTTCTCCACACATAGTGTTGTGTGTTTTTTCCAAACAACTCAATTTTGGTTTCATCTGTCCACAGAATATTTTGCCAGTAGTGCTCTGGAACATCCAGGTGCTCTTTTGCAAACTTCAAACGTGCTGCAATATTCTTTTTGGACAGCAATGGCTTCCTCCGTGGTGTCCTCCCATGTACTCCATTCTTGTTTAATGTTTTCCTTATTGTAGATGTGTCAACAAAAATGTTCGCATGTGCCAGAGATTTCTGTAAGGCTTTAGCTGACACTCTAGGATTCTTCTTTACCTCATTAAGCATTCTACGCTGTGCTCTTGCAGTCATCGTTACAGGACAACCACGCCTAGGGAGAGTAGCAACAATGCTGAACTTTCTCCATTTGTAGACAGTCTGTCTTACCGTGGACACATGAACATCAAGGCTTTTGGAGATACTTTTGTAACCCTTTCCAGCTTCATGCAAGTCAACAATTCTTGATCATAGGTCTTCTGAGAGCTCTTTTTTGCGAGGCATGGTTCACATCAGGCAGTGCTTCTTGAAGCCAGTAAACCCAAACCTGATGTGTGTTTTTAAAGGGCAGGACAGCTTTCAGCAACACATCCAATAATATTACACTGATTGGACTCAAGGTTGGCTCACTCCTGGCTCCAATTAGCTCTTGAAGAAGTCATTAGGCTAGGGGTTCACATACTTTTTCCACCCTGCACTGTGAATGTTTACATGTTATGTTCAATAAACACATGAAAACATATAATGTTTGTGTTGTATTATTTTAAGCAGACTGTGTTTTTCAAATTGTTGTGACTTAGATGAAGATCAGAGCACATTTTATGACCAATTCCCGCAAAATTCCACGTAATCCCAAAGGGTTCACATACTTTTTCTTGCCACTGTATATCCATGTGAGCTGGGGCAAATATATCCATGTGAGCTGGGGGCAAATATACCCATGTGAGCTAGGGGCAAATATACCCATGTGTGCTGGGGCAATATATATATATATCCATGTGAGCTGGGGGCAAATATATCCATGTGAGCTGGGGGCAAATATACCCATGTGAGCTAGGGGCAAATATACCCATGTGTGCTGGGGCAATATATATATATATCCATGTGAGCTGGGGGCAAATATATCCACGTGAGCTGGGGCAAATATACCCATGTGAGCTGGGGGCAATATATATAAACCCATGTGAGTTGGGGGCAAATATACCAATGTGAACTGGGTCAATATATATACCCATGTGCGCCGGGGCAATATATATACCCATGTGAGCTGGGGGCAAATATACGCATGTGAGCTGGGGGCATATATACCCATGTGAGCTGGGGGCAAATATACCCATGTGAGCTGGGGCAATATATATCCATGTGAGCTGGGGCAAATATATCCATGTGAGCTGGGGCAAATATACCCATGTGAGCTAGGGGCAAATATACCCATGTGTGCTGGGGCAATATATATATATATCCATGTGAGCTGGGGCAAATATATCCATGTGAGCTGGGGCAATATATATCCATGTGAGCTGGGGCAAATATATCCATGTGAGCTGGGGCAAATATATCCACATGAGCTGGGGCAATATATATACCCATGTGAGCTGGGGCAAATATGCCCATGTGAGCTGGGGGCAATATATATAAACCCATGTGAGTTGGGGCAAATATACCCATGTGAACTGGGTCAACATATATACCCATGTGCGCCGGGGCAATATATATACCCATGTGAGTTGGGGGAAAATATACGCATGTGAGCTGGGGGCATATATACCCATGTGAGCTGGGGGCAAATATACCCATGTGAGCTGGGGCAATATATATCCATGTGAGCTGGGGCAAATATATCCATGTGAGCTGGGGCAAATATACCCATGTGAGCTAGGGGCAAATATACCCATGTGTGCTGGGGCAATATATATATATATCCATGTGAGCTGGGGCAAATATATCCATGTGAGCTGGGGCAATATATATCCATGTGAGCTGGGGCAAATATATCCATGTGAGCTGGGGCAAATATATCCACATGAGCTGGGGCAAATATATACCCATGTGAGCTGGGGCAAATATGCCCATGTGAGCTGGGGGCAATATATATAAACCCATGTGAGTTGGGGCAAATATACCCATGTGAACTGGGTCAACATATATACCCATGTGCGCCGGGGCAATATATATACCCATGTGAGTTGGGGGAAAATATATCCATGTGAGCTGGGGGCAATATATATATTGATGTGAGCTGGGGCAATATATATCCATTTGAGCTGGGGGCAAATATATCCATGTGAGCTGTGGCAAATATATCCATGTGAGCTGGGGCAAATATATCCATGTGAGCTGGGGCAATATATATACCCATGTGAGCTGGGGCAAATACACCCATGTGAGCTGGGGGCAACATATATAAACCCATGTGAGTTGGGGGAAAATATACCCATGTGAGCTGGGTCAATAAATATACCCATGTGCGCCGGGGCAATATATATATCCATGTGAGCTGGGGCAATATATATATCCATGTGAGCTGGGGCAAATATACCCATGTGAACTGAGGGCAAATATACCCATGTGAGCTGGGGCAACATATACAAACCCATGTGAGTTGGGGGAAAATATACCCATGTGAGCTCGGTCAATAAATATACCCATGTGCACTGGGGCAATATATATCCATTTGAGCTGGGGCAAATATATCCATGTGAGATGGGGGCAAATATATCCATGTGAGCTGGGGCATTATATATACCCATGTGAGCTGGGGCAAATATACCCATGTGAGCTGGGGGCAATATATATAAACCCATGTGAGTTGGGGGCAAATATACCCATGTGAGCTGGGTCAATATTTATACCCATGTGCGCCGGGGCAATATATATACCCATGTGAGTTGGGGGAAAATATATCCATGTGAGCTGGGGGCAATATATATATTGATGTGAGCTGGGGCAATATATATCCATTTGAGCTGGGGGCAAATATATCCATGTGAGCTGTGGCAAATATATCCATGTGAGCTGGGGCAAATATATCCATGTGAGCTGGGGCAATATATATACCCATGTGAGCTGGGGCAAATACACCCATGTGAGCTGGGGGCAACATATATAAACCCATGTGAGTTGGGGGAAAATATACCCATGTGAGCTGGGTCAATAAATATACCCATGTGCGCCGGGGCAATATATATATCCATGTGAGCTGGGGCAATATATATATCCATGTGAGCTGGGGCAAATATACCCATGTGAACTGAGGGCAAATATACCCATGTGAGCTGGGGCAACATATACAAACCCATGTGAGTTGGGGGAAAATATACCCATGTGAGCTCGGTCAATAAATATACCCATGTGCACTGGGGCAATATATATCCATTTGAGCTGGGGCAAATATATCCATGTGAGATGGGGGCAAATATATCCATGTGAGCTGGGGCATTATATATACCCATGTGAGCTGGGGCAAATATACCCATGTGAGCTGGGGGCAATATATATAAACCCATGTGAGTTGGGGGCAAATATACCCATGTGAGCTGGGTCAATATTTATACCCATGTGCGCCGGGGCAAATATACCCATGTGAGCTGGGGGCAAATATACCCATGTGAGCTGGGGCAATATATATGCATGTGAGCTGGGGGCAAATATATCCATGCGGGCTGGGGGCAAATATATCCATGTGAGCTGGGGGCAATATATATATCCATGTGAGCTGGGGGTCAGAAACTGGGTGCGATAAACAGCCACATCATTAGGAGCACTGGGTAGCCATATCCTCTACAACAATAGACTGCCCTCCGGGCAGGCTTTATACCTAGTATTAAATAAAAAAACAGAGTCATATGATTGAATAGGAATGAGGCCACCACTAGGAGGAGGTATTGAGATTTTCTAATTATACACTCACTTTCAAGCCCAATAAAAATGTATTATATTGTTGTTCATAGGATTTGACACGTGCTATGATTTGTATCAACAATTCAACAATGTGCTGTGCACAATAGGATAACTTCCCACAAAAAGTGGGTTTCTCAAAATTTTTTGCAAATCTCTCAATATCCAGATTGTTGCAGCAAAATCTCAACAGCGCCCACTAGGGATGAGCTGTTCGGTTCGATCAGTTCGGAGTTCGATTCGAATTTTGGCTGTTCGCAAGTTCGTGAACTTCGAACTTTTTGGTGTGTTCGGTTCGAGTTCGCAAAAAAATTACAATTTTGAAAAAAGTATAAAAAATGCTTAAAAAATACTAAAAAATCTAGAAATAAAGAGACTCATTACTGCAGAATATTATAAGCAACGGTTTATTAGATATTGAATTAAAACCTAATGTGTACGTGCAAAGATTCTCACCTCTAAATGACCTGTGTTTTCAAAGGGCATAAACAACAGGTGTTTTTAGTCTGGTCTAATCAATTTGATACATTGTATGTATGTAGACTATACTGAGGGTGTGGTGTCTGCTTCTGAGAAGTGTTAATTTCTCTACTTAATCTTCCTCTAAAATGCTGCATTTCACTGCTGTGTGCTCAGCTCATTTTTACCGCTTTCGCTCATCATGTTTAAACGCGATTTAAAGCCACATTTTATAAAATGACCCAGACATATTAGATATCGTTCTTTCCGGCAGACTCCGCAGATTCATAATATATTTTTATATGTATACATCATGTCCTGCCTGTATATTATGACAAAAAATGCAATAAAAATTGAATTTTTAATCATCTGCAGTGTGTAAAGTGTTTTTTTTCACTTTTTAGCACATAAGCGTTTGCGGTTATGTTTTCTATGGGGTGCGCTTGTACAAAAATTAGAAATGGGGACTTGTTACATTTTGTGGGGGGAATTACGTGATTTATAGCAAACACACCCCATAGAAAAAAATCATTAGTGCATCATCATTCACATTATAATTGAAATGTGAACAATATTGCTGCATTAATAAAAATAACACACAAAAAAATACATGTTTTTATTTTCTTTTTTTTTACTTTATACCTGGTCATGTTGGGTATCATTCGAAAGGCCATGCTCAGTCCTTTCGATTGACACCCTCCATAACCCCCTAGCTGCCTGGAGATATCGGGGTTCAAATGAACCCCCTATCTCCATCAGGGGATTGGCCTGGGCAATACATATACGCATGATGTGAGCTGGCCTGGGCAATATATATATACGCATGATGTGAGCTGGCCTGGGCCCAGGGCCGGTGCTAGACTATTTTGCGCCCTAGGCAAGACCAGCTACTTGCACCCCCCCAAAAAAAAAAGCTCACATGGTGAATATATTGCCTCCAGCTCACACATGGCATGGAGATATTGCCCAGGCTCACACATGGGTACTTGCCCCCAGGCTCACACATGGGTACTTGCCCCCAGGCTCACACATGGGTACTTGCCCCCAGGCTCACACATGGGTACTTGCCCCCAGGCTCACACATGGGTACTTGCCCCCAGGCTCACACATGGTACTTGCCCCCAGGCTCACACATGGTATTTGACCCCAGGCTCACACATGGTATTTGCCCCCAGGCTCACACATGGGTACTTGTCCCCCCCAGGCTCACACAAGGATACTTACCCAGCAGCTCACACATAGGTATTTGCCTCCAGCGCTGTCTTCCTGTAGCCAGTCTCATGCGTGCTGGCGTCGCCGCTGGCGTCAAGGAGATTGAGGCGTGGACTTGGTCCAGGAGCTGGAAGCACCAAGTCCACGCCTCCGTCTCCTTGACGCCGGCGGTGACGCCGGCTCGTATTGGGGCTGGCTGCAGCACGCGGCCGCCCCAGGGTGCCCCGCGGGCATTTTTATTAACAATTTTTTTTTTCTTTTTCAATTGGTCGGGCCGGCTGCCGCTGCGCCCTAGGCGGGTGCTGCGCTCTAGGCGCCCGCCTAGTTGGCCTAGCGGCGGCGCCGGCCGTGCCTGGGCCTGGGCAATATATATACGCATGATGTGAGCTGGGCTGGGCAATATATATATATATACGCATGATGTGAGCTGGCATGGGCAATATATATATATGCATGATGTGAGATGGCCTGGGCAATATATATATGCATGATCTGAGCTGGCCTGGGCAATATATATATACGCATGATGTGAGCTGGCCTGGACAATATATATATACGCATGATGTGAGCTGGCCTGGGCAATATATATATACGCATGATGGGAGCTGGATCGGGCAATATATATATATACGCATGATGTGAGCTGGCCTGGGCCTGGGCAATATATATACGCATGATGTGAGCTGGCCTGGGCCTGGGCAATATATATACGCATGATGTGAGCTGGCCTGGGCAATATATATATGCATGATGTGAGCTGTCCTGGGCAATATATATATGCATAATGTAAGCTGGCCTGGGCAATATATATATATGCATGATGTGAGCTGGCTTGGGCAATATATATATACGCATGATGTGAGCTGGCCTGGGCCTGGGCAATATATATACACATGATGTGAGCTGGGCTGTGCAATATATATATATACGCATGATGTGAGCTGGCCTGGGAAATATATATACGCATGATGTGAGCTGGCCTGGGCAATATATATATACGCATGATGTGAGATGGCCTGGGCAATATATATACACATGATGTGAGCTGGCCTGGGCAATATATATATATGCATGATGTGAGCTGGCCTGGGCAATATATATATACGCATGATGTGAGCTGGATCGTGCAATATATATATATGCATGATGTGAGCTGGCCTGGGCAATATATATATATACGCATGATGTGAGCTGGATCGGGCAATATATATATACGCATGATGTGAGCTGGCCTGGGCCTGGGCAATATATACGCATGATGTGAGCTGGCCTGGGCAATATATATACGCATAATGTAAGCTGGCCTGGGCAATATATATATATGCATGATGTGAGCTGGCCTGGGCCTGGGCAATATATATACGCATGATGTGAGCTGGGCTGGGCAATATATATATATACGCATGATGTGAGCTGGCCTGGGCAATATATATATACTGTCAGACCTTTTTAGATATGAAATTTCTATAACGCAGGAATGTTTAAATTTGGGGCCAGGAATTGCGTCACGCAAACAACTTGTCTGCGTCGTTAATATATAACAAGAATATGCGTTCTAAAGACAATGTAACAAGCAAGACTCGTTATCTATCAGCAAACATCCATTGTCCTTAATTAATTCTGGTTGTGAGAAACAAACAGATGTTAGATCAAATGGTTTAAAAGTAAGGGAACACAAGGACAACTAAGATAGAAATCTCAGTATTGTGTTTATTTCGTCACATCGAAACTCTGAAAGCCACGTAAACATGGAACAATGGGTTGCCCAAGAAAGAAAAAAAACCAAAGAAGGTTAAATGGCTTGGGTAAACCAGCTTGTAATGCTATGCTATTCGGCAATATGTACTATATGGTATGAGAATATTTATTAGTTAGAACTGATAATTTTAGCATCTTATTAAAACAGAGGCCCTACCACATTCAGTTGATTATTACAAATGTCTGGTGTACTAACCCGCATGAAGCCGATTAAGTCGGGTAACGTGTGAATGTTGAAAACGATACCATGAATGTATGTCCCCTCACATACACATCCCTGTGGATATAAGTAAAGGGGGTTGAGATGCACACACGCCGTGGCGAAGTATGCTGGCGATGCCACAATAGAAATAAATTTTGATTTGTTAATAAAATCTATGGAGTCCCGGGATATAGGAATAAAAGACCCCAAACCAGTAAAAGATTGGCCAAACACATAAATTAATTCCTGCAGAAGGTTGATGGATGATCTGAGAGTGCCATCTGCTGGCCAGGTAATATAACACCTGGACAGACCCCTGGAGTTGATGAATATATATATCCTCCAATCAAATGAGGCCACATAGTGATGGGCTAGATCTAAAACTGGGCGGAAGACCACTATATAGGGGGGACACTCCAGAGCAGAAGGAGACACACTGAGAAAAGCTTGGGGAGAGACCTGAGGGACGCTTGGAGGGGAGAAAGGCAATCACCATCGGCCGCCCCCTTTAGAGACCTGACCACACCCTAATCTTCCACCACTCTATCTTCACTAACCAGATGGTAAAGTATACCTGAATAACTTGATATCTATTTTCTAATTGCATAGTCCTGACTTTAGATGTCCACCACAAACTAAAGGAACATAAATGAATTATTTTGCTGTTTGAGCCTAATAATCAGTAGAATAGAAATTCTGCCTTTACAGTCCACTGCAGAGGAGTGCTAAGGAAGAGACTATCACCGGCTGAATACTTGAGCCATAATTTAGTGAAATTATTTATATTCCAAGAATACTGGTTGTGGACATCTAAAGATCAATTATATACCTATAGTGAGATACGCTGGGACCGTGAAATAGCTTTTATATGTCAAGTACCGTCCGCCCCATTCGTAACCTAGCATAACTCCTTCCATATCCATCTTGCAGCCCTTTCGAATGAATGCATGCACTGTAAGTCATTAAGAAGCGTTAGGTTAACGTATATCGAATGAAGTGCTGTGATTGATCTGTGGAAGAGATAGTCTCCCTATCGAGTGTGTTATGTGTCTCCCTGAAGGAAGTTGCATTTAGTGAATAGGCCCCCACAATAATAAATTGTGCTGCAGGTGATGCCCAGTAACTGAGTGTTTATCTTAGCCAGGTGGAGGATTGGTTTATAATGGGAAAGGTTTAAGTGAATAGAATAGAGTTTGGTGTTTAAGAATTGAGGCGTGTATATCTGTGGTGCGGTCTATAAACCTAAAATATCTGTCCATTAGATTATTGCGTGTCGCAGTATCGCTACTAATCACGATCTATAATCACTTGTAAATTGTATCTTGCTAATCCGTTGATAACATACGATTGTATGAAACTTGACGTGTGAATAAATTTTGGTTTGAATTGTTTTACCGTTACGCAGTCTCATATCATCTTTATTGATTTTATTGTGCTTAAAAATATCTAGATAGCATCAAAAGAACTCGGGATAACGCGCCATATATTTGTTAAGACGTATATTCATTGATTGGTTATTAATCCCCATCTTAGGGGTTAAATACCAATTTATACCACTGGTATTGGAGGCACTGTCAATAATATATATATATCTATATATATCTACAATAAGAAAAATATACGTCATAATTAATATATCCCTGACCTATTAAAGAAGTCAATAATCTCTAACAATACGCATGATGTGAGATGGCCTGGGCAATATATGTATGCATGATGTGAGCTGGCCTGGGCAATATATATATACGCATGATGTGAGCTGGCCTGGGCAATATATATATACGCATGATGTGAGCTGGATCGGGCAATATATATATATAAGCATGATGTGAGCTGGCCTGGGCCTGGGCAATATATATACTCATAATGTAAGCTGCCTGGGCAGTATATATATATACGCATGATGTGAGCTGGCCTGGGCAATATATATGCGCATGATGTGAGCTGGCCTGGGAAATATATATATACGCATGATGAAAATTTGCAAAGGATAAGGCAAGTGAAATTTTGATGTGTCTGAAATTGAAACTTACGTGACAACTCTTATTATTTTTTTTTCGTTAATTTATATTTGTTCAATACAGTTAATTTTAATTTGTTTATTAGAGTTACTTTAAAATGGTTTAATACAGTTTATTTATATTTATTTTACCTTTACTATTGGTGCTTTTCAAACTTTATTCTTAAATAAAAAGAAATTTAGCCGTTTCATGTTGTGTCGTTTTTTTTGTTTGTTTTTGGGGGGGTGCAAGTAGCTGGTCTTGCCTAGGGCGCAAAATAGTCTAGCACCGGCCCTGACCGCATGGTCCACCCCTGCACTCTTGCACAATACCACAGAGGGGTTACTGTACGATGGCACTTGCTGGCCTGGCACCAAAGGCACAATATCTGGGTGCACTGCCACTGATGCCTGTACCAGATTCATGTCCTCAGAGGGGTTACGGTGTGAAGGCACTCAGGGTTATTCAGAGAGCGTGAAAAGCAGGAGAATGACCGGAGAATGAAAAATTCTAGGTCAAAATAGCCGATTTGGAAAGTGAGATGAAAGGGAGAATTTTTCTGGTTCGGCTATTCTGACCTAGAATTTTTCATTCTCCAGTCATTCTCCAGCCATTCTCCTGCTTTTCACGCTCTCTGAATAACCCTGACTGTTGCCGACGCTAAAAGCCCAATTTTAAAGCACCTATTGTTACTTTCATCCAAAGCCTGCATTAGTTTCACCATGATTTAGCTAAAAAAATCACTAAACTTTTTCTGCGCATCCTAAAATGTCTTTTCATACAGGCTGCCGCCCCAAGCAGTTGTTTATGAATAGATTAAAGGAAAAGCATTTACCATCGTTTGAAACGTAATTTTTTTTTTTTGTTTTTAAAATGTTTCTATACATCCTAGAAATCCGCCACTTCACGGGCAGGTTATGGGGACCTCCTAGGCACGATATTTGAAGGAATTTTTCATTTTTATTTTTAACCCTTATTTCATGGAAAACTCACTGTCCCTTTAAAAAGTTTTTTTTTAACTTTTTGTCCTTGTTACCTGTCCCCCAGGGCACTACCCAGACCCCCATACACCTTTTATGGCTAATATCTAGCATATATGCCCTCTTGGAGGGCACTCTAAAAATCGAATTTTGAGTCCCATTGACTTGTATTGAGTTCGAGTTCGAATTCGAACATTTGGAAAGTTCGAGTTCGAATGCGAACCGAACTCGGGGGTGTTCGGCTCATCACTAGCGCCCACCATAAGGCTGGATAAACAAGTCAATTGGACTACAGGTCCATATCTTGTATGATTTCTATCTTTGTTCGAGCATGTCCTAGGAATACAGCTGTCCATGACTTTTTAACAGTTGTTTGTATATGTTGTTTTGAGGTTGCCAGAGGTAGAGTGCGGTGTGGCTTTTGTTGATTTGCCCTATGGTGGATACTTGCAAGTCAATGTTATGTAGGGAAAGATAGAGGAAGCACCTGTGATCCGCAAAACGAGTTTTAGTGTACTACCCTTCTTTATTTTACCCTTTTATTATGTATTTCATTTAATTTTAGAAGATTAAAAATGTTTTAAAACCAGCTGGTGAACGTTTTCCTCTTTTCATCGTGGCTAAGGCACAGTGCCTGTAGCAATACGCTCTAAGGAAATAGCCCTGTACAGAGGAGCCTGGCTGATCCATCTACCACAGAGGAGCATTGCATCCCCTGCTGCAGAGCAAGACTACGGCTGGGGTCAGACTAACGCAGTATTAACGTGCGTTTAGCAGCACTAAATCACGGAAAAAGGCAGACACGGCAGATTCATTAAATCCCTGCTTCCTCTACTCTCGCCCACCCAACTACTCTCACCCCCACCTTTCTCTATAATGTATATACCACTACTACTTCTCTTTTCTCTCTCCTCCCTTCTCTCCAAAGCTACCCTCGCCCTCTATACACCTTTCCAATTGCCCCAGGATGGAAATCAAGTCCCTATACACCCCAGCCTACTTGGTTCTTCTAACCTGTCAGCTGAGTGCTGGTGGAGAGTACTAAAGTCCAGCCCTCCTACCCCCACTCAGGGATTTAATACTGTGCAATTACAGTATCACCAAAAGAGAACTCTGTCCAAATTTCTATTCATTCTGCTACTTTCCCTGGCAAACGATGTGGAATCTAACCCTGGTCCTATAGGTGACACAACCTTTAGTCTCCCCACTAAAAAAGGCCTCTCATTCGTGCACTGTAACATCCGAAGTTTACTCCCTAAATTGGATGAACTTTAGGCTTGGTGCTGCTATTACAAACCCAAAGTCATTGTGCTCACAGAGTCGTGGTTAACCCCAAAAGTACCAGACTCTGCCATATCAATACAGGGGTATTCATGTTATAGAAAAGACAGAGCAAAGAGAGGAGGGGGAATTGTTATTTATGTTGAGGAGTCCATAAAGTTCACCCCCTTACAGACTTCTAGCTCTCCTGTCACCTTTGATTTCCTCTCTGGTATAATTGAGATCCCATTCAGTAAATCAATCATTGTTGCTGGATTCTATCGCCCACCGAGCTCTCCAGTGCACTCCCTCTCTGACATATCTCAAATCCTTAATAACCTACTTACCCAAAACCAAAAAAGTGAACTGCTGGTCCTCGGCGATTTTAATACAGACTGGCTAAATCCTAAAAACAATAAACACTGCACACTGTTTAAAACTTTGCAGCTAACTCAATTAATCTCCTCCCCCACTCGCATTAATATGAAAAGCCCTAACCATACCTTGCTGGACTGGATTCTCTCCTCATCTCCTGATAGAATACAGGAGGCAGGCTTTCTTGCTAATAGCTTTAGTGACCATTGTCTAGTGTATTGCGTGCGCAAAATAAAGGCCTTGAAATCTCCCCCAAAGGTAATAACCACCAGGTCTTTCAAGAAATTAATTCTTGAATCCTTCCTAAGTGATCTCATACAGCTCCCCTGGTACAGGCTAAACCTAATCCCAGACCTAGACTGTGCAGTTGAATACTTTCAGTCTGAGCTCCTGCAAGTCTGGAATTCCCATGCCCCGCTGCGTAAAGTGCGAGTAAAAGGGGCCCATCTCCCCTGGGTTACAGCTGACCTCACGCATATGTACCAGTTTAGAGACTCCCTGTGGTCAAAGTTCAAGAGTACTGGATCCATGAACGATCACTGTGAATACCGAAAATGCTGGAATGAATGCACAAAAGAAACAAAAATGGCTAAAGCCCAATACTTCAATGAAAATGTAAACAATAACATATCAAACCCCAGAAATTTTTGGAAAATCATAAGTAACATACAAGCACCCCCCAGCCACTCCCAACCAGCTGCTTTAAAAGTAAACAACCAAACTGTACAACACCCCCTAGATGTAGCAAATGCTTTTAATAATTATTTTGTTGGATGCGCCACCACCCTCATTGCTAAGCTAGGAAATGAAACGCAATCAGAAAGGCCGCACGCAGGTCAGGACTCACCAACAGTGCAAAAACCCCGTAACCCAGACATATTCAGTTTTAGGCCTGTGCCTGTCAGTGCCATCACTAAACTTCTCCGTAACCAAAAAATGAAATACCAGTCTGGACCTGATCAAATCCCAGCAATGCTGCTGAAAATCAGTGCACCAGCAATTGCTAAACCTGTCGCAACCCTGATTAATGAATCTCTGGCGACTGGATGCATACCCATACTCTGGAAGACTGCAAGGGTGGTACCTATCCATAAAAGTGGAGACAATACTTTGGTATCCAACTACCGCCCAATATCACTGCTCCCTGTAATGTCAAAAATTCTGGAAAAATGTGTCTACACTCAATTACGTGATTATTATCAGTATCAGAACTATTTAACCCCAGATCAATCAGGCTTTCGTCCAAACCATTCAACTACAACTGCCCTTTTAAAAGTTTGTAATGATATCCAAGCGGGCATGGAACAAGGAAATCTAACTGGAGCCATCTTCCTTGACTTTGCCAAGGCTTTTGACACAGTAGACCATGGCATCCTATTACAAAAACTTAAAAACTCTGGTATTGGTGATAGTACGTTAACCTGGTTCCAATCATATGTGTCTGACAGGTCTCAATTTGTGTCCATTTCTGACAGCACTTCCCTTCCCCTCCCAGTCACGTGCGGTGTACCCCAAGGCTCGATACTTGGCCCCCTGCTATTCACAATATTCATAAACGATCTGCCCAATGTCTGCAAAGCTTCAACTGTACACATGTACGCA
Organism: Leptobrachium leishanense; assembly: GCA_009667805.1. Lineage (NCBI taxonomy): Eukaryota > Metazoa > Chordata > Amphibia > Anura > Megophryidae > Leptobrachium > Leptobrachium leishanense. The sequence goes on from CM019067.1 coordinate 251,049,919, forward strand.
GACGACACGGTAATCTATACCAGCAAACCAAATCTCCCGCAGCTGGAGGCCGTGCTGCAAGAAGAATTCACAGGGGTAGAAAAGTGGATAGCAAATAACAAACTTTTTCTAAATACTGACAAAACGGTTACAATGCTCTTTGGAACCGCACCTAAACTACACAAATTGCCAACACCCCATCTATGTGTTGGGACAAAATCAAACGGCACACTGACCACAGTCACCTCTCTCAAATACCTAGGTATGTGGTTAGACCCAAATCTATCTTTTGGCCCCCAAATCGAAAAACTCATCTCATCTAAACTTTACCCCAAACTAGGTGCCCTGTACAGAAACAAATCCTGCCTGAGCCCCGCGGTAAGAAAGCAGATTGTACAACAAATGCTTATGCCAGCCATTGAATACTGAGATGTAGTGTATGCAGCCGCCCCGCAAACACACCTCCAGAAACTTACTACATTGTATAACTCATTCTGTCGCTTTGTGCTACAATGTAACTACATGACCCACCATTGTGACATGTTAAAAGAACTAAACTGGCCATCGCTGGACTCTAGACGCACCCTTCACCTTTCCAACCTGGTGTTTAAGAGCTTTTCTGGGAAGCTACCACCCTACCTGAATATGCTGCTTCCCCCGACAGTTCCCTCATCCTATAACCTCAGATCCAGGACCAGCACCTTACTTGCAATACCGCAATACAAAAAGAAAATGGCTAGATCCTCATTTTCCTACAGAGCACCGCAAATATGGTATAACCTCCCAGACGCCATCAAATCTTCCCCCAGTCTAAAGTCCCTTAAGAGCTCCCTATTAGCATACCTCAATACGAAATGCACCTGTAAACATGTAACATAATGACTTTATTTCCTCCATATTTATTTTTCTGTTAATCTGTATATTTGGTCTTGTGTTAATATCTTGCATTTTACTGTTAATCTGTATATTTGGTCTTGTGTTAATATCTTGCATTTTACTATTTTGTATTTCTGTAACCACTCAATGTTCTCGAACCCAGGACATACTTGAAAACGAGAGAAATCTCAATGTATCCTTCCTGGTAAAATCCTTTATAAATAAATAAAATAAATAAATTCATAATATATCCTTATTATATGTGTATCATGTCCTGCCAGAATGCTATAACAAAAAATGAAAAAATATGTGAATGTATATTAAAATTTCAATCATCTATAAATTTCAATCATTAATTGCGATGACGTCATTGCGCTGGGTGGCGGGTATAAAGGTATGGTCTGACTTCAAGGAAGTCAGACTGCCTGGGACTCTGTCTCTGGCGCATGGGGTCTCCCCTTTTGCTGCACAGACCCCATGACATGTAGGGGATGTCCTCCGAACACAAAATGCGGACCCGAGGACGTCCCCCACATCCGCAGCCAAAGGGTTAAAAAATACTAAAAAGGGGGCGTGGCCTGGCTAGAGACCAAGATGGCAGCATAACTCTCGAGCTCCCAACCCCGTTACCGAAAAATCTGCTAAATTCACGCCACGAGTGGCTATGGTCCGCACATTGCACGGCAGGAAGACCAGAAACTCCTCAGCAACCTCCGGTAATACTCCGAGACCTATTGACGACTTTTTTAACTCCCCGCATTCACGGCCCAGGACTAAGAACATACCCAAGATGGCGGTTTCCCCGGCACCTTCAGACTCATCCTCCATGGGAGGGCAATCTGCCATACAGCGCCTGGAGATTTTGATCGCCGACCTCCCCACCCGAGCTGAATTGCCTACCCGCTCTGACTTCGCCGATATGATAGCTCAAGTGCAAGCTTCGCTCGGGCGGGAGATTGCGGAGGTATGTGCTGATGTCTCTGCTATAGATACACGTGTCCAACGCCTCGAGGTGGAAGTTAAGGTCCTGCCGACCGTATCATGGAGTATGGACCAGGCGACGGACCTGTGCCTCTCAGACCTACACCGCAGAATGGACGACCTGGAAAATAGATCAAGGAGACACAATATACGGGTGAGAGGGGTAGGAGAAGACGTTACTGAGATTAAGGCCTTTTTGCTAGGTGCCTTCACACATATTTTTGGCGGCCCCCAATTACCCCATACTGCGATTGACAGGGCCCATAGAGCCCTTCGCCCTAGGGCCTCCACCGCCTCAGCCCCCCCGAGGGATTTAATCTGCCATCTACCAGACTTTTCATTAAAAGAAGCTATCATGATGGAAGCCCGAATACGCCGACAATGGAAATTTGCGTGTGAGACCTTTGAGATCTTTCAGGACCTATCCCCTCACACATGGCAGCGCGGAGAGCACTGCGTCCTATAACCCGCCAATTGCAGGAGACGAATACCCATTATCGATGGGGATTTCCCTTTGCGCTTTCAGCTCACAAGAACAACTTAACACACACCATTCGCTCCCTTTCGCATGTGGCCCCCTTTCTCTCGGCAATGGGATTACCAGACACTGAGGTTTCGGACTGGGAACGCACTCCACTGCCCTCCCCAGCAACGGGACCTTTGAACGGGGCACCTCGCCCACACCGCTCCCCCAGAGGGAATCAGTTTACTAAGAAACAAACGATCCCTAATACACAACTGCTCTCTCCTCACCCAGATTGAGAAACGATTAAAGGTCTACACTGGTTTATTTCAAGCAAGACGCGAAATTCTTTATTGCTCTGACCAGTTTTGAACCGTTGATCGCTGGACTACGTCAGGAGTGATTGCAATTGAGGTACTTGGTATTGATTACTATATTTGATAAACGAATACCGACATGGACATACCCTTGATGGACTGAACCTGCCGCCTTCTAGACTTACAGCTTCCGTTGGTATGGATGTACTGAAATTCTGCCACAATAAGGCTCTAACTTTACGGCGCCCAGAGCTCCTTCCGGTTTATAACAGTCCAGGTCTTAAAATATAGAATTATAATAGCACTCGACAAATGTATTTAGCATCTTACTGCTTAACTGGTTATGATGGTTGTTTATTTCGGGCGCTTGTAGTTGAGTGGCGGGAGGTCGGTTTTGGGGACTTATTCCAGGATACGGAAGGGCCCGAGCTTCGTTAAGCAGTTAACTTTACCTGAATATAGAATTATTTGTTTGGTTTCGACTTGATTCCTGCTAAGATTATATAGTGTTCTTGACTTCATACTTACCTTATTACGTTGCCGACGGACTTGTTAATGTTCCTATGTAATACATCAGTTTAGAAAGATATATATTTTTTCCGGATTGTTTTTATGCTAACCTGCTCCCTCAAACCAAGTCCAACTTAGCTTAGGCCATAGTATACTTTAACTTTTGAAAATCGGTAATTGTGGGTGGGATGCTTTTAGTGGTGCTGCACATTGTTACTATACGGGTATTGAAATAATTTCTCTTGTGGTGCTTAATCGATTCCTAGCCTTGCCGCTCACGCCCCGCGAGGCATAGTGCGATTCCTCCCCCCCCTTTTTCTGTGGGCCCTCCCACCTAGCCCTCGGGCTTAGTGGTGGTGAGTATCGTCACAGTAGGCGCACTTCAAGCCTCTTTTTTGCATGTAAGTTCGTCTCTCGCATCTTACTTTTCCTTACTCTCGCTGTTCTAAATTACTCACGTAACCCCTTCCACGCTTTCTCTTTCTCTCCTGTCTTCTTACTTATTCATTCACTCTTGTTCTATCCCACTCTTTTCTTTCCCTACTCTCATCTTCACCCACTCCATCTTTCTCACTCCTCCTCACCCGTCCTTGTTCCTTCCCACCCATATTTCCCCGTTGTGCCTGGGTTCCCTACCCCTCCCCTTCTTTGCAGCAACACGTCTGAACTTCTTCCCTGCTCATAACTGAAAATGCAGAGTCGAGGCCCTCCATATGTAGCCCGCGAGCTACAGTTGAACAGCATTAACGCACGTGGCTTAAATATACCAGAAAAAAGATCTCGACTATTACGTGACCTGAGATCCTCTAGGACGTCCGTCGCCTTCCTCCAAGAAACGCATTTCTGAGCAGGCTCCGCCCCCAATCTTGGGAATGCAGATTTCCCTACAGGCTTCTTTAGCAACTACACCATGAGTAAGTCACGTGGAGTAGCAATCTTATTTTCTAAAGATATACCCTTTGTGGTAGACGTGACAGAAACAGATGAAGGAGGAAGATACCTCTTTGTTAGGGGAACTATTCTAGACACCGTTTATACTTTTGCATCGATATACTTGCCAAATAAGAAACAACACTCGTGCTTGACGCGAATACTCCGGTCCTTGGACTTGTTTGAGAAGGGTATCACTATCGTGCCCGGGGACTTAAATGTGGTTTTAGACCCCCGACTTGACTCCTCTGCCGGCACATCGACTACCCCACCACACGTGTTACGTGGAGTGCGACGCTCATTGCAAGAGCGTAGATTTGTAGACGTGTGGAGAGCCTTACATTCCACGGAACGTGACTATTCTTTCTTTTCCGCCGTTTATGCGGTACAAATGCGCATCGATTATTTTTTCATGCATTACAAAGATCTAGGTTTACCCACATCGGTGGACATTATGGCTACTACGTGGTCTGATCATGCCCCTCTTTCACTCTCCTTACAGTCACCTCTTTTTGCCCCCTGGGAGAAGAACTGGCTTCTTAATGTCTCCATCTTAGATGATCCGTTAACCATGGCAGAATTATATACTACGCTGAACAACTTCTTTGCAGACAACCTGACACTTGATACCCCTATGCCAGTGATTTGGGAGGCTCACAAGGCAGTCGTCCGGGGGTTCTTCATTAGTAAGGGTATGGCCCGTAAGAAGCTTTGCGAAGAGGAACTTTGCGCGCTCACAACGAGCATCCGGAACCTCGAAGTGGAACATATTTCCACCAATGATCCTACGGTCTATCAAAGCCTACTACAAACACGAAGATCTCTGAATACGATGTTGAATGATTCAATTCGCTTTCAGGCCTTACAGACCCGTTCTTTTTTCGCACTAAACAAGAACAAACCAGGGCGCTTATTAGCGAGGATGTTGCGTACTAGACGCATAACCTCTTACATTCCCAAGATACGTATGTCGACCGGCCTGCTCTCCACCGACCCGAGAGATATTTCAGCGGCCTTTCTTGAATATTTCAGATCCTTATATAACATTGAGTCGACTGACGCAGGGATGTCCTCACCAGAACAACAGAAGGCTTATTTAGCCCGGACAATTACCCGCTCTCTTAGGCCGCTGGACCGGGTTGCTTTAAATGCTGAAATTACTCCTGAAGAATTACTAGCTGCTCTGAAAACAACGAAAAATGGGAAAAGTCTGGGTCCTGATGGACTCCCAATCGAATACTATAAGAAGTGCGACAAAGACTTGCTACCAGCCCTCCTTAATCTTTTCAACACACTACAGGATGGAGTACCTCTCCACCCACATTCGCTGATGGCAACAATTTCTCTGATACCAAAACCTGAGAAAGACCATACGTGTTGCGGAAATTTTAGACCAATATCGTTATTAAATAATGATATGAAATTGCTGGCTCGCATATTGGCCAATCGACTGAAACGTTTTCTGCCACAGCTCCTGGACTCCGATCAAGTAGGATTCATCCCTGGCCGTGAAGCCAGGGATGCAACTACCAGGATACTGAATGCCTTAGCACTCTCCAAGCAGTCGAGGTCCCCTCTATTGCCGTTGTCCACTGACGCTGAAAAGGCCTTCGACAGAGTGCGTTGGCCTTTTCTGTTTCGTACCATGCAACATTTTGGTATTGGAGAGAAATATCTGAGCTGGGTTAGGGCTCTTTATTCAGCACCATCCGCGAGGGTTCGTGTTAATGGAGCTCTCACACAACCGTTTTCAATCTTGAATGGCACTCGCCAAGGATGCCCACTCTCACCTCTGCTCTTCGCACTGAGTTTAGAACCTCTATTATCCTCTATCAGGCACAACCCACTTATCAAGGGAGTCAAGGGAGAACGAATGGAACATAAGATATCAGCCTACGCTGATGATCTTATGTTCATCATGCCCGACCCAATCAGATCGTTGCCGGAAGTCCTCCAGGAACTGCAAACATATGGCGCCCATGCAGGCTTTAAAATTAATGACGCAAAGTCGGAACTTTTGGCAGTCTCGTTACCAATGACCTGGCGTACAAAACTGAAGGAAAAGTACCCATTTCACTGGTGCTCTTCTTCTCTTACCTACCTCGGGATCCGTCTAACAACAGACTACTCACAACATTTTACTCTTAATTATATGACTTTACTAGACAAGTTTAGAACGGACATTTCACAATGGACCTCTAAATATTTGTCCTGGTCTGGCAGAATTGGAGTAATTAAGATGAACTTCTTACCGAGACTATTATATTTGTATCAGGCTCTCCCGATTTTATTACCAAGATCGTACCACCAATTAATCCGCTCACACTTCTCAAAATTTATTTGGCCCCAAGGCCGCTCGCGACTTAAATATAATACACACTGCAAGCCAAAACTAAATGGAGGTCTCGCCCTCCCTGACACTTTCCTTTACTATACTGCGGCCCATATGACCAGAATAGTGGACTGGATGGCAGGATCCCCTAACCAGAAATGGCTTGATCTGGAGGAAGTCTTGGCCGAACGGCCATCCAGACTACTTCCTTGGCTACCTTGGATAGTAGTTAAGAAACTCACATGTTCAGCCTCCCCCCTTGGACATACGTTTCATGTCTGGCATAAATCCAAAACAACATTTGCGCTGACAACATACCCTTCTCCGTTGCTTCCGATAGTCCACAATCCTGATTTACCGATAACTATCTTACCATCTCTAACGGAACGCTTTACGGATTCATCTGATCTACGTGCCTACCATTTGCTGTGCAATGGAAATTTCGTTCTGCTTGACTCACCGGAACACCCAGTTCCAACTTTCAATGTTAGCTTTAACTATCACCAAGTTAAATTGTTTCTTAAAAAATTACCGGGTAATGCCTCATTGAACAGACAACTCACTTCATTTGAATCCCTATGCCAAAAAGCATTTCCACTAGCACACGGTGTCTCCACAATTTATTGCATGCTACGGACAGTCGGAGATACACCTCCGGATTTTATGGCCCGATGGGAACGTACCCTTAATACCCCAATTTCCGATGAAGCGTGGACTAAGGCACTCACCTTGAGACACTCTGTATCGCCAGTAGCGAAATTACAGGAAATCTCGTACAAGTTACTGGTTTTCTGGTATCGTATGCCAGCTTTGGTAGCCAATTTTGACGCATCTCATTCACCAAACTGTTGGAGGTGCCTTACTGCAATTGGCACTTACATCCATATCTGGTGGGAATGCCCTTCTCTGAAACCATTTTGGAAAATGGTCCGGGAATTAGTGTCCCACACTACGGATGTGGACCTTGAATTCACACCACAAACTTTACTCTTACTTATGCTACCCTACTCAGTGAAGTCGATGAAGAAATCTGTGCTATTACGGATTCTCCTAGTTGCGCGCTCATTGATCCCCCTTTGCTGGAAAACGGCAAATGTTCCAACATTGAAAATGTTGACTGACAAACTGGAGATCTTGTGCTCCAACGAGGAACTGGCGCTTCCACCAGCAGCAGCCGTGAAACATTTTACCGAGGTATGGTACCACTGCTGGACGGCCTATTGCTCCTCAGTCAGATTTCGGGAGACCCTAGCAGCAGAGGTGAACTGAGGAGGAGGTGCGAGGATGGCTTGCTCAGTGGAGGGAGGCGACGGACCGACTCTTACAATTTGATCTAACTAGCAGCACTCGCTCTCACGATTCACATACCCTTATTATGTTATGCTTCTCTTTATTGCCCGCCCACCCTTTACGTCAGTTGTGCTACCCACCCCCCACCACCCCTGTATCTCTTATTCTTTCTCTACTGATATATCCTTTTTTCTTTCTACTACTCTCACTCTTCTGTTTCCTATGACTCCTCTGGATGAAAGATCCCTCCCCTTTTTTCTGTAGGTCTCCTGCAGACTACACATAGGCATACCACCATGCTACAGCACCTTCTCCATCAGGCCAATGTATTCAGCACTCCTCTAGAAATGGGGTAGTTTTAGTTGTTTTCATATAAGTACTGAGACCTGCCCAGTATCCAGCTATCACTTGTATAAAGTTTTATCGGGCGCGGTCCATATCGCTTTCCTGACGGCTAAAAGTATTCCATTGTATTAGCATCTACTTCAATGTATGATATTTCAGATGCATACCTTTGCCTGTATTTCTTTCTTATGAAAACCAATAAAACTTTATATTTCAAAAAAAAAAAAAAAAATACTAAAAAGGTCTGTTACCGAATTAAAAAAACCCTGCCGTTTAAAAAAAGTTGTGAATCAAGAATATTCTCTAAAAAATATAAAAAATACATAAAGTTGTTCCAAGAAATGGATTCGAATTGGATCACTGAAAATCAGGGCATTTCCCTGACACTTCGGTGCAGTTTGACGTTCTGTAACTAGATTAACCATTACTTCTCTATGGGACAATTTCATTGCCGCTGAAGATTGCCACTCTCCAGCGATCTACGGTGAACTGCTCCATATTTATATAGAGCCTTATGTTTGTCAGAGTTGCACTGTTGTAACAAGAAGACATATACTCTCCTTCACTATAGTTCACTGGTATTCTAATATGTCCAAATTATTTTCTATTATATATCTGCAGATGGCATGTAATGTGGATGTGCTGTAGCATAGTAACAATGTGTGAAGGTGCTTGCTCAGTAAGCTGATGTAAATGTCAGATACATGGGTTTAATATGGTTCCCATTTGAATTTCATCATGTGATGTATGTCTATAGACCTCTGCTTATATCCTCTATAATTCTTTCCATGCTTTGCTGAGTGATACTGTCAGAGTTAATGAGCTTGTGGAAATATATTTCCTTTGTATTTTGGTATATCCTACACCAAATGATTAAATCCAAACACCCTTTGTTCCCAAACACAGGTGGCCTCCCCAGATCCCACAACCATCATTTGTTGCAATTAGATGGGAAAAGGATAAAAATGTTCTTCCTTCTTGTCCATTACAAAAAATTACTAGTTTTCCATCTTAACATCTTTGAATTGCTTAAAGTTATGGTCTAGGTACCAACATCTTGATTCACCAACTGCAACCTTCTAGCGTGTCTAGCATGTCCTTGCGGTAACCCTTGTCAATATATAACAAAACTAATAGTAGTAGCCGTCAGTAAAACATAACGTTTATTGTATAAATAAAACAATAGTTTAGGATTATGATGTGGCAGAAACTGTACCCTGTAGTCTGTATTGTCATAAGGAACAACAATGAATGCAACATAGAGCAGAATTTGGCATTGCCCATTGTAAACACCGATTTACCTATCTATCTTGAACTGTCTGCTACCAGGGGGCACAAAAAAACTCCACCTGCAGTGAATTGAACACAGTATACAGCCGAGATAGACACAAGTGGTCAAGCTAAGTAAGCGATTACACCAAAGTGTGCTGTTCAAAGGCTATGAATAAGGCAGTATACCCTGATCAGAATAGCAGTGGGAAATTAATTCCGAAATTGAAGGATTCTGGAAGCAACGTAAATTGTGCCCTCTAATCTGTGTTGTCAAGCTGGTTCCAATATTGAATGCATCGTGGAGCAGACTCCTGTGCTGCCCATTGAAAACATCTACTCATTATCTCCACTCTGAACTATCTGCTACCTAGGTGCACAAAAAAGTCCCCTACCTCCATGAGTCTAGTATGATCGAAGTGTCCTTTTACTTGTACAACAATGTCTTATAGATGGTTGTGGTGATATTGTTTTTATTCATCCAATAAACATTATGTTTTAATGACGGCTACTATTATTAGTTTTGTTATAAAATATTCCCAGCATATGTTGCTTGGCCATTGGCATGCCAACGAAGAATCAGTGCAAACCAGGAATATATGAAAAGGGGGAAAGCAAGTGGAACCTTCTGCAACTGGATCGATCACTTACCCTTATTACAACTAGGGATGAGCTGTTCGGTTCGATCAGTTCGGAGTTCGATTCGAACATCGGCAGTTCGAAAGTTCGCGAACTTTGAACTTTTTGGCATGTTCGGTTCGAGTTCGAAAAAAAAATATATATTTTTTAAAAAGTGTAAAAAATGCTTAAAAAATACAAAAAAATCTAGAAATAAAGAGACTCTTTACTGCAGAATATTATAAGCAACGGTTTATTAGATAGTGAATTAAAAACTAATGTCTAGGTGCAAAGATTCTCACCTCTAAATGACCTGTGCTCTCAAACGGCGTAAACAACAGGTGTTTAATTAGTGTTTGGAAATAACATGTGCTTCTAATTAGTCCAGTCTCATGAATTTGATACATTGTATGCAGACTGGGAGTGCTAGGTGTTGTGTGTGGGTCTGTGATGGCGATGTTTCCATACATCCTACAAATCCGACACTTCACGGGCAGGTTATGGGAACCTCATAGACTCGATATTTGAAGGAATTTTTCATTTTTAACCATTATTTTATGGAAAACTCACTGTTCCTTTAACCCTTTCACTGCTGAGGCATTTCACTGCTGAAATGCGACCCAGTGCCTAAGGGGTTAAAGCCAGGTACCACTTAAAAAGGGAGACTCTCCCCTTTTAAGCAGTGCCTGGCTTTGTTTTGTGGGACCTCCCGATCGAGAGGGATGCGAACGGATCCCCCTCCCTTCCAGGCGATCTCCCGGCATTGCCGGGGGGTCGCCTGGAAATGACGTCATTGCGCATGGCGCGATGACATCATTTACGTTGGAAAAAACGTGAGGAGCTTGACTTCAGCGTCTGAGGACGCTGAAGTCAGAACGCCGCGGGACCCCGGACAGACAGGTGAGTATCTCCGCCGGGGGTCCCGCAAAGCTGATGTCGTGTGGGACACGTCCTCCTCAGCATACAGCAGGAGTAACTGAGGACGTGTCCCACACGTCATCAGCAGTGAAGGGGTTAAAAATTACTTTTTTAACTTTTTGTCCTTGTTTCCTGTCCCCCAGGGCACTACCCGGACCCGGACATTGTTTTTAAATGTTTCTATACATCCTACAAATCCGCCACTTCACGGGCAGGTTATGGGGACCTCCTAGGCACGATATTTGAAGGAATTTTTCGTTTTTATTTTTAACCCATATTTTATGGAAAACTCACTGTTCCTTTAACCCTTTCACTGCTGAGGCATTTCACCGCTTTGTGCTGAGCTAATTTTTACCACTTTCGCTCATCATGTTTAAACGCGATTTGAAGCCACATTTTATTGTACGACCCAGACATTTTATATATCGTTCTTTCCGGCAGACTCGGCAGATTCATAATATATCATTTTTATGATAATATATCATTTTTATATGTATACGTATATGTCATGTTCTGCCTGTATATTATAACAAAAAATGTAAAGTGTTTTTTTTCCACCATTTATCACATGAACATTTGCGGTTATATTTTCTATGGGGTGCGCTTGTACAAAAATTTGAAATGGGGACTTATTAAATTTTTGGGGGGGAATTATGTGATTTTTAGCAAACGCACACCATAGAAAAAAATCATTAGTGCAGCATCATTGTTCACATTATAATTGAAATGTGAACAATATTGCTGCATTAATAAAAATAACACACAAAAAAATACATGTTATTTTTATTTTATTTTAATTGTTTTACTTTATACCTGGTCATGTTGGATATCATTCGAAAGGCCATGCTCAGGCCTTTCGATTGACACCCTCCATGACCCCTTAGCTGTCACGGTTCTGGAGATATTGGGGTTCAAATGAACCCCCTATCTCCACCAGGGGATTCCGGGCAGCTAGGGGTTCCCAGGCAATCTGAGGTCATCACGCTATGGGCAAAGTCCAGGTCAGGTGCAGGACTTTGCCCAATCAGAGCTCAGCATGAAGATGAGCTTTAACCAAGCTCTGATTGATTAAAGTCTTGCGCTGACTTTAACCAATCAGAGCTTGGTTAAAGCTCTGCCCCACGCCTCATCTTCATGCTGAGCTCTGATTGGAGAAAGTCCTGCACCTGACCTGGACTTTGCCCAATCAGGGCTTAATATTGAATTAGAGCCCTGATTGGGCAAAGTCCAGGTCAGGCCCAGGACTTTGCCCAATCAGATCATTTGTCACGGTTCCCGGATCCCACCACGCAGTCCTTAAAGCCCAACACTCCACAGAGCCCAAAAGCTACCAACAGGGTAGCCGTAGAAGAATCCCTAACTGTCTGGTCCTTAGAATTGGCCAGGTATACTAGCTAGACAGAAAGGGTTAATGAAAGACAATGTCGTAATACAAAACCAGGTTAGCAACACGGGGGTAATCAGACAAGCCAGAATCAGGAATACAGAGTATAGAATAGTCAAATGGAATAGCCGGGTCGATATCAGTGCAGAAGTGTAGTACAAGAAAATAGTCTAGGGCAACAGAAGGCAGAATAGTCAGAAAACAAGCAGAGGTCAATAACAGGTTAAATCACGAGAGAATTCAGGTACAAGGAGCTCAGGTATGGATAACTACGATCTGGCACTGCTTAGAAGGAACTGTTGGTTTTTAAAAGACCTTCACCAGACCGCGCCCCACCCCTCAAGCCGCACCTCATGCAGCCACCTCCCTGCCTGTTTCAATTTAAACCGGGTGTTGGTGAGTGAGCAGCATCAGACATGCTGCCCTCAAGCACACCGGAAAGGCTGGAAGCCCTCAACGTTACAGTACCCCCCTCTCCACGGGAGGCCACCGGACGACCAACAGGACAAGTGGCAGGAAGACCACCGGGGCGAGTGGCAGGACGACCACCAGGGTGATCTGGGTGCGAGGCATGGAACGCCCTGACCAACCTAGAGGCAGACATGTTGGAAGCCGGAATCCAGGACCGGTCCTCCGGACCATTAACCCACCCAATCGACCAGGTCCTGCAGAGCACCCCTGAGCAGCCTAGAATCCAGAAGTTTCCTAACCTCATACTCCGTCTCTCCATCAACCTGAACAGGTGGAGGAGGAGGAACCACCCGCGTGTACCTGTTTGTCATGCCCCACGCCGCGGTCGGACCGCGGCTACCATGTTGGGACACCTTGCATACTCACCCGAGGTCCCTCGTGGCGCGTCGCTCCCTGGTTCCGGTCTTCATCTCGGAGGAGGAGAGCCAGGATGTGTCCCACGCCGCCTCCGGGATCCAACTGAGCAGAATCCAAGCGCGCATGCGCGATCGTCCATCCCAAAGCATGAAGACCTAGGTACTCTGGCGCACTCTGCTGGTCAAGTAAAGGTACTGCATTACACCTGCACTGGAGATCCTCGTATGCCACCAATTAACCCATCAAGTACTCAGGTATCCCAACTCCACCTACGAGCCCCAGGTGAACGGTGTTCTTATGATCCTCTGAACCCTATTTAAATCTGCCGCCTTTCAAAGTTCATTAACCAGGTTATACTGTGGTTCACCACCACGTTATCCAGTGGTCCCTCTTCGTATCTGCTCCAAGAGAATTCCGAGTTCCAGACCTGCTTCCACGGTACCAGCTCCGCTTCCAGACCTGCTTCCACGGTATCAGCTCCGCTTCCAGACCTGTTTCCACGGTATCAGCTCCGCTTCCAGATCTGCTTCCACGGTACCAGCTCCGCTTCCAGACCTGCTTCCACGGTACCAGCTCCGCTTCCAGACCTGCTTCCACGGTACCAGCTCCGCTTCCAGACCTGCTTCCACGGTACCAGCTCCCACGGTACCAGCTCTGCTTCCAGACCTGCTTCCACGGTACCAGCTCCGCTTCCAGACCTGCTTCCACGGTACCAGCTCCGCTTCCAGACCTGCTTCCACGGTACCAGCTACGCTTCCAGACCTGCTTCCACGGTACCAGCTCCGCTTCCAGACCTGCTTCCATGGTACCAGCTCCGCTTCCAGGCCTGCTACCACAGTGCCAGTTTCCTCTCCAGGCTTGCCTCCACGGTGCCAGCTCCATCTACAGGCTTGCTTCCACGGTACCAGCTCCATCTACAGGCTTGCTTCCACGGTACCAGCTCCATCTACAGGCTTGCTTCCACGGCACCAGTTTCATCTCCAGGCTTGTTTCCACGGCATCAGCTCCATCTCCAGGCTTGCTTCTATACCCACGGTACCAGTTCCAGATCCTATCTTCAAGTCCATCTCATCTACCCTGGTCTATTTCAAAGATTACAACTCGTGTTATTTACCCCTACAATCCTTCGTTCTGGACTTTACTCTTGTCAAAGAAATCTTGCATTATCTTTTGTTCTGGACTTATATTTTGTTCCATCCAGTAAATGCTCAACATCTCCTGGTCTCCTTCTTCGGCTTGCCATTGGGTTCCATACACACAACACTACACAGGGGTCATAGCCTCTGCCCTTACACTGTTACACAATAAAGGCTTCAGTAGGGAGGTGTGGAAGACGTTGTGCAAGCGAAGATGTCTAGGAAGGGCAAGAGCATAAGCCACAGGGTTAACGCGGCGAATGATCTTGTATGGACTGATAAACCGAGGTGCCATTTTCATAGAAGGCACCCGCAACTTCACATTCCTAGTGGACAACCAAATTCTATCCCCCACGTTGTAGGAAGGAGCTTGTAACCTATGCCTGTCAGCCTTGCGTTTCTGGACAGCAACATTGCGCTCCATGTTTTCGCGAATCTGTCTCCAAATATCCTGTAGTTATGTGAGATGTTCATCGAGAGCCGAGATGGCCTGTTCAGCAAACTGAAGCGGTAGAGCCGGAGGGAAAAAAACATAGATAGCAGAAAAAGGAGAGTGGCCAGTGGTCTCGTTAACGGCGTTATTACGTGCATACTCAGCCCAGGGCAACAACTCCGACCAATTGTCTTGTTGTTGTGTGATAAAGCAACGTAAGTACTGCTCGAGACCCTGATTTGCCCTCTCTGCTGCCCCATTGGTTTGTGGATGATATGCTGAAGAGAAGGCCAATCGCACACCCATCTCCGCACAGAAATCCCTCCAGAAACGAGAGACGAACTGAGCTCCTCTGTCAGAGACTATTTCAGACGGAACCCCGTGTATTCGTACAATCTCTCTAGCAAAGACGGCCGCCAGTTCTTTGGCTGTAGGAAGCTTAGGTAAAGGAATAAAATGAGCCATTTTGGAGAAGTGGTCTACAACTGTCAGAACCACAGTATGATCCTTGGACTTCGGCAAGTCCACAATAAAATCCATGGATAGATGAGACCAAGGCCTATTAGGAATGGGTAAAGGCTGCAATAGACCGACAGGCAAGGTTTTACTGGTTTTTCTTCTGGCACAGACTTGACAAGCCAAAACAAACAGACGTACGTCCTGTCGCATGGTGGGCCACCAGAACTGTCTGGAGATACTGGTAAGAGTCTTAGTTATACCAGGATGACCTGCTGGTTTTGAATCATGAAACATTATGAGTAATTCTTTTCTTTCCTTTTCAGGCACAAACAACATATCTGGAGGCTTGTTAGGTGGAGCCCCCATTTGAGCTGCTTGGAGGCGTTCCAGAAAAGGCGAGGAAACAGACAAGACCGTGGAAGCCACAATACGTTCAGGAGGAACTATAGGATTGTGGTCTTGTGTATTTGATTCATACGGGTCATATTGACGAGATAAGGCATCAGCCTTTACATTGCGGTCACCTGGTCTGTAAGTCAACACAAAATTAAACCGAGACAGTAGTAATGACCACCTGGCCTGTCTCGAGTTCAAACGTTTAGCATCCCCGATATACGTAAGGTTCTTATGATCAGTGATTATCAACAAAGGGTCAAGAGTACCTTCCAACAAATGTCTCCATTCTGACAGGACAGACACAATAGCAAGCAATTCTCTGTTACCGATATCATAATTGCGTTCTGCTGGTGATAATTTTCTTGAAAAGAACCCACAAGGATGTAGAGGCTTCCCTGGAGACTCTCTTTGAGATAGGACAGCCCCAATGCCTATCTCGGAACCATCAACCTCAAGAACAAATGGAATTCTGGGATCAGGATGCTGTAACACTGGAGCGGAAGTGAAAGCCTGTTTGAGAGCTTCGAATGCCTGTTTGGATTGTGAAGATCAGACCTGGTTCTTCAGACCTTTACGTGTCATATTATTGATAGGAGAAGCTATAGCAGAATAATTCTTGATAAATCTCCTATAATAGTTGGAAAACCCCAGAAACCTCTGTATGGCTTTGAGGCCTTGAGGGAGAGGCCATTCTGAGATGGCCGTGAGTTTGGAAGGATCCATCTCAAAACCTTCTGGAGTGATAATGTACCCAAGAAATTTTACAGTAGTAATGTCGAATAAACACTTCTCCAGTTTGCAATAAAGACCATTGTCTAGTAGTTTTGCTAATATCTGTCTGACATGTTCATGGTGGGTTATAAGATCGGAAGAGTAAATTAGTATATCGTCTAAGTATACGATAACAAAGGATTGCAAAAAATCTCTGAGCACATCATTAATGAAATCCTGGAACACAGCTGGAGCATTACAGAGACCGAACGGCATGACCAGATATTCATAATGCCCACTCCTGGTGTTAAATGCTGTTTTCCATTCATGCCCATCTTTTATACGTATCAGGTTGTAAGCCCCTCTCAAATCGAGTTTTGTGTATACTGCTGATCCCCTTAACCTGTCGAACAGTTCTGATATAAGAGGGATAGGGTACACATTCTTGATGGTGATCTTGTTAAGCCCCTATAATCGATACACGGGCGTAAATCTCCTTCTTTTTTAGATACAAAAAAGAACCCAGCCCCTGCTGGAGAAGAGGAACGTCTGATAAAACCTCTCTCCAAATTCTCCTTTATGTACTCCTCCATGATTTGGTTCTCTTTTATGGATAAAGGATATACTTTGCCTCGAGGAGGCATGGTACCTGGATGAATATCTATGGCGCAATCATATGGTCTATGTGGAGGTAGTTTCTCTGCCTCTCTTTTATCGAATACAGCCCTGAGGTCGGCATACTGGTCAGGAACCTCTGTAGACAATGGAGGAGCTGTAGGTGTGTTCAGGGCACCAATATGCTGAATGGGTATTAAACAAATCCCAAAACAAGCAGGACTCCAAGACAGTATCTCTCCATTAGCGCAATCAATAACAGGATTATGTTCTACCAACCAAGGGAAACCAAGCACAATGGGATTGGAAGGTGAATGGATAACTTGAAATATGATCTTTTCTTTATGCAAAAGACCAGTGGTAAGAACCACTGTAACCGTATCGTGAGTTATCCTGGGGCAGGATAATGGCCTACCGTCTATGGCTTCGATGGCCAAGGGTGTCTCTCTTACAACCAGAGGGAGAGAAATGGAGGAAGCGTATTCAACATCAATGAAATTACCAGCAGCCCCAGAATCAACAAAAGCTGTAGTATGCGTGGTCTTGGTCTCCCAAGCTATGGATACTGGTAACAAGAGTCTAGTGTCTTTGACAGGAGACATGAACATCACACCCAAGGCCTGTCTCCTTAGCTGCCTTAGGTGTGGTAGTTTTCTAACTTATCATGCATTCTAGGGCGAGTGGGACATTGAAGTCGTAAATGTCCTTTTAAACCACAATACAGGCACGATCCCTCACGAAGATGCCTTGTTCTCTCTTCCTCTGTAAGCCTAGTATGGCCTAGTTGCATAGGCTCAGAGGGAGGAGATAACTCTCTGGGTGGTGCCTGAAAGACAGGGGCCAACCTTGGTAACGGTCTCTTAGGTTTCTCTCTTGGAGTTCTTCTGTCCCTTATCTGATCATCCAGATCTATACAATAATCTATAAATTCACTCAACACCTCAGGTAATTTACGGGGAGCCAACTCATGCATCAATGACTCTGATAACCCCTCCATAAAAGCCAGAACCAGAGCCTCATTAGTCCAGTTCATGTCAGAAACCAACATTTTAAATTCTATAGCATAATCAGATACAGTCCTGTTCCCTTGATGTATGCGGAACAAGGATTTGCCAGCTACCTTGGCCTTTTTGGTAGGATTAAACGTACGTTTTAACTCGGCTATGAATTCTTTATAATTCAGTACGATAGGCTTCTCTGCCTCCCATAAAGGATTCGCCCATGTCAACGCTCTGCCAGACAGATGGTTAATAATGAACCCCACTTTGGCTATGTCAGTGATAAACATTTGTGGATTTAATTTAAAATGAATATCCACTTGGACCAAAAATCCCCGGCACTCCGAGGGAGTACCGTCAAACCTCATAGGAGCGGTCATGTGCACCTGGGATGTCTGAACAACAGAGGACACAGGTATAGCAGGCGGAGGTGCAACCCCAGCTGGTTCCAGGTGAGCCGTGCGAGCCAGGATAGTTTGTAAGGCAAGAGCAAACTGATCCATCCTATGGTCCTGCTCGTCCTGTCTGGATACAAAGTTACTCAAATGCTGTGTTAAGTCTGCGGGATCCATTTTGGCCAGATCGAAATGTCACGGTTACCGGATCCCACTACGCAGTCCTTAAAGCCCAACACTCCACAGAGCCCAAAAGCTACCAACAGGGTAGCCGTAGAAGAATCCCTAACTGTCTGGTCCTTAGAATTGGCCAGGTAAACTAGCTAGACAGAAAGGGTTAATCAAAGACAATGTCGTAATACAAAACCAGGTTAGCAACACGGGGGTAGTCAGACAAGCCAGAATCAGGAATACAGAGTATAGAATAGTCAAATGGAATAGCTGGGTCGATATCAGTGCAGAAGCGTAGTACAAGAAAATAGTCTAGGGCAACGGAAGGCAGAATAGTCAGAAAACAAGCAAAGGTCAATAACAGGTTAAATCATGAGAGAATTCAGGTACAAGGAGCTCAGGTATGGATAACCACGATCTGGCACTGCTTAGAAGGAACTGTTGGTTTTTAAAAGACCTTCACCAGACCGTGCCCCCCACTCAAGCCGCACCTCATGCAGCCACCTCCCTGCCTGTTTCAATTTAAACCGGGTGTTGGTGAGTGAGCAGCATCAGACATGCTGCCCTCATGCACACCGGAAAGGCTGGAAGCCCCCAACGTTACATCATTCAACATGAAGACATGGGGCAGAGGAGCCGCGGCCAGACGTACCGGAGGAGCTGATGGACCGGGGAACAGGAGGCCGGGACAGCTGCAGGACAGGTGAGATACGGGGGCCGGGGGCTGCAGCCACAGGTCTCCTAAATGTACTGGCAGCTGCCGGTACATTTAGGAGAACTGTGAACACATTTTGCGTGTTCAGCCCCATTGATTAACATTGTGTTCGAGTTCGTATTCGAACATTTCGGCTGTTCGGATACGAACTGAACACCGGGGTGTTCGGCTCATTACTATATAAGAGAGCTTTATCTTTCCAGTTTTTTCTTGTATAACAGCTTTAAATATATTTTGCTTTTAAGCAACGCAAGTATTCTTATTCTTATTTTACACTATTTCATGGATTAATGTCTATGGGATAAATAAAGCACAGAACAGAATGCTGATCCCTAAGCAGTACCATATGTTATTTTTTTATAACATTGGAGTGGTTCAGCAAAACCTGGAGCTGGGGGACTCATCTTGATTTCCAAAGAATTTCATGAAAAAGGAGATATTGTATTTCAATGTCTATCATTTCTTTCACTGCAGTTATGATACATTTGCTGAACATATATATATATATATAGTTCAGCAAAACCTGGAGCTGTTTTTTTTTTCACCTTTTCCAATGAATTTCATGAAAAAGGAGCTCTTATGATTTATTTGCTGAACATATATAACGGTCCTTTCTATGGAAATCTGTATTGTAACGTGAATTTTTATACTCTAACGTACCAATTCCTTAATCATGGGCCCTATTACAATCATCACTCAAACGTTAACGCTCACTTGCGTGAGCATTAACGTTTGCTGCATTGTTTACGGCATTTTACAATCCAAACGCAAACGGGTTAAGAAATAGGGATGAGCTGTTCGGTTCGGACGGTTCGGACGATTCGGAGTTCGACCCGAACTTAGCCTGTTCGATTAGATCGCAAACACCGAACATTTCCGGGTGTTCGCCGCATATTCAACCACAATGGACCACAATGCATTTTCCCACTGGCCTGAAGCTCGTAATTGGCTACAGCCTTGCACCTGACCACAGGTCTGGTGCAAGACAGGTTCAACAGTATGCCAATCACGGCTCAGAGTCCTGATTGGGCAAATTTTGCCCAATCGTGGGCTCACAGAGCTAAGTCCCGCAGCACACTATATAAAGTTTCCACGCACCGATTCTGCACGCATTCTCACTAATTTCTTTAAAACATTTGTGAATTGAGGTGATCTGTGTCTTGTCACACAACCAGTACCACGCAGTATTTTGGGGCTCACTAATTTCTTTAAAACATTTGTGAATTGAGGTGATCTGTGTCTTGTCACACAACCAGTACCACGCAGTATTTTTGGGCTCACTAAAGTCTTTAAAACATTTGTGAATTGAGGTGATTTGTGTCTTGTCACACAACCAATACCACGCAGTATTTTGGGGCTCACTAATTTCTTTAAAACATTTGTGAATTGAGGTGATCTGTGTCTTGTCACACAACCAGTACCACGCAGTATTTTGGGGCTCACTAAGGCTAGGGTCAGACTAACGCATTTTTCACGTTGTCCGTGAAAATGTGCGTTCGAAGAATGGACGTATTTTTTCACGGAATACGCAATAGCGGTCATACTATGCGCAGTTTCATCCGTGATTTTGTACGGATCATCAATAAAACACTTCTTGCATCTGGACGTTATGTTGGCCGGACATTAGCAGCGTCTGATGTCTCCTAATCACGCACACACGCCGCTAGCGGACGCAGCGCACTCTGTACGTCAGTACTAGTGGTTTAACGTTCTCGAAAAAATGCGTTCATTTTCCACTTGCGTTGCGCAGCCGGACTTTTGTGCGACCGTACTTCGTATATTGGCTGTCATTGCCCGGCATCTGCTGCTAGCACGGCCGTGATTAAGTGCGCCAGAACGCGCGTTCGCACTGCCTCAGTCTGACCCTAGCCTTATTTCTTTAAAACATTTGTGAATTGAGGTGATCTGTTCTTTAAATCTTTATACCGGAGTTGAATCAGAGTTCTGTATATATTAATCTGTATATCACTCACCATGTCTGAAAGAACAAAAAGGACAGGCAGACGCTCCCAGACACAGATAAGAGGGCAAGCAGCCCCTGTGTCGGGAGGCTGTGCCTCTGGTCGTGGTGGACGTGGTGCATCCTCTGCAGGGGCACGCTAGGGATGTGCGTTTCGGGTTTCGGAATTTCAGAATTTTCATGAAATTTCCCGATTCGTGCATTCGGATCCGGACGATTTTCCGAAAAATTTTCAGATCCGAAAACGGCAGATCCGAAAAATTTACGAAACGAAACCAAAATTTGTTCGGAATTTTCGAATGGACTAGAAATGTGTAAAATCGAAAATCATTTTCGTTCCATTTCAGTAATTTCGGACAACGTATTTTTTGGTTATATCGCTGATTCTGTAATTTTGTATCATTCGCATCTCAATGTATCCTACTTGTAAAACCAGAGAAATCTCAATGTATCCTTCCTGGAAAACCAGAGAAATCTCAATGTATCCTTCCCGGGAAACCAGAGAAATCTCATTGTATCCTTCTTGTAAAACATGAGAAATTTCAATGTATCCTTCTTGTAAAACATGAGAAATCTCAATGGCAGAATTATCGTATCGACAGAAATATCGGATCCGAAAAATCATTAGTTTACGTCAAAACGAATAGACACTTGAAACAAGGAGAACAGACGTTCCAAAAAACACGAAAATTTCCGAAATTCCGAAATAAAAGTCGATACGAAAAAGAAACGAACCGAAACGGAAATCGGCCGAAACGAATCGAACCGAAAAAAAATCGGTGCACAAGTCTAGGGCACGCTTGTCCTTTCTAACTGGTGCTGGCCGTCTTAAGCAGCAGCAACATACAGAGGACTTGGTGGATTGGCTAACCAGGCCATCCTCATCCTCCGAGTCCTCTGCCAGCCAGGCTTCTAGTGCTTTATAGTCCACCTCAGCTGCCAAAGCATCTAATGCAGCCTCCATGTCCACAGCTACTCCTGCCGTAGCCTCGCTATCACACACGGAGGAGTCAGCTGAATTGTTTGACTACAATGAGAGTGACATGCTGCTTGAGGATGCGCAGCAAGTACAGTGCTCTGATTCAATCTCTGAGGTTGAGGAAGGGAGTATAATCAACCAAGAGGAAGGGGGTGCCAGTGATGACACACAAATAACTGGCACTCATGTTGCCCCAGCAGCTGCAGCATACTGCCAAGTAGGCTCCAGTGATGAGGAGATAGGGGGTGATGATGACAATGATGATGAGGTCACTGACTCCACCTGGGTGCCTGATTGAACAGAGGAATTAAGTGAGGAAGAGGGGGAGGAGGAGGTACAGCAAACACGAGGCACAACATCCTCTGTGACCAACCGTAGCACTAGCCAGTCCAAAGCATCACATGTCAGAGCTGCTCCGTTGCAGAGCGCTGTTGTCTCAAAGAACACACGCAGGAACTCAGTTGTCTGGGAGTTCTTTAAGAAATGTGCAGTAGAGCGCAGCGTTGCTATTTGTAATCTATGTCAGATGAGGCTTAGGCGTGGGAAAGATACTGGACACTTGGGTACCACGTGCTTGAGGCATCATATGAACAAGTGCCACACATCCCGTTGGCGCAAAACTTTGCGTAGGTCCTCCTCCTCCTCATCTGTCTCTACCCCCACTGTATGTCCTGCCATGTCATTGCCTACAACCTCCACCGACAGGGATGATGCTACAGTAATGGATGTACCAGCTCCTTCCTCACAATGTGACATCATCCCAGCAGCTGAAGATTTACGCAGTCAGATTACGTTGCCGCAGCTGCTGCAGCGAAAGAAAAAATATAGTCCCAAGCACAGCGTTTAAATGCCAGCTTAGCAAAATTACTCACATTGCAGCTGCTGCCTTTCCAGCTGGTGGACTCTGCTCCCTTCCGTGAATTTGCTGAATGTGCTGTACCACAGTGGCAGGTTCCAAAACGCCATTACTTTTCACGCAAGGCCATTCCAGCACTATACCAGCACGTGGAAGACAATGTTATCCAGTCATTGGGAAAGGCAGTCAGCAACAAGGTGCATGTGACTTTAGACACGTGGTCCAGCAAGCATGGACAGGGTCGTTACATTTCCTTCACGGCACACTGGGTAACTTTGATTGCAGCTGGGAGGGATCCAAGACGGGCTCTGTGCTGGAACTTGTTCATCCACCACACCTCCATAAAGCTGCTTGTATGAGGTCTGTCTGATCCACCACCTCTCCCTCTTCCTCCTCTGTCTCTGGCGAAGTGGCAGTTAAACCGATGCCTGACAGGGTCTATGCAATGGCTCAAGCAAAAAGATGCCATACTGTGCTTGAGCTGGTTTGTTTAGGGGACAGGAGCCACACTGGGCCAGAAATTCTGTCAGCTCTGCAGGGGCAGGTGCAGAGAGGGTTAACACCACGCCAGCTTCAGCTGGGAATGATTGTCTGCGATAATGGCAGCAACCTTCTCTCCACCCTACGCAAGGGTAAATTGACGCATGTACCATGCCTAGCACACGTACTAAATCTGGTGGTACAGCGTTTCCTAACCAAGCACCCAGGGCTGCCAGAGCTTCTCATGCAGGCCAGAAAAGTCTGCAGCCACTTCAGACGGTCATTCCCAGCAAACGTTCGCCTGGCAGAAATTCAAAGAGAATTCCACCTTCCCACAAACCGTCTGATCTGTGACATGCCCACCAGGTGGAACTCGACATTAGCAATGCTGCAGCGTCTGCACAAGCAGCAGAGGGCCATCAACGAGTACCTGTGTGAGTATGGTACAAGGACAGGTTCAGGTCAACTTGTTCCCCCCCCCGCAGTGACTGATGATCAAGGATGCATGCACTGTACTGTCACCATTTGAGGAGGCAAGGAGGATGGTGTGCAGGGACAGTGCATGCATCAGTGACACAATTCCTTTAGTGTTCCTGCTGGAGCACACTCTGCGGGGAATTATAGATGTGGCTCTAGAGGAAGAGCAGCGGGAGGAAGAGGAGGCCTTCCCTAGCTCTGAAGGCCCCAGTCTTTCTGCAGACAGCATTTCAGCAGGTCCTCCTCAGATCAGACAGGCGGAGGAGGAGGAGGAATATTTAAGTAGTGGGGGCATTGAAGGTGGGGATTCCTCAAGGGAGGGTTTCGTGTGCCCAGAAACACAAGGGCTAGTGTGTGGCTGGGAGGAGGAAGTGCACGATACGGTCATCCTCATTGACCAGGAATACTCGGAAGCTAATGCCACCTCCAACCTACGCTGCATGGGCTCCCTAATGATGCAAAGCCTACTAAAGGACCCCAGGATTCATGCTATCAAGGAGAGGGATCATTAGTGGTTGGCAACCCTTCTTGATCCACGATACAAGGGTAAAGTTGCAGAGCTCATCCTGCCCGCACAGAGGGAGCACAGGATGAAAAAACTTGAGAACGCTCTAAAGCGACACTTGTGTAACACCTTTCCAGGCACTGGTAGATTACCAAGTGCTGACACACGTGCTTCTGAGGCTGCGGGTGATCAGAGGAATAGTGGTGAAGGCCAGGGCCGCTTGACTGATACATTTTTTAATTTTTTTAGTCCTCGATGCCCAGGGACGTCAAATGTAGGCACACATTGCCAGCGTCTTCACCATATGGTGCAGGACTACCTAGGGGCAAGGGCAGACCTGGATACCTTTCCTGCAGATGATCCACTGGCTTACTGGGTGTTGAGATTGGATCACTGGCCAGAACTTAGCCAATATGCTATGCAGCTACTAGGTTGCCCTTCATCTAGCGTGCTTTCCGAAAGGACGTTCAGTGCCGCTGGAGGTTTTGTCACAGACAAAAGAGTGCGTCTGTCCACCGTCTCTGTAGACCGGCTTACATTTTATAAAAATGAATCAGTCCTGGATCAGCAGTTATCAATCCCCTGATGCTGACGTAACGGAATAGATCGGGGATGTCTTCTGCATGCACAAAACCTCCAGCACTGAACTCTTCCACAATACCACAAAAGGGTTACTGTGTGAATGCCCTTGCTGCCATGAAAGGCACAATATTTGGCTGCACTGACGCCTATGCCAGATTCATATCATTTAAATTTTTTGAACAGCAGGGTCCAACCCTGCACTTTTCCACAATACCACAGAGGGGTTACTGTATGATGATACTTGCTGGCCTGGCACCAAAGGCACACTATCTGGGTGCACTGACGCCCATTACCAGATAAAAAACTTTTCAATAAAGGACCACATGGTCCCCTGCATTCTTCCACAATACCACAGAGGGGTTACTGTATGATGATACTTGCTGGCCTGGCACCAAAGGCACACTATCTGGGTGCACTGACGCCCATTACCAGATAAAAAAGTTTTCAATATAGGACCACATGGTCCACCCCTGCACTATTCCACAATACCACAGAGGGGTTACTGTATGATGATACTTGCTGGCCTGGCACCAAAGGCACACTATCTGGGTGCACTGACCGCCTTGACCAGAATCATATCTTTTCAATAAAGGACCACATGGTCCACCCCTGCACTCTTCCATAATACCACAGAGGGGTTACTGTATGATGATACTTGCTGGCCTGGCACCAAAGGCACACTATCTGGGTGCACTGACGCCCATTACCAGATAAAAAACTTTTCAATATAGGACCACATGGTCCACCCCTGCACTCTTCCACAATACCACAGAGGGGTTACTGTATGATGATACTTGCTGGCCTGGCACCAAAGGCACACTATCTGGGTGCACTGACGCCCATTACCAGATAAAAAACTTTTCAATAAAGGACCACATGGTCCCCTGCATTCTTCCACAATACCACAGAGGGGTTACTGTATGATGATACTTGCTGGCCTGGCACCACGGCACACTATCTGGGTGCACTGACGCCTTGACCAGAATCATATCTTTTCAATAAAGGACCACATGGTCCACCCCTGCACTCTTCCATAATACCACAGAGGGGTTACTGTATGATGATACTTGCTGGCCTGGCACCAAAGGCACAATATCTGGGTGCACTGACGCCTTGACCAGAATCATATCTTTTCAATATAGGACCACATGGTCCACCCCTGCATTCTTCCACAATACTACAGAGGGGTTACTGTATGATGATACTTGCTGGCCTGGCACCAAAGGCAGAATATCTGGGTGCACTGATGCCTTAACCAGATGCATATCTTTTTAATATAGGACTGCAAGGTTCACCCCTGCATTCTTCCACAATACCACAGAGGGGTTACTGTATGATAGTACTTGCAGGCCTGGCACCAAAAGCACAATATTTGGGTGCACTACCACTGATGCCTGTATCAGATTCATATCCTCAGAGGGGTTACGGTGTGACGGCACTGTTGGGGACGCTAAAGGACCAATTTTGAAGCACCTATTGTTACTTTCATCCAAAGCCTGCATAAGTTTCACAATAATTTAGCCAAAAAAATCAGTAAACTTTTTCTGCGTGTACGAAAATGTCTCCTCTTTTCATACAGACTGCCGCCCCAAGCAGTTGTTTATGGCTAGATTGAAGGAAAAGCATTTACCATAATTTGAAACGTCATTTTTTTGTTTTTAAGTGATTCCATACATCCTAGAAATCCGCCACTTCACGGGCAGGTTATGGGGACCTCCTAGGCACGATATTTGAAGGAATTTTTTGTTTTTATTTTTAACCCTTATTTCATGGAAAACTCACTGTCCCTTTAAAAACGTTTTATTTTTTTACTTTTTTTCCTTGTTTCCTGTCCCCCAGGGCACTACCCAGACCCCCATACACCTTTTATGGCAAATATCTAGCATATATGCCCTCTTGGAGAGCACTCTAAAAACCGAATTTTCAGCCCCATTGACTTGCATTGAGTTCGAGTTCTGGTTCGGGTTCGGACCCGAACATATGGGAAGGTCGGGTTCGGGCCCAAACCGAACTCGGGGGGGTGTTCGGCTCATCCCTATTAAGAAACCCATTTGTGTTTGGTACCTTGCACTTCTCTGCGTGAGGTTACTGTACTTTGTGATCCCTATACTTAACATGGGGAGCACAAAGTGTTAATCAGCGCTGGATTACAAAGTCCCAGCGCTGATTAACGTCTGGCTCTGGTTAGCGAAAAGTTAACCAGAGCCAGTACTTGGTGTTAACGGATTCCGCTTCTGCAGAATCCGTTAACACCAGGCTAAAAAATAAAAAACAGAAACGCATACTCACCTTCTGTCCCACGGCAAGGACCATGGCTCCAACCACCTCCTCCGTCCGGCGGGAGCAGAGAAAGACTGGGGGAAAAAGTCGCCCCAGTCTCTCCCTGCATATCACTATGCCGACTGGCAGGATCTCGCGAAGTGAAATCTGGCTGGTCATGTGACCGGCAGGGGGGAACTCAATGGAGTCCTATGGAGTGTGTATTTTTTGTGTGTATATTTTTAGCAAATTTATAGGGGAAGGTAAGGGCAGGTAATATATATATATATATATAATATATTTATATATATATAATATATATCTATATTCTTATGAATATATATCCAGACTTGTATTACACACACACATTTTGGCAACTAATTGCCCCCCCCCCCATTTGGCTGATCCCTCCAGAAGAAATGTTGAACCCGATAGAGCAGAGAATAGTATATATATTCTCTGCTCTATCGGGTTCAACATTTCTTCTGGAGGGATCAGCCAAATGGGGCGGGCGCATTTAGTTGAGATTGTCCACATGCCACCCCCCATGTGCATATGTGTGTATATGGTCTGAGGTCTATGGGTGGGTGTATATATATATCTGCGTGTTTATATAGGTCTGCGTGTTGATATATACGTATATGTCTGTGTGTGGTATCAATGCATCCCTACTCTATACGCGGCGCTCTGTGTCCCTATAATATATATGATCAGGGGTTACCTTTTTTTATATTTTTATACTATTCCTAATAAATTAACAGTAATTTTTGATGTATTTTATTTAGTAAAAACTTGTTTTTTTGCCTATATAACATGTGCTTTGTGAAAATAAAACGGTTTTGTGTGTACATTTTAATTTAGTTAGTGGATTCCTGTCCAGTGCAGTGAGAAGCAAACGTAATGTAGTGTAGACACGCTGCAAGGCGGAGCGGAGTGAAGTCAAGCCTGCAAAATGTTTGCTTCTCTTTGCTTCGCTGCGCTGTGCGTCTCTACACGCTCAGTGTGTCTCAGCCTTTTTTCCCTCATCGCTAGCTTACCGAATCAGTTTGTATACTTATTACTGACCCTGCTTGTTCTGAGGACCTGATCTGTTGCCGACTTTGCCTGCCATTTGTGTATTCCATGCCTGTTCTGTTTGCTTCCTGTTGCTACTGGTGTGCGCCAATTCTCACCATATACAGTAGCGCAGTACAAGTGCCTAAACATTACTGACCCAGTTTTGTTATAGCTGCTGATGTAACTGAATAGATCGGGGATCTCTTCTGCATTACCAAAACCTCCACCACTGCCCTCTTCCACAATACCACAGAGGGGTTACTTATGGTGTGAAGGCACCACCAAAGGCACAATATTTGAGTGCACTGCCTCTGACGCCTATACCAGATTCATATAATTTTAATATTTGACCGCGGGGTCCAACCTGCACTCTTCCACAATACCCCAGAGGGGTTACAGTATGACGGCACTGTTGCCGACACTAATGGCCCAATTTTAAAGCACCTATTGTTACTTTCTTCCAAAGCCTGCATAAGTTTCACCATAATTTAGCCAAAAAAATCACTAAACTTGTTCTGCGTGTCCTAAAATGTCTCCTCTTTTCATACAGACTGCCGCCCCAAGCAGTTGTTTATGAATAGATTAAAGAAAAACCGTTTACCGTCATTTGAAACGTCATTTTTTTTTGTTTTTAAATGTTTCTATACATCCTACAAATCTGCCACTTCACGGGCAGGTTATGGGGACCTCCTAGGCACGATATTTGAAGGAATTTTTCATTTTTATTCTTAACCTTTATTTCATGGAAAACTCAGTTTTTTAAAAACTTTTTTTTAACTTTTTGTCCTTGTTTCCTGTCCCCCAGGGCACTACCCGGACCCCCATACACATTTTACGACAAATACCTTGCATATATGCCCTCTTGGAGGGCACTCTAAAAATTGAACTTTCGAGTCCCATTGACTTGCATTGAGTTCGGTTCGTGTTCTCGTTCGAACTTTGAAATTTGAACACGGGGGTGTTCGGCTCATCCCTATTTGTCAGGAAGAGAACTACACCTCCCAGCAGTGACTAAGGGAAGGCGGCGTTTTCCAACAGAGGAAGAGCACATGCAGATCAGAGGGAAGCCAGAGAGGGTGAGACGGGCAGTGTGAATGGTCCTGTGTTGCAGATTGTGCATGCAGCTGCCCTCGTGCATTCAGTGAAGGAGAGATCCAGTTGCCCTCACGTGTTGCCAGTACCAGCGGATCGTGCGTCCGGCTGTCCTTGTGCATCCAGTGAAGAAGGGGTTCGTCTGCCTTCGTGTATATTCCAGTGACAGAGAGAGCGACCGAGTACATTCATCGGAGAAGAAATCCAGCTGTCCTCGTGCGTCCCGTGGAGAGGGATCCAGAAAAATGATTAAAATATCCCAAAAAATCTATAAATAAAGAGACTCTTTACTGCAGAATTTTATAATGAATGGTTTATTAGATATTGAATTAAAACAGGAATATTATTAACATTGAAGCCTATGGGATTCTCCTGAATAAACCTGTCGAATGAAACCACCGAATGACAGGGCAATTTGGGAACCTTTCACTGCTGGTTTGTGTTCTCTGAATAGCCGAAGCAGTGCTTTTTTATGGGGATTTCACTGCCCTCGAACAGGCACCGAATGTGCAGGCAATTCACCAGGATTTGGCATATTGCCTGCTCTCTTGATAGCCGAATCTCTCCTTTTTGCCCTCCACCACAACTTAAGTGCATATTGATTTGCCCTAGGGGTAAAGCATCAAATAGCAACCAGTTACAGTCTATCTCCTGCTGATGAGGGCATAATAAGCCCTAAGCAACTGTACAGGAGTGGCTGTGACTGGTTGTATAGCCTGACCTTTGTTTAAAAAAAAAGCATCTGCTATGGCATTGCACTGGCACGGAGGGTTGTGTAAATGTACTCTGCAACTATAAACTTTAATATATAAATATATATATATATAAGGGTTGTGGTGGAGGACTAAAAGTGAGATAAAAAGCCTCCACACTATAATAAGTGTGTTTATTTTTGCAGAAGCCACCTGCACATCATAGCAATTCAAAGAATTGCATCCCAGAGCTCCTGTGCCACATTCCCCATATGCAGCAAGGAATTCTGGGTAGGATATGCATATGACCTCTGTCTCACTTTTATGCATCCTGGATCTGTTATTACACAGAACCCTAAAATCAATGCTATGCCACACTGTGGCTTTGTAGCAAAGATAAGGTTATGCAACTGGTCAAAGCCACTCCCAGGACAGCGCTGTTTCAGGTTTGTTGAACCTTCATCAGCTAGGAGGTAGGCATGACCAGTTGCAGTGGATGCTTGGACCATAGGTAAGTAAGTGTCTATAATTTATTTATTTTATTTATTTATAAAGGATTTTACCAGGAAGGATACATTGAGATTTCTCTCGTTTTCAAGTATGTCCTGGGTTCAAGAACATTGAAGGGTTGTATATATATATATATATATATATATATATTTACTAGCTTTTGCCCGTGGCTTCACGCGCATGGATCTTGGGATTTGTTACAATTTTTTTAAAAGAAACGTGAGTTTTTTGTCCAAACTGTAAGAAATATAATTTACAGGCTGATGTCTTAAAGTAATGAGTAATGTTTATTGCAAACGTTAGTCAGGGCGTATTGGCTACAAAACAAAGTTGTTTCATTCATATGGGTCCATTAATTTTTTCTTTTGTGTTGTAAATACAAACAGACAATGAGACAGACAAAAAAACTTAATTTTCTTTTTTGGCATCTGGAACATAGAAAAGAAACTATTTGAGAACTTCTTAAACTACATCAGTAGTTCTTCTTTCAGGTGCTCGGATCAGCAGAGTTAGGTGGTCAATCCCCGCTACCTTTAAAGTCTGTCACTGAGACTTGTAGATGGTCATCGGAAAACAAACCTTTAGGGTAAACGGAAGTCTTTTAAATTGAAACGGATATTCTGAATGTATGAGAGGTATTCATGGTATGAACACTGACTCTGCTGGCCACAACCAGTTAGCAACGTTGCCTTGATCACATTTCTGTGGTGTGCTTTTAGTTGCAATCTGGTGCCATTACAGAGCTTAGGTGATTTGAGGTTCCGCAATAATAGCAAAGGTTCTCCCATGCTGGAGCAATGAGGATGTGAGTGAGGCCTGGCTGTGAGAAGGAAGCAGACATGCTGGAGCAGTGAGGGAGTGTATGAGGCCTGGCTGTGAGAGGGAAGCTGAAATGCTGGAGCAGTGAGGGAGTATGCATGCCCTGGTTCTGAGAATGAAGAAAACCTGCTGGCGCAGTGAGGGAGTACCAATTTTCACATCTGTAACATCTTCTGGTTTCCAGTTATAGGTATCCTGTTTAAAATATCCAGCCCCTCCCGCTTTTCCAACCTCCCACTTGGGTTTTTGGAAAATGGTAAAATATGCTTTTTTTTTCAAATAGATTGTAAATACCAATCTTCACACCCGTAACATCTTTGGTTTTTGAAATGTAGGTATACTGATAAAAGTATTCACACCCCTATTTCACCCCCCCCTTAACTGGATTTTCAGACAATGGGAAAACACATCTGTTTTTTTTCATGAAGATTGTAAATACCAATTTTCACGCCTGTAACATCTTTGGTTTTTAAAATATAGGTATACTGATACAAGTATTCACCCCCATTTTTCACCCCTTAGGTGCAGATTTTCCGAAAATCCTTCCTTAGTGGGTGCCTACGTCATAAAAACAATTTACTTTCAATATTTCACGTTCCTAGGTAAACAGTTTGAGCTGGGCGTTGAATCAATCAGTCAGTCAGGACTTATATATATATATATATAGAAAAACAGGAAAGTTACACTCAACCAAAACATGCATATTACAAAATGCTGCTGCTGAGACTGTAATTACAACATATCAAATTCAATGCACTTCACACAAACACACATCTGAAGATAAACCCCCGTCGGCAGAGGGTTAATGCCGACCACCAGGTGCCACCGCAGGCCTGTGATTTGGCCTGCTCACGCAGCCAACGCATGACATGCATCATTGGCTGCAGGGGGATGTTCTGAGTTCAGGCCGTCCCACAGCAGCCAGAACACTTCTGCGGGTGCATGGAGCAGAGGTGATGCATCACTACATACAGTAGGATTCCTATTGATGACAGCATACGGTATTCGCAACCAGGAGTAGGTTGGGTACCATCATAAGTACCGCAAGCCCTATAGTAGAGCCGCAGGGGCTCTACAAACTGTGAGTAAGACCCAGATGAGTTCTGAGTACATGATTTAATATATAATTTGTAATAGATTGTCTGCACTATAAGATTCTTTTTTCTGTACATTCCATTTGAGCGAGGCAAGGTCCAGTCCAAGAGAAAGGAGGGGGAAACTTCTGTTGGGCCCCCAGTATTACAAGGAGAACTAGCTCTACAATCCACATGTCATTGTGATACATCTGTGGATGAATATTCTGCCATATTTTTTTTGAGAAAGGATTTTATCAGAAAGGATACATTGAGATTTCTCTCTTTTTCAAGTATGTCCGACTCCTGGGTGGCAAGTATGTACCGTTAGGTGTCTTGCCCAAGGACACTTACTGGAGAGGTGCTGGAATCAAACTCATGTCTCCACAGGCTCTCTCCATGCAGAGCAGTGATGTTACCTCTACTCCACCCAGCCGGTATTTCCTAGTCAAGAACATCTGGAGATTACATAAATATAAGTATTCATTCATTCATAGTGTGCTTTATCACCATCACAAAAGTTATTTGCATGCCAAGTGGTGTTATACATTATACACGTACTCCTATATGTTGACCCCATAGTGACCAGACGGTTTTACGATTGTCCATCCGAAAGTGCCCTGCTTCTACGTTTCTGTGCTGTTTGTGTTTAGGTCAAATTTTCCTCTTACTCGTTTATGCAACCCACACATATTCTATACCATTTTTTTCGCCATTAAATGGACTTTCTAAAGATACCATTATTTCCTTCATATCCTATAATTTATTAGAAAAACAATTAAATATAATGAAAAAATGGGAAAAACACACTTTTTCGAAATTTAATCCCTAAAATCTAAGGCTAGGCTAGGGTCAAACGAACGCATTTTTCGCAGTGAACGTCAAAAAGTGCGTCCGAACGCATTGACTTATTTATTCACAGAATATGCGAAAACGGTCATACAATGCGCATTTTCGTGCGTGATTTTTTTTACGGATCGTCAATAAAACACTTTTTGCATCTGGACGTTATGTTGGCCGGACATGTGCAGCGTCTGACATCTCCTAATCA
Source organism: Leptobrachium leishanense (assembly GCA_009667805.1). Lineage (NCBI taxonomy): Eukaryota > Metazoa > Chordata > Amphibia > Anura > Megophryidae > Leptobrachium > Leptobrachium leishanense. The sequence continues at coordinate 251,083,379 of CM019067.1, forward strand.
CGCACACACGCCGTTAGCGGATGCAGCGCACTCTGTACGTCAGTACTAGCGTTTCTGCGTTCTCGAAAAAATGCATTCATTTTCCACTTGCGTTGCGCGGCCAGACGTTCGTGCGGCCGTACTTCGTATATTGGCCGTCATTGCCCGTCATTTGCTGCTACTGCGGGCGTGATTAAGTGCGCCTAAATGCATGTTAAAAATGCGCTAGTCTGACCCCAGCCTAAATAGTTTTGAGATTTTGTCCTGAGATTAGAAATACCCAATTTTTACATGTTTTTGTTTTCAACCCCTTCACTGCAGGCCATTTCACCTATGACTGAGCTCGTTTTGACCGTTTTATTCTCATTATGTTTAATCGCCAATTGAAGTCCTATTTTATTATACCTTCCTAGACAATTTAAAAAAAAAAAAACTTTTACATTTTTTTTATTATTATTTTTTTTTATTTATTTATTTTATACCAAACCTAGCCATGTTTGATATCATTAGAAATGGATCCCCCTATCTCTACTTGGCAGCTAGGGGGTTAACTGGCCAACTGACGTCATCACACATATGGCATCGACATCAATGGGTGGGGGGTGCCCCGGAGGCTTGGCTGATATCCAAGTTGTCAGCCACTTCCAGGTTTCAAATGCGATTCCGTGCCGAAGTGTCACGTCCACTATGGTGCTCACCTAGTATCAGCGTAGTTTGGATCCCTATGGACAGATTAACCTGATACTTGACTTGATAGCAGTTACTACTGCCACACCTAGCACTCCCAGCCAGGGAGGTGATGTATAAATCTAGATACCACTCAGCAGCAAGTGATTTCGTGACCAAATATCTGCTGAGTGAAGCAAGTTAACTATACACAGATAAAGATAGTAAGATAGTAAGACAGAAACAGATCTTGGGTCAGAAAAAGCGTAGTCAATAGTACGTTCCGAGTTGGCACCATAGAGGGTAGTCGTACAAACAGGATTGGCAACAGAGAGGACTCCCATACACTTCTGCTCTTAAATGTCTAAAGTACTCACAATGAATTCAGCAAGTTGCAGGGCAGGCCTGCAATGCGAGATTATACAGACTGCAGTATATAAATGCTTAGTACCAAACAGTTGACATGAGGGGTTGATAAATTCAGCAACCTGCAGGGCAGACCCACAATCAGAGACCATGCGATATACTTTGTATATATGCTCAGTACCCGGTGGCTGACATGAGGGGTTGAAAGAGTCAGCAACCTGCAGGGCAGACCCACAATCAGAGACCATGCAGTATGAGTTATGCATAGAGATACAACCAGACATCAGACATGAAATACTGATAAATTCTGCAAGCTGCAGGGCAGACCCACAACCGGAGACCTGTAACGGGCGCTGCGGTCGCTCACACAGGAGTAGCGAGGTTGAGATCTTATTGGACAGAATTATCTGCTCGATCGTAACAAAATAAATAGTAATTTCAGATTTATACTCCAAAGCCAAGGAGTATGACAAGACAACTGAACTGCTACCAAGTTCCAAAGGTTTCGAGACCAACGGACAATTTAGAGCACACAACAATACAGAGAGCTGGAAGACTGGAGTGGGTGTACCAAGGTAGTTAGTTTGACAGTCAATGAATTGTGCAGACTGCAGGACAGTCATTGACCGGACCAACTTAGCGTTTTCTGTGAAACCAAAATGGGTATGTTGTACTTTATAATCACCAGGGTCTATTGACACACATAATGGCGTAAGGATTGTACAAGCGCTGGGAACACTAGGCAAATTGAACAAGATGAACATAAGCAGAAAACGAGCAGTATTTCCTTATTGCCGATTGTACAAGCGTGCACGATCGTATGTCATGAATATTGGGCCTGGAGCAGAACCCCAATAAGGCTGTATATGGTAAATGGGAATCTCTCCAAGAAGCGAGTAAAACCCCAAGCAGCCTGCATTGGGTTAAACCAACAACGCGCAGCACTTGCAACCACTATAGCATGTAACATGAGAATAGTCAAAGACAAGCCGGGTCAAAATCAGGAGCAGGAATCGTAGACGTAAATGAGTCGGCAATTGGAACAGCAATAAAAATCAATTGGAAGCGATGCGGGAATGAACTCCACATCAGGGCAGCGAGGCAACTCCTCGCGTCCTGCTTTAAACCCGGCGGCTCCTCGTGACCACGCCAGGCCCCGCCCCCTCGGATGCTGCTCAGACATTACATGGTGCTGGCACTCGACCAGCCAGTGCCACCAAACCATGCCCAGGCCCCCCAGAAAGCACAGCAGGGGCTGAGGATGTAAAAGACCCCCCTCCACGGTCGGACTCCGAACGACCTCCAGGCGCTGAAGGATGGGCCGCATGGAATTGGCGAACCAGACGAGGCACATGGATTTGGCTGGCAGGCAGCCAAGAACAATCCTCAGGCCCATAACCCTCCCAATCAACCAGGTATTGAAGGACACCTCGGACTACATGGGACCTTAGGATGGCACGAACCTCGTATTCCTCCACACCCTGGGACTTGATAGGCGGAGGTGGAGCAGTGACTCTGGTGTACCTATTACAGGTAAGAGGTTTCAAGAGGCTAACATGGAATACGTTGTGAATACGTAAATATGGGGGTAAAGCCAAAGCATAGGAAACATGGTTAATGCATCTTAGAACCTTATAGGGACCAATAAATCTGGGAGCCATCTTCATGGATGGCACCAACAATTTGATGTTTCTGGTTGACAGCCATATCTTGTCCCTGACCATATACACCGGTGCAGGACCTCTGCGACGGTCTGCTTTTATTTTTGCTTTATAATATTGGCCTCCATGATTTCTTTAACCCTCTCCCATGTCCCTTTCAGGTTATTCAGATGCTCATCCAAGGCTGGCAACGCAGTACATTGGAATACAGAGAGGAGCATGGGAGGATCGTAACCATAAACTGTACGGAAAGGTGAGTGGCCTGTTGTTTCACTCACTGAGTTGTTTAGAGCAACCTCAGCCCAGGGTAACAGGTCTGCCCAATCACAAAGTGCACCATCTTCGAGAATCTGTCTACCACAGTAAGGATCCCCGTATGACCCTGGGACATAGGTAGATCGGTAATGAAGTCCATAGAGAGGTGGGACCAAGGTCTCCTCTCAGGCACAGGCTGCAACAGACCTATAGGTAAGGACCTGCGATTCTTGCTTCTACAGCACACTTCACATGTGGCTATGTAGTCCTTTATATCCCTTCGCATACCTGCCCACCAGAACTGTTTTTCAATCGTGGCTAGAGTCTTAGTTATTCCCATATGCCCATAGGGCTTAGAATCATGGTAAATCATCATCATTTGTGTTCTCTCCTACTCAGGTACAAAGACCTTACCAGGAGGTTTCTCAAGAGGAGCAACACCTTGGACAGCCTGAATTCTTTCCAACAATGGAGAAGATACAGTCAGGACAGTGGTACTCAATATCCTCTCATGAGGAATGATGGGACTGTGGTCGAACGTATGTTGTTCATATGACTCGAACTGCCTGGACAAAGCATCAGCTTTTGCGTTTTTTGAACCAGGACGATAGGTCAACAAGAAATTAAAACTGGACAGGAACAATGACCACCTGGCCTGCCTGGAATTTAAACGTTTGGCGTTTCCCATGTAAACAAGATTTTTGTGATCTGTTATGATTATCACAGGATCTTTTGTACCTTCTAGCAAATAGCGCCATTCCTTGAGGGCTGCTATAACTGCCAGTAATTCCCTATTACCAATGTCATAATTTCTTTCTGCAGGTGTCATTTTCCTAGAGAAAAACCCACAAGGGTGTAACGGTCCCTCAGGACGCTCTCTCTGAGACAGAACTGCACCAATTCCTATCTCGAATGCATCTACTTCAAGCTGAAATGGCAAGCCTGGTTCTGGATGCCGTAGGATAGGTGCTGTGACGAATGCCTCCTTGAGTGACTGATATGCCTGCATGGCTTGATCACTCCAGACCTGATTCTGAGCACCTTTGTTGGTCATGGCTGTGATTGGAGACCCCACAGTAGAGAAACCTTTAATGAATCTCCTATAATAATTTGTGAAACCAAGGAATCGCTGTATGGCCTTCAGGCTCTGAGGTAGTGGCCATTCTTTGATGGCAGATAGCTTTTTGGGGTCCATCTCAAACCCCTTAGGTGTGATGATGTAACCCAGGAAATGAACTGAAGTTATGTCAAACCGACACTTTTCTAACTTGCAGTATAGTTTATTCTCCAGCAACCTTTGTAACACTGTCCGCACATGGACATGGTGTGTTTCAACATCAGGAGAATAAATCAAGATATCGTCTAAATAGACTATCACAAAGACTTGCAAAAAATCCCTTAGGACATCGTTGATAAAGTCTTGGAAGAGTGCTGGCGCATTACATAAGCCAAATGGAATGACCAGATATTCATAATGACCGCTCCTGATATTGAAAGCAGTCTTCCATTCATGGTCTTGCTTGATCCTTACCAAGTTGTAAACACCACGAAGGTCCAACTTGGTGTAAACCTTGGCAGTGGCATCTCTCAATCGGTCAAACAACTTGGATATTAGCAGGATGGGATAGGCATTACGTATAGTGATTCTGTTTAACACTCTATAATCAATGCAAGGTCTTAAATCCCCTTCCTTTTTCGATACAAAAAATAATCCTGCTCCCGCAGGAGAGGAATCATGACGAATGAACCCTCTAGCTAGGTTCTCTTTTATATATTCTTCCATGATGTCATTCTCTTTTTGTGAAAGTGGATAGACATGACCCCTAGGAGGCATGGTGCCTGGCAGCAGATCTATAGCACAATCATAAGGCCTGTCAAGAGGTAGAATCTCAGATTTATCATATACCTCTGTAAGATCGTTATATCACTTAGGTACTTCTGTGGAGAGTGGAGGAGCAGTGGCCACATTCAGACTGCCCACCAGAGTACTCATACCCAGACATCTGGACCAACATTTAGATCCCCATGATTCCAACTCTCCTATAGACCAGTTAACAACTAGGTTGTGTTTTGCCAATCAAGGATACCCCAATACAATGGGTACTGTGGGCGATTCAGTTATCTGAAATTAGATTTTTTTCCTTATGCAGGACACCAGTACAAAAAGACACAGGCACAGTATCGTGTGTACAATGAGGTCTCAATAATTTCCTGCCATCGATACTTTCAATGAGGAGAGGTACCTCTCTCTCCACCAGAGGCACTTGGTGAATGGCAGCAAAACCAGAGTCTAAGAAATTGCCTGCAGACCCAGAATCTATTAGTGCTTCTGTGTTCAACTTGACTTTCTCCCAAGCAATGGATACAGGCACCACAACATGAGATCTTCTCTTTCTTTTCTTACTAGACTCGAGAGACACTATAGTAGTCCCTAGAACCTGTCTCTCAGGGGCTTCTAGGCTTTGTAGTTTCCCAACACAGTAGATCTTTATGTTCGCTTGGGGCATTGTAAACAAAAATGCCCTCTATCAGCACAATAGAGACAAAGCCCCTCTTGGAGACGATATTGTCTCTCCTCTCCTGATATGCCAGAACGACCTAGTATCATAGGTTCTGGTTCAGTGGGTACAGGTCTGGGAGGAGAGACAGCGTGAGCTGACCTGGAAGTAGAACTGGCCCCCTGGGGTCACACATCTGATCATCGAGGGCTATACAATAGTCCACCAGATCCTCTAGCTTCTCGTGCACATAACGGCGTAAGGATTGTACAAACCTGGGCACACTTGACAAATTTCATCACGGTTTAGGACTAGCGCTTGCATCTCACATATTTCTATTTTATTCACATCCTACTCTATGCCTACCTAATGCTTGCTCTTTCCAGATTAACCTTTTTTTTCTGGGGCTCCCAGCATTTAAGATTTAAAGTAGGCCAAACAATGAGGAATATGTAAATTTTGTGAGGGTAGGGTGCAGAATTGGGAGCTGGTTCTCCTCCCATTGTAACACAGAAATCCAGATGGGCTACGCATCAATCAGAACATAGATGTTTAATAACAGTACTACTGAGACCATGAACACAACATACCAAATCAAAGCACTCCACCTAAACACTAAACTCTAAAGATTTGAAAACACCGAACGTGTAGAAAAAATGATGAGCGTTTTGTTATAAAATATCATCATACATTGCGTAAGGCTGCCACAACATCAATGTACCGCAACCTGCTGCACGTTCTACTCAATGCCAACCTAATGCTTGCTATTATGAGATTTACCAAACTAACGCAGGGCAAACATATCCTTCTGGGGCTCCCAACAGTTCAAAGTTTTAAATAAGCCCTGTATAAGGTAAAAAAAAAAAACCACATAAAATTGTAAGGATAAAACAAGATGAAATAGCTAAAATACTAATTGAGAAAAAAAACCATTCATAGGGCGAAACTTCTATCATCGAGACAGAGGCCTACTAGTGTCACTATTAAGAACGCTTAATACAATTTTACTTGAGCCTACAGTATATCCCCTTTGACTCCTACTCTGTGAGTACACTACTAGTACTTTATTATTCAGCTTAATGCCTGAATGCATTTATTACCCTATGAGAATTCTATCTGCTTGTGTTTTGGAGTAAACGTACATCACAAGACCCAATAAAAGGAACATGTCACTCTAGAAAGTCACTCCATGCCCAAAAAACTGAAAAACTGAGTTGGTTGATCCTCTGCTACATGTGAGTGTTTTGCTTACCATATATCCTCAGAATTGTTCTATTTTATAATATTGTATTGAATAAATTTGTAAAAGAGCTCACAGTTGGTTTACAATAGGTGTTACAAAATAAGTAAATTTGGGAGGACCACTAGAATTGGTGCTGGCTGGGTGGAGTAGAGGTAACATCACTGCTCTATAACTGTGGAGACAGACCATGGTGACAGTTTCAAATCACAGTAAGAGCACCTCTCCAGTAAGTGTCCTTGGGCAAGACACCTAACGGTACATACTTGAAAACAAGAGAAATCTCAATGTATCCTTCCTGGTAAAATACTTTCTAAAAAAAAATTAATAAAAAAAATTGACTATTAAGCCACCTGTGCTATTTAAATGTGTTTCTCTCACTAATCGTCAAGCGCAACTATCAAGGTTATTCAGAGATCGGTGAAAAGTAGGAGAATGACTGGAGAATGGAAAATTCTAGGTCAAAATAGCTGATTTGGAAAGTGAGATGAATGGGAGATTTTTTTCTGGATTGGCTATTTTGACCTAGAATTCTCCATTCTCCAGTCATTCTCCTGATTTTCACCGCTCTCTGAATAACCCTGTATGTTTCCTTGTAAAAAACAGCAGAGAAAAGTGAAACGTTAGATTTTTTCCAAAATTTTGCACTTTGCAGTTGAGTGCAAATATTTTAATTGCAACATTGTGTGCAGAAAAGTTCCTTTAAAAGATCTTGCACTAGTTTGTCATCTGCACCAACACAGGAAATGACCTGGCAAAATCCCAACAACGCCACTTCAATCTAGAAATATTCTGCTTAAATTTCCGAGGAAAACCCGCATCACTATGTAATATGTCGTTTATCATCCCTTAAATTCTGATAGTTTACCAAAATTAATAGTTTTGAAATATGCCCTGTTTCTGAAATAATAAACCAATATGAATGTCAATATGCAAAAATAGGTCCTGGGAAGTATGACATATAATTATTCTGTAAGCAGAAGTAACGGCTTTGTGACCATTCCTATTATCAGGGCGGCTGCGTGGACCAGACGTATTCAGCCTGCTTCGTATATAAAACATAACAAGAAAAAAAGTTGTCATTTGCACTCACCACTGTAGCTCCATGCGAAACAAAACACAATCAGAGGTTTTGGTTTACTTGAATGGCCATTAAAGTGTAAGCCCACCCACCACGTCACGGCACCTCCGGGTCAGGTGGGTCCTACCTAATGAAACAATGAGCTGCTTTTCTAAGTGACCACATATCCTCATGCTGCTTATCAGCCAAGAGGCAAACTGATGGGTTTATATTTATACTCTCACCAGAAACAATTCCACATTGGGATTAAAGCCAAAACACGGAAAGGGGCAGCAGCAATAATGACCTGGCTGGGGATTACAACAAAATATACATACATGCCGAAGAAACATGGTTTTGGATATATGGAATTCTTCTATACCTTTTTTTAAATGTTATATATTTTTGTTCTGACAAATAACAAATGTTTCATCTGATATCCAGGTACAGGAGTCCTTTTTTTTTTATAATGGAGGTGGACTTTGGGAACAGAAGACTACAGGACTGTGGAATTATTGCCTAATAAGCCTTACTAACAGGGTTATTCAAAGATAGTCAGACTGGCCCCACAATTGCACTGACCAGTGAATTTTCCAGTACAGTGCAATTTTGGGGACATTCAGCGAATATTGGTGAATTGCCAGCGAAATACAGTTATCTTCAGTAGCAGTGAAATCCCTATAGAGAAGCAATGGTTAACCTATTCAGAGAACACCGAACAGCAGAGAAAAGTTACTGAAATGTCCTGATTATTGGTGCTTTCATTTGGCAGGTTTAATCAGGCGAATCCCATAGGCTTCAATGTTAAAAATATTCCAGTTTTTATACAATATCTATTAAACCATTTATTCTTTTAATCTGCAGCAAAAAGTATATATTTTTTTAGAATTTTTTAGGCATTTTTCGAAATTTTTGGGCGGGTGCGTTCGGCTTATTTCCGATCACTCCGATTTTATTTCAGCGGTTTTGCGATGGTTTTTGTGTTTGAATCGGCGGTTTTTGCGGTGGTTTTTCGGATGCGGTCGGCAGCTTATCCCGGCACTTCGGGGAAACTGTTGTGAATGCTGAATTCACCGAATGGTCGGGGAATTTGATTCCGCAAAGTGCAGGGAACAAAATAACCCTGTAAGTCACTCATTGCATAAATTCCTTATCACTGTGCTGCCCTGTTTTGTTTTTTTTCTTGTTTGAATGCCTCAGTGCTCTTTATACATTTGTTATAATATTTTTGTTGTTTTTGGGAAAAAAAGCTCTTAGGGATCCTGACTGAGAAATTAAGTCTGATTCTCAATCATACCATAGCACCAGTTATAAAAAAATTTATAAAAATGTTTAAATGTCAATTTGAATTTTTTTTTGCTAGACATGCATATCCCTTTAAGGTAAGGTGGAGTAGAGGTCACATCACTGCTCTATAACCGTGGAGACACAGGTTTGAATCCCAGCAAGAGCACCTCTCCAGTAAGTGTCCTTGGGCAAGACACCTAACGGTACATACTCGTCACCCAGGACATACCTGAATACAAGATAAATCTCAATGTATCCTTCCTGGTAAATTACTTTCTCAGGAAAAAAAAAAATATATATATAGCATCTCAATTCCTCCATATATGGCCAATGGAATTTCTTCCACCCAAAAAGCTGTCAAAGGAAAAGGGACACGAACGAAAGCCTGCCAGAATCAAATAAATAGGCAATATTTATTATTTTTACAAGGCAAAGTAATGCAAATCAAAGACAAAACAATCAGTCATCCAGTCTGAAAATCCAAGAACCTTCTACCCTCTATTCTATTATATATTCAATTTATCTAATTTCAAACGCAGAGTGACCATGTACACGCCTGCACTAAACAAAAATAGTGCAATTACCTATCCTTAACTGTTACTTGAAAATGTATTTTTGCTCCATTTCAGGTAAGTGAGTAACTAAACTATTAAGTATAGATTAATTCCTCATGTTTATGATTAAAAAAAATACATAATTTGGCTGGGGTACCTTTCCAGCATTTAAAATGTGCTGCATATAATGTAGCAATGATTTAAGTGTTCTGTTTTTATTCTGGCAATATAAAAAAAAATCTTAGTAAACAAATATAATTTATGTTTAAAATTGTTGCGAATGAGTATACTCGATCTTCAAAACCACCTGCTCGTTCACTGATAATGTGTATACCCGAGTTGGGATAAATCTGGAGCAATGCAACGGAATTTAATTTATTTAAAATTAAATTTGCTTGCAAATCGGCTCCAAACCTTTCCCTTGAAATTTCAACACAGCACGGTTTTAAAATTATTTGATAAGATTTGAGATCCAATCTTCCTTCACAGAAACTCCGAACACAAGCTGTACTGTAAATGAAGTAGCAGTTTTTGGTCACCAGGAGGAGCCCTCTCCCTGGCAAATAGAGTATACCTGCAGTGAACATATCCAGTTGGACACCGCTGTATTTATTTACTGTGTGATTAATAGAAAGTAATTTTCCACAAAACCACCACGTCCTGCCAGTGATTTTATGGACAATCACTTGCAGGGTTATTCAGAGAGAGGTGAAAAGCAGGAGAATGACTGGAGAATGGTAAATTCTAGGTCAAAATAGCTGATTTGGAAAGTGAGATAAATGGGAGAATTTTTCTGGTCAAAAGGCTATTTTGACCTAGAATTTTCCATTCTCCAGTCATTCTCCTGCTTTTCACCGCTTCTGAATAACCCTGTTAGTATTGAGGGGGTTAACAATGTTAGCATGCTAATGATCATTGGACTTACTCTGCTATCTAGCAAACATTCATTTTGAAATTAATTGCTTTGATCTTATCTATTTAATATGTAAAACTGACTGTACGTTAAACATTTTATAGCTCACATTATTTTTTAATGCTTTGCAAATCATCATGTTATAGGCATTTTGGGCATATATCCAACTGGACTTGATCCTAGTTTCTTCAGGTTGATTGAATATATCTTGTTCACTGCATTCCTATTCCCAAGAGCTGTAAAACATGTTGGAATAGTTATAAAACGTACAAAGAAACCTTTACCACGAGAAAGAATGCTGCTACAAATTAACAGGTCACAATGGAAATTTGGTAATTTATTTTAACCCCTTTACTACCATGATCGAGTTGACTTCATCAAAAACAGTATCAGGTGCTCGAAAATGAGTTAGCAAGATCTATATATTTTCTGTAGGAATGCAGATAAATTTAATCTACTGCAATTTAATTTTAATTGGAAATGAGCTCCAAATGTATCCCTAATGTTACAGTAAATTGGAAATGTCACCCAATGTAGAGTCACTCTTTGATGTGCTGGGAATCTGAGTCAGCCCTCTAAATGTTATTTTAAAAAGTATGATATCATTGCCTTTCATTTAGAGTGTGCATGAGTATGTGTAGATGTCTGTGTGATGGTGATAGTGTTAAGGGGAATTGTGAAGTGGTTTTCCATAAAACAATGGTTTCTGCCACTGGTTTTACAAAAACAATTTGGTAGAGGAGGGGTTAAACTGTTTCTTTGAAGAAAAAATAAAGAAAAACCTTAATATAATGAGTATATATGCATTTCTGTTTTATCATATAATTTATATCATACTTAAGGCCAGTCAATCGGTTTGATAGACTGCGGCTACAGTTGATGGATTATAGGCAATCTAAATAATTACTTTATCCCACATAATCTAGAATTTAGATGTCTTTAATTAATACTGAATATTAATAAATTATTAAACCTTGAAGATGTTACTTTAAAAACTAAATATCCATCAATTAACCCACTCTCTAGTTCTAATTACTTTTGTCAACCTGTTTTATTCTTCTTCTTCTTACCCTTTATATAATTATTAGGTCCTGTTTTCTCACTCTAATTTCTCAGTTTTATGTCTGCTTTTCTCTTGTACACAGTTGAGTAAGTTACATATCGATTTATTTTATATTCTGATTCTGCTTGTTCTTCCTTTGTTTTTCTTAATTTCTTGAACCGCATCCTTTTTATTTTAAACCTCGGCTACATTTTCCTATATCGTTTTTTGGAAATCATAAATTAAGAATGCTAAAAAATCTATTTATTAGACTTTGGTTTGAACTGAATTTAAATTTGGTGGTTCAGAGATATCCAAAATACCAAATCGCAGAGCAAGCCGAGCCAAATTGGATCCAGAATAAATGTAACGAATCGATCCGAATACACTGCTAACTATATATATATACTGCTACTGAGAATTGTCAGGAGAAGGGAACAATCTAGACCAAATAGCCGATTTGGAAAGTGAGATAAATAGGAGATTTTTTCTGGCTTCGCTATTTTGACCAAGAATTTTCACTTCTCCAGTCATTCTCCTGGTTTTCACCTCTCTCTGAATAACCCTGTATGTATTTATTTATATATACATATTATAAAAAATCTAAGTACAGTGTATAGTTTTTATCTGTTTGGGGATGTAGAGGGTGGTATATGGGGGAAGTAAAGTGGGGGGCATAGAGGAAGTACAGAGGGTATTATAGAGAAGGGTAGGGGTGTAGAAATATAGGAGATACAAATCTGTGTCTCTTTAGAAAGTTCGTTAACTTATGAAATTACAGTCGATTTTAGGATTGTAAACATCTTTTTAGTTTGGTGGGAGGATACTTTTGTGTGTGGCCCACACATGTCTATATTTCTTCATACGCCTCAATCTGGAAAAGATATAGCCAAAGTTCTAATAGTATGGATGGGCACCAATAAAGAATTTGAAGAATTCGTTACGTTATTAAATGACAATACCCTGATTCTCAGATTTAATTCTGAGATTTAACAGGATAGGATTAACTTTTTAGATGTTACTATTGAAAAGACCGTAGATGGAAATCTATGTACTACATTGTATAAGAAACCAACAGCTACAAACAATTTACAGAGGTGGGACAGTTTTCACCCGGTGCCGTTGAAGAAGGATATTCCGATAGGCCAGTACCTGGGGGTAAGGAGAACATGCAATACTCTGAAAGAGTTTAGACTAAAGGATACATTGCGTCGTCAATTTAAAGTAAGAGGTTATCCTAAACAAGTAATAAAAAGAGCATGTAGACGCGCACGCTCTACTCCAAGGGAAGAATTGCTCTCTGAGAATAAAAAACGAACATAGGACATCGACCGCCCTATAGGGAATCATGGTACAGGATGGCATCATTTAAAGAAGACATGTGATTGGTATCGGCCTTTATTGACACAAGACCCATTCATTGAAACAATAATATCTCGGACAGCATTGATTATTTTGCGCATTGCCAGAATATTGGTGACCTGTTAGTTCATAGTCATCTCGATCCAACCAAGACACCAGAAATGTGTTTACTGTCTAGAATTATGGAAACACTTGCTTGTGGCAAATGCAAACCTTGTAAGCATTGTGATATATTCACTGGACACGAATATCACTGCTTCAGATTTCTGCTTTATTGTGCAGCCATTGCAGAGTACAATTTCACAAATACAAAATAAAACAAATACGAAATAAACACCTACTCCTGGATGAGGAGGCTAACTTCACACTGGAACAGACCTGTCTAACATGGTGGATAGCTAAGCCGTTTGCCAACCTATAAAAATAAAATCTTGTTTTTAGCATATTTTTAGCATATTCAGGCAATTGAACTCGTGAAAGACACCCCAGTAGCAAAACATTTTTCTCATTACCATGGTGCATCTGCTGGGAGTCTGAAGTTTGAGTCTGGAATAGATCAGATTGGGTCCATGTAAAGGCAATATCGATCTAACCTTATTGAAATGTGCGGTTGATTTATCACATGGGCAGTCTAGCACCCACTGGTATGAATGAAGGTGTTACATTTACCCAAGTCACCCGTGATTAACCTAATGTTTGAGCACAAGATAAGCCCCACCTGTGACAGCATGGAGAGGACAATGGCAAGTATATAGCAATGGACCCAGGAGTGCACCTCACCTAATGCTTAGCCCTTAAATTGATGCCAAAACACATGAATCCAAGATCCAATGAGACAGATGAGGACCATTACCACTATATGAAAATTAAAAATAGCTTTATTGTACACATATAAAAAACACACAAAACATCAAACACTAAATACATTTTTTTTTAAAAGAAACAATACAAAAAATGATCAGGACCTGAAAACAAATGAAGTCTAAAAGTCACATCAGTATGGTCCAAGGGGAATCAAATTCCAGAGATGTCCAGTGATAATGCTAACACCACCATTTTATAGCCAAACAAGGGTACCAGGTGATGATGTGTGCCTGGCTGAAAGCCACCTCATGTATGTATGACCGGGGCTCTGTAATTCCAAACAAGTTCCTGCTTGCAAGCAGGTGTACACAATTGCCTCACGTTTAGATATTGTTACAATTTGCAGATGCCGATTGCCAAAAATAAGACAATAAGGCAGATGCAGTAACAGTCTGGATTAATCTGAACAGATAACATTGTATCAGTTGATCATGACAATTCATATACAAGATCATAGTCTGAATTCGTGCAAACAGGTAACGTTGTATCAGTTAATTATAGCAGTTCATACACACAGAGCCTCCAATTCAGGCAGGCTAAAATAGAACAGTTCAATTCCCCCTAATTAGGCATAAAGTGCCCTTTTTAAATGAATTACCAGTGATTATTATAGAGCAGATATGTATTATTTGTTAGCCCCATGGCTCATAAACTCAAATCAAAAAGCATTTCTTCTTGTGTTGACACCTGGCATATAGAAACAGGGGGACCAAGGATTAGACTGCACGTCACCATATGGAAGATAGTAATCTGTCAATATATATAGAGAATTGCATATATACATATATATTGATCAATGTGTTGGAGATAAACAATATTACATATTATATCCAAAAAGATATTGAAGAAATTTGAACTCCCGGATAGATACATCGTTACAACTATCCGGTTTCCCTAATAGGGCTATGGATAAAATAAATTATTGATAATCGATAACTAGTAAGCGAACGTTCATAATACAATGCAGAAAGGAGCTCAAAGAGCTTAAATAAAGGACGTGTAATTAAATTCCTCATTCAAGCCTGCTGGATATTGAGTGCCGAGTTTAAAAATCCATCTGGCTTCATGTTGTTTCAATTTTTGATCAAAGACCCCTTTTCTGAGTCCTACATCAAGTGGTTCAATAACTTGAAAAGAAAGACAGGATGCATCCCCATCATGATAGCTATGCACATGTCTAGAAATGGGGGTATCCACCCCATTTCTGACACTGCCCACATGTTGCAGAATACGTCTGCGTAATTGCTGGTACGTTCTAACCACATATTGTTTGAGGCATACGCATGTTATCAGATAGATCACCATAGTGGAAGTGCAATTGGCAAATTGTCTGGTAGAAAATGTCCTTTTAGTGACATTACTAGTGAATGTTTTTAACTTAAAGATGTAATCACATGCCTTACAATGTCCACATTTATGGGTACCTAATGGTCTGGCTAACCATCTATCGGTAGTCTTTGTGAAGTTCTGATAGCTATGCACCAGTAGGTCCTGTCGATTTTTAGATCTTCTGGCTAAAAAGGTTGGTGTATCTGGTAAAACCTTTGTTAGAGACTCCTCAAGATGTAAAAGGGGCCAGAATTTTCCACAAATGGTTTTAATTGTGTCCCAACCACTATCGAAGGTGGCCACAAACCTGATTGTTTGGGATGTCTTCTCTTTCTTTTTAGGGGTCAACAAGCTTGCTCTATCAGTCTCAATAGCTCGTTTATACGCGTGTTTCAAGATACGATTGGGGTATCCCTTCTCACGAAACATAGATCTCAATTTTGAGGCTTCTTTCTGAAATGCTTCAATACTTGAGCAGTTTCTGCGGGCACGCAGATATTGACCGATGGGGATCCCAAAAAAGGGGACTTTGATCAAAAATTTAAACAACATGAAGCCAGATGGATTTTTAAACTCGGCACTCAATAACCAGCAGGATTGAATGAGGAATTTAATTACACGTCCTTTATTTAAGCTCTTTGAGCTCCTTTCTGCATTGTATTATGAACGTTTGCTTACTAGTTATCGATTATCAATAATTTCTTTTGTCCATAGCCCTATTAGGGAGACCGGATAGTTGTAACGATGTATCTATACGGGAGTTCAAATTTTTTCAATATCTTTTTGGATATAATATGTAATATTGTTTATCTCCAACATATTGATCAATATATATGTATATATGCAATTCTCTATATATATTGACAGATTACTATCTTACATATGGTGACATGCAGTCTAGTCCTTGGTCCCCCTGTTTCTATATGCCAGGTGTCAACACAAGAAGAAATGCTTTTTGATTTGAGTTTATGAGCCATGGGGCTAACAAATAATACATATCTACTCTATAATAATCACTGGTAATTCATTTAAAAAGGGCACTTTATGCCTAATTAGGGGGATTTGAACTGTTCTATTTTAGCCTGCCTGAATTGGAGGCTCTGTGTGAATGAACTGTTATAATTAACTGATACAATGTTATCTGTTCAGATTAATCCAGACTGTTACTGCATCTGCCTTATTGTCTTATTTTTTGGCAATCGGCATCTGCAAATTGTAATCATATCTAAACGTGAGGCAATTGTGTACACCTGCTTGCAAGCAGGAACTTGTTTGGAATTACAGAGCCCCGGTCATACATACATGAGGTGGCTTTCAGCCAGGCACACATCATCATCTGGTACCCTTGTTTGGCTTTAAAATGGTGGTATTAGCATTATCACTGGACATCTCTGGAATTTGATTCCCCTTGGTCCAGACTGATGTGACTTTTAGACTTCATTTGCTTTCAGGTCCTGATAATTTTTTGTATTGTTTTTTTTAAAAAAAATTATTTAGTGTTTGATGTTTTGTGTGTTTTTTTATATGTGTACAATAAAGCTATTTTTAATTTTCATATAGTGGTAATGGTCCTCATCTGTCTCATTGGATCTTGGATCCATGTGTTTTTGTAACCTAATGTTTGTCATATTATATTATCTGCAGGCTTTATCTGAGTGTTGTACAATTTAAGAAAGGTGAGAGATCGTAACCTGTATGTTGTTATGTGTTTTTTCATAAAATAATGGTATATGAGGTTATGACCCTTATCTATATGATATCTATGATGTTATCTTGACATTAAGGATGTTACAGATATTTAGGGTCTGTTCACCAGTGATATCAAAAAATGTGGTGTCAATTTAGGTTACACCTGTGCGGCGGTTGCTTGATGATTCTATACAGCCTTATTATTATAGGATATAATGTATACGATTATGGGCTTCTTGTCACTAAGGTGATGTAGTTGGCATTGATTTAGGGAAATTGATTTGGCAGCTCATTGAATACATTGGATTATAATTATGGCCAATTATAGTTCACATGAGTTAATACATAAATATGAGCGAAGTTGATTAGATGGTATTCATGTTGGAGGTTGATATTGTAGTATAAGTGCAAAAGTGGTGAGCTGTACTGATGCTATAAATAGCCCTTTATATCCTCAATATG
Source organism: Leptobrachium leishanense (assembly GCA_009667805.1). Lineage (NCBI taxonomy): Eukaryota > Metazoa > Chordata > Amphibia > Anura > Megophryidae > Leptobrachium > Leptobrachium leishanense. The sequence goes on from CM019067.1 coordinate 251,100,606, forward strand.
CATAGTTTTGAGTTGACAGATATATACTCCGATATGATGCCATCAGCATATTTGGGCAGCGTCATTTTTAAGACAATACTACTGGCGGCCGAGCATGTACAGGGTTGCTAAGGACACGATCCAGGGAACACATCCTTTTGAGTGATTTCATTGGTCCATATGGATCAATGTACACTATATTGCCAAAAGTATTCGCTCACCTGCCTTGACTCGCGTATGAATTTAAGTCACATCCCATTCCTAATCCATAGGGTTCAATATGACGTTGGTCCACCCTTTGCAGCTATAACAGCTTCAACCCTTCTGGGAAGGCTGTCCACAAGGTTTAGGAGTGTGTTTATGGGAATTCTTGACCATTCTTCCAGAAGTGCATTTGTGAAGTCACACACTGATGTTGACGAGAAGGCTCTCAGTCTCCGCTCTAATTCATCCCAAAGGTGTTCTATCGGGTTGAGGTCAGGACTCTGTGCAGGCCAGTCAAGTTCATCCACACCAGACTCTGTCATCCATGTCTTTATGGACCTTGCTTTGTGCACTGGTGCGCAGTCATGTTGGAAGAGGAAGGGGCCAGCTCCAAACTGTTCCCACAAAGTTGGGAGCATGGAATTGTCCAAAATGTCTTGGTATGCTGAAGCATTCAGAGTTCCTTTCACTGGAACTAAGGGGCCAAGCCCAGCTCCTGAAAAACAACCTCCCGCCATAATCCCCCCTCCACCAAACTTTACATTTGGCACAATACAGTCAGACAAGTACCGTTCTCCTGGCAACTGCCAAACCCAGATTCGTTCACCAGATTTCCAAATGGAGAAGTGCAATTTGTCATTCCAGAGAACGCATCTCCACTGCTCTAGAGTCCAGTGGCGGCGTGCTTTGCACCACTGCATCCGACGCTTTGCATTGCACTTGATAATGTATGGCTTGGATGCAGCTGCTTGGCCATGGAAACCCATTCCATGAAGCTCTCTGTCCACTGTTCTTGAGCTAATCTGAAGGCCACATGAAGTTTGAATGTCTGTAGTGATTGACTCTGCAGAATGTTGGCGACCTCTTCGCACTAAGCGCCTCAGCATCCGCTGACCCCGCTCCATCAGTTTACATGGCCTACCACTTCGTGGCTGAGTTGCTGTCGTTCCCAAACACTTCCACGTTTTTATAATACAGCTGACAGTTGACTGTGGAATATTTAGGAGCGATGAAATTTCACGACTGGATTTGTTGCACAGGTGGCATCCTATCACAGTTCTATGCTGGAATTCACTGAGCTCCTGTGAGCGACCCATTCTTTCACAAATGTTTGTAAAAACAGTCTGCATGCCTAGGTGCAGGGGCGGACTGGGCCGGGGGGCAGGGGGCCAGTTGTCCCCCATGCCGCCCCAATGTGCCTCCGTGAGTTCTACATTTTTTTTTGATTCATGTGTTGCCGGCTGCGGCCGCGCAGAAGTGTTAGCGCTGGCCGCGCCCCCACACGTGATGCCTCCACAGCCTCCTCCATGCTAGCGTGCTATGCACTAGCTGAAGAGGAGGTCACGGTCGACGCTCAGTGATGTCGGGGAGCCTCAGCCTGCGGACGGATGCCGCATGCTGCGCAGCATCTGAACTGCGTGGAGGAGGGAGCACCACGGAAGTGACCAGGCTGACAGAGACGGAGTGAGTCCCGGCCCAAAACATCCATTTGGAACACAGTTGATGGGGAGTGATCTGCTGGCTGCTGCTGACCCACAGCTGGGCCCTGGGGAGACAATAGATTGAGGGGCCTGCCTGCTGTATGGGACAATAAATTGAGGGACCTGCATGCTGGGAGGGACAATAAATTGAAGGGCCTGCCTGCTGTATGGGACAATAGATTGAGGGGCCTGCCTGCTGTATGGGACAATCAATTGAGGGACCTGCCTGCTATGAGGGACAATAAATTGAGGGACCTGCCTGCTGTGTGGGACAATAAATTGAGGGACCTGCCTGCTGTGTGGGACAATAAATTGAGGGACCTGCCTGCTGTGTGGGGCAATAAATTGAGGGACCTGCCTGCTGTGTGGGACAGTAAATTGAGGGACCTGCCTGCTGTGTAGGACAATAAATTGAGGGACCTGCCTGCTGTGTGGGACAATAAATTGAGGTACCTGCCTGCTATGAGGGACAATAAATTGAGGGACCTGCCTGCTATGAGGGACAATAAATTGAGGGACCTGCCTGCTGTTTGGGACAATAAATTGAGGGACCTGCCTGCTATGAGGGGCGATAAATTGAGGGACCTGCCTGCTATGAGGGACAATAAATTGAGGGACCTGCCTGCTATGAGGGACAATAAATTTAAGGGCCTGCCTGCTGTGTGGGACAATAAATTGAGGGACCTGCCTGCTGTGTGGGACAATAAATTGAGGGACCTGCCTGCTATGAGGGACAATAAATTGAGGGACCTGCCTGCTGTGTGGGACAATAAATTGAGGTACCTGTTTGCTAATAAATTGAGGGGCCTACTGTGGGGTTGTAAAAAAAGAATGGGATCGGCCCAATGTTATTTATTACTAAATTTGCTTCCCATGTTTTCTTTTTTTTTGTTATTTAAACAAATTATTTGCTGTGCTACAGGCCTCTGGGTTGTACTTGTCCCCTGGGCCAAAAGTTGTCAGTCAGCCCCTGCTTAGGTGCTTGATTTTATATACTGTACCTGTGGCCATGGAAGTGATTGGAACACCTGATTCTGATTATTTAGATGGGTGAGCGAATACTTTTGGCAATATAGTGTACTATTGGTTGGACGGATCACGTAGGACATATTGGCCAATGACGGAGGAGCTATGTCCCGGCCTCTGCGCACATGCGCTTTGATAATATGGGTGGATCTGTAATGATGAATGTACATGTGGAGCACTTGCATCATTTGTAAAGGTATAAATATCAGCACAGAGGCTTATTACAATCACTCTTGATAAAGCCCGGTATTGGCGAAACATGTTGAGTCTCATTGCGTTTTATTTTAAACAGTATATGTTTTTGTGGGTTCATGGTCTGAGGTAATGATTATATATTTATATACAGTATATGTTGTGTTTGGGCAGACTTGCCTTTGCAATGGCGGAAATTTGACTGCTGCCATAACTACTATGGTGATACATGTATGGCAAGTAGGTGATGATGCCTTTGAAATGGTAGTATGATATGGAGATATGTTGATCCTTTGACATAGATTTTGGTGCCTGAGTTAAAATCAGTAATACTTATTACCAAGTTACGATTACCTCGTTTAGACCAAATATTCACTATACATTTGTTTGTGTGTGTATTTATGTCTATATAGTCGTTGTGTGTATATTTTATTCATACTAATAAAGATTTGGTATTTTATTTCTATTATTGGGCTTGTATGGGCAGGTACATTTTTATAGGGAGTTTCTGGTTTTAGGATTGGTCTGAATTGACATTCTCTAAAATGGTTCCAAATCCAAAGTATAAGGATTTTGAATTGTGCAGTAGGTATCAAAAAATAAAACCCACTGCAGCCAGGAAGCATGAGAGAAACATGTGCTGAACACATCATATTGTGACTCAGAGTCATCACAAAAATTACGCAGAACACAGACTTGGGAATCTGATTGGCTGTGTCTACCTCAGTTAACCATATCCCTTATCACTTTTATTTGCTACGTGCAGCAAGGTGATGGCCATCCAGAAGGGTGCTGAGGTAGAATCTGATGAGGGATACAAAGTGAATTTTAAAATCCTAGGCAAGAATATCAAAACAAATATAATAGTAAGTACCTCCAAAGTAACTGAAATATAAAACAAAATCCTGAAAAAGTACCACATTAAAGCCATGCCTTTATTAAGAAATATATTAAATATCGAAAGTATAATGGAAAATTCCAGTCTATGGATAAACAAAATACTTTAATGTTCATTAGATTTACCCTCCTACAGGAGAGTGTAGCTATTTAAGGACTAATCTTCTATTAGTGAATAGGGCATGGGTAGCTAATAGCTGCAATTCTTCAGGAAAGGTTGCAGAAAGCTTTGTAAAAAGGTGCTGAACAAAAAATAAAGAAACGTAAAGCATTAAATATCACTTGCTGTTAATGTGACATCAGGTTCTTTTTGCACATTCACTTACCCATATAGGGCCCTATAACCTCCTTAACACTAGCGCTCACATACGTAAATGTTAGCGGTAGGGTAAATTAGGATAACGCATGTCGTCCATTTCACATCCCAAAGGGATAGACGGTTAAAAAAAACGTTAGCACATTGGTGAAGATAGCGTTTTATACCGTGACCTTACTGTACTTTGCATTCTCTATACTTAACATGGGTAACGCAAAGAGTAATTAGTGTTAGAATTACAAAGTCCTAATGCTAATTATCGCACCGCTGTGGTTAGCTAAAAAGTTATCCACAGCTCTAAGCTGGGGCTAGCTGATTCCAGTTCTGCGAAATCTGTTATCACCAGCTGAGAACCTCCCCCCAGAAAATCAGATACTCATCTCTTATCTTGCGAACAGTGGCCCTATCTACCACTTCTGGCTGCCGGGAGCAGAGTGAGACTAGGAACAAAAAGTCCCCAGTCTCCCTCCGAATCAATCCACAGCCCTGCATGATCTCACGAGAGAAAGATCGTGCAGGTCACGTGACTCGGCAGCACAAGCCTCCATGGAGTCATATGGAATTCAGGAAGTGATACTCGTGGTGGCGCTGCTGCAAGTATCCAGGCTCAGCACTGCATTACGGGGCTGGCTGCTGAATCAGTGCCTCGTCCATGATATGGTGTTAAAATGGGACGCTAAGGGGAAACTTGCAAGCACAGGTTTTCCCCGTTAGCATCCTTGTTTTAGCGACAGGCACATGATAGTGCCCATAATTAATAGCAGAGACTGCATAGCAGAAGAGTAGCCTTAGGGACTTGTTCAGTCTTTTAAGCTATTCTTGGCGATCTACCATCATGCTCTTAGTCCCCTTAAGATACGATACTCCTTAACATCTGTCTCTAATTCTTCTGTTCCAACATTTGTTAAACCAGACTTACAGTGTGGATAGTAGATGTGCTAGCTGTAATCACTACAGACAGAGTGGAAAAAGGCAGACAAATAGAATGTCCCTTTGAGGTTTACGTAGACAGCACAGAGGTGTGGAAGGACTTAAATGAATAGGTTTGCTGCTGTGTCAAGATTCACTGCATAAGAGGAGAGAAAGTATCATAAAGGTAATAAAGGTATTCCATAGTCCAAGCTTAAAGAAATATGGACATATATGCAAGCCGATACTGCTCTCTCTTATCCATTTATTTGCTTACCCAATGCGTTTCGAAGTTAAAGCTAAAGCGTTTTCAGGAGCTCGGTATTATGCATAACTGGATGAGAGGTAAGGACAAAAGTGTGTGGGTGTGCAGAAGGGGACCTGTCTGAATTTCAGCAGGGGTTGATAATTAACCCTTTGGTTTTCCTTTTGCTTCCATTTTTCGCCTTGAGTATCTGTTTAACTATTTTCTCATCCATCTACAGCACATTTCCCAGAAGCATGGAACAAAAGAAGTGAAACATCCACATGATCCAATGTTTTTTGTATTTTTTTAGCAGAGCTGTATCAGCAGTTTCCTTTGTGGTATTCTTCTGCGAAAACAATTCTGTTCAACATTTCATTTGTGATGAACACCGAAACACATATTTTCTAGAAATATGTCCCTATTACCTTTGGGTTCTTTTTCACTTCATTCAGGATTTGTCATTGTGCTCTTGGAGTGATTTGTGCAAGACTGGCAATCCTGGGGAGAATAGCAGCAGACCAATTTTTTCCATTTGTTGACACATTTTGTTATCATGGTTTGGTGAATACCAAGGATTTTAGTAATGCTTTTGTAACCTATTCCAACTCATTGCATCTCTGTTCTGCTTCTTCTAAGGTCCTGTGAAAGTTGTCAGAATTACAACATGGTTCTTTCTAACCAATCTTTCTGGAGAAGAACAATTTAATCAGTTTTCTGTGCCTTTATTAACAGGTACCACTCTGCAACCCCCATCCCAGTGCCATCTCCATAATTGAAATATTTTACATCTAATATCTTTTGAAGAAGTCATCCTCACAAAGGGTCACTTAACTTTCTAGTTTCATTGGGAATGTTTAGTTAGTGCCTTCAAATAATTTTTTTTTTAAAAGTACATAGGTTTGTGCGTTATTAATGTAGAGAGACTATGTTTGTTTGTGTATGTGGCCTAGGTGAAGATCACTCCACATTTCATGAGAAATCAATGATAAAATTGAGCAAATTTCAAAGGGTCTTACATTCATTCATATAGCCATATTTGTTCAATTTGCCATGACTTAAACACAATATTCTGATAAACCTTTTTTCCATTTCCGCTCGGAGGTCCATAACCTTTTGAAGAATCTATCTGTAGGATACAATCGGTCGAACAGATGAGCTAGGTGAAAACACAAGGGATAAAGTTTTTTGCTCTCATAATATAACTTAAAAGACTAGACAGTTATGTTTAGTTCCTCAACTATAGTTTGAAGAACCAAAGAACTGGACAGCAGCTGTAAACTTAATTCTCTGAAACTATTCGGCCAGCTCATAATTTTTTGGAGTCTAAAGGTCAATAACCCAGTTGATAAATTGAAATGTTGATAACACCGTTTAATGCTAAACAGGACAGCTATGCTTCCAGTGAAAAAAAAGGAGAGGAGAAATGTTGATCTATTAATGTTGACGGTGAAAACTGTTTTTCATTTTTGGTGGATTTCCTTGGAATACAGGAAATGTAAATCACGTGTATGGACTGCACGAATTCCTAAAGACTGTAACCACATAAGGATTATATCTATCTCGGTATCATAAAACTTTACTGATAAATGATTGCTCCACCCTGAATTTTAAGTTTATCAAGCATAAAATATGAAATACAAAAATGTAATTGAAGCAGCAAGTCAGAATGAATGGAGTCCCTGTCCTATGAACAACTATTAAAATGCAGGATTGGCACTCTCAACCAGTGGTTTCCCACCATGGTCCTCAAGTACCCCCAACAGGTCAGGTTTTCCAGATATCTGAAGCACAGCACAGGTGATATGATTTGCTGCTCAGTGATTGCAGGATTCAGTCTTCACTTACCCAAGCTGATCTGCAAAACCTGGCCTGTTGGGGGTACATGAGGACCGCGGTTGGGAACCACTGCTCTTAACAATAGAATAACACTTGGCAGCAAACCTTTGCAAAAGAGCGGTTGCTAGGTCAGCTATTTTCATGGCTAGAATAACATAGGGATTATTGGAGCTGCATGTCCAGACTCATACCTGTAAATAAACATAGTGAAAAGTCCAGCCCTGGATCTTTAGATTTAGAAAGCTTGAAAATAAACAACTGTACTCTATATGTATACTTATTCAATAAAACAACTGACTGTTACAGCAGTAGACATAAAGAAGGTGAAAGGCATGGCAGAGACACAAGGTGAGACGAATGGGGTTGAGGCTTAATGAAATGAGAGGTATAGGACGAAACACAGAAGTAGGTAAGGTGGCTAGGATAGACACGTAGCTGGGGTTGAGTAAGAATGGGGCAAACATCAACATCCTCAACTTCAGGCTCATGAAGACCATAATTCATCACTGCCATCCTTCTCAAGAATCCCCTGTTCATGATAAATTCAGATGGAAGAGTTACAGTATCTTTAGTTAGAATGTAATAAATAGAAAAATGGTCATGCATTTAAAAAAATAACAACTTAGGACTTGTGGAAGTGTTTAGAATAAATTTTGTTAAGAAATGTCAGTCATGATTGCTTGCATGAAGACACCTCCTTGCTATCCATCTGTCTACTGTCTTCTGCTCTTTGGAGAATCTCCTATGGCCATTATTTTAGTCCAAGAATTTATTGATGTGTTCAAACTACAAAGATTGGGGAACGGAATCTGGATCCAAACAGACAGAGAGGAATGGGTGATGAGGTTCCTTACCGTATATAAACATGTAATTAAATGTTTGTTTTTCTAAAAAATACCAATTAGAAACTGAATGATTTGCGGGGATCTGGCTCTAAATACCCCAGCTCTTCTGTGTTTCGGGTGGGATGTTTAGCTTTTAATCATATTGGAATGTCTTTTTTTGTTTCAGACCATGGAAAGTTGAGAGAAATGTGTTTATATCAGCATCCTTTGTTTAATCTATGTATTGGTTTCTTGCCCAGTTTATGTACTCTTTACTTCTGGAGTTTATTTGAGAGGTATTGTATAATGCAATTCAATGTATGTCATGTCAGATTAGAAGGACAGTGTGAATGACAGTGGGCTTTACTCTAAACAAATAGGACCAGCTGGCAAACACAGCCAAAGAGCAGGATCCAATATATGTTCTTCAATATCATGTGCATACACAGTGTATACACTGCATTATGATAACAACTTACAACAGAGGAGTGTATATAACAGAATGTAATAATATTGAGGAGTTTCAACATCATTAACAAAAACATTGCTATATCTTACACCTACAATTTTAACATTCGTCCTTTTTTATCTATAAAATTGCAAGTTTTTATCCTATACAGGTTTTTTTTTGCATTTCTAATTAAATCTTTTAATGTAAAGATTCCTCCACAGATTTGTGTTTTGTTTTATTCTAGCTGACTTGCTTGAAAATATTCTGGTGAGAATTTAAACAGAGTGGTACAACCTCCTATCAGCTCTGCTCAGATTTGACCTGGTCAGAACGACTTCAGCTTCATGTTGTCATTTGCCACAAATTAGTACAGTATCTGAAGAGAATAATGGTCTCCAATTGTCCGTCCTTAACCCCTAAGACCCTGTTTTAGGCACACCTTGAGTTAACTCTCCTTCTGCGCAGGGAGAGAGAAATCCGTTAAAAAAACACACGAGGCATGTAATTTTGTCTGGCAATTTCTCTCTGCCTTCCAACGGTTCTTTGACACTTATTTATACCTGTGTCAAGGCGTTGGCTCTTTATTTCATTAGTTAACATTTCAAAACATAACATAGTTCATTGGCCAGTTTCAATACAGGTCTGGTGACACATTTCTAGACAGTCCCGTGGCCTCGGCATGTGATTTCTTGAGATATCAGCATTTCTTAAGACATCAGCACTTTTTTAAGACATCAGCACTTTTTTATCACTTGAGAGAAACATTTGCAAACATCAGTATCCTTGTCATTCTAAAGACATTTGCAAACATCTTGAGAAGTGAACCTTAGTCCTATAATACTGCTGATTATCAATTTATCTTAAAACTATTTCTTATATTTTAAACCTTAATTTATCTATTAATATTATAATTCCTGGGGTGTTATTTAACTACTTATAGGGTCCTTCTTATAGGTTAGCAGATGGTGGTCTGAGGATTCCTTTTCCTTCAATCCCCTCTTAGAATCATAGTATGATCATACTATTTGATTCTTTCTTTGTTTCATCTATCTACTGTAAGTTAGTATGGGTTGGGGAGCGAGACCCTCAATACCCATGTGGATCAATATAGAACCAGGGGGCTGTACCTGCCACGGAACGGGTAACACATGGCAGTCTCCCAGTGCCTATTTATCTTCCTAACCTACATTCTTATTAATAGTAACAAGAGGTGCTAGGAATGACTCAAACCCTGCCTTTACCTGATCCCTTGCTTTAAATTCATCAGGGACCCCTCTTGGTACCCCTATAGCATCAATATAGACATGCGGATCAAGACTACCTTGTGGGCTTGGGACTTCCCTTTTCCTGCGACGTGAGCTAATATTTGGAATTTCCTCAGGATCCGAAACAATATGAAATCCCATTATGACCTTAGCTAGGGCACATTCACCTGACCATTGAAGGGGCAGACGCGCCCTAATCTTGAGGTCTCCACATATCCAGTAGAGATCCCCAATCAGAAAAACTTGATTCTGTAACTTAATACTGTTGATATTGCTATAATTGGCACAATAACCCTCGGGGAAGAAGGTGAGGTTCCTACCTTTTTCTGCTGACCTATAGCAGGTATAGTTCCCTGGTTGTGGGAGGCGTGTTAGTATGGGGTAGCTATTCTTCCAATATTCACATAAACTCTGGCTATCAGTGGTGTTAGTATATAAACTAAGAAAACATTCTTCTACATCTTGCGGAATATTAAAAGGTACGGTGCCTAGATGCGGCCTAGCAGCACCACACACATAACAATTTGTACGGTTATTGTTTAGGGCACTAAATTTTACCCATTCTATCCAAACATTTACATCTGAAATTGTACTGTCTGAGCTCCGCTTCTGATTGAGCACCGCCACCCACCTCTCCCAATTAAAGTCATACGATTTAATAGGCTTTGTCCCTCGGAACTGCGTCGTCGTGCGGCGCTATCTGGTTTATATCCCCATCTGTTAACTACGGCATCAGAGGTACCATATCCCATATTGCCCGTGTCCCACCCCACTGCGCCCCAATAATCACAATTATGTCCCCAGTACTCATCGGTTACACATATATATACAGTTGCCTTGTACCGTATCATACTGCAGTAATGGTGGACAAATAAAAAACAACAGTGGCCAGACAGTGATGGTTTGGGTTGGGGTTCTTTCTGGTAGGGGGTGTGGACAATAGGGGTTGTGACATATGTTCCGAAGGGGGGGGTAAACATTATTATTTCAGTCTTTTTCTTCCCCCACATGCGTCTCCATACTCTTCGAAAAGGATCCTTGGTTGTCATTTTCTCCTTGTTGGAAACCAGGGCTATCTGCCCTCGTGAGTGTCTCTTGTTGAGTCCTTTGTTGAATCCGCTTGACTCGAGAGGGTCCCTTGTTGAATCCGCTTGACTCGAGAGGGTCCCTTGTTGAATCCGCTTGACTCGAGAGGGTCCTTGTTGAATCCGCTTGACTCGAGAGGGTCCCTTGTTGAATCCGCTTGACTCGAGAGGGTCCCTTGTTGAATCCAGACTGGGCTGTCCTCTGTCAGTATAGCTGTGCGGGTTACGGCTACCACCGTGGTCCATAGGCGAAATCCTCTGGTCTTTTTCCTTTCTGTAGCCGCTTTACCAGCACCTTGTCTCCTGGATTAAATAGGTGGGTAGATTTGTCTGAAAGAAAGGGGAACTTAAATATAACTTCGTCTCTGGTTGTCTCGAGGGTTGAGATCAGCTGCCTAACATATTCATCCCTTATCTGCTCTAAGTCCCCTGTCTCCACTGTTAGCCTACCTGTAGACCATGGTAATGGAAAGGGTCTGCCCATAAATATCTCGAAGGGGGAGTAGCCTGTGTTCCTATTAACCGCCATTCTGATTTCAGCCAGAATGATGGGGAGTACCAATTTCCAATTCTTTAGCTCTTCTGTGGTTGCATATTTTTGTAAGGTACAAAATAATTGGTCCCTATCCATTGTGGGAGGTCGCAAAACCGGCATTACTAGTTTAGCTATGTCCTGTTGTGCTGCTCGTTTAGCTGCTTGGTCAGCCAGATGATTCCCTTTTGCAATAGGATCTGAGGCTCTGGTGTGTGCTCTACAATGTAACACCGCTATCTGAGAGGTCATAAGAATGCTTGCTAGGAGGTCCGTGACCAGGGTCGAATGGGAAATCTTCTTGCCATCTGCGGCCACAAATCCCCTCTTTTCCCATATCGTCCCATGGTCATGGACCACACCATAAGCATATTTGGAGTCAGTGTATATCGTGACAGGTCTACCCGCATAGAGTCTGCATGCTCGTGTTAATGCAATCAGTTCTGCTGCCTGGGCAGACTGGTAGGGTACAGGCCCTGATTCTAGAACAGTGTCAGGGAGTTGAACCACTGCATAGCCTGCATTATAAGTGTTGTCATCGGGGCGGGTACAGGAGCCGTCAACAAAGACGACATCTGCGTCCGGAACAGGTGTTGACATGAGATCAGGGCGGGGTGCAGTTTCAGACTCAATGGAGAGAGCACAGTCATGTTCGAGTGGGATGGTATCAGAGGGATTCTTAAGACCCAGTAAAGCGTTTAGGATTGGTGCTGGACCAGAGACACTTGAACTGTATTCTATGTGCAGTGCAGGGTTGCTTAGCAGTGTGACTTCATATCCACTAAAGCGCTGTGATATGTGCTGTGTATGTATGCCCTTAAGTAAAAATAAAACATCATGGGTTGTGGGTAGGTGAGGTTCGTACCCTAATGTGTATTGGCTTGCCATACTAACGGCCATTGCACATGCTGCCAGGGCACGCAAACAGGCCGGCATCCCTTGTACCGTTACTGGCAGAATCTTTGAAAAAAATACTACGGGGCACAACCGGCCCCCATGTTCTTGCGTCAGTACCGCGGCCATGGTTTTACAATTGTCCCTTGCAAACAGATGAAATGAAAGTACATAATCAGGGAGGCCAAGCGCGGGACTTATTATCATCATTGCATTTCTGAGAACCCTAAAGGCATTTAACATTTCATTAGATCACATTGGATTGACCCAACAGGGTGGCTTGTCTCAGAATGTTATCGTAGTAGGAGCAGTCAGGGATCCACTGTCTGCAATAGTTTATCATGCCTAAGAATGACAGCATGTCCTTCTTAGTTTTCGGGTTGACCAGGCCCGTGACAGACTGGACTCTCTTCTGACTGATGCTCCGTTCCCCCTGTCTGAGAACAAACCCTAAATATTCAACTTGCGTTTGACACCACTGCATTTTTTTTTTAAGGGAGACCTTGTGCCCACATTCCAGTAACCAACTAAAAAGTGTTTTACCATCCTCCCGGCAGGCCTCCTCTGATGGACTGCATACGAGGAGATCATCCACGTATTGCAGCAGGAC